>CAWUFW010010468.1:0-693115 GCA_963921515.1 Calotriton arnoldi
GACCGGGAAAAGGCATCCTAGGACCGGTTTCTGGCATTCCAGCCGTCATCAGCCAGGCTTGCTTGAATCCAGTGGCAAAGTGAGCAAGGGACCCACGTCTGGGCATACCCCCGCCAACTTAGGGCGAACAAAGCGATACAAAAGGGGATGATGGACGGAACGTTTGAGCCAATCAAACACTCACCCCCAGTCAACTGATCTGGGTTTAATCCATCATCATTCTTTAGCTCACTCCACCACCCCAGTTCAGACATGGCCATATGCAAATCAGTCTGACCCTGTGCCTCATGGGAACAGTCCAGCCCGAACTGCCAAGCCATGTCTTCCCTGGACCGGAAACAAGCATCCTAGGACCGGTTTCTGGCATTCCAGCCGTCATCAGCCAGGCTTGCTTGAATCCAGTGGCAAAGTGAGCAAGGGACCCACGTCTGGGCATACCCCCGCCAACTTAGGGCGAACAAAGCGATACAAAAGGGGATGATGGGACGGACGTTTGAGCCAATCAAACACTCACCCCCAGTCAACTGATCTGGGTTTAATCCATCATCATTCTTTAGCTCACTCCACCACCCCAGTTCAGACATGGCCATATGCAAATCAGTCTGACCCTGTGCCTCATGGGAACAGTCCAGCCCGAACTGCCAAGCCATGTCTTCCCTGGACCGGAAACAAGCATCCTAGGACCGGTTTCTGGCATTCCAGCCGTCATCAGCCAGGCTTGCTTGAATCCAGTGGCAAAGTGAGCAAGGGACCCACGTCTGGGCATACCCCCGCCAACTTAGGGCGAACAAAGCGATACAAAAGGGGATGATGGACGGAACGCTTGAGCCAATCAAACACTCACCCCCAGTCAACTGATCTGGGTTTAATCCATCATCATTCTTTAGCTCCCTCCACCACCCCAGTTCAGACATGGCCATATGCAAATCAGTCTGACCCTGTGCCTCATGGGAACAGTCCAGCCCGAACTGCCAAGCCATGTATTCCCTGGACCGGAAACAAGCATCCTAGGACCGGTTTCTGGCATTCCAGCCGTCATCAGCCAGGCTTGCTTGAATCCAGTGGCAAAGTGAGCAAGGGACCCACGTCTGGGCATACCCCGCCAACTTAGGGCGAACAAAGCGATACAAGGGGATGATGGACGGAACGTTTGAGCCAATCAAACACTCACCCCCAGCCAACTGATCTGGGTTTAATCCATCATCATTCTTTAGCTCACTCCACCACCCCAGTTCAGACATGGCCATATGCAAATCAGTCTGACCCTGTGCCTCATGGGAACAGTCCAGCCCGAACTGCCAAGCCATGTCTTCCCTGGACCGGAAACAAGCATCCTAGGACCGGTTTCTGGCATTCCAGCCGTCATCAGCCAGGCTTGCTTGAATCCAGTGGCAAAGTGAGCAAGGGACCCACGTCTGGGCATACCCCGCCAACTTAGGGCGAACAAAGCGATACAAAAGGGGATGATGGACGGAACGTTTGAGCCAATCAAACACTCACCCCCAGTCAACTGATCTGGGTTTAATCCATCATCATTCTTTAGCTCACTCCACTCACCCCAGTTCAGACATGGCCATATGCAAATCAGTCTGACCCTGTACCTCATGGGAACAGTCCAGCCCGAACTGCCAAGCCATGTCTTCCCTGGACCGGAAACAAGCATCCTAGGACCGGTTTCTGGCATTCCAGCCGTCATCAGCCAGGCTTGCTTGAATCCAGTGGCAAAGTGAGCAAGGGACCCACGTCTGGGCATACCTCCGCCAACTTAGGGCGAACAAAGCGATACAAAGGGGATGATGGACGGAACGTTTGAGCCAATCAAACACTCACCCCCAGTCAACTGATCTGGGTTTAATCCATCATCATTCTTTAGCTCACTCCACCACCCCAGTTCAGACATGGCCATATGCAAATCAGTCTGACCCTGTGCCTCATGGGAACAGTCCAGCCCGAACTGCCAAGCCATGTCTTCCCTGGACCGGAAACAAGCATCCTAGGACCGGTTTCTGGCATTCCAGCCGTCATCAGCCAGGCTTGCTTGAATCCAGTGGCAAAGTGAGCAAGGGACCCACGTCTGGGCATACCCCCGCCAACTTAGGGCGAACAAAGCGATATAAAGGGGATGATGGACGGAACGCTTGAGCCAATCAAACACTCACCCCCAGTCAACTGATCTGGGTTTAATCCATCATCATTCTTTAGCTCACTCCACCACCCCAGTTCAGACATGGCCATATGCAAATCAGTCTGACCCTGTGCCTCATGGGAACAGTCCAGCCCGAACTGCCAAGCCATGTCTTCCCTGGACCGGAAACAAGCATCCTAGGACCGGTTTCTGGCATTCCAGCCGTCATCAGCCAGGCTTGCTTGAATCCAGTGGCAAAGTGAGCAAGGGACCCACGTCTGGGCATACCCCCGCCAACTTAGGGCGAACAAAGCGATACAAAAGGGGATGATGGACGGAACGTTTGAGCCAATCAAACACTCACCCCCAGTCAACTGATCTGGGTTTAATCCATCATCATTCTTTAGCTCACTCCACCACCCCAGTTCAGACATGGCCATATGCAAATCAGTCTGACCCTGTGCCTCATGGGAACAGTCCAGCCCGAACTGCCAAGCCATGTCTTCCCTGGACCGGAAACAAGCATCCTAGGACCGGTTTCTGGCATTCCAGCCGCCATCAGCCAGGCTTGCTTGAATCCAGTGGCAAAGTGAGCAAGGGACCCACGTCTGGGCATACCCCCGCCAACTTAGGGCGAACAAAGCGATACAAAAGGGGATGATGGACGGAACGTTTGAGCCAATCAAACACCCACCCCCAGTCAACTGATCTGGGTTTAATCCATCATCATTCTTTAGCTCACTCCACCACCCCAGTTCAGACATGGCCATATGCAAATCAGTCTGACCCTGTGCCTCATGGGAACAGTCCAGCCCGAACTGCCAAGCCATGTCTTCCCTGGACCGGAAACAAGCATCCTAGGACCGGTTTCTGGCATTCCAGCCGTCATCAGCCAGGCTTGCTTGAATCCAGTGGCAAAGTGAGCAAGGGACCCACGTCTGGGCATACCCCGCCAACTTAGGGCTGAACAAAGCGATACAAAAGGGGATGATGGACGGAACGTTTGAGCCAATCAAACACTCACCCCCAGTCAACTGATCTGGGTTTAATCCATCATCATTCTTTAGCTCACTCCACCACCCCAGTTCAGACATGGCCATATGCAAATCAGTCTGACCCTGTGCCCTCATGGGAACAGTCCAGCCCGAACTGCCAAGCCATGTCTTCCCTGGACCGGAAACAAGCATCCTAGGACCGGTTTCTGGCATTCCAGCCGTCATCAGCCAGGCTTGCTTGAATCCAGTGGCAAAGTGAGCAAGGGACCCACGTCTGGGCATACCCCCGCCAACTTAGGGCGAACAAAGCGATACAAAAGGGGATGATGGACGGAACGTTTGAGCCAATCAAACACTCACCCCCAGTCAACTGATCTGGGTTTAATCCATCATCATTCTTTAGCTCACTCCACCACCCCAGTTCAGACATGGCCATATGCAAATCAGTCTGACCCTGTGCCTCATGGGAACAGTCCAGCCCGAACTGCCAAGCCATGTCTTCCCTGGACCGGAAACAAGCATCCTAGGACCGGTTTCTGGCATTCCAGCCGTCATCAGCCAGGCTTGCTTGAATCCAGTGGCAAAGTGAGCAAGGGACCCACGTCTGGGCATACCCCCGCCAACTTAGGGCGAACAAAGCGATACAAAAGGGGATGATGGACGGAACGTTTGAGCCAATCAAACACCCACCCCCAGTCAACTGATCTGGGTTTAATCCATCATCATTCTTTAGCTCACTCCACCACCCCAGTTCAGACATGGCCATATGCAAATCAGTCTGACCCTGTGCCTCATGGGAACAGTCCAGCCCGAACTGCCAAGCCATGTCTTCCCTGGACCGGAAACAAGCATCCTAGGACCGGTTTCTGGCATTCCAGCCGTCATCAGCCAGGCTTGCTTGAATCCAGTGGCAAAGTGAGCAAGGGACCCACGTCTGGGCATACCCCCGCCAACTTAGGGCGAACAAAGCGATACAAAAGGGATGATGGACGGAACGTTTGAGCCAATCAAACACTCACCCCCAGTCAACTGATCTGGGTTTAATCCATCATCATTCTTTAGCTCACTCCACCACTCCCAGTTCAGACATGGCCATATGCAAATCAGTCTGACCCTGTGCCTCATGGGAACAGTCCAGCCCGAACTGCCAAGCCATGTCTTCCCTGGACCGGAAACAAGCATCCTAGGACCGGTTTCTGGCATTCCAGCCGTCATCAGCCAGGCTTGCTTGAATCCAGTGGCAAAGTGAGCAAGGGACCCACGTCTGGGCATACCCCGCCAACTTAGGGCAAACAAAGCGATACAAAAGGGGATGATGGACGGAACGTTTGAGCCAATCAAACACTCACCCCCAGTCAACTGATCTGGGTTTAATCCATCATCATTCTTTAGCTCACTCCACCACCCCAGTTCAGACATGGCCATATGCAAATCAGTCTGACCCTGTGCCTCATGGGAACAGTCCAGCCCGAACTGCCAAGCCATGTCTTCCCTGGACCGGAAACAAGCATCCTAGGACCGGTTTCTGGCATTCCAGCCGTCATCAGCCAGGCTTGCTTGAATCCAGTGGCAAAGTGAGCAAGGGACCCACGTCTGGGCATACCCCCGCCAACTTAGGGCGAACAAAGCGATACAAAAGGGGATGATGGACGGAAACACTCACCCCCAGTCAACTGATCTGGGTTTAATCCATCATCAGTTCAGACATGGCCATATGCAAATCAGTCTGACCCTGTGCCTCATGGGAACAGTCCAGCCCGAACTGCCAAGCCATGTCTTCCCTGGACCGGAAACAAGCATCCTAGGACCGGTTTCTGGCATTCCAGGCGTCATCATCCAGCCATGAGGCACAGGGTCAGACTGATTTGCATATGGCCATGTCTGAACTGGGGTGGTGGAGTGAGCTAAAGATTCAAGCAAGCCTGGCTGATGACGGCTGGAAACCGGTCCTAGGATGCTTGTTTCCGGTCCAGGGAAGACATGGCTGAAGTCACTCAGGATCATGCAAAGTTTCTTTGCGTGGCTTCATAAATCGTACTTAAGGTTTGCGTCACGCATTTACCACCTTGCGTGGTGCAAACGTGATGCAAACCTCCTCATAAATAGGCCCCTATGTTTGTGTTTTCCAAAAGAGAAATGATGTTATTGTTTGGTTTGTGTGACCTCTACTATAACTTGTAATGTCTATTAAAGAATAATTTTTAGTTACTCGTTTATATTGTTTGTAAAAAATATGTAGTTGGATAATCTCAAGGCATACCTCATTAACTAAAACATGTGTATTTGTGTGTGAACACCACAGTACATTCGTACTTTATATACATTTGTATATAAATGTGTTATTTTTAAAACACTATATTATGTTTATACTTTTATGTCTGAGTTATTTCTATTATGTTATATATGCAATTTGATTTCTTTATGGTGGTATGCACAAATAAAATTAACATTAAATTAGATTCCCCCCGTATCTGTCTATGCTTATAAAAAAAACTTCATTTTACAAACATCTAGTCAACTATTATCTCTGTGTCAGATAGATCAACAATTGTTAAAATGTTTGGATTTAAAAAATCGAACAACCACACCAACTTTATGTGCAGCGTTGCCATTGAGAATGAGATCAATCCACAGCCTTTGGTATCAACTGTGCACATGTTCTGTTTTCTAACCCTGTGGCAGCACACAAACAGGTTGGAAAAATTGATTCAAACACATTTTTTATGGAAGTTTATTTTTTATTTTTTAAATCAATGGATAGTGCTTCATAATGCTTTTTAGGTCTCGCCTGAGCCAGCGCGCATGCGCTGCTCTGCGAGGCTTTTAGTAAGGGCTTTAAACTCTGAACACACGCACGTGCGTGTGCTTTTTTTGTCATCTCCCGCTATTGGCCTTTGCATGCGTCTTTCTAAGAAAGACAGCACGCAATTGGCCAAAGGTGGGTGCATGTCCTGCCTTCTCTCTCCCCTGGCCTAGGGAGCTCGGGAGCAAGCATCAATGCCATCTGTTTCCAATTATCGCGTTCGCGTTAATTGGAAACAGATGGCGCTCGCGTTTTTTAGGTCGACACTCAACTCGCGCCTGTGCCCCTTTACATCTCTCGTGTGCAGGTTGGTGACTTTCCCGAGCGCGCCACTCAACTCGCGCCTGCGCCCCTTTACATCTCTCGTGTGCACGTTGGTGGCTTTCCTCGAGTCGGCTGCAGGAGTAGTTCTCTTGTCTCCGGGAGATACCATTCCCTAAGCCCCTGCATGCCCTATACCATTCCCGAAGCCCCTGCATGCCCTATTGCGACTCTTTGCTCTTCCCGTCGCTCCAGTAGACGACAGCACACGCGGAGCCCACCCGGCCAGAGTGTGCGCTGCGCCTGATGCACACTAATGGAATGATTTACCCGGCCCCGCTCACAGCGGAGGCGCAGTGCATGGCGGCCCTGAGTGTGTGATCAGTAAATATTTAGTGTGCTGACATCCCCGGCCCCTCGGCCGATCAATAGCGCCCCAGCGGGCGGCCCCTTTGTCCGGGGAGCCTTTGGGCTGCTTTAAGGACACTATGGGGCCACTTCTAGAGCACGATCCGTCTTCCAGTGTCACCGGCAGGGCCAGGCCGGGCACACTTGTGTTTACACAGCCTCGGCCTGCTGACATCCGAACACCTCAGTAATGAGCGCACGCAAGAGAGCACAGACCCCGTCTCATTTCCACATGCTCTGACACGGCTCTCTTCCTACAGTCTCCGTCACTTGTAGCTCCACTCCTTCCTCTCTCCCTCTTCCGCGCCCATACACCATTCTCTCTAGGTCCCCTCTTCATCTCTCTCTCCTCCCCCACCTCACTCTCTCTACTGCCCTTTCCACCTCAATCTCCCTCACACACTCTTTCTCTTCTCGTCTTTTCCCTTCTCATGTATCTCCCTCTTTCGTTCTCTTTCCCTGTCACCCCTTCTCTCCTCTCACTTTCCCTGCCTCTGCTTCTCTCACACAGTTGATCTATCTATCTATGACGTATCTGACATAGCCCTCTCTCTGCTTGCCTCTGGGTCTCCCATAACGTTCTCCGTCTCAATGTGTTCGAAAAATCTTGTACTCCTTTCTCAATATTCTACTTCGCAATATCTTCTCCAAGTCAATAACCTCAATAACCCCTCCCAATGGCACTCTCAGGGCCCCTCTTAATATCCACACTCACAACGTGAACGCCGGTCTGTGTTTCCCAATTGCTGTCTCCCCTCTCTAGTTCTCCCCAGCGCCTCCTCTGAATATCTCTTTCTCGGCGCCCTAAGCCAGGTCGCACTCTGCTGGCCATATTTCGAACTTGCTGCCCAGCACATTTTGCTGATGTTCTTCTAAGGCTTTCTAAAACAAGCATTGGCATAGCCAATAGGTCTCGCCTTTCGGACCTTATAAGTATTTAGTTATGCAGCAGGTCCCAAAGGCGAGACCTATTGGCTATGCCAATGCTTGTTCTTAATGTAACACATCTTTGGTGCCTCCTACCCACATCAATGGTTTAAATTCCGACTGCCTCATTTCAATGTAGGCAGTCGGAAATAAAACCAGCTGGTCGTTCTAGCTGGCTTCCGACGGGCTCAAGGAGCCGTTCGGCCAGTCGGAACCGGCACGTAATCCCAATAAGACGGAATTTCCGCCGTCGTGATTACGATGCTCGGTTTCCGATAGGCTTTCCATGCTGGGCTTTCTGACATGGAAAGCCTGTCAGAAAGCGAGTTTGGGGACCCCCAGCAGGGCCCCTTTCTCCTTGCGGCCTCCAGTTGGAGACTTAGGGGGCACACAAGGTGCCCCCCTGTTGATCCCAGCACTGTGTGGCAGGCACCTTGAGGTGCCTGCCACGCGGTGCAGGGATGAACACAATCTTCCATTTCCCTGTAGGAGCTTATGCTACGGCCGGTTTACGGCCACAGCACAAGCTCCCATAGGGAAATGGGAGCATGCGACCGCACCATGCGCGGTTGCATCGTAACTATGCAGTCGGGACCACCGACCGGTCGTCGGTCAGTCCTGATTCTGCAATGATGTCAGTCGGAGGCAACTCCGACCGACATCATAATAGGCCCCTTAATGTTTTGAGTGTGTTACTTGCCATTTCCCATATTAACATCCACATTATCGTAGTTGTGTGGCATTCAAGATTATTTGCGAGAAAATTGTTTTTAAATGGGACCATTTAATTTTAAGGGGTCTAGTCATGGTCCTTGTTATTTCCATATATCCAGTTACCTTAGCCAAACACTCAAGTGTATATATCTTTTTGGATCCAAGGCTGGTGTGAGAATTACGAGATCTCATGATGATGAAACCCAGCTGTTAGTTTTAAAAGCACACCACATATTTTATTTGTATTTTTTTGAATAATTTTTATTGATTTTCAACAATTCGTACAAATATGTTATATCAATGATAATATGCACATTATTACACATGCAGTTACAAGAGCAGCTTTGGTGGGTTGCCAAGCCATAGTATTGACAGTAATCATGAACCAATATTGGTATTCTATGCTGCAAGTCTATAATTTTCTAACAACATTAACATTAGTAATGGTATCTGTCCGGGGCTGTCCGTTGGTATCTGCTGTGTATCTATATTGTGGACCTAACCGAACATAATCAGGTATATGTATCTGTGTGTATGTTTGGCGACGCTAAAAGGGGAGATCTGTGCTCTGTGCAATTATGTGTGTGGTTCCGCCTACCCCAACCCTAGCTTCTTGAGTATGATCAGTAGGCGAACTTATTATGTATATCACATTTACGGCACGTTGTTCTAGAGGTATAGGGTAGTGGTGTGTTTTATGATGAAACTGGGTTTGTGATGTTCAATTTTGATTCTATGGTGGTTAAATAAAGTTTGCCATTGCGTGGGGTTAGCCGATAGTGGCATTCGCGTGGCACTGGTCAATTGGGTCTTGTGCTCTGCCACTAGTGCCCTGCGGAGGTCTAGGAGCTATGCTTGCGTGTTAGGGCCCACCGGTGACTTCCAAGCCATGGCTAATTTGCACTTTGCCAAACCCAGTGCCAGATCTAGAAATTTGTTAAGGTTCTTACGTTGAGCGTTGTGCTTCGTGATACCGAGTATGAAGTGTAGGCCCTGTGCTTCTACCGGGGTGCCCGCTGCTTCTGTCAATATCCCAGCTACGTTATTCCGTTATACCCTGAGTCGGGGGCATGTCCAGACCATGTGGGGGAATGTGGATAGGCACCTAGGGCAGATGTCATTGGAGGTAGGATACATGCGTGATCGTCTATGCGGTGTTAGGTACGTGTGATGGAGGTAGTTGAATTGCGTATATTTCAGTCTAGTGTTCGTGGATATAATTTTTAGGGTAACCTATGCATTATGTCCACTGCTTATCAGTGACACTGATTGTTAGTGCTGAATCCCAGTATTTCCGCAGGAGTGTCGAGTCGGGTCTGAGGGAGTTGTAAATTGCTGTTATCGCCTTTCTGCCCCTTCCATGTGTTAGCAGTGTTTTCGGTACCATGGATGTGGTGGGTTCAGTACGCATGTTACCCCATATCTGGAAGAGTTGCTGTGTCAGAGTTGCATAAAGCACAAATGTCCCTGGCGGCACCCCGTAATCATCCATCAAACCCACGAAGTCACTTAGGTTCAAATCTACGAATAGGTCCCCCCATGTATCAAGTCCAGCAGTCCGCCATGTTTCTAATTCCTGGCGCCTATTGCAAGTATAAAGGCCAGGGAGCACTTCAAGGGGGAGATTTGGGGCATGTGGTGAGGGCTGGTGACTGGACAGCACATATTTCGATCAGCTATGTCTGGTCAGGTCAGGTTGCCCTGTGTTTTCTGTAATGATGTTTTGGAGCCTGATAGCCATTCTATCATGGCTGGCTGTCGCAGTGATACCACCCAGGGGTCAAATTCAATAAGATTACTGCTCGCAAGCCATCTCATAGGCCATTGGAGTTGGACAGCTGCATAGTAATGTTCATAGTTAGGCGCCCCTAGGCCCTCTTCAGATAGAGGGAGGTATAATTTCTGGAGTGCCACTCTGGTCCTAGAACCACCCCAAATCAGGGACACAAGGAGTGGCTCTGAGTCCCTAAAAAACCTGTGTGGTAGTCTGAAGAGGAGGGTTGCAAAAAAATATAGGAGTCGAGGAAGCAGAAGCATCTTATAGATGGCGACTCGGCCCATGGGAGACAAAGGTAAACTCATCCAGAACGGAAGGGCGGCTCGGGCTCTGGAAATTGCTTTTCCCAAGTTGCCTTCTATCAGGTCTGCCTGAAAATGATAAATTTGGACTCCTAAATATTTAAAGAAGTCAAAAGCCCAGGTGAGTGGGGTGTTGGGTAGAATACGTCTATGGTCTATAGACAGGGGTTTAATTGGAAATACTATGGATTTGGACCAATTGACCCGTAGTCCAGGTATTCAGGCATGCTCATCCAGTAGCTCCATTAGTTCCTGCAGAACTCAATTCTGGCCACGAAGATAGATTAACGCATCGTCTGCATAAAGAGAAACGATGTGCCATTGCGTGTACGCTTGTATGCCCCAATCTAGGACACGGCTGCGGAGCACGCATGCTAAGGGCTCAACGGCCAGTGCAAAAATAATGGGTGATAGAGGGCATCCCTGTCTCGTTCCACAATATATTTTGAAAGAGGGAGATATGGTGCGACCTTTCTTGACTCTGGCCTGCTGCTTAGTATATATTTTCTTCACCCAGCTCAGGACGTTAGGGCCTATGCCAAATCTCACCAACACAGCCAGTAAGTATTGCCATCCTAGGGTATCGAATGCCTTTTCGATGTCTAAGGCAGCTACCCATGGCAAATCTACTTCTGATCGTGCCCATTCCAGCAATTTAAAGAGCCAACATAGATTTAGACCAGCATTTCTCCCTGGGATGAACCCATTCTGGTCATTATGGACCAGTTTTTGTACTACTTCCGTTAACCTATTGGCTAATATTTTTCCCAAGATTTTGTCATTCGAATTCAGTAGGGACAGTGGGCGATAGGAGCCCATTTGGAGTGGGTCCCTGCCAGGCTTCGGTAATACTACCAATATCGCCTCTCGTAGGTGGGGTGGGAGCTCACCAAGTTCGAATGCCTCCCTGTAGATGGTGCATAGACGGGGAGTCAGTTGTTCAGTGTGGGTCTCGTAGAATTCCGACGGCCATCCATCTGCTCCCGTGGCCCTGCCTCTCGCTAATTGTTTAATGGTCTCAGAGATCTCATCTTCGGATATAGGGGTCTCAAGCGATGCGTATTGGGGTTGCGTTATTTGTGGGAGAGCTGCGTGTGTCAGGAACTGCTGAATGATTAAAGGGTCACTGGGATCAGGAGCTTTATATAGGGAAGCATAGTTAACGCCCGGCCCACCACTGGCGCCGTCGTAGTCCTGAGAGGGATTGCCTCCGGGTACCGGGTGGCATGGTCCACCAAGACCAGGATGTACCTGTTGCCCATGGCTGTCTTGGGATCCAGTGGCCCCACAATATCCATCCCTACCCTTTCAAAGGGTGTTCCAACAACAGGAAAAGGTTGGAGAGGAGCTTTGACCTTCCTCCCGCTCTTACCACTTGCCTGGCAAGTTTGGCAAGACCTACAGTGTGCATCTGACTGCCTTCGCATTTGGGGCCAAAAGAAGTGGGTGACAAGCCTGTCAAAGGTCTTGTCCTGCCCCAAATGTCCTGTCAAAGGCACGTCATGAGCCAGACCCAGTAGGAAGGTCCTGAAGCGCTGGGGTACCACCAGCACACGGGCTGACCCAGGCTCAGCAACCTTAGGCTCACTGTATAGGAGACCACTCTCCCAGTAGATCAGATGTGACCCGGACTGATTACCAGCTGCCTGGTCTGCAGCCTGCCGCCGCAGACCCTCCAGAGTAGGGCACTCGTTCTGCTCCCTGCAGAACTCCTCCCTGGTGGGACCCCCTTCTTGCTGCCAATGGGTCAGCTCAGAGATGTCTCCCAGTTCGGCTACCTGCTCCCCTGTAGGCACCGGGGCGTTCCCCTCGAGGTCCGCCTCCTCCCGGTCCGTGGGAACTTCGGGGGCCGGTTTCCCACGCCCCCTGCCCTTTCTCTTGGCAGGGACTTGGGCCACTGTTTCAGGCTCCAAGTCCTCTTGATCACCCTTCCTGGCTGCCATTGACCGAGTAGACACGCATGCCCACTCTGGCAACCCAAGCATCTCCAAGTGAGACCTGAGCTCAACCTCCTTCCATGAGGACTGCTCCAGGTCGTTTCCTAGCAGACAATCTACAGGCATGGTAGGGCTCACAACCACCCTCAAGGGACCTGAGACTCCCCCCCATTCAAAGGGAACCTGCGCCACCATACACTGGCGCTCAGAGTTGTCGACAGCAACTACTTGGTGGGATGCTCCTGGGACTACTTGCTTCTCAGACACCAGGTGACACCGGACTGAGGTCACACTGGCTCCAGTGTCTCTGAGAGCCTCTACCCTGTTCCCATTAATGGTCACCCAGGTGCTATATTTCTTTGTGTTAGGGGGCACCTGGTTTCCTGGGACCATCTCACTGTCCCCTAGTGAGACAAGGGTCATTTCTGCGGGATCCCCACCCTCCTGTGGGCACCCCTCCTCCCCAAGCGCTACACTAGCCAACACTTTGGACTGTCCACCGGTGGGTGGCTGTGTCCCCTTTGGGCACTTGGGGTCCCCTTAAAGTGACCTACCTGGTCACATGCATAACACTTGCGGGGGCCGGTCTCAACAGGCTTCCCTGTGGAGACCCCTTTCTTCTTATCACCGGGGGCTGGGAACCTTTACCCTGGGTACTAGTTTGGGGCCCTCTAGAGAACTCCTGTGCTTTACCCTTGTCCCCCCACCTTTCTGCTGGGGACCCTGCCCACCTTTGGCTGAGTCTCCCCCAAACGCTTTCTTGTGGACCCTGGTACTCACCCAGCGGTCCGCTTCCATAGCAAGCTTCCTGGGGTCAGTTAGCTTACTATCAACTAGGTGCTGGCGCAGATCTGCAAAACATAGACTAGACAAGTGCTCCCATGCAATCAAGTTGTAGAGCCCCTGAAAATCTGTTACGCTACTGCCCTTCACCCAACCATCCAGAGACCTGCAGAACACATCCACACATTCCAACCAAGTGTTGACATCAGACTTCTTACTGGACCTGAACTGATCCCTGTACTTTTCAGGAGTAAGACCATACTTCGTGAGAAGGGCATCCTTCATGTCAGCATAGGTGAGGTGATACCCCTTACCCAAAGCTATCAGAGCATCCCTTGCTTCTTCCGGGAAAAGTGGCCACAATCCTGCTCCCCAATTCTCCTCAGGGACCCCATTCATGTGTATGGCTGCCTCATAACCCTGAAACCACCTTTGTATGTCATCCCCCTTCTTGAACTCCTTGCCTACGTTCTTGGGAATGTGCACAATCCTGTCTGCCTTTCTGGACGAATTGCTGCCACCATCTGAGCCTGACTTACTCCTAAGTTCTAGCTCCTTCAGTTCTCTCTCATGCTCTAAGAGCATCTTCCTCTCCTCTATGGCCAATCTCTTCTCCTCCCGCTCACTCTCCAGCCTGAGCTTCTGCAGCTCAAACTGCCTTGCCTCCCGCCTGTCCTCCAGCTCCTCTGGGGACAGACTGCTGCTGCCTGACCTGGCGGGTTCCCCCTACCCAAAAGCACATCCACCCTGGAAATAGGCTCCTCCGCCTCCTCACTGAGATCACCAGGCTGCCCATTGGCATGTCTGGCTGCTACCCAGGCCCTCAGCGCCTTCTGTAGCTCCTCCTTCCTTGTGAGGCCTTTAATTTGGACTTTCAAGTTTTTACAAATCGCTCGTAACTCCTTTACGGCATAGGATTCCAACCTGTCCTCCTCAAAGATAACTTCCAGAGATGCAACGGATGATGCAATTGATTCAGGCATGACAAAAGTCGTGAGTTGAAAACTGGCAAGATCAAAAATAGGCCAAAAGAAAAAGAACCAGTATGTGGTACGTAATGGTCTGCGATATGGTAGTAGTGTACACCAATCACTGTAAGTCAAGTGCAAACACAAGTCCTATCCTCACCGCTGCCAACCAATGTTAGAAATGGGATCTCTAGTTGGCAAGGGCTTGCACCTTTGTCCAAGTAGGGACCCTTCTTCCTAGTCAGGGTAAGGGTGTTACACTCGTGAAGTAACCCCTGCTCACCCTCGTGGTAGCTTGGCACGAGCAGTCGGGCTTAATTCAGAGGCAGTGTGTAAAGCATTTGCACATAACCAACAGTAATACAGTGTAAGCACTACAAACGGACACCACACCAGTTTAGAAAAATAACCAATATTTTATATACTCAAGACATGCCAATTACGACAAAAATCCACAATACTGTACTTTACGAATGAATGCTTGATACGGTAACTTCTTCTTTGCAGGAATAGCACAAAAGCAAAGTTCGTACGAGTCGGTAGCTCCGTCCGAGCCTACCGTGATGCTGAAAACCACAGAGTCTAACAGTTCCAGCTGACCGCGTCGATCCGGGCCAGCAGAGTCATGAACAGACTCAGTTACAGTACCTTTCTCGTTGTGGCTGGTACGGAGTGTACGAGCCGGTCGGCGTTCGTCGCGGTTGCGGTGCAAGACGGAGCGATGCAAGGTGCGGTGTCCCTCGATGCGGTGCAGGCAGCGGCTCGATGAGCGTCGTGCAGACGGAGTCAGTGAGTCCAAGGCGTGCGATGCAGGGTGAGACGATGCTCGATGCGGTGCTGACAGGTTGCGATGCAGGCGACCTAGCCGGAGTGCGGGAGCTGGCGTCGGACAGCGGTGCGAGTCGGAGCGGTGCGTCGCAGACGTGCAAGCGGTGCCCCAAATGCGGTGCGGTCACGACTCTTGAGCCAGTTGCAGCGACCGCGTCGGTCGGGTCCGGTTGGTTCAGTGAAGCGATGCGATGCGAACTGCGGTGCCCACAGGTCACGGTGCAAGCAGCGGCTCGATGTTGGCGGCGTCGGACGTCGCCCACGGTGAGACCAGGGTTGCGATGCGAAGCGGGGCGATGCGGTCTGCGGTGCAAACAGGTCACCGGCCAGGGATGGATTCGGTTGACGGAGTCGGTTGCAGTTCCCTTCCTCTGTGGCAACTGAAACAGCGTTCCAGAAGCGGTACCCAGAGGCTTGTGAAGTCTTTGTAGTCCCTGAGACTTCTTAACAGGAGGCCAGCTCGGTTTCAGGCCCTTGGAGATACTCAGCACAAGTTTGTAGAAAGTTCAGTCCAGTCCTTTCACTGCCCAAGGCAGAAGCAGCAGCTGCAGGCCAACCCAACAAAGCAACAACACAGCAAAGGGGCAGTACTCCTCCTGGCAGCTCTTCCAGCTCTTCGTCTTGGCAGGTTCCTTGATTCCAGCGAGATCTAAATTCATGGGGTCAGGGCCCCAATATTTATATCCCAAATTCCTTTGTTCTCTGAAGGCAGAGAGGCCTTTGCCTAGTCCAAACCAGTTCTGGAGCACTTTGTTGACAAGTCTCCGTCCCTTCTTTCAGTGAGTAGGCCAGGGACATCAGACGCACCACAGGAGGTGGAGCCAGCATTGTGGAGGGAAGGCACTGTCCTATTCAGGGCCCAGGTGCGACCCCTCCCACCCATCTACATGTAGACCTTGCTATTCAGCCCTGTGCTGACTCACCCTGTCTCCTGGCATCCCCCAGCCCCGGTCACTCACATACCAGACAAGGAATACACAACCTCGCAGAGGCAGGCTTGGATGGTTAGACAAGAAAATACCCACTTTCTAAAAGTGGTATTTTCAAACACAGAATGTTAAAACCAACTTCACTAAAAGATGCATTTTATCAATCTGAGTCCAGGCATACTAAACTCGAATTTCTACCACGTTCCCGGGGTCAGTTAGGATTATAAACTGTAATAATCAAAACTGCCCGTTCTGGCCTAGGGGAACAGGTAGCCTTGCAATAGTGAAAAACGAACTAGGCTGTAATTCACTATCAGGACATGCCGCACACACCCGGGCATGTCCTACCTTTCGCATACAACGCACCCTGCCCACAGGGGTACCTTGGGCCTACCTTAGGGGTGGCTAACATGTAGCAAAGGGAAGGTTTAGGGACTTGCAAGTGTGTGCACTTGCCAAGTCGACATGGCAGCCCCAGGCTGCGCACAGGCTCTGCGTTGGCAGGCCCGAGTTACACTTTACGGGCTGTTTGCGTGGGTGCCACAATCCAGTGCTGCAGCCCACCAACAGCATTTGGTCTATAGGCCCTGGCACTCGCAGTGCACTTTACAAAGGACTGACACATAAACCAAATAGGCCAATCATGGAAACACCAATCCATAACGCATTTTATACAGGAGCACTTGCACTTTCCCACTGGACCGCAGTGAGGAAAGTGCGCAGAATCATCACACCAGCAAAAACAGAGTCAAAACCGGGAGGTCAGAAAGCAAAAAGTCAGGGGAAACACGCCAAAAGATGCCAAGTCTAACACCATCTAAGGCACATATGGACGTAATAGGAGGTTGCGAGGCGTCAGTTTTCAGTAGTCATGCCAATGTCTTGCCCGCTTTGTCTCCTTCAGCATGTTGCTGGGCCAGGTATTGCTTAGAGTCTAGAATGCAGAGTCTGCCCAATGTCTCTCTATATGCTAGGTGAGCCTTGGCCAATAGGGGAACAATGTGTGGGTCAGTGGGGAAAAGGTGTTTACAGCGCTGCACTTCTTACTCCTGGTCCTGGAGCTCTTTCATGAGCGCCATTCGGGATCCATATACTGCTTTGATTACCTGTCCACAAAGGACAGCCCTGAATGCGTCCCATTCTATGCCTACCTATGTAGCAGAGCCTGCATTTGTTTGAAAGTATGAGTCGATGGATTGTGTTATGGAGGTGCGTAATGCTGCGTCCTTGAGTGCCTCCAAGGGGAGGCGCCAAGTCAGTATACTGGTTCTATGTGTTCCCCACGTCAGCTGCAGTTGTAGTGGGCTATGGCCAGATATTGTGTGGGCTAAGTACTCTGCGTGTGACACCCTGGATATGACAGTCACGGAGCAGTATATCGCATCAATTCTCGTATGTAGGCCATGGATCGTTGAGTAGTGTGAGAAAATTTGTGCTATGGGATGTTTACCATGCCAGGCTTCACTTAATTGCATGTTACTGGCCCAGTCCTTCATGTGTTGTGCTAGGTTAATGGACTGCGCACCTGGGAGTGGCGGGCGTGAGCGGTCTAATTCTAGATCATGGACACAATTATAGTCCCCGCCCCAATATGCTGGAACCGTTGGGTCGCTAAGTAATGACGGGGTCATTGTTTGCAGGAACAAAGATTGCCTTGAGCTTGGTGCATATAGAGAGACCAGCATTATTGGGGAGCCAGCCAGGAGACCCTCCAGGATCGCATAACGGCCTTGTGGGTTTACGCAAGTATGTAGCGTCTGTAGGGGAATCCCTGGTGCTACCCATATCAAGGTGCCCCTGGCGTATCCTGAGTATGTAGTCCCTATCACTGTGCCTCGCCACCGCTTGCGTAATGATGTGAGGGTTTGCGAAGTAGGGCGTGTTTACTGGATCAGTTCCACTGAGATCTTGTGTCTACGTAGGTATTGGTATACCTTGTGATGTTTAACACATCCGGCTAGTCCCCTTTTTCCAAGTTAGTAGAAGATAGTTGTTACTGTTCATCTTCTCTGCTAGAGACTAAAAGCGAGAAAGTATACCTGCACCCAGACTTCCTCCAGCATCGGCCAAATCGTCTCAATAGTATCCAAACCCTGATTTTTATTTCGGTAATGGTGCGCTTGATATGCATAGTGTGTGGTGGAACAGAACGGACAGATGGCAATGAACATTTGCGATACCCAACTCCCCACCCCAGGCCAGTTTGCCAACGGGCAAAAGGCCATGTGCCCTGAAATGAAAATAGACTAAACTGTAAATAACAAATAAGGAAAGAAAAAGGAATATACATGGTATGATATTTAGTGGAAAGAATTATTAAAAGAGCAGAGAGAGAAAAGAAAGACATAGGAGTGCTATATCAGCCACTTATTGTGCATGGGGGCGTAGCAGGTCTTCACATTCGCCTGTGTAATGGCCGCCATAACAGTTCATGCTTGCCATAGCCATGCTTCTTTCTTTTTTGCGGCTGCCTCCCAAAGTCTAGTTTACTGGAGCATTTGATGGTGGTGTGCTACCATATGCTGTGTGGCCCCCTTGGATGCCACACAGAGAGTCACCCGAGCTCTTCAGCGGTGTGTGGCATTACTGTAGGGCCGCCTCCCCTCAGCGCTGCATGCTAAGAGTCTGTTAGTTGGAAAGCTTGTTGTGGAGTCATCTACGGTTCAGACACTGATCTTGAGGGGGATTCACGGTTACCATGGTGTTCCGCCTGTTTGATGGCTTGCTCCCTTTCCATTGCTGCCTGGGCTTTGGTGGGGCATTGCGCTCGTCCTTTACCTTGGTTCCTGCATCTGCTTGCGCTTTTCCATAGGTGGCGGTGATCCGCCGATGATATGGTCGTGGAGTGTGCAAGATCAATCTGGTCTATCCAGGTCCAAGCCTCCTCAGGAGTGTAGCAGAGGATGTTGCAGTCTTTGTGCCGGATGCGTAATCTGGCGGGGTATTGCAGCGAATATTGTATTTTGTGGTCCCGAAGGCACCTTTTGACTTCCAAGTAGGAGGATATGCGGCGCTGCACTGATAGCGTGTAGTCCGGGTAAATAGGCACTGTGGCGTTTTCAATTCGCCATGGAGCACCTGCCCTTGTTACTTGGAGGATGTGATCCCTGTTGCGGTAGTTGAACAAAAGCGCGACCACAAGCCTGGGAGGGTTGCCCCGGTGGGGGGTGGTCACCTGGTACTCTATGCGCCCGCTCGACTAAAAAGAATTTGCAGTATTTGCCATTGAGAATGTCCGAGGAGAACCAGGTTTCGAGGTACAGCTCCATACTTTGGCCCTCAATTCGTTCTGGCAGCCCCACTATGCGCACATTGTTTCTGCGGGATCTGCCCTCCTGGTCTTCTACCCGGCTCTTCAGGTATTACACCTCTTTTTGGAGTGATTTGATCTGGTCCATTGCCGAAGACACTGTGGGACGCAGAGATGCCAACGCCGATTCCGATTCCTCTACTCTGTCTTTTAATTTCTTGTGGTCTTCACGTAAGAATCCCATTTCAACACAGAGTGAGTCTATTTTGGGGCCTAACGTAGTCTTAATGTCTAGGACCGCCGGCATTAACTCGTCAAACAGATGCAAGTAGTCTGTAGGTTTCGAAACCGCTGTTTGTGTAATGCCTTCTGCGCCAGATGCTTGGGTTGTTGCGTCTCCCGGTTGGGGCTGCGCCTTATCCATTCTGGGCTTTCCCATTGCAAGGCTTAGAGCTAGGACGCTGTGTGGTCATCCAGTAATGCTGGTAGCAGTGGCCCTGGTAGAAAACCCAAGTCTTAAATCACTTGTTGGGATACTTATGAGCACAACTGCTGCAGTTTGCGCTTTGCACTGAGGTGTTTATGCCCCTATAGGGGTCGATATAGGGCCGAGTGCTCAGGTGTAGGCGTGCAAGTGGGCCCAAGGCGCCACGCCCATTGTTCCTCTTCTGTTGGGTTTATATGTCGCTCTCCATGAGGAAGGAAGCCTGGATGGGGGCCACTTATCCAGTATGGCGGAGGTACAGTGGGCCACAATCAGCAATGGATAGCAATATTGCAAAATTGTTGATTCAGGGAGGGGAATTGCTCAAGGCCAGCATTGCACAGCACTCATTACAGTCTTCTGCGTGCAGTGCAGGGTACCCCCAAAGAGGCCCACAGATTCTCATTGTCCCCTGGTTAGTGCCAGTTCACTGGAGGATTCCTTCACCGGGCAAGATATTGACGGTCGAGTATCCGGCCAGCTGAAGGGGCCGGGGCTGCGCTCCAGCTCAACCGAGGTGCATTAGCAGCACCGTTCGTGCAGGAAACCACAGGGGCCGAGTCTCGGGTCCTGCCAGGGCCGTTCTGGGCACGTCTAGCGCCGGCCGACCTCCCCAGCCGCACACGCCCTGTGATGGACCCTGTGGTAGCGCGCCCCACAGTGCCGATGGAGGGCCACGTACTTCTATTTGCAGGCGAAGAGGGGGAGTGCAGTCACCGATTGTAGCGCCGGTGGGCACGGTGGTTGCAGGCCCAGATTAGGCTGACCGGCAAAGGCCCAGTATCGGCCGCCCGACCCCAAGATGCAGTCTTTTATTTAGCCCTGAAGCCGGGCCTCACCATCAGCAGCGCTCCACCTGGGCAGGCATCTGTTGTCTAGCGGTCTGATGCAGACGTGATCGCCCGCAGTTGGGACCGATCGCAAACTTGTGCGCCGTCTGCTGGGTCCTTAGGGCCGGGTCACAGCCAGCGAGTCTCTGCATCTTAGGGGCGTCGCTCCGGCAGCCGCGCCTTTTACGCTCCGATGCAAGTGGCCACGGCTTACGGGAGGGCTCAGCGTTGTCTGGAGGTGCCGTGCTTCATTTACCGCTGTGTGTGGCAGGCATTTGCATGTGTTCTTAAGGATTTTCGGCAGGCATGATGCGGAGCTGTCTACAACGCGTCCGCACTTGCTGCCTTCTTGGCCATGCCCCCCACATATTTTTATTTTAACATCGAGTTTGTAAACATTGTATTCAGTTTAGAATCTATTTGTGAAAATGTACAACTTGGATAGAGTCCAATAACAAAATCCCTGAATCATCATTCAATCTGGAATCATGATATGTTTGCCAATTTGCTATCTTAAGGTAAATCTTTCTGGATTTGCCTTGGGACAGGTGAATGCAAAAATAACAAGTTGATGGATGGAATGCTTAAATTAATCTCAGCCACTGGCAACCACTTGGGGCATCATCCCAATCCATCGTTTTTTGCCCACCATGCCACCTCAGTTTGGACCCAGCCACATGCAAATAAGTCTTGACCCTGCTCCTCTTGGGAACAGTCAAGCCCGAGCTGCCAAGCCAGGTCTTCCCTGGACTGGAAACAAGCATCCTGGGGCTGCTTTCGGGGTTACACCCCTCATCAGTCAGGCTAGAGTGAATCCAATGGCAAAGTGAGCAAGGGACCCACGTCTGGGCATACCCTGCCAACTTAAGGTGAACAAAGCAAAAACAAGGAGATGATGGACGGAGCGCTGAAACTTTTCAGACACTCACCCCCAATCACAGATCTGGGTTGAATCCATCATCGTTCTTTAGCTCACTTCGCCACCACAGTTCAGACCCAGCCATACGCAAATCAGTCTTGACCCTGTCCCTCATGGGAACAGTCCAGCCCGAACTGCCAAACCAGGTCTTCCTTGGACCGTAAATAAGTATCCTGGAACCGGTTTTGGGTTTCAAGCTAGCCCCTCATCAGCCAGGCTAGCTTGAATCCAATGACAAAGTGAGCAAGGGACCTACGTCTTGGCATACACTTAACTATGCCTTTTGTTTAATGAATACTCAGAACACGGGATTCTTATATTTGCCAATGCCACACTAGGGCAGATTGTCATCTATCTTATGACTTCTTATTCTTTTTACCATCAGACGGACTATTGTGGTTATTTCACCACGCAAATTTTCAGGCGGACCTAGATGCATTACATACAGTTTATTTCACCACGCAAATTATCAGGCCGACCTAGATGCATTACATACTGTTGTATCACATGGTCATATTCACATTACCATATTATTGCCCTGAAGAAGTCCATTCTGTTTTTGGACGAAACACGTTGGCTGACTTTTACGGTGTATTTAAGACGCATCGATAAATGAAGAATTTCTGCTTGGGCAAACTTAATTTCTCATAATCATTGTAAATATTTTGAATGTGGTGCACCTCTGGTTGTAATGTTCGATAGAATTGTCTCCCTATGGTAGGGTAGCACCCTTTAGGTCAGAGGGTGCCTACAGGGAGTGCACACCATAAATACATATCTCTTAAGATACAATCTAGAGACATAACGGTGTGGGTGCTGCAATTTGTCCAGATCCACTGCCCCTCTTCTTTTGCCTTCTATTTATTATGTTATTGATGCTTTGTCTATATTTTATCTGGTTTTAATTAATTGATTGTGAACATGTTACACTGGCACGAGACCTAAGACCTGAAAACCTCTGATCGGCATGGACTACTCAAGCAACATGGTGGACCCTTCTTAGCCCATTTCAGGACTTTTTAGAGGTTTTTTGTTTTTAATGTTTTTGCCGAGTCTGAGGAAAATGTGCTTTCCAGGACCTATTTGATGCCTACATATGTGATTTTATATCTGGGTAATTTAATGTTTGCAATTTCAATATATTCATTTACATTTTGCATGATGATAATGATCTAGCTGGTTTGCAAAATTGGGTCTAATTAAACTGGATGAAAAACTGGAAAACATCTGTAGAGCCAATGTTGCAGTTTCAAAGCTGTTTTGAATATGAGAAACGGGCACCTAACAAACCAATTCTTTAAGTTTAAGATTACTCCGCACTCTGGATTGTTTTTATACCTCATTACACCCAAACGTTTGTATGTCCGGTTTAGATTGGGCACCTTAACATTTAAGGCGCTCGCAAAGAAGTGGAGTAATGGAATCACTCCTAGCACATGTCCCGCTTGCGGAGTGGATCCCGAAACGGAGGAACATATTTTGTTCTTCTGTCCAGTGCACCTTGGTGTTCGTCGCAGGTGCATTCAACCACTGTGTCTGAATTTAGGGACCAAGAGTTATTTAGTCGCACTTAGGGGCAGATTTACAAGCCCCTTGCGCCACTTTTGCGTCATTTTTAACATGGGAGAAATGACGCAAAAGTGGCGCAAGGGGCTTGTAAATCTGCCCCTTAGTGTATTGAAAACCGACACTTCGAGCCACATGGTATTTGCTGTGATTCGGTTTTTGTTAAGTGTCTGATTCAAGAGGAAGAGTTTTCAATTTTAAAAAGCTAATAATCAATGTGAATAGTGTCATTTCGGCCTCTGTGAGGGCAATAGGTTTGTAAAATCAGGTATCTCCTGCCCTTTACTGTACTTTATTTGCTTATGCACTTTATGCCGTTTCTGTGCTTTATGATGCAGGCTAGCAATATAAGCTATTTGCATTGGGTCCTAAGGTTTGCAACTACTGTGACTAGTGTTACCCCTGACCTCGCGAGGGCCATATGCTCATATTTTAGATTACATTTTTGCACTACATTGTATTTCACTTCCCCATGTATTTTTAATGTTTGTCTTTGTGTACATGCCTAGGGCAAACAACATAAGCGGTTTATCCCAGTTTTGAACATTCTGTATCAATTGTATATATGTAATTTTGTATTTTAAGCTATGTTTTTATGTCTACTTTGATAGTTTTGGAAACTGAATAAAGTATTGATTGATTGACTTCACTCTTTGCTTCAACATTAATAAATGGGAGGCTATGGCAAAAAAAGATGGATTGTGTTTTTGTATTGACTCAACGTTTTTTCAAAATTAATAATATCTTCAATTGTGATGTAGACAGTGTCCATTTAATGATTATCCTTAGGGCCGTGAAATATAAATGGAGAGCATACATTATACCTTCCCTTGTCTACAACATTGCCAGTGTTCTATTAGGTTGACATTTATGATATTTTGGAATATTTTAAGGTTTCTTTGCTAAAGACAATACACACCCTATGTAGTGTGATTTGTGTTTCAAAATTGGCAAAATGTTTTTAAATGATTGTTTCTCATTTCTTCAGATGCCAAAGGCAGTGCTGCACATGGGAAACGAATAAAATCAAAATATTTCTTCACCACATGGAGAAAATAGCAACACAATTCTGCAAATTGACAGATAAGAATGAGGAAAGGTGAGCAAGGAAAGCAAAGGAAGCAAAGGGTAGCCAAGAAACACATCACTCAAGGAAAGAGTGATATCATGCCTGCTCAACCACAACATCCATCTGCCAGCCATATTGATGTGTTCCATGGCAATGGGAAATATTGTCCCTACTGCTGAAATCAGAAATGAGAACACCATTTTACAGGAAAAAATGTAAAACAAATCACTCTCATCTCAGAAGGAGTTTGAGGAAAGTGTTCACCCAAAAGTTTTTAAAAAACAGATGTTATGATTGTTATATTTATTACCCAAAACTGGTTTATTTTAGCAGAGATTCCAAATTTCTGTGTGTAAAACTGACTTTGTGATTCTTTTTGACACTTAGGGGCCGATTATGATGAGTGGCTTTCCGACACTCATCGTCGGTTTCAATTCCGACTGGCTGATTATGTTACAGCCTGTTGGAGTTGAAACTGGCTGGTCATTCCGGCTGGCTTCTGATGGGCACCAGGAGCTCGTCTGCCAGTTGGAAACCAGCCTGTAATCCAAATGGAAGGTGTTTCCGCTTTCTGGATTACGATGCACGGTTTCCGGCAGGGTTTCCATGCCGGCCTTTCTGACATGGAAACCCTGTCGGAAAGCATGTTTGGGGGCCCCTAGCAGGGCCCCCTGCTGTTTTTGGCCTACGGTTGGGGCCAAGGGGGCACCATAGGTGCCCCATTTTTGATCTCTGTACCTTGTGGCAGGCACCTTGAGGTGCCTGTCACGGGGTGCAGGGATGAACACGTACTCCCATTCCTCTATGGGAGTTTGTGTTACAGCCGGTTTAGGGCCGTTACACAAGTTCCCACAGAGGAATTGGAGTATGCGACTGCACCATGTACGGTTGCATTGTGATTAGGCGGTCGAGACCTCCGACCGGAGGTCGGTCGGTCCCGTTTCTGTGACAGTCCGCCGACATCGAAATAGCCCCATCATGTTTTTAAACTGTTCAAATGAAAAATATTGTATTGCATACTTTCTCTGTCTTGGGTGGCTCGGTTTGTAAATTTTTAGATAAAAAATAAAAATATAAACCAACAATAGTGTTTTCTCATAATTTGGGGTCTCAAACTTATGTTGTTTCTTGCAAACAAAATGTTGATTATGACTAATTATTTAAACAAATGTATTTGACATGAAATATGTTTTAAGCTAGAAATAAAACTAGTTTGACAATTAGAAAGTGTAGATTCAAATCTGAACTTAAATAGTAAATTAAAAGGATCATAGCATACTTTTAAAATTATTAACAAGGATAGATTGGAGTAAGAAATTGTGTTGAGCAAATCAATACAATTAACAAACAGTTAAAGGTAAAATATTAAGTAAATTGTGATGTAATTAGTTATTTACTGCAATATCTACATATAGTTCTCTCTGGAATACGTAATGGTTTGTTTAAGGAACACAGGCTTCATTATTCTAAAATGTATTAAAGGAAGCAAATATTCCAAAAATGAACAATTTGGTAAACATATTTAATTCTTATAATAGCTTATAAAACAAATAATGACACGGACCTACACAAGTTACATTTGTATGTAAGATTCTATATCTGATAGAGACATCTAGCCGCAGATTCCTTAACTTAGAATATCCCCAGGCGTCAGACTGGATCCGGAAAACTTTTGCAGCAGCACCTCTGCCCGCCGGGAGGCGGCGCCGCCTGGCTCCGCCCTGACATCGTCCCCGGACATGACGTCAGCGGAGCCATATAAGACCCTCCCGGCGCGCCGACGTCAGTTTCCTTCTTTTCCGCGTCCCGACGCGGATCCAGGAGTAAGCGGTTCCTCTGGCCTGTTCTGTCAGGCCTTTTCGACGCCTGTGGCGTCTGGTAACAGTGTGCGATGCTTCGGGCTTTAAGGCGTGTGAGACCTGTGCGCGGCAGATGTCGGCGACGGATCCGCACGGGATTTGCATGTGGTGTCTCGGTGCACACCACGACTCCGAGGAGTGTGATGCCTGCCGGCAGATGCGTCCAAAGTCCCTGCGGGAGCGCCGGATGAAGCTGTTAGCCACCTGGGTGTCCCGCTCGACGCCTCCGCGCCGATCGCCCTCTCGGGCCGGGTCTTCTGTTCGCGTCCGCTCCCGGAGTCGTTCCCGCGGACGTCGTTCGCCGGACACAGGTAAGCGTAAACACAAGTCACGGAAGTCGCCGACCTCGCGTAAATGTGACGCCGGGGCAGGTAGCTCCCGTTCCACTCCGGACTCGGGCCCCCAGGAGTCGAGCCCCGTATACCCACTCTTTCCGGGTGCGAGGGCGACTCGGACCCAGATGGAAGCCTACTTCAAGGCTCTGCACTCTATCTTTGGGTCACCTCCTCTCCCTGGCACGCCTTCGGGTCCCACAGAGGAGGTAGGCATTCAGGTCGGGTCTCCGCCGGCAGGTTCGCCCTCAGCGCCGGCCGAGTGCCTCGACTCCGGTTCCGGAGTCGCTGCGACGTCGGGACACGGCCCGGAGGGGCATCCCAGGCAGACGTCGAGCCCTTCAGCCATGTCTCCGCATAGCCCGTTGCGGCTCCCTGCGTCGACGTCGGAGGCGGCTGCACCACGAAAGTCGACTCCTAGTCGGCATCTTCCCTCTCCACAGCTCTCGGTGGAGGGTGAGTCGACGCCGGTCCAAGACACGGCCGGGTCGCCTCTTGTTGAAGTCGACCTCGTTACGATGCCGTTTCGACGTCGGTCGACGCCAGTGCAGGCGCCAGTCCCTGTTGTTCCTGTGTTTGAGGAGGATACGGACCCGGAGCACCCGGGGTTGTCTCTGCGCCGTTTGGCTCCGATGCCCCTTGGGCAGTGGCCCTTTGCTGCTACAGCTGTGGGACGCGTTAGCCTGCAACCGTCTCCTACCGATGACCTGTTGTCACCACCCAGAGTGCCTACAGAAGCTGGCGCAGCATTTTCAAGGGCTGTTCGAAGGGCTGCAGCTGTTTTACACTTGCACCCCCCATCGGTCTCATTGTCTCCTGATCCATTATTGGATCTCCTCCACCAGGGTGCGGTGGACATGGAGCCCTTGCTGCCTTTTGACGGGTTGTTGTTTGACTCCTTCTTGGCGCATGGGCACGGCCCTCCTCGGGAACCCTGTGGATCGGGCCGTTGCTCATAGGCACCGTCCGGCTCCGGGGGATCCTGCCTGTTTGTCTCTTCATCCTGGGGCTCAGGGTCGAGTACTCCAGGTGGCTTTTGCCACGCAGCCTTCCTCTCCTCTTCCATTGCTGCCTCCCACTAGGGAGTCTCGTTGGTTGGAGGCATGTGGCCGCCATGTCTTTGCGTCCACTAGTTCGGGCATCCGCGCTCTGAACACGGCTTGCGTGTTGGCACGGGCTTCTTGTGCCCTTTGGGACTCCGTCGAGTGTCTTCTTCCCACTCTCCCCGAGAGTCCTCGTGCTGACCCGGCTCATCTCCTTCATGTAGGCCGAGAAATGGCACAATTTACCATTCGGTCAGCCATCGACACCACGGACTCGGTGGGTCGGGCGATGGCCAGGTCTGTTGCTCTGCGTCGCCATGCCTGGCTGCGTGAGGGGGGTTTCCCTGTGAATGTTCGGGAGAGTCTTCGGGATCTGCCATTTGATGGAGTGTCCCTTTTTGAAGGTCATGCGGACTCAGCGGTCGACCGCCTCATGTCTGACCTCCCATGATTTTGATATGTTCTGGTCCGTTTGCGGGTTTTTCCATTCCATATACGGTGTTGTCTTTGTTTAATATGGGCCCTGGGTTCCTGATGTGGTACCCAGACGACCTGGGAGGTTTCTGACCTTGGTTACTTAGCTTTATTGCAGCTGGACGGCTGCTTCTGCTTATCCTCTGTCTATGCGTTCACGCTCAAGAGGTGCCCCTAGTTGAGGTTGAGACTTACCCTATGTGGGGTGCTCGTTGGCTATTGTATAGCTACCTCCCTCACACAGAAGACTTGATAGGCTTCTGTGGAGTCTTTTTCCAGGCATTGTCCTGCAGATGTGACTGTCGTTTTTTCCGCTGTTGTGGCCCTTTCTCTGCCTTGTTGCGGCCACAGGCTGGCATCGCTCTGTGGCCTGTCTGATGGGGTCTGCAGATGGTCTGTGGCAACCCCCTGCATCTACAGATGCTCCCTTTCTTAAGGTTCTGCCTCGTTTGCCTCTTCCAGGAGGGTCTTTTCAGCTTGGCCCTCCTTGGTTTTTTCTGGCTGCCTTTATCGTCAGCCGCTGTCCCTTAGACCACCTTGTTCTGTTCCTTTCGTGCATGGGTCTTCCGTTACGGACGCCCCACCTGAGGTTGGCCTCGGGGCAGAGCCCTGTCGCTGCCCCTAGGCACGCAGGGCTCCTTGGCACGGTTCTTCTGTGTTCTTTGGGCGTCTGTTGGATGCCCCCTGGTATATTCGCTGTCGGGGAGGGCTTCCGCTTTCCTTCCGCTTCTGCGCTGCCTGGTTCTACTCTCCTCGCGAAGTAGTACTTTCTTGTAGTTCAGTCCCGTCTGGACTTCGTTCTTACATGGTGGCGTCTTGGCCACATTCGACCTTGCTGTACATTGCCTTGTGCCCTACTTCATGGGCACTTCCCTGGCATGGCCTGTTCCCCTGCTGCTTCCGCGCAGGACTTTGTCATGTTTCTACTTCGGGCTGCTGTTGCTGCTCTCTGTGGAAGTGTTCTCCTCAGGACGTTCTCTGTCCTGTGTGTGTTATTTTGCGTACACCTCCTGTTACTCTATGTACGCTCGTGCTGACTCTTTCCTGTCCTACTCAGCATTTCAATCGGTCTCGCAGGGGACCGTGGCTCCCCTTTGCCGAGAGCTGGTGTCGCTTATAGTTCTGGACATTGCTTTGTCCGGTTGGGATACAACATGACTGTTGATACCTATAATGGCTCTTGCTTTCTTTAGCAAACCATCATTCACGGCTGCGTCCTTTCTTGCTGTTTATTCTGTCTGGCGTTCTACACACACCTAGGGGACACGCATGCTAGGTACTTGCTACGCTGCCCGTGGTCTTGGCCTCCGCTTCCCCGTAGGAGCCAGCCTTCTGTGTGTGTACAGTTTGCCGGGTCCCTTTCACAGGTTGTCTACCTGGTGATGCATCTCTAGCATCTGGGCTATCACTTGCGGTGCTCCTTTGTGCCTTCCCTTTTACTTGGTGTGGTTCTAGTGGTACACCCGGTCCCTCCGGTGTACTTCTGTTCCCCGCATGCGTGGCTCTTTTTTCTCGCATGCTTATCTGTCATTCTGCTTTTGGTCTCTGCCATTTCCCACGTTTTTGTGCAAGGGCACTTGGGCGATGGCGAGTCTTGTGTCGCGTGTACACAGGCTCTTCCTGGGCATGGTCAGCATCCTACCACTGCTGTCCACTGTGCCTGGCTAGTGCGCTTCCACAGTGTTTCTTCCACTGCTGTGCATGTTCGACCTTCATGCTCGGGCCCGATTGTGCCTTCTTTTTTTAAAATATTTTTTATTTGCATTTTCAACCAATACAAAACAATAAGCATGTCACATTTGGTCACAGTCATGTGATGACATTTATCTATGATCCACATCATAAGACACATCGCCCCCCCCCATGAGCCGGGCAGAGCTGCGGTTTCCCAACCAGTATCCCCGCCAGCAAAGTCTTTCCCATGTCCCTCGTCTGTCTGAGAGACAGGTCCAATGGTCGCCTCGTAGGAAGCACAGTCTGGCCCGAAAGTTGTAATTGGCTAGTCGGCTCCCAGCCCTCCATCCATTCCATAATATTTCCTCCATTTTCCCCATACCTTACGGAACTTCCGCGGGCACCCTCTCGCCTTGTATGTAACTCTTTCTGCCGCCATGTACATGTCCATCCCCCTCTTCCAGTCCCCCAGCTGGGGAGGCAGCATCGCCCCCCAGGTGCGGGCCACATCTCGTTTTGCTACCACCAGTGCCAGTTGTGCGAAGATAAGCTGAGGGCGGCCCAAATCAACATCCCCGGGTATACCCAATAATACAAATTTGGGGTCTTGGGGTAATGTTTCGCCCAATACTTTACTCAGTTCTCCCAGAACGTGTACCCAGTATGTGTGGATGACGGGGCAGTCCCAAATAGTATGATAAAAGTCCCCCTGTGACTGTCTACATCTCAGGCAATGGGGTTTGCTAGCTAGACCCATACGATGGAGTCGGGCCCTATCGTAATACACTCTGTGTAATATCTTATATTGGATGAGTCGAAGGCGAGATTTAATTGCCACTTCTCTGTGGTGCATCAGGGCCGCCTCCCAATCCACTGTTTCTAACGGGCCAAGGTTCTGTTCCCACGTGTCCCTCAACTTCCCCAGCTTGTCGGGCATGTTATTGTTCAGGGTCATGTATGTTAGGGAGACTGCCTTATGGGATATCTGCTCCTGCAGTAGGCGTCCCTCCAGCGGGGCATAGTCCGGCAGGGGAGAGGAGAGCGAGCCTTCGGCTGCCCAGGCATGCCTCAGCTGCGCATACTTAAAAATTTGGTTAGTGTGTAAACCGAACTCCGCTGCTAGTGCCTTAAAAGTTTTGAGTTCTCCCTTAGCCACTACGTCGCCTATATTGGAAATGCCAATGGCATCCCAAGCCCCAAAGCTCCTAAGTTTGTGTAGCTCCTTTAACCAGGTGCAGTGCCAGAGCGATGTCTGTTTTGTTGGTTTGTGAGCCCAGCCCATTACCTTGGTCGCTCTGTCCCAGACTTCCAACGTTACTTGTGTGGCCGGGAGTAGGCGACCTCTACCTACGCTGCGCCATGGTGTCCCTCTCTAGCCTATAGGTGGGGTGATCAGCCGGGGAGTGGATCCACTCATTTACCGGTGTCAGATGCTCCGCCCAATAGTAGGCCTCAATATCTGGCAGGGATATTCCTCCATTGTATTGATTCCGCTGGAGCGCGCACAGGGCAATTCTCGCATGCTTCTCGAGCCACAGCCGAGAGCGTAGTTCCGCGTCTATCACCCGGAATGTCTGCCTGGAGAGGGGGAAATACTCATTTTGGAGGGCATACAGGAAACGGGGCAGGGTGATCATTTTGAACATCGCTGCCCGACCCAGAATCGTGAGGGGGAGCGCTTTCCACCTCTGTGCGTCTGCTGCAAAATTCGTTATGACCCGCTGAATATTGTTTTGATACGAAAGTTTTCTGTCTGTGGTGAGGTAAATCCCCAGATATGTAAATCCCGTCTGCGCTACCTGGAGGGCCCCTGGAAGAGAGGGCCAGACCTCCCGGGCTATATACGACCGACTTGTGCCAGTTTATGGCATAGCCCGAAAAAGACCCATACTTGTCCATGAGTGCGAACAAGGCGGGGATTGTGTCGTCCGGTTGGGTAACATATAACAAGATATCGTCTGCATATAGTGAGATCTTTTCTTCTCCCGTGTCTGTCGGTGTAATTTGGAACCCCCGTATCTCCTGTTTCTGTCGGATCTCACACGCCACTATTTCTATTGTGAGGGTAAAAAGTAGGGGGGATAGCGGGCACCCCCTGCCGGGTTCCCCGTCGGATTGGAAAGTCGTCAGACAATAACCCATTCACTTTAACCCGGGCTCGGGGGTCTGCATAGAGGAGGCCGATCCATTGACGGAACTTGGGGCCAATCCCAAACTTAACTAAAGTAGCCTCTAAAAAGGGCCAGTGCACAGCGTCAAACGCTTTTTCCGCGTCTAAGGAGAGAAACATGTGGGGATCTTCACGATCCTGCACCTCCATGAGCCAATTGTGGGTTCTTCGCAAGTTTTGTCTGGTCGCCCTATCTGGTAGGAAGCCCGTCTGATCCCGATGCACCAAGGCCGTGATGACCTGGCGGAGACGGAGAGCCAATACAGTCGCCAGGAGTGTGACCTCTATATTGAGGAGGGAGATTGGGCGATACGAAGCGCAATCCTCAGGGGGTTTCCCCGGTTCATAGATAGGGATGATCGTGGCCAATCTAAGATCTAAAGGTAGGACTCCGTCCTTAGCCGCGTTTCTGAACAATGCCAAGAGGTGCACGGCCAAGAGGTCTGCTCCCTTCTTATAAAACTCAGCAGGGAGTCCGTTCGGACCTGGGGACTTTCCAGGGCGCAATTTAGCTATCACGTCCTTAAGCTCATCAACCGATATGTCCAAGAATAGCCCCTCCCTCTCATCATCATCCAGGCTCGGGGTCAGAATAGTGTCCATGTATGTTAATATCTCCGCCGGGGTACCCAGCTCCCGGGCCTTATAAAAATTCTGAAAGTAGGAAGCGAATGTCTGCACTATTTGTGCGTCTCCCATCTGCATCTCCCCCTGCTGATCTACTACTCTTTCCACCCATCGGGCTTCCACTTCCTTGTGGCTAAGCCAGGCCAAAAGCCTTCCAGACTTGTCCCCTACATCATATAACCTATGAAGGGTCGCCTGCGCCTGCGTTTTAGCCTCCTCTGTAGCCAGGGCCCTATATTGCTGTTGCGTGTCCGTCAGTTGTCGGAGGACCTGTGGGTCTCTGCCTGTGAGGTAGCACTGTTCTAACGCCAGAATTTGAGTTTCCAGAGTGGTGAGCTCCTCCTGCGCCTTCCGCTTTTCCCACGCTATTTGATTTTGGGCCCTGTCTCGGAGCACCGTCTTGTAGGCCTCCCACAATATAACGCCCGACTGTACTGATCCCTGATTTTCTGCAAAGTAAACTTTCGTGTCAGCCTGAAGTCCCTGCAACACCTCTTTGTTCTGCAGGTCCCAGGCCGATAGCCTCCAATTTCCTTGTCCCACCCAGGACCTCCCCCCTCCCTTAACCAGCAGGGGTGAGTGGTCAGAGATTCCACGGGCTAGATACTCTGCCTCATAGATAGTGCCGGAAACCCCCCTTGGGAGAAAGACGTAATCCAGTCGGGAGTGAACCCTGTGCGCCCCAGAATAGTACGAGTAGTGTCGTGTGTCTGGATGCAGTCGCCGCCACACGTCCACCAAACCAAGAGTGTCTGCCAGTCTAGCCAGCTGTGTAGTCGGGGGTGGGTCAGCACAGTCCCCTGAGCGGTCCTTGGGAGTAAACATTACATCATTAAAATCGCCCCCTATGATGTGTAGAGTACCAGGTGTCTCCAGTAGGATATCAGTCACCCCATGTAGAGTGCTTGCCTGTAACTTCGGGGGGGCATAAACCGACACAATAGTAACCCTCCGTCTCCCCCATGTGCCTGTAACCCTCCGTGAGGATCTATCCATGTGCGTGTTACCTTGTAGGGGGGGACTTTTTAATCAGAATGGCCACTCCCCGAGAGCCAGAGGTGTACCCCGCATGCGCTAGAACTACGTAGGCTCCCCTCGCCAGGAACCCACACTTGGTGCCCTTAAGGTGGGTCTCCTGTAGCAGGACCACGTCTGGGCGAACCCGCTTTACGTATGCGGACACCAACCCTCTCTTAATTTTATCTCCCAGACCGTTCACGTTCCAGGTAAATACAGTGCAGGGGCTAATCTCCTGCCCTTTCCCAAGGCACCTATGATCAACTTTTGGACCCATGAGCATGGATGGTCACGTTATGCCCCAGGCAGGGGAGGTAGGCAATTGTGCACGCTGTTGTGTGTGTGTGACTGCTATGCAAAGAAAAACAACAAAATAAAATAAACCAAACAATTAGAACTGTTGCAAACCCCCATTCCCAACCCCCTCCCCACCTCCCCACCTCCCTCCTCCCCGGTGTCGCATCCCCCGCCATTCGCTCGAGGATGAGCCTCAGGGTGGTGGAGGTCTGTCGCCCTCCCGAACCCAACTTAAGCCACAAGTTCCAACTCTCGTGGCGTTCCCCAAGTTCTCTGAAAGAATCCTCCGCTAGCTGTGGAGGGCCAAAGAAGAGAAGTCTCTGCGTCAAAGAGAAAGGAGGAAACTAGTCAGCTAAAGAAAAAGGCCAGAAAGATAAGAAGGAAATAGAAGAGAAGGGCCGCAAAGAGCCCAAGTCTGAAGCCACTCCAGGCCTCTCGCCTGCGATACAGTGCGGTTCTTCTTACACGCCGCAGGTTTCAACAGGAGGAGCAGCAAGGGGAGTGGGGGGGTGAGCATCCAACATGGATACTCCGGGGTTTCAGTCTGTTTCCACGGTCAACCTCGCAGGTCCCAGTTCACGAATGCAAGTCCAGTGGTTCTCCCTGGGAGGCCAGAGCATCCATCGCTGCGTCTTGTTCCATTGCCACTATTTCAGCCACCAATGGGTGTAGAGAGGGTCCCTTGTCGTCCTCATCTCCGGAGGTTGTATCTCTGTTCTCAGCCTCTGTGTCCGGGTCGGGATGACCGGAAAGACGGAGAGTGCGGTAGCCCGCCGAAAGGCGAGAGTCCAATGATCGGCCACTGCGCCTCCGGGGTCTGCCAGAATCTCTTGGCACGTAAGGGGCTGTCTCCTGAAGTCGGTCTTTGCGAGCCTGTCGTGGTCTCAATGTTCTTTGTGGGCCCGGGGATCGCCTGGCATCTCCCTTTGATGACTGATTGCGTCGTGGTGGTATCTCCGGCCGGTCCAGTGTAGGTCGTTCCTCTAGCCAGTGCCACGCCTCCTCCGGTGTCTGGAAGAAATGGGATCTGCCCAAGAACATCACTTTCAGTTTTGCCGGGAAGAGTAACATGTATTGGATCTTATGCTCACGCAGTTTTGCCTTCACTGAGTCAAAGGTGCGTCGCTGTTTCTGCACCTCTCTACTGTAGTCAGGGAAGATCATTATGCGAGTGTTTTCATGCCGGATCTCCCCGAGCTTCCTAGCTTCCCTAAGGATCATGTCTCTGTCCAGGAAGTTTAAGAAGCGAGCTATGACAGGCCGTGGCTGTGCTCCCACGGGAGGTCGGGCCATCAGCGCCCTGTGGGCTCTTTCTATAACAAAGCACGTAGAAAATTTGTCAGTCGGAAAGATGCGCAGGAGCCAAGAATGGAGGAACTCTGACATGTTCGTTCCCTCAATTCCCTCTCTAAAGCCCACAAAGCGGAGGTTATTGCGACGTGCCCTATTTTCCGCATCGTCCACACGCCACTGTAGGTCTTTAGCGCCGGGACACCTCCTAGGAGGTAGCTGTTCGCGCTCTAGAAATGACAGTATTATTATTATTATTATTTGTGTGATGATTGCAAGTCCGTCATGCCTTTACGTAGATCCTGTAATGTGTCTTCCGCCTCTCCCACCCTAGTCTCCGTGACCCTAGCCGCCAAGTTCCGTAAATCCTGTCTCAAGAGCGTCACCTCTGTGCCCACTGCGCCTATTTTCCCCTCAAGCGCCGCCCTGGAGGAGTGGATCGCCTGGAGGAGAGTGTCCGTATCCGAGCGGGCGGCCGTTCGGTCCTCTGGAGGGGGGTTAATGACCTTCATGTAACGGTCCATCTTACCCTGCCACGGGGGTTTCGGGTCTTTGTCTTTACCCATGATCAGTGGTGTTGAGCGGGGGGCGTCAGGGTGACTCCTATGGGTGAAATACCCCCACCAGGGCCCTCTGCTCGCCCCCTGGTAATGTCCACCTTTCCAACAAGCCTTGCGGGCCTAGGCAATCTTGTGTCCAGTCCTTTCAACCGGTCTTGGCCTGAATTAGTAATGGTCCCGGCGGGACGCCATCCCTTTGTTGGCAGGGGGCACTCTGCATATATCTCCTGCCCCCCCCCGGGCTCCCACCCTCACCGTCCTGCAATTGCCAGTAGTACGGGCACCCCTCAGGTCAGTCCTCGATACTATTAACCAGCGCTCCAAGGTCCTCACGTCGGGAGGCACTTCAGATGCGGCCGGCCTGCCTCCAAGCTCCATTCATGGTCACTCCAGGCCCTGCTCTCACCGCACCACTGACTGCTCGTAGTCCTCGACCACCAGACGGGTCAGCGCTCCCCCCCGGCGTGTCGCTCACCTACGTCAGAAGCGGTCAGTCGGGCCAGATCTCCAGCGTTCTCCCCAGGTGCCCCCTCTCCAAGGATGAAGGAGGAGGGGGGGGTGGGGTTTGGGCCCCACGCCGCAGGTGCAGTCCCTCAGCGTCAGGGGTGCCACCTAAAAGTGTCCATATATCGGCCCCATTGGTCTATCAATGTCCGCATCGGGGGGGGGATGCGGAGGTCGACGTACCTCCCGAAACAATCCCTAGTCCGCGCCAATCCTCAGACCCCCCAACTCCATCTCGAGGGGCACCCGCGCAGACACAGCGCCGCCGTGCCCCAGCACCCAGGGCTCCTCACCGTCCAGGCACGGCCCTCCGTCGCGGCACCCTCCTCTCGGCACTCCACACATGCAGGATCAGCGGGCGCCCGACCACGGCACCCCACGGCCCGGGCCTCCAGCCATCCTCCAGCTCACTCACTGGCGCTGCAGGCTGTGGGGAATCTCTCCCGGGCGCCTCTCCTGGCGCAGGCCACAATCAGACCCGAAGGGGGGCGGAGGGCGATACACCTCCCGATACTAGTCCCCATGTGGCTCCTTCCCCTCGGCTCTCTGCATATTCTGGGTCAGCGGAGACGGCCAGGGGCCCGTGGGCATCCGACCTCAACACCTCGCGGCCCAGACCTCCAGCAATCCTCCAGCTCACTCCCGGAGGGGGTCCCGACAGGCCGCGGGGCAGTTTCTCACAGGCGCCTCGCTCGTTGCGGGCGGCAACCAGGCCTGAAGGGGGACGGAGGGCGATGCACCTCCCGGCACCAGTCCTTGTGCAGACGTAACTTCTTATCCCTGCTCCGAGGCCAGAGGTAACCCGTACCAAGTCAGGACTTCCATGGCGCCATTTTGTGCTGCAATCACGGCCAGCCGCTCATTCCGTTGCTCGAGGGATAGCTGATGGTAGGGACCTCCAGTGCGGTGTCTAGCAGCACCGGAACACGCCTCAGCCCCCAGGGAATAAAAGCAGGTATTCTCCGGGCCTGCGGGTCGCCGGATTATATGTTGGATGGTGCTTTCTGCCGGAGCTCGGCAAAAGCACGTCTTACTCAGCCATGATGCTGGCCACGCCCCACCCCCGATTGTGCCTTCTTGTCCCCTCGCTGGACCTTTCTCTCTTGCAGTCCCATCGGATCCTACGGATCCCTCGGCTCCTGCGATCAGCTCGTCTTCTTTTCCGGAAGTACTCGACTGTCGCATTCTGCACTGACCTCCTGGTTCTGTGCTCCCTTTCATCCCTGTATACACGAAAGGGCTTTCCTGCCACTCCTCGGCGGCTTGTGATGCCTTGCCTCCCATTGTTGGCCACTCCCTACGGAGTTTCCAGGTCTGGTGTTCGCCGCTCTAGCATTGCTGCCCCCACTGTGTTTAGTCACTGTGTTGACGATTGGGGTCCCCTTTGGAACTTCGGGGGGTTCAGTCGCAGACCCGCCTCCTATGGGGTATGGCTTTGGTATCTATTCTAAGTTAAGGAATCTGCGGCTAGATGTCTCTATCAGATGTAAGAGTTACTTACCTTCGGTAACGATGTATCTGGTAGAGACACAGTCTAGCCGCAGATTCCTTAACGCCCGCCCATCCTCCCCGCTCTGCGAGGACCTTTTCAGGTGGGGTTTTATGCATTCGCCTCCCTCTTGGTGGCTTTGTCGTCCTGCGGGGTGACATCTTTCAACTCCCTCCACGGTAGGTTCATTCCTTTTGTTTACTTGTTCTGTTCCTCCCAATATCGTGATTGGGAGGTGGATTCAGGTCTTCTTCAACAATACCTACACTGTGGTTCTCCCAGTATAGGGCCTACTGATGTTCTTTTCCCACCCTACCACCTGCTCCATTGACTCTCCTACGGTCATTTGGCCTGAGATCTCTTGGCCTGTGCCTCAATCCACTAGATCTCTTCAAGGGGGAAGGTGTTGCAGATCTTTAATAGTTTGTCTTTCATTCGGTGGTTCCAGGCTTCTTGCCTGTCACGGCTCGATCTTGTAGTTGCAGGCGTTCTGTCGTCTGCTTTCACGTTCTTTTCGTATGTCGTTTTGCCTCGGGGGAGGGCATAGTCTTGCCTTGCGGGACTGCTTCTCAGTGTCCTGCTTTGCTTTTCTCCCTTCAATTCTTCTGGTGCGGGATTCTGTCGCCTGCCTTGGCATTCTTTTCATATGTCATTTTGTCTACAGGGAGGGCGTTGTCTTCGCTTTGCGGGGATCCTTCTCAGAGTGCTGCTCTGCTCTTTCCCTTTAATTGCTTTCACTATACAGTGCTTGTCACTGTTGTTTATGGTCGTTTTCAATATACAGTGCTTGTCACTGTTGGTTGTGGTGATTTCTCACCATTCGATTCTTTTGGTTTCACTGATTCTCATATTTTTTCGCACACTGTTCCCATAATATCACAGTTTTTGATGGTGGCTCCGCGTTGTGGCGCGGAAAAGTTTCTCCGAAGAAAACTGGCGTCAGCGCGCCGGGAGGGTCTTATATGGCTCCGCTGATGTCATGTCCGGGGACGACGTCAGGGCGGAGCCAGGCGGCGCCGCCTCCCGGCGCGCAGAGGTGCTGCTGCAAAAGTTTTCCGGATCCAGTCTGATGCCTGGGGATATTCTAAGTTAAGGAATCTGCGGCTAGACTGTGTCTCTACCAGATACATCGTTACCGAAGGTAAGTAACTCTTACTTTAAGTCCTAGTTAGTACTTGACATAATTTAAGTCCTAACAACATATTTCTCTAATCATTCATGGCTCCTGCAGGTAAGCGTGGTGCGGTGGTGGGACGGGGCAAGGGGGATGTCGACAGAGGACAGAATAGGATTTATTTATTTATTCAATTTTCCCTATTTTGTCGTCTGTCGACATCCCCCCGCCCTACCCAACCGCCCGCCGCGCTTACCTGAGGGAGTTGCGACTATCTCTAATTATATCAAAAATGAAACTCTGAGATCCCATCATGTTGACAAAGTAAAAATAACAACAATTATAAGTTTGGAATACAAACATAAACACCAAATAAAAAGTAATAACCTGGAATTATGAAAAAAGCATGAGTTTGTGCTGAACTACACAAGAATTTGTTCGATATTAAAAATACAACACCTATAATTGGTTTCCTTTTTTGTGACTAATACAACAACATATAAAGTCATCATCTTCAGATGCCATTACAGCAACTACATCTAACACTCTATTTATCTTTCATTGGCATGTCGATTTTCTGGTGAAATTTGTCTCCCATTGTCACTTTGTGTTTGTGTCTGTTGCAATGGTGTTTCAATGTCATTATGAAGGGTGAATAAAGTGTCATGATCAATGGGAGGCAAGGAAGTAGATAAATCCTCAAGTGTATGCTCCTCATTAGATGCTTGATTAGCAGATGTAGATGCATCTAGAATGATATGGAAAAAAACAAAAACAAAATAATAATGTAGAAAGCATAAAACAGATTAAAGAGAATACATTTTTGTTGAGGTAACTTGTGGGCATCAATTGACACTTTCACAAATGACATTAAATCATGATTTAAATCTGTTCATCTTTCCATAAAAAATACAATTCAGTGTATGGGACCTTAAAAAACCCTAAGCCAACCTAATACTTTTAGGAAAAGAATTCATATAAAGATAACTTTTTTAAACAAGCATTCAAAATATAAATTAACAAAAAAAAAACTAAAAAGAAATACACATTTGTATTTTTCAAAATACAAAACATATAAAAATGATACAAATATGATTCTCAAATCCTACAAAAAATTTAAAAAAGAATGTTATCATATAAGGAACTTGACCCAAGTTAAACGACAGAAAAAGCATTATAATGTTGATATTCTCAAAACCTTAAGCATAACAAAAGGACACATGCATATGATGTGGTAACATTTCCTCATATTCGTATGCATAAACTATGGATTATGAGAAGTGATACGTGAGAATGTTTTTTAAACAAAGCTCAAAGTGAGTGGCAAGAAGCCATTATAAAAATTGTTGAACATAAGTGCAAAAAGGAGACATGCTATTTAATGTTAAAAGATGTGAAGGGAGTAAACACCTATTTGGACATGCATGATTAGTGTAGACCTATGAACAAAAAAAAACTCAGAGGCTTAAAAGTATTTTATGTATGGGTGCATGAGGAACATTTATCAAGGAGGTAAATCCAAAATGTAATATTTAAAAGCAAAATAACATTCACAATAAGGTGTATACAACTACATATTCAGGTATAGCATTTATCATGTAAGTACAATATTATAGTATATTTCACTAAGGGGGAAAGTGGTAGATTTTCACATGATAATACTATAGAACTATTTGTGTTTTCTCAAAAACAGACACTATCAGTTAGACTTGGCCCTCTCTGCAGGGTCACCCCCAAACCTTTTTCCTTCACACCTTCTATTTTTGCTGAATTTGTTTTTGTTGGCCTTAGGACTGCTAACCAATGCTAATGTACTTGTGCTCACTCCCTAAAAACATGGTAAAATTGGCTTACACCTGATTGGCAAACTTAATCTATTTATAAGTCTCTAATAAAGTGGTATACCATATACCCATGGCCTGTAAATTAAATGCTACTAGTGTGCCTGCAGCACTTATTGTGCAATCTACTTAAGTAGCCCTTTAAAACATGCCCCAGGGCTGCCATTGCAGCCTGTATGCAGTTTTAAACTGCCAATTCGACTTGGCAAAATATCCCCCCTTGCCAAGCCTTAAACTCCCCATTTTATTACATATATGTCACCCCTAAGGTAGGCTCTATGCAGCCCATAGGGCAGGGTGCATTTTGGTTAGAAGGTTGGACATGTATATTTAAGTTTTACATGTCCTGGTAGTGAAAAACTCACAAATTCGCTTTTCACTGATGTGAGGCCTACCTCTCCTATAGGTTAACATTGGGTTACTTTATTTCATTTAATAAGTGCTAACGTGATTGGGAACATGTAGGAAAGTCATATTTGGTGTCTAAGAAATTGTAATTTAAAACTGTCTTGAATGGTAAAGTCAGATTTTAAGTCACAATTTTGAAAATGCCACTTTTAGAAAGGTTACTAACAGCAGAGGGTTTTGGCCTTTAATCAGTAAGGCTGAGCCAAATAATCATAAACAACAACAGAGTGCCAATACTGATATCCTTTTAGTCAATTATTTATAGAGGTAGCACATGGAACTACTCAATGTGACCCGATTTTTGTTCTTTAACATTGGCAATTTATTTTTATTTTTACAAAATGTATTCTTTTTCAATTCATGTACCAAACATTTCAAATCTATACAAACATCACATTATTTACAATTCACACCCACCATTTATAAACATTATAATCTCTAACCACAACTACAAACATTAAAATAAAATGACCAAAACATAACATACAACATATAACAATTAATGACAAATTTTAAACAATAACAGAAACGTATAAACACTTAAATGTGACAACAGGATAAAAAAATTCAGACTGGAATTTGATTGACTGTTTCAGCCTTTTTTTTAGGCCAATAAACCAAACAGTGCACTATTTACAACATCCCCACTGTAATCCAAGCAAGACAAAACAATCTCATAAACTCTTTTACACAAACAGGGGTGACTTTCCTTTTTCATAGCACTCGCTTGGAAAATAAGCGGTCGACGCGTTTCGAACCCTAATGTTTATGGGGTTCTCATCAGGACCAATAGCTGGAAAAGGCAAGAATTAAACTTGTGTTACCAGCTGTGTTATACTATTAAAAGACTTATTGCTACACTATCGCACCCTCTGTCCAACAGTAAATCAAAAGGAATACCTCTCTTAGAGATCATCCGATCTCATATGTTTTCCTCCATACAGACTTCAATGAAGAGTTGATACAGCGTTTTACAGCATGAGAACATAAATTAAAGGTATGAGGCTTAATGGCAGCCCCTGTTTTTTTACGACAAGTACATCTATTAGATTCTTATTGGGTCTATTTCTTCTTCTTCAAGATACATGTCTGTGGAAATATATATGAGATTGACCGTAAGAGACAACACCGCCGGATACAGAAGTAAGTGGCTCTTGCTATCTAAATGATAGTAACATACAAAGACTTGGACACATGACAGATTTTTGACTTATGTTTTGATGTTTTCTTTTGATTTGGTCAGCTTCACAACAGAGTGTATGATTCGAGTGGAACATATGAGATCGGCTGATCTCTAAGAGAGGTATTCCTTTTGATTTACTGTTGGACAGAGGGTGCGATAGTGTAGCAATAAGTCTTTTAATAGTATAACACAGCTGGTAGCACAAGTTTAATTCTTGTCTTTTCCAGCTATTGGTCCTGATGAGAACCCCATAAACATTAGGGTTCGAAACGCGTCGACCGCTTATTTTCCAAGCGAGTGCTATGAAAAGGAAAGTCACCCCTGTTTGTTTTCAAGCATAGAATTCTCTAAAAGAGTTTATGAGATTGTTTTGTCTTGCTTGGATTACAGTGGGGCTGTTGTAAATAGTGCACTGTTTGGTTTATTGGCCTAAAAAAAAGGCTGAAACAGTCAATCAAATTCCAGTCTGAATTGTTTTGTCCTGTTGTCACATTTAAGTGTTTATACGTTTCTGTTATTGTTTAAAACTTGTAATTAATTGTTATATGTTGTATGTTGTGTTTTGGTCGTTTTATTTTTATGTTTGTAGTTGTGGTTAGAGATTATAATGTTTATAAATGGTGGGTGTGGATTGTAAATAATGTGATGTTTGTATAGATTTGAAATGTTTGGTACATGAATTGAAAAAGAATACATTTTGTAAAAATAAAAATAAATTGCCAATGTTAAAGAACAAAAATCGGGTCACATTGAGCAGTTCCATGTGCTACCTCTATAAATAATTGACTAAAAGGATATCAGTATTGGTACTCTGTTGTTGTTTATTATACTTTTAGAAAGGTGGCATTTTTCTGCCCTAACCATTTGGTGCCTGCAGCCTGTTATTGGGTCACATGATTGGATGTAGTTAGCAGTTGAACTTTGTTTATTCCCCCCAAACAGCCACAGAGTAGAGGGATTGTGTGTGCCTGGATGGGCCGTCACTGACAGGAGGTGGGGGGGTTGATCAATAGGCTGTGCCCTGCCTTCACACAAGGTACTTCATACTAGCCCATAGTGCCTGCAGTCAGGCTGCAGCCAGGGAGGGGATGCAAGAAATTCCAAGCACTTCAAAGGGAATCTCTAGAAACTTCTCCTACTTCAAAGAAGAAACCAGGTATAGAATTAGGACCCTCAGACCCACTCTTCAGTTCACTTTCTGGACCTGCGGAAGGATTCTTAGAGGACTGCTTGCTGCTGTGGCCTCCTGGGTACTTCAGAAAACTGTTTTGCTGCACCTAGAAAGACTGATCTGCTGCCTGAAGCCTGCCTTGAACCCTCAGAAGCCTACCCTGCTGCTTGAGCGGTATTTCACTGCTTCAACTCAGGATGCCCAGAGTGACTCTAAGGCTATTTGGCTGGCCTCCTGATCAGAGCCTCAGCAACAGAAAATGCTCAAAACATCTTGAAACCTGCACCTGGAGCCAGCCTGAGTGAGTCCTGACATTCCAAGTGTTGCCTCTCCTTCCCTGGACGCGTGGTGCTAGAGGTGCCCAGACAGCCAAAATCCAAAACTTCGGAATTTTTAGCTAAAAAGTGCTCTGAGAACCTAGAGAAAAGTGGGAACTACCTGCTCATTGATACGCTCAAGGTGCATTGCTGGATGGCCTGACTTTGAGCAGCTCCCTCTATGTTCTTCTCCACAGCAGCAAATCCTGTTCAGCAGCTCATCGCAGAAGGGGTATTCGACTTCGAGGAGCCCTTGTCGACTACAACCTGCAGCTCTTTCCCACTGGAGATCTTCAACTTCCAAAAAGAAGCTAAGTCCAAACACAGAAACTTTCACCGCGACTTCATCCAGCAGCTCCCTAAGGATGATGCCTCCTCCTTGGGCACCGCTTGCTGCCTTGCTGTTCTCAGACATTTTGTCACAAAATTTCTTTCCAGTCTGAAGTAAAGGCAAACCGTGCTCAATCCACTCCTTGTATCTGACTAGTGCTCCATTGCGGTCAATCTTAACGTTTGACTTTGTCCCAGTCTTGGCCGACTAGATGCCCGCTGTTGACGCTTTGATCTTTTAGGCGCTAGTTTTACCTTAAACTTAAAAAATTCATAACTCTGGTTCTACTAATTGGATTTTTGTAGTTTTGGCATCAAATAATTTATTACACTTGACTCTATTTTTAGAGGATTTTCTTGTGTTGTGTTTTCACTTTATTATTGTTTGTGTCCTGCACTCATACTTTATACATTTCCTCTAACTTAAGCCTGACTTCTTTTGTGCCAAGTTACCAGAGGGTTAAGCACAGGTTTATTTTAGTGACTTTAGTGGTTCACCCTGACAGTGATTGTGGCCGTTGCTTGAGCAGGATGTCTACCCTACTCAAGCAACAACCCAGTTTCTCACACTGTCACAAATATGGGTCCAGTTGTGTTAACCCTAAATGGTGATTAGTGTGCAAAGTGAATATATAAAAAAAAAACAGCCAGTGTAAGTCTGCATTTTTGGCGAGAAACGTAAATTAGGGTGTTTAACCTGCATGAGGAAAGAAGAATAATCAATGTTTACTGCTCAAACCACTCCACTGGTTGTCTATCACAAATAGTTATGGAATGGATGAAAACACAATGAGGGAAAAGATTGAGTCCCAGTCAACAAAAGAAGCACCTTCAAGCTCCTCACACACGCCTACAAAGCTCTCCACAATGCCGGACCAGCATACCTGAACCACCGCCTCACATTCCACGTAACCACCAGACACCTCTGCTCCGCCCAATAGGCCTTCGCCACTGTCCCTCGGATCAGCAAGACCAGAACCGGAGGAAGTTCCTTCTCCTACCTCGCTGCAAAAACCTGGAGCACCATGCCTCTCCACCTCAGGCTATCCCCGTTGCTGACACAATTCAGGAAGGATCTCAAGACCTGGCTCTTTGAATCAAACTCATCACCCAGTCAGACCTACAATCCCCCTTCAGAAACAAATGAGCATAATATATGCTCAGGTACCTCTTTGTGCTGCAAGGAATAAGACTCATAGCTGGATTACATGTAAAGACATCCACCCATCAATGTGTGATTAATTCACATAAATACATAACCACACACAAATACAATGTAGGCAGTGTAGAAATCTGCAAAATACACAGGGGCAGATTTACAAGGACTGGCGCATCCCTGCATATTAGCAGGGATGCGCCAGTACCGATGCAACACCCAATTCTACCCTTGTGCCACCACGGATGCGTCGCATTTACAATGCGGCGCACCGTGGCGCAGGGATAGACAGATGCGTGTCGCATCTGATGGCGTAAGGGCGGCGCATTGCTGGAGTTGTGTCGCAAGCACGACGCAACTCCAGCAATGTTCAGGGACCACTCATACCTAACGTGCTGCGCCACTCCTTACGCCTGCTTCAAGCAGGCGTAAGGTTTTGTCGCAGTGGCCTCTGAAAAGTGACTCAGTGAAATCTTGTAGATTTCACTGCGTCACTTTTACGAGACTTTTCCGACGGAACGCCCACCCTGCATACATTAAACCTGACGCAGGTTTAATGTGGCGCAGGGCTTTACAACGTGACGCATCTCCCTAGATGCGTCACATTGTAGATAAGTCGCAACGAGGCGCATGGTTTACGATGCCACTGCGTCACAGAAGTGACGCAACGGCGGCGCAAATGTGTCGCAAGAGGCTTGTAAATCTGCCCCACAATGTCACAACATGCAGACAGTAATTTCCACTACAGATACAATTTAATTGCTAGAAAAAGTGACAGGAACTAAAAGGTATTTAAAAAGTCAAGGACTGTTATGTGAAGAAGAAACTAAGGGGCATATTACCAAGAAATGGCGATAACTATCGCTAACCTAGGTTAGCGCTAGTTTTCCTATCGCCATCGATCCCTGCAAGTTATCGCCCTGTTAGCGACGTATTAGCAACGTTTTGCTAACAGGCGATAGCTTCAGGGATCAGCGGCGAAAACCGCCGCTAACATTAGCGCAATGACATTAATGAAACCGGCGATAGCGGGTGGAATCCAGCGATAAGCCCTTAGCGATAGAAAAAGGCACGCTAACCCGCAAGTTTGGACTTAGCCTATCTGTCCACCTCCAATATAAAAGTTGCACAAAAAAAAGGAAAAATGCAGATTTGAGCAGCCAGGGCATAGTGCAGCACACATCAACAACCCCCTCAAGCCACCCAACATCCTGGTTGACCAGGATGAGATCCTGGTTCCCACGCAGGACCTGCATCTGGTTCATGGATCCCTCGCTGGACCTGCGTCTGGTTCCTGGATCCCTTGCTGGACCTGCGTCTGGTTCCTGGATCCCTTGCTGGACCTGCGTCGGGTCCCTCGCTGGACCTGCGTCTGGTTCCTGGATCCCTCGCTGGACCTGCGTCTGGTTCCTGGATCCCTCGCTGGACCTGCATCTGGTTCCTGGATCCCTCGCTGGACCTGCGTCTGGTTCCTGGATCCCTCGCTGGACCTGCGTCTGGTTCCTGGATCCCTTGCTGGACCTGCTTCTGGTTCCTGGATCCCTTGCTGGACCTGCGTCTGGTTCCTGGATCCTTCGCTGGACCTGCGTCTGTGGCCTGGAGTGGGATGTGGAGTAGCTGTGGAGTTGATGAGCCGTGGCGGGAGACATTGATGTGCGACGATCGCCCGTACCTGGTGGTGAAGTCTGGCAGGTCGCATGGAGACACGTTGCTGACCTGTGTGAGAAGCCCGCCTTGCGCACCTGGGTGCAATCAATGGTAGAGGTGATCCTGTGCACCAACGTAGTGAGGTCCCCTCGCATACTATGATCCACCACTACACCAGGGTGCACGGAGGGGATTACCAACGGTGGGTGCCATCTCCCTGCATCACAGGACGGATGATGTTGGGCTGGCCAGATGCTCTGGAGGGTGAGGCCCCTGTGCTACGCCGAACTTGTGTAGACTGAGCGCTGCAACTACACGCCTAAGGGAGCCCTGCTGCATCAACTGCATCGGGTGGTCCACCAGCGGACTACGCGGTGACTGCTGTACCCAGCCCAGTGAAAGCACACCTGGCTCAGGCTCCTGCTGGCTGAGTCACAGATTTGGAGAGAGTGCAGTGGATTGCGCCACGGGGTCAATGTCTAGGTAAGGAGAAGGTGGGACGCGTAGCGCAGGAGGGCCGGGGGGGGAGTCGCTCATGCCTATCACACGTAGATGACGCACCCCCAGTGGCGGCTCTACCGCTATGTTGGAAGAGCGTTGCCGCACCACCTCAAGCAGTGCAGAAGAGGAACAATCATCACATGATGATAACTCAATCAATCAATCACTCAGGGGAATTGTAAGCGCGCCACTCACCCATGAGGGTCGCAAGGCACTGAGGGGTGGGGGGCTGCAGATCTGTTAGCCGAAGAGCCAGGTCTTGAGGGTCTTCCTGAAGGTGTTCAGGGAGGGGGCGCCTCTGATGTCTGCCGGTAGCTCATTCCAGGTATTGGATGCAATGTGGGAAAAGGATCTTCCGCCTGCTCTGGCCTTGTGGATGTGCTGGGTTTCGGACAGTGCGAGGTTGGAAGATCGGATGTCTCATTTGTGTACGTGGAAGTTGATTCTGTCGTTGAGGTATTTGGTTACGTTGTTGTGTAGGCATTTGTAGGCGTGAGTGATGATTTTGAAGGTGACTCTTTTCACCACGGGGAGACAGTGGAGTCTACGTAGATGTTGGCTGATGTGTTAGTGCCGGGGGATGCTGAGGACGAGTCTGGTGGCGGTGTACTGTAATGTCAGTAGTTTGTGGAGTAGGGACTTGTAAATGGTGGCGTAGAGTGCGTATCCATAGTCCAGTCTGCTGGTGATGAGTGCAGGGGTGACTGTCTTCCTTGACTCTGGGGGTATCCATTTGAAGGTCTTGCGGAGGATGCAGAGGGTGTTGAAGCAGCTGGAGGTGACGGCGTAGACCTGTCTGTTCATGGTGAGGGATGGGTCGAGTACGATGCCGAGGTTTCTGGCGTGGTCCGAGGGGGTAGGTGGGCTTCCGAGGGCGAAGGCCAACAGGTGTTGTCCCATGCTGAAGGTGTGGTTCCAAGGACAAGGACTTCTGTGTTCTCGGCGTTGAGCTCCAGGCAGCTGTTGGTCATCCAGACTGCGATGTCCTGCATTCCTTTCTGGAAGTTGAGTATGGCTGTGGTGGGGTCTTTGGCGAGGGAGAGGATGAGCTGGGTGTCATCAGCGTAGGATACGATGTTGAGGCCGTGTTGTCGGACGATGGCGTCGAGGGTGCCATGTAGATGTTGAAGAGGGTCGGGCTCAGAGATGAACCCTCTGGGACTCCGCAGGTGATTTACGTGGGATCGGAGAGGAAGGTTGGCAGTCTGATCCTTTGGCTTCTTCCGAGGAGGAATGATCGGATCCAGTCGAGGCCTGTTCCTTGTATGCTGGTGTCGTGTAGTCTGGCGACTAGTGTGTGGTGTGAGACGGTGTCGAAGGCCGCTGAAAGGACGAGTATGATGAGGGCTGCGGAGTGGCCTTAGTCCAGGAGTGTGCGGATGTCGTCTGTGGCGGCGAGTAGGACAGCCTTGTTGCTGTGGTTGGTTCACAATCCGGATTGGGACGGGTCGAGGATAGTGTTGTCATCAATGAATCGTGTCAGTTCCCTGTTGACTGTTTACTCTGCAACTTTGGCCGCTAAGGGGAGGAGCGAGATGGGCCGGTAGTTCTTGAGGTCGGTGGGGTCAGCTGTGGTCTTTTTGAGAAGGGGCCAGACTTCTGCACGCTTTCAGACATCTGGGTAGGTGCCTGTTTTGAAGGTGGTGTTGATGGTGCGTTGCAGTTTGTGTGTGATGGCGGCCGCGGCTCTGTGGTAGATGTGGGAGGGCATGGGTTGGTGGGGGCCCACGAGTGGATGCCTTTCATGGTTGAGGCTGTGTCTTCGGCTGTGACTGGCGTCCAGGTGGAGATGGTGGGCTGGCTGGTGTGTCCGGGGCCCGGGGTGTCTGTAGACGAGGGTTCCTCAGAGTGTGAAGTTGTGGCTGGTCTGGATCTGGAAGTGCAGGTGTTCGTCGGAGGGGAAGGTTTCGCTGAGGCGGAGGGTGCTCTTGAGGGCAATGGCGAGGCACCCTCCCAGGTGGTTGGTGCAGTCCTTCCTCTGGATCTTGTATCTGTCCGGGATGGCGGTGTTGATGTCGGGGGCAGAGGAGGCGTTGGTCCAGGTCTCTGTGAAGAAGGCGATGTCGGGCAAGAGAGAGTCGAGTAGGTTCCAGATTTCCACGGCGTGTTTGTGCACGGAGCGCCCATTGAGGAGGATGCATCCTAGGGTGTCGCCGGTGCTGGCGTCGGCTGTGTTGGAGTCCGGGGTGGTGGTTATGCTCTGGCAGCAGTGGAGGCAGGAGAACTGGCCGTGGGTCATGTTTGCCGAGGCCTGTTGTCAGTCTCTGACTTTCCCGGGGTTGAGTGCGTGGAGGGTGGCTGTGCTGTAGCAGTGGGTGGCCCGTGATCCAGGCTTCCTGGCACTGGTCGCAGTTGGGTTGCAGACGGGCTTGTCTTAGGTGTGCCTTCTGCGCGCCAGCGGCGCGTGTCCGCTGCGCAATCGTGCAGCGTCCGCCATTAAGTAGGGGAGAGTGGAGGAACGATCAGCTGGGAGATGGGAATGTGCGAGGATAGGGGTGCGGGGCTGCAGGGGCAGCAGCGGTGGGAAGCCGGTAGTGCGAGCTCAGAGAAGCCAATAAAACAGTTAAAAAAGGGAAATACAAGGGATAAATAACTGATGTAATCATGCTATGTATCCTCAGGGGCTGGGCGGGTGGGTAGGACTGCTCCAAACACAGAGCAGGGAATGTGCGGATTGGCATGCACACTCAAGTGCGCAATGACTGTCTGGTCGGCCCACTCAGGCCGCCCAATGCAGACATGCGCATTTCTCTGTTCGCAATGCAGGCTGCATAACAGCCTGCATGGAGTACATGCCCACCCCTCCGGCCCCTGGCTGCATGACTTGTCCCGTTGCCAATTAACAATCCCACCGCCGCATCGCAGCGTTGTGATTGACTCAGGGGAGGGAGCCTGGCTGCCTACTTCCTTTTCCTGGAAGCAGACACAGGAGAGCAGGAGCTATGAAGACATGGGACACAGCTTAGAAGTAAGACTTCCCTCAATACATTTTTAACAACACACGCTCACACACACATCCCCGCATCCACGCACCATCCAGTGTTCTTTACGGGGTTTACCACCTCACAGCTGTCCAGACACCCCCCGCACTTCTCAATGGTGGCCGCTGTGCGCCCATGCACAGCGGGCATACCACTCGTATGCCAAAGGCACATACGTAGTTGCGATGCATGCCATAACATCACATTCCATTCCAATACATACTAATACTAGGCATATTGCAACAGTAGAGTAGGTGTTGCATAGCGGAGACATGAACATCACTGTTCCCACTACAGTGAGTGCGACCCACAAATAACCTTTGCACAACTAACCCAACCGTGAACCCTGGAATTCCTTTATGAACCCCCAAAAGATCACATTTGAGACAAATGCACCCTCCAAATTTCTCTTTAATTCCAAAATTTAGCCCAATAAACACCCCATTTTTCATATTTTACCCCAAACAATACCCCATTTTTCATATTTTACCCCAAAAAACACCCCATTTTTCATATTTTACCCCAAGAAATAGTCCAATTTTCATTTTTTACTTCCAAAACCCATACACACCTGAAAAAGTTTAAATTACCCCATTACTGACCTCACAATGCGTTGTAATCAAATGCGATGTTATGGGACCCGCGTTGTCGGAGTTGCGTTATTAACGATGTACTGCCTGTGTTGTAATGGTCATCTCCCGTGACAAAGACAACACATAAGCTACGCCGTTTGCGTCCGTCTGCCCCTGGACCGCGCTCAGCACCAAGGCGCATTCCTCTTGGACACTCCACCACTACGACGCCAGCACCCTCCTCGCCATCAACCCTGGATGCCACCTAGCCGGCCAGGACAAACCTCTGCTCCGTAACGGACATCGCCTTTGCCATCACTGACGGATGCAGTATCACCCGCAAGGAGCACCCCGACCATCAAGGAGGAGGCATTGCCGTCACCTACAGAGGCACACTCCGACTGACCACGCACTCTAATGTGCCAAGGGTGACCATGGACCACGTCAACTCCCAGATCTGGACCAAGCCCAAGAACATCCTCTGTGGCACCCTCATGTGAGGCCCCCCGGGCCATGGCCCCCCATTCTACAATCCCATTGTAGACATCATTGCACCCCAGGGTCTCCAATCCCCCGACGACATCCAACTCGGTGAACTCAAGTTCCACCTGGGCAACCCCAGTGAACAGAGCACCACCCCCTCCTGTCACTGACATCAGACGCAAGCAGCAAGTCACCTCAACAGGCCACATAGCAGGACACATGGTCGAGCACGTCACCTCTGCCAGCGGGTACTTCAACTACAGCCACAACACCGGACTCTCCTGGCACTACCATCATTGGATGAACGACGTCTTCACCTTGCCCACCGGACTCCAGCGCCGTCATCGCAGCCCGTCGCAGCTGGATCAAGGCCACCACAGAACGTCTGGTCAACTGCCTCTGCACCAACACTCCACCAATGCTTCCAAACGATGACACCGCAGCGCGCAACCACCACCGATGGATCTCCAACATCGCCGGCATTCGGGCACCCCTCATTAACGGCACTGCGTCAGTACCTTCCGCCTGCCTGATAACAGGCGTGAGGGTGAGGCAGTGCCATAGGGATAGGCTGGCCCCATGCATTGCTGGAGTTGCGTCATGGTTGTGACACAACTGCAGCAATGCGTGACTTTAGCGCAGACAGATGCGTCAGGATTCCTGACGTATCTGTCATTACTTGCGTCATGGAGCGCTGTCCAGTGAGTACAGCGCATCCATGCTGTTGCAAGGAGGGCGTAATGAGAAGTGTTGCTACGCTGTCTTGTCGCAGCGCAGCAACACTTTTCATGAGTGGGGCACAGGAATGCGCACTAACTCATTGATGGTGCGCATTCCTGCACTGCATTTTTGTCGCAGGGCAGCGCTGCAACATTGCTTGCAGCGCTGTCCAGCACCAAAAACATGCATACATGTGGGCCCAAGTCTTGTCCCCATTTTTAAGACCAGCTATTTTTTGGTCTTAGGTTCCTGCAGCTAACGGGCCTTAGCGCGACTTTTTTTATCGATTCGCGGGTCCGGCCCATCCTCGATAATAGGGCGCAGTGGTGTTAGCGTGAGTTTTCCTGTAATTTTGAGAAGGAACGCCTACCTTGCATGTCATTAGCGATAAATATCGCTGGCATGCAAGGCGATAGAAAAACCGGCTGCTATCGCCGGAAAGCTGTCGCTAACGCCTGTTAGCGACAGCTTGTTAATAGGGCGTTAAAAAAATACCGCGTTAGCGGCAAGGAAGTGCCGCTAACACGGCGATAAATGGCTTGATAATATGCCCCTAAATTACAAAAAGCATCCTCAAAGTAAATATTGTTAACTTTACTTTTTTTTTAATTTTTACAAAAAAGAATTAGTTAACATATTAGTATTTGGTATTGTAAAAGACAAAAAAGGGTTGGAACGGCCACCTTATAACAAACCGCTTACCTTGTCTCAGAGGTTGATCAAACCCACTCTTCTAAAAGAAGACTGGAACCAATCACCAACCCTACCACATTACCAAATTAGTACAATAAATGGATTATCAGAGGAAAGCAACCAAAAGGAAATAATTAGCGATACATTGCCCCTGCTATGCCGTCATAGCAATAATAAGGATCTCACAATGACTTCATATATCATATCCATGTATGCCAATATGACAACATTATTGGTGTACCATTTGACCTAAACAAACACTTGTATGTACAAATAATACAATTCTATTGCTCTTGTCTGCTATACGTTACAGATAAATTGCATGGTAAACATTTACCACCATCAAAAAACAAATAGGGTAAGATGGCAAATACACTTACTCTAAGAGACATTGGACCTCATTTATGAGAAGTGTTGTATCGCTGCGTGAAAGCAGCGATGCAACACTTCTCAGTGCGCCCTCCTTGCGACATATTTACTTTATGACGCATCATGTCGCAAGGAATGAAAGATACGTCAGTATTACTGACGTATCTGTCGGCGCAAAAGTGGCACATTGCTGGAGTTATGTCGAAAGTGTGACGCAACTCCAGCAATGTTCCTTTCACATGGGGCAAGCCCCATGTGAAAGGGCCTGCGTCACCCTTACGCCTGCTATGAGGCAGGCGTAAGGTTTTGACGCATTGTTGTCCTAGAAGTGGCGCAGCAAAATCTCATAGATTTCACTGCGCCACTCCTACGACCCTTTCTTGCGGGGGAATGCCCACCCTGCATACATTATACCTGACGCAGGTATAATGTAGTGCAGGGGTTTACGAAGTGACGCATCTGCCTAGATGCATCACTTTGTAAAAATGGCACAACATGGCGCATTATTTACGCCGCCGCTGCATCACTAAAAGTGGCTCAACGGCGGCACAAAAGTGACACAGGCCTTCATAAATAAGGCCCATTGTCTTTGAGTTCTGTAGTATCTGTCCCTTGTAGTCCAAAAACTATTTCTGGTTCAATTAATGCTGCTACTAGCTCCTTCATTTGTGTCAGTGGCAGGTGAGACCCCCTCCCCAGTAGCAATTTGAGTTTGATGGTTGAGAGCTAGGTTTACATTGGTATGCCTTTTCCAACCAATCGTGCCACTTTTTGCATTCTTTAGTTGTTCCGGCTGCATTGATGTTAATTTGGATACTTCTCAATAAAGTGTCCTTTTTGCCAAGCTGTAGTATGGAGGTAACACATAGTTGATGTTCCCCAACAATTAATATTTCTACTTCTTGCGTAAATTCGAATTTCTTTTTTCGATCACCCTCACATGAACCATCTTGAGATAAATTCAGCGCTGGATCGTGGGATTATCCCTGTATTACAAGAATGCATTCCCTACTTTCAGTGTGTGCCATTTTTGTGTTCTGAACTTGCCTCCGTTTTTCTTTTGTTTTTCGCACTGCCTTGGATTGTCTTTTGGATGCTTACATGATGCAACGGAGTTTAGTGTTGTATTGCAACACATCTTCTTGCACTGGCCGCATCACGCTGCTAACATTTTACACTGACAGGGACACAACGCATATATTTTTGATGTAGGGCATCCTGAAGTTCACTTTGAACAAGAAGTGTACAAAGAGCAGCTGCCGCTGATGGAAGAGGTGAAGTCAGAGATGGAGACATTGAAAAGCACTCTAGAAGGAGTTTAGAGGTGTCTGAGCCCCAACAAGGGCTTGCCTGAGGCTATCACAGACACCCATTCTTGGCTCCATGGAATTGGCAAGTCTCTTGCTGACATTGCAAGTGTCATGGGAGAGAAGAGCGAACAACAACTGCTTTCTCCTTCTGGCACTAGTATTGTTGCAAAGCACTAGAACTCATCAGTTCCTTGATCCAGTCTTTCCACCATGGAATGGAAGCCAATCAATCAAACAATCAAATAAACTTTATTCTGAGTTTTGAAAAAAAATCCATAAAAGCACAATAAACCAGTACATGCATTTTGAACTTTCCCCCATGGAATGGAAGCCAAGATGGACTCCTTCATTTCGACTATAAGTGCTCTCAGCAGCAATGTTGTTGCTGTATTACAAAATCATCAGACCTTTGACAGTGATTTTCATGCAATCTTCAGGGCGCTCACTAATGTTTTAGCTACCTTGCGACCTACATCTACCTCCTCTTGTGCTTCTGCATTAGGCACAGGCCCTCCTATGTCTGCTCCTTACCCACAACATGAGAAGCATGTTGAATCATCCGAGGAAGAAGAAGTAGGACTCACTAATTGATGGTGCAAGGTTGCTAAGCAAATATTAGTAAGTTTTTTCTGCCCAGTTCTTTCCTTGGTCCTGTTGTTGTCATCAAACCATTGTTTTGCATTTCCTCTGCACTCTAGTGTTGGTGTTATGGTGTTTGTTTTCACCACATATTGATGCCACAAAGCATCCTTTTTAGATATTGGAAATTTGCTAAATTATATTGCTGTTATTTCTATACCTCACTTTTGTTTGTATTATAAACATTACTTTGTGTAGTGGCAGTAGCGGATGGCACGGATCGAGGGTGGCGGGCGGGTGGGGGTGGATAAAGATTAAAAAAAGAAAACTTACCTCCTCATGTCTCTCTGCATCATCCCTCGTCATCGTCCCTTCGCACCAGCTGTGAGAGTAGGCAGCCAGGCTCCCCTGACTAATCACAACGCTGCAATGCATCATTGTGATTGGTCTGAGCGCAGTGGTTCGGCGCTGAGATGGGAAGTGGGTGTCTGGGCATGTTCTCCATGCAGGCAGTAATGCAGCCTGCATGGAGAACATGCAAAGTGCGCATGACTGTTTGGCCTGCCCAAGAGGGCCAGTCAAACAGTTATGCACACTTTACAGAGTGTCACCACTCCTTCCCCTGTTCTGAGAGCAGACCAGCCCCGCCCGCAAAGACGCAGGAACAAATAAAAATGAGAATAACGTTATTATCATTTTATTTTTCCTTCATTTACACTGCTAAAAGTAGTGAGGCGACGCTCCTCCGCCTCAGCGGAGGGCCGCCACTGTGTAGCGGCTTTTCTCTTCTGTAAAGTTTCATTTGCTTTGTATGTCAGCAATGACACTGATCCTTGCTATTTCTTAAATCAGTTTTTTACACTCACTTTTTATTTCTGTGTCTGTATTTCTACAAGATTTATTCACATGTTTTACACATTGTTATTTGGGTAGTCCTTAGCTGTTTTATAAGCCTACTTTATTTTGAATATTCAGATTCACAAACATGACAAAATAATGAATCCAAAAAGACGTGTAGGGTAATGTATCAATTATTATACAACAAGTACAAAAAACATATCTGTTTAAGACATACAGGGCCAGATGTGTGAATCTTTTTTCAGCTCACAAACATGCCGTTTGCGACCTGAAAAATGCATTTTTAAATATACAAAGCTCTGTTTGTAAAATGGTAAGCTGTTACTGATTCGCAAATTGGGTTTGCGAGTCTTTATTAGAAAGGGATATTCCAAGGGCGTCCCTTCCTAATAGCAAGTCGCACTGGTATGTAGGAATGTTTTGCGACTGGGAATGCGGTCGCAAAACATTTGCAGTTACCACCAAATTCAAGTTGGTGGTACCCCATTCGCAACAAGGAAGGGGTCCCCAACATAATTAGTCTTATAGATATAGATCATTAAAGATGCATCACTTTTGCTGATGCACTGTCAATCATCTACTGATTGTGTGGCACTGCATGGCTTAAGTCACAGAATACGCTGCAGATCGTCATTACGCACCCAGTGAAGATCCTGGAGCACGTTTTTGCATGTTAGTATCTCTTTCTCTTTTGTGCTGGAGAGTTGGTGTTGTTTTGGAGCATGGAGACTGTTTTGTGGTGATTGGCTGCTTGTGTTTTGTTCTGTGGTTGATTTTGTGCTAGTTTTATAAAATGTTGTCATTCTGTAGTCAGATTGTCCATTGTGTAGTCAAGTGCATGTTTTGTGAAGTTGTATGTTAGAATTTGTACGTCTTGTCACGTGGCCCATGGGGACATTGTCGTCTTTCCTAAGTTAGCATGAGCACGCTGCAGACTGTCCGCTGCTTTGCCCACGTTACTACACAAGTTTATTTTGCAAATGCCATTTTTTATATTTTCACATGAGAATCTACCGCTGTGTTCATGCTTTGTAGGTTTCTGGGATTTAGTCTGGACATCGTGAACAAGGTCGAACAACAATGCCCCTTGTTATTCTGTTCTGGTCAGGCCCTAGCACCTAGACAAAACATACAGATGCAGCTGTTGTTTGGGAATACGTACTTTGGTCATATTGGAACAAATGGATAGGTAGCACACACTTGGAGAGGGACCTTTCCAGGGAGAAGAGCATGCCAGCACCTATGATATAGATCTACCATCTATAGACTGAGGTACGGGGTCTGCAGATAACGCCAGAGATCTTCTAAAATATAATCATCCTGCTTCTATACAAGGGGAGGGAGGTTAGGCTATGCTGTCTTTCACAGTATTTGTGTTATGCATTTTTGTGCTTATTGTGGCAAGTATACTGCATATTAGAGCACGTTAGTTAAAATAAATATTTTAAACTTGTTCATGTCTGTGTCAGATCTTATTGTGGACAAGTACAAGAGTGTGAGCGAAAGGGTGTGTCTTGCAACCGCAATTCCTGAGAGAGTCTGGAGTGTTGTGTTCTGGGGTGTCTAATCACTTGTTTCTCTGTGAGTGAGTAGGAGGGCAAGTAAGGCACTATAGCTAGTCAGTCCTGGGCTCATGGGTACTAAGGTGGTAGGATGACTCAGTCCCTAGATACTAAGGTCCCATAATCCTACACATAGTTCTGTGTTTGCGTAGAACTGCAACAATCTGCTTAGTGTTTAGTTTGGGGTTCCATGTTTTGTGTAGTTTAGGGGTTTATTGGGGTGTTAGTTGTAGAATAGTTTTAAATTTAGGCTTTTAGGATTATGTCTTAGAAGGAGAGGGAATCAGACTTTGAAGAGAGGGAGGTAGGTCCCCTACTTTAGTTAATAATGCACTACCTCCCTCGTATGCTGGCTGCTGGAGGACGACTTAGGTAGAGCTACTTACCCACTGAGGGAAAGGCAAGTGGGATGGGAGCCTTCATCAATTAATGTTTTTCTCATTAGTACAACCGACAGTGCAGCAAACACACATCAATGGGCGATGGTGTATCGAGGAAAGAAAACTTGCTGGATCATTTTGGCCTGGAGGTTGGCGGCCCAGTTGGTAATTATTAACAAATGTCAAATTTCTTAACTTAATTATTTACTTACAAGATGCGTTTCAGATTATTCCCCAAATGTGCCCCACATTTTCCTCTTTAAGATATGTGATTAATTTTATTTTTTATCTTAATTTCAAAATCTGGAAAATTGACGTAAAATATAAGAATGTGGAGTGAAAATACTGGTTTACCATAATGTTCAGAACTTTCTATCCAACAGAAGATTCCAAGTCAGTGAAGGTCCTTTTCTGTCAGATATTTACAAGTGGGAGTGTGGGGTGCCACAAGGCTCTGCGTTGAGCCCAACGTTGTTTAACATATATGTTAAACCTATCGCAGAAATCATCTGTGCCTATGATTTCACATGGTAGCCTATGCGGCTGACACTCAAATCGTTATCTCCATGTCGCCAGACACCAAATCCTCCTCCAAAAGTCTATATTCATGCTTAGAAAGGGGGGCTACTTGGATGGCGGAAAGCTGCCTCAACTTAAATTAGGACAAATCAGAGGTGATGGTGGTGGGTAACAACCTGTCCCTCTGTGAACAACTTATATGGCCCCCTTGTCTAGGAGAATCCCCTACTCCTAAATCTGAGGTGAAAAATTTGGGGTTCATCCTGAACAGGGACCTGAACATGATCTCACATGCCACGAAGGTGGCAGGCATCTGTTTCGGCATGCTGAGATCACTCAGGAACACAATTAGATGGCTTCCAATTGATTGTCGCAGGACGGTGGTGCAAGGCTTGCTCCTATCACGACTCAACTACAGCAACTCCTTATATCTGGGCAGCCCAGCATTTGTTACGAAGATACTGCAGGTGACACAAAATGCAGCAGCAAGAGCGCTGCTGGGTTTGCCCAGAAGGATTTCAGCTCGACCAGCCCTTCAACAATTGCACTGGCTACTGATGGAGCAGGGTAAATGAAATTTTTTTAACCTCCTAATAATTTTCGTAAAATAATTAATAAACATGTTCGTTTAAGTAAATAACCAACAATGTATGTTACATGTGAAGGGTTAAAGGTAACACGCTATTCTGTGTGCAAAATAATCAACTTATAATTGTTTACGTGTCTAACATAACATAATATTTGCGTAATAATTAAATAATAAATGCATGATCTGTGCTTTTAAATAAAACGTGTGGTTGCAAAATAAAGCGATGGTAAGTAAGGGACGGCTTTATATGTTGCTTTTTGCTAGGTAATACCTAATTGGGGTACGTAGAAAGACGGGAGGGAAACAAAAGGGTTTATATTCTTTGTTTTAACAATATTTTGTTTATCTTTAAAAATAGTGCACTTAGGCCTGTCGAGCAGCGATATAAAATGGCCGCCGTTTGCTAGAGTACGCATGAGCAGGAAACCATGTGGTAGAGGAGAGAGGCTGGGGAAAAAGGATGATCACGTGCTCGTGCTGAGAGGCTAAGATGGAAGTATAGTCAAGGCTATTGTGACCTTTCTGAGCAGATGTGTGCCAAGATGATCAGCAAGAAGCGTGAGAAGTCAAACTGAATAAATGGACGGAACTGTTAAATCTAAAAAGTAGCAGAAAAAGATACAAATTGGACTGATCGAAGCGGATGAGCAATGACATGAACTGTGGGAAACGATGCAAGCATGGACATTCCACAAGGAACTGGTTAAGACCAGGAAGTTTGATTAAAATGTATATGGGCCTGAGTGGACCAATGAGAAAGAATCACGCCATGAAGATGCAACATTTTATTCAGTAAGCTAGAATTAGGGTATAAGAAGACCTACTCTTGGTGGGAGGGGTTAGTTGCTGGAGAGCAGATGCTGGAGAAGTTAGATGCTGTAGATGGGTGAAGTTGCGGTTGCTGATGCTGACGAGCTGATGCTGCTATTTTTATTTTCCAGTTGAGTATAAGATGCTGCTTTAGGAGAACCTTTATATTCCTGATAGATTTTTCATTTAGAACTATTAGATTTTTCCAAGACAGATAGATTGATCAATTAGAGTACTTACTATGATAACCTTATTTTTCCGTCTAATAGATATGCATTGCAATTTCAATTTATTCTTATAATGATGATAAATGTAAAGATCTGAATAATAAACTTTAAACTTATTTCTTGCTTCGAAACTTTACATAAACTTTATTATTCTTTAAACAAATGACTCAGTGATTCTTTAGCTCAATGATTAAGGTAAATTGATAAAGAGTTTATTGTGATTGAGCTGGTCTTAATCACCATCAACTGATTCCTACTAGTTGGTCCATCGACCAATGAGCGGAATACCTTAAAGCAAATGAGAAACATTATGTCATGTTAAAAGAGGTATCCCGTCTCCTTCCAGCGAATCGTTTTCTCCTAGGTTATTGACGGAGGAAATCCAGGGAATAAATGAGTAAGTGAATGTATATGCGGTGTTATGGGCCCCACCGTCATATGGATATAATGTGTGTGTTGGAGGAATAATTGCACCTGGATGACTGAAGCATATAGGAGAATTATTTTTATTGTTAGCGCTGGATCAGATTTCTTGGTAGCAGAGTTATGGTTACTATAGATTAGTTTGGTGATTATTGATTATTGATAAGTTCATGTCTAACACTTTATGTTGAGTCGCGTTATGTTATATGTAAGTTTTCACGCTTCCGGGAAGTAGGAAGTGGAACACGTGTGGCAAGAGAAGTCACATGGAATGGTGCATTGTCTGAGTTCATATTGGTGATAACACAGGTTGTGTTATGATAGGGACATTTTCCGTATAAAAGGTGTGTAAGTGAAATAGTGATCGGTTTTCTTGTGAAACTCTGGCCTTAATTCTCAGGAGCAGTATAGTCTCCACATGTGTTTTATCCCCAGAGAAACGGGTTTACTGTTTGCTTGAAAGAAGGGTAAGGTAGAGGGAAGTGCTACTTTATCGGTGAAACTGAAAATTCTGTGGTAGGGTAGAGGTAAGCGCTGCCTACTGGAAAATACAGAGTTCTTGTGTAAATGATCAAAGCTATCTCTTTGGTTTAGCGAATCAGACAATGGAAATGTGTTTTAAATGTTGTAATTAACGAAGAATTGTCAGAAAAGAAATTGCCGATAAATTTTGTAAAGGAGGGGTCAAGAGCAGAAGTGACGTAGACAAGAGTCGCGCTGGGATTGGTCAGTGCGCTAGTCACACGGAAACAGGAGCAGAACTGACGTAGACAAAAGCAGCGCTGGGATTGGTCAGTGCGCGGTAGACAGAAATCGCTCTGATTGGAGCTTTGGTGTGAGTTGCGACAGGACTGGTCAAATAACCTAGTGACGTGGAAGATTGTGATTGGATTGTTGGTGTGAGTCGCGCTAGGATTGGTTGGAATAACGCATACAGAACAGTGTTGAATTGCGGATCATTTAAGGAGAAAAGAGATTGTGAATCATGTCGTATTATGAGTATGGAAGAGAGAAAACGTCATGGATGACGAAAGTTAAGAATTTCTTTAAGAAAGACAAAAAGGTAGTGACTAGAGAGGGACAAATAATTCCTCCGCCGAAATCACCAGCTTCGCATATGATGCTGAAATTTGGATATCATACATGCATATGGTTAGAAAATTGGACAAAATATACCAAGAATGATGGAGCATTGGCTTTCCCTGAGAATGGTTCATTTAATGTAGCTGTACTACGGAACTTGAGAGAAAAGATGGCAATGTTAGAACCTAGACCTAGACTGACACAGTTTGAAGCTTTAACGGAATGGGAAGATGAGATGTATGAACGAGAGAGATTCAGAGGATTAAAGAATCATGAGTTTGTGCCTGGAAGGTTATGGGGAGTAAATCATGAGGACAGAATAAAGCGTTGGAGATGTGCAAATATGACAGGAGGTTTGTTTCCAGCTTTTACAGTTGAGGAAGAAGCAAAGAGAAAGTGTACCGAGAAAAAGAAACATGTAGTGGTAGAAAAGTATGTGTATGGTGGTAGTGAAACGGATGACGAATTGCTGGAAGATATTTTAAACAGAAACCCACCTCCATACCAACAGACTTCTGCGGTGGTGACACCTAATGCACCGCCAATGGAAACTGGGAGGAATAAAAATCCCGAACGAAGAGTTGAGACAAATAGGTCACAAGATCAATTAAAAACTTCACAAAATGAAGAGATAGAAAGTGACAATGCAACTGAATTAGCAAAAACGACAAGAGAATTGACTGAGAAAATAAGAGCATTGACAAAGAATATGGAAGCTGTAACTGTACCAGTGACAATAGGTCCAGTAATGCCAATTTTTGAGAATCAGAAAATTGATGAACGTTCTTTAGTGATTCCCATGAATTCACATTTGCAAAGAAAAAGAGAAGGGATGGAACTGAATAATGAAGATGCACACCATTTGGCTAGTACCTATAGACCAAGCCCACCTACTAATTTGACGATAAATGAGAATGAGATTAGGAGAATACCTATGGTGACGGAGTCCGCATCAGGGACACCAGAAAGAAGTAATAATTGGATAGAATTAAATAGTACACCTGTAGGTCCGACTCCAGATGAGTTAAATGAATGGATGAAAGCGCTAAAAACAAAAGAAACAGAAGTGAAACCATTAGATGTAATTAGGTTGAAAATAGACATGGAAGAATTGATTTTAGGAACAATTGGTACAGAAAAATTAAAAAATTATCAGGATGATGAGATTATGTTTTTGTGCAAAAGTCTTACATGGAGAGCTAGAAATTTACATGACAAATTGGAAGAGACAGCAAGTGAACTAGGAGTGGAGTTTGTAAAAGTGAGAACGTTGCAGAAACCATACAGAGTAGATTTTTGTGAGAAGGATATAGAGAATTTGAACACATCAGGAAGGCTGACCCAAATAAAAGAGTTAATTGTTTTACTGAGAAAATGGGGTGATGTGGATAGATGGAGAAATAGATGGACGAAAAGGAACGAGAAAACAACAGATAAAGCATCTTTGGCTTTTGCAGTGACAGATAAGGAACCAGTAGTAAGGGAGTACCCGATGAGAGAAACTCCAGGTGGTAGTTATGTGCATGTTCCATGGACTAGACAGGATATACTGTCATTTACAAATGACTTCCCAAAGTTGAGAGAAAAGCCAGTAGAATGGTACAGACAAGTGGAGAGATTTGTGAAAGTTTCAAAGGTGTTGTGGATAGATTTGGATGGATTGTTTGATATAGTAGTGCCAGCTGATTTGTGGACAGAATGTAAGATTACTATTGATTGGCCAACTGTAGAATATCCAAGGGACGCTAAAACAGGAGCGCCAGGACCAGAAGTGATGAGGAAGTACGACCAAGTAATTACCTTTTTGAAGAATAAGATTCCACCTAAAGAAACAGATTGGGTAAAAATAGACAGAACAACACAGGAAAGTAAAGAGTCAGTGCATGCTTATTATGAAAGGCTGTTGTTAGTTTTCAAACAGTATAGTGGTTATGAGACACTAAATGAGAAGGATATGAGTCATTTTGTATATAGATTTGTGTATGGATTGAAACCAGAGATAAGTGAAATGATTAAGCAGCATATGATTTGTTGGCAGAATAGCACAGTTGACGAGGTTTTGAGATATGCTAAGTATTGCAGTGATGATATTGAGAGTAGACAGCGTAAATTGAAAGAAAAGGCCATGTGGGCACAGGTGAAAGTTGCAGAGAAGCAAGAAGCTCAATTGAGTAATACCGGAAATGAAACAGGACAGGTTAGATCCCGACCTAATACAGGTAAAGGAAAAGGACAAATGAGCATAGATGAGGCAAAGAAAAAGTGGCCATGCCACAACTGCGGAAAGCTAGGACATTGGAGAAACGAGTGTAAATTTCCTCCAAAACCTAATGTGGAAAATCAATCATTAAATTCACAGGTGCAGAGTGAGGTAGTTACTCAACAAGGTCAGGTGCCACAACCACCACTTCCCAAGAGTGTTAACCAACAGAAATTCAGTGCAGAAACAGGATTCTACGGAGGAGAACAGGTAACACAGTTGCCGCGTGCAGCTGCAATTTCTCAATATTGGTTACGACAGGATGAGGATGACACGGATGAAAGTTTCTGACAGTGCCTAGGAGAGGGGGAAGAGTGCGTGCTTGGCGCAACTCTAGAGGTAGATCAGTCTGGTCCATTTGTGGATGGAGAAGTGAATGGTGCAAATGTAACATTCCTTGTTGACACTGGAGCTACCCGTTCTACTGTTAGGTCAGTGGAAATTCCAAACCTTCCTCTCTCAGGTGAACATATCCAAGTAGTTGGAGTTTTCAAATCAGCAAATTAAGACGCCTCTTACTAAATTAGTGGAGGTAAGAATTGGTCCATTTAGTGAAATGCACCGATTTGTGGTATGCGATTGTAGTCCCGTGAACCTTTTAGGACGCGATTTATTGTGCAAGATGAATTGCACTATCAATTGTACTCCAGACGGAATTGCATTTCAGACCCCAGATGAAGATGTATTGTATAAAATGACAATGGTGAATTTAGAACCAGAAGTAAATGATTTGTTTCCTGTATTTGATGCAGAGAAAATCCCAATTGAATTGAAAAAGACAGTGAAAGAAGAAGTGTGGGACTTTACAGGAGAAGATGTAGGATTAATGAAAGGAGTAGATCCCGTTAAAATAACAGTGAAAGAGGGAACGAGTTATCCAAATACGCCCCAGTATAAATTGACACCAGAAATAATTGAAGGAATAACGCCAGTAATAAATAAAATGATTGAACAAGGGATTTTAAAAGAAATCATGAGCAGTCCATGTAATTCGCCAATAATGGGACTGAAAAAGCCAAACGGAACATATAGAATTGTACAGGATTTGAGGAAGGTAAACAAAATTGTTGTGCCTTGTTGCCCGATAGTACCGAACCCTGCTGTGATTCTATACCAGATTCCACGTGAAGCAGAATGGTACACAGTAATTGATTTATGTCATGCATTTTTCTCTATTCCATTGCATCCAGATAGCCAGCCATTATTTGCGTTTAGGTTTGGAGAGCGTATTTTGGCACGGTGCCGAATTCCTCAAGGGTACACAGAAAGTCCCTCAATCTTTAATCAGATTCTAAAGAAATCGTTGGAAGATTTAAGAATGCCAGAAAAGTCAGTGATGGTTCAGTATATTGATGACCTACTGGTGGCATCAAAAACGAAGGAAGCATGTGTCAATGATACAATTGCTTTGCTGAATCATTTAGCAAAAAGAGGACATAAAGTGTCCCCTTCAAAATTGCAGTTTTGTCAACAAGAAGTCCAGTATTTAGGGCATAAAATTGAGAAAGGAGTGCGAAAGGTAACGACTGAAAGAATAAAAATGATTCAAGGAATGAGAGCTCCAATGACACAAAGAGAGGTAAGAATGTTTCTGGGAATGGTTGGATATTGTCGACAATGGATAAGCGGTTTTTCGCTGATTGCTAAACCGTTGCAAAAACTAACAAAGAAGGATGTTAAGGATCCTTTTGAAATGAATGATGAGGAAATGAAAGCATTCAGAGAGCTCAAAAAGAAATTGTGTGAAGCTCCAGCATTGGGAATGCCTGACTATGAGAAAGATTTTGAGCTGTATTGCAGTGAAAGAGATGGATGTGCATTTTCAGTTTTGGTACAGAGACATGGAACTATGAAAAGACCCATTGCATATTTTTCAGCTGTTTTAGACCCTGTAGCGAAAGCGTTGCCTGGATGTTTGAAAGCAGTTGCTGCTACTTGTGTGAGTCTGGAACAGAGTGAAGGCATAGTGATGGGATATCCACTGAGAGTATATGTTCCCCATTCTGTGGAAATTCTCTTGACAAGAACGAAAACCCAATACATGACACATAGTCGGCTGACTAGGTATGAAAAAGTAATTTTGAGTGCAGATAATGTGACCATTGACAGATGTATGAATGTGAATCCTTCAACATCTTTACCAGATGAAGAAAGTATAATTGAAATGGATGAAGTAGATCACGATTGTCTGAATGTGCTTGAATATTGCACAAAACCAAGGTCAGACATATGAGATGAGCCTTTAAAAGAATCAGATTATATTCTGTTCGTGGATGGCTCATGTTTAAGAACGAGTGATGGAGTTCTAAGTGCAGCATATGCGGTTTGCACAGTAGCAACTGTAATGGAAGCGTCTTGTCTGAAAGGGATACGGTCTGCCCAAGTTGCAGAATTAGTAGCTCTAATTCAAGCATGCAAATTGGGAAGAAATGTACGGGTTACGATTGTGACAGATAGCCAGTACGGCTTTGTGGTGGTGCATGACTTTGGTCAGATTTGGTCACAAAGAGGTTTCTTGACGTCTGCAGGAATGCCCATTAGAAATGGAGATTTTGTGAAAAGATTGCTTGAGGCGATACAGCTGCCTAAACAGATTGCTGTTGTGAAGTGCAATGCACATAAAAATGGGGAAGACTACATAACTGTCGGTAATAAATATGCTGACGAGATTGCACAGTACTGTGCAAAGAATGTGGTTACTTTAAACAAAAGTCGAGAAAGAGAGCATATTTCTTGTCCTTTGCTTTTTACTAACCCTGTTGAGACATGGGATGAGGTGAGACAGTTACAGGAAGCTGCAGATGATGAGGAAAAAGATACATGGATAAAAGCAGGATGTAGAAAACATGAAGAAAATGATGTTTGGGTTTACAGAGATGAAAGACCAGTTATGCCTGATAGCATGATTTCTGACATGGCACGGATGTACCATGGACAAGCCCATATTGGGAGAGATTCAATGATCAGACTTTTTAGACAAACATGGTATAATCCAAAATTCAGAGCCATAGCTGAGAGTCTTTGTCAGAGATGTCTTATTTGTCAACAGATAAATCCAGGAAGGAAGACAGTAGTGAGTCTAGGAACAATAGGACGAGAAGGAGGTCCTTTCACTAGAATGCAAATGGATTTTATTGAAATGCCACTTTGCAACAGACTAAGGTATGTCCTAGTGGTCGTCTGTTTGTTTTCCCGTTGGGTGGAAGCATACCCAACCAGAAGGAATGATGGAATAACGGTAGCAAAACTTATGCTGTGAGAATTCATTCTGAGGTATGGTTTTCCAGTCACGATTGAAACAGATAGAGGAACACATTTCCAAAATGAATTAGTTAAACTGATTTGTGAAGCACTTAGTATTAAACAGAAACTTCATTGTGCATACAGACCAGAGGCTTCTGGAATCATAGAGCAAGTGAATGGAACAATTAAGAACAGGTTAGGAAAAATGTGTCAAGCTACAGGACTCAAATGGCCAGATGCCTTGCCATTAGTTTTAATGACAATCAGAAGTATTCCGGAAAGGAAAACTGGACTCAGTCCCCATGAAATAATTATGGGACGAGCAATGAGACAAGCACAAGTACCTGTCAACAAACTACTGACTATAACTGATGATCTAGTACTGGATTATTGCAAAGGATTGGCTGATGCGGTGCATTCTGTGTTTCATCAGGTTGGACCGGATGCAACCACTCTTGAAAGAAAACCAGCTCACGACTTGAATCCAGGAGATTGGGTCCGCATAAAAGTCCACAGGAGAAGAAACTGTTTGGTTCCTCGCTGGGACGAACCACGACAAGTGATCTTGGTAACAACCACTGCAGTCAAGTGTGCAGGAGTGAAACACTGGGTGCATGCCAGTCACACCATCAGAGTTCCAGAACCTGAAGATCGACATGTGAGTCGACATCTGGAAGTATTGGATAACAGTTCAGCATCAGAAGCAGAAGAAGAAACAAACAGGGTGCCAGAACCTGAAGATCGACCTGTAAGTCGACATCTGGAAGACCCAACTACAAGTGCAACGACAGAAGAAGTAGAGGAAATAGCTGAAGTTCCAGAACTTGAAGATCGACCTGTAAGTCGACATCTGGAAATATCAGATACCAGTTCAGAATCTGATACAGATCATTCGGATTGTGAAGAAATTCTAAAAAGAAATTGGAAATTTGAAAGCATAAGAGAAGAAACTGAGCCAGAAGATAGTAACAGTGAGCAACCAAGTACAAGTTGTGGTGAAAATCCTTCGGAGATAATATTAATAGATGAAGAAGGGAGAGTTTCAAGCAGAAAATTAGAAAATTCGGAAAATCCCCGAGGAGCAGTAGGGACAGATAGTCAAACACGAGAACAGGGAAATTTAGAAGCAGATAGAGAGACTGACACAAATTCGGAAGAACCTCGAGGAGGGACAGAAATAGGTGAACGAAGGAAGATAAGAGAAGAACCACAAGTGGAGGAAGAAAATGAGATTATAAGTTTCAAAATAAGAGACAATAACGAAAGAATTGAAACAGAGTCTGAAGAAAGTGGAGAAGAAATAAATCAAAAACTAGAGTCAAGAAAAAGAAATTGGAAAACAGAAAGAGAGGAAAAAGGAAGTGAGGCAAAAAGGCCAAGAAAAGGAGACAATTGGCCCAACGAAGTAAGAAAATTAAGATACAGAATCATAAGGTTAGATGGGAAAAGTGCTGAACAAGTGAATGAAATAACAAGTCAGAGAGAGCAAGAAAAACAAGGTGGAAAACACTTGCAGAAAACGAAAAGAGTAAAGAAGGTAAATCCGAAGTATAGATCGCCTGAATGGTTGTATCTTGCTTTGACTGATAACAAAGAAGAAAAGAACACTCACGAGAATCCAGAACAAAGAAACCTAATGGGTGAAGGTGAGGTGCAACAAACCTGGAGAAATTTAAACAGTTTCTACCGGACTTGACAAAACACTGAATCTGATGAATTTCTACCCTATATGACAAAGAAATAATTCTGAAAAAGAATTAAAAGAAAGTACCAAGCAAAGACAAAACATTGGAGTACAGAGTGGCAAATAAGTCATTTCTGAGGTGTAGTGGCACAATTTTCAGGCAAATAAATAAATAAGGTTATTAAACAAAATGGAGAATACTAGAGATAGAAAATGTAAATGTGAGTTTTTAAGTAGATGGTGTAAGATGTGCTGTTTTTGTACAGGATTATTAATGACAGTATGGGTGGTTTTAGCAATCACTATTCCAATTAGTTTAGCTGTAGCAGAAACGTCTAATAACACTGAGAAAGAAAAAGGAGCTAACACTCAAGAACCAGTTATTTTAAAAAGTAGTGCAGAATTACACAAGGACAAATCGATAACAGATTTTTCTAAAAATGTTTTTACTATATTATTATATGAGTATGTAGAAACAATGGATGTAAGAGATTGCTATGTTTGTATGCAGTTGCCTGCATTTGTAGCAGAGGGTGTGACTTATCATCACCTCCCTTTGACGTATGGAATAACATGTAGTGTCTTAGCAAGTTTATTTTATAAAACAGGAAGATTAGAATATTATTACACTGACATAGATAAGATTTTTGCGAAAGTTTCTGTAGTTCCCGAGCTAAACAAAATAAAAGAGGGAAAAACGTTTGGTGAATATTTTTTAGAAGATAAGATTTTAACATTAGATAATATAATTAGGTACAACCTTACCTGTGAGTTAAAGAAGGAAGAAAAAGTATTTTTAGAAATGGTTGAAGAGAGAAGAGTGAAATTTCAAAGAAAAGTGATAGAAGAGACAAAAACACCTCTTTGGGCGTTTGAGGAAGACAATCATGACAAGAAAAAGACAAATGCAGCTATGACTCTGGATTGGCCCCAACAGGGAAGGTTGTGCATTAGAAGAAATAAGACAAGATATGACAATTATTTTGTGGGTTCCAGTATTTGCCATGACAATTATCAAATTTTAGGCGGATGGGGATTCAAAGGGGGAAAAGATCCAATATTTCCAGGGATCTATTATGTTTGCGGTAATAGGGCTTATTACAGGTTACCGGACCATTGGTATGGGTCATGTTATTTAGGCCTGGTTTTTCCCAAAATTTTCCATATCGACAGAAAAGAAAAAGGAACACACAGAATGATAAACACCTTTACACGTAGGAAAAGGGAAAGTTTTTCAGAAATAGTAGGTGATATTTTTGGCGCATTGATACCAGCAGTGGGAATATCTTTGAATGCATTTAGAATTCGGAAATTATCCACAGTGGTAGATCGTTTATCTACAGATACTGCTGGAGGGTTCTTGATGGTAAATACCGAGATGGTTGCCATGAGAGCTATGGTGATGCAAAATCGACTTGCCTTTGACATTCTTTTGGCAAAAGAGGGTGGAGTCTGTGGAATGCTGAAAGTCCAACATTGTTGCACTTACATTCCAGATAAAAGTGAAAATATACAGAAGTATATAACAAATATTACAAGTTTGCACAAAGAACTGGTTCCACTGGAGGTTGAAAGTGCATTGGGAAAACTTGGTAAAGGGTTTTCTTCAGTAATAAATTGGTTAACAAGAATGAGTGGATTAATAATAGGGAAAGTTATAATAATAGCAACCATGATAATAATAATAATTTTAGTGCTGAAGCTTGTAATAACATGTATAAAGAGAAGAAGAAGACAGAATAAAATAGAAAAAGAAAGCATGATAAACAAGGAAAGAGAGAGAGAAATGGGTGAAATAGAGTTAGAAGAAATAAAAGAGAACATGTACAAGAAAACGAAGAGACAAGTTGAAAGGGATACAGTTGTGTAAACTAACAAAAGCAAACGGATAAAAGATATATGCTGTCTGAAAGAATTGTATAACTTGGGTTTTGTGGTGATATTAAAAATCACCAAAGGGGGAGTTGATGGAGCAGGGTAAATGAAAAAATTTTAACCTCCTAATAATTTTCGTAAAATAATTAATAAACATGTTCGTTTAAGTAAATAACCAACAATGTATGTTACATGTGAAGGGTTAAAGGTAACACGCTATTCTGTGTGCAAAATAATCAACTTATAATTGTTTACGTGTCTAACATAACATAATATTTGCGTACTAATTAAATAATAAATGCATGATCTGTGCTTTTAAATAAAACGTGTGGTTGCAAAATAAAGCGATGGTAAGTAAGGGACGGCTTTATATGTTGCTTTTTGCTAGGTAATACCTAATTGGGGTACGTAGAAAGACGGGAGGGAAACGAAAGGGTTTATATTCTTTGTTTTAACAATATTTTGTTTATCTTTAAAAATAGTGCGCTTAGGCCTGTCGAGCAGCGATATAAAATGGCCGCCGTTTGCTAGAGTACGCATGAGCAGGAAACCATGTGGTAGAGGAGAGAGGCTGGGGAAAAAGGATGATCACGTGCTCGTGCTGAGAGGCTAAGATGGAAGTATGGTCAAGGCTATTGTGACCTTTCTGAGCAGATGTGTGCCAAGATGATCAGCAAGAAGCGTGAGAAGTCAAACTGAATAAATGGCCGGAACTGTTAAATCTAAAAAGTAGCAGAAAAAGATACAAATTGGACTGATCGAAGTGGATGAGCAATGACATGAACTGTGGGAAACGATGCAAGCATGGACATTCCACAAGGAACTGGTAAAGACCAGGAAGTTTGATTAAAATGTATATGGGCCTGAGTGGACCAATGAGAAAGAATCACGCCATGAAGATGCAACATTTTATTCAGTAAGCTAGAATTAGGGTATAAGAAGACCTACTCTTGGTGGGAGGGGTTAGTTGCTGGAGAGCAGATGCTGGAGAAGTTAGATGCTGTAGATGGGTGAAGTTGCGGTTGCTGATGCTGACGAGCTGATGCCCTCTGCTGCTATTTTTATTTTCCAGTTGAGTATAAGATGCTGCTTTAGGAGAACCTTTATATTCCTGATAGATTTTTCATTTAGAACTATTAGATTTTTCCAAGACAGATAGATTGATCAATTAGAGTACTTACTATGATAACCTTATTTTTCCGTCTAATAGATATGCATTGTAATTTCAATTTATTCTTATAATGATGATAAATGTAAAGATCTGAATAATAAACTTAAAACTTATTTCTTGCTTCGAAACTTTACATAAACTTTATTATTCTTTAAACAAATGACTCAGTGATTCTTTAGCTCAATGATTAAGGTAAATTGATAAAGAGTTTATTGTGATTGAGCTGGTCTTAATCACCATCAACTGATTCCTACTAGTTGGTCCATCGACCAATGAGCGGAATACCTTAAAGCAAATGAGAAACATTATGTCATGTTAAAAGAGGTATCCCGTCTCCTTCCAGCGAATCGTTTTCTCCTAGGTTATTGACGGAGGAAATCCAGGGAATAAATGAGTAAGTGAATGTATATGCGGTGTTATGGGCCCCACCGTCATATGGATATAATGTGTGTGTTGGAGGAATAATTGCACCTGGATGACCGAAGCATATAGGAGAATTATTTTTATTGTTAGCGCTGGATCACTACCCATTAACAAATGCATAAAATTTAAGGCCTTATGCATTGCTTATAAGTTAAAATACTCAGCCAGACCTTATGCTTTGCAACATCTTATCACACCAAACAAAGCCCCAAAAGCACTAAGATCGAACAATCTTTCCCTGCTGGCAGAACAAAAGGGCGAGAGGAGGCCGGTCATTTGGATACCTTGTTGCCAAACTTTGGATTCACTTCCTGAACAACTTAGGTCCAACAACAATCTTCTAAGCTTCAGGAAACATCTAAAAACCCATCTTTTTAGATAATGTTTCAGCTTATTCCACACGATCTGTTACCACTTCCTGTCAGCGCCGGGAAGCCCGTACTTGGGTAGCCGCTGCGCTTTATTGAAATCAACTAACATAACATAACATTGCTCTATTCCTTAAATGATAGTTTCAAGGAAATGTGTTTCTTTTAAATATTCATAAACATCCAGGATTGTAGATCAGATAAAAAACATTTAGGGGCAGATCTACAAGAAAGTGCCGCAGCGCGGCACCGCAAGCCCTTTGACTGCGCCATGCTGCTGCACTTTCAGAGCACAGGAATGCGACATAGGGAGATTGTTTTTGTGCAGGAAGGGGCACCTTCCTGCACAAAAACAATCACTACAGGCATTTTCCTCTTTCAATGCGTGCTGTAGAATGCAGCATGCATTGAAAGAGGAAAAAAACCAGGAGAAATGAAAACATTTCTCCTCGTTGCGCCACGCTACGCCACCCCTAGGGTGGCGTAGCATACTGACGCATTTCCAGGTTTACGAATCCTCTTAAATCTGGAAATGTCTCGTTCCATGGGTGTTGCGTGGGAACACCCACAGCAACACCCATGGAACGCCCTTTTCACGCAAAATGCTGCATGTAAAGGGGCCATATTTACAAGGACAGGAAAAGCCACGCAGGGTGGCTTTTCCTGTCCTTGTAAATATGGGGCAGGGAAATGCGCTGTCAGTGCGTCACAGAAAGTGACGTACTGGCAGCGCAAGGGACTTGTAAATCTGTCCCTCAGTGCTGAATTTATGAAGAGCTCACGTAATGCAGCACAGCAAGTCCAGCTGTTGTGCTGTGTTGCCTGAACAACAGAGAGTATAACAGCACCATAACATCACATTTCTTGTGCAGATCATCTATGCCATTGGACTCAGGCAGTTATTGGTGGCTAGCAACACCACAGGTCCACTTGTGCAACGGCACAAGGGTGCCCGCGCTGGGCTGGAGACAATTTGGGTGTAGGAAAGGGATACTACATACAGTAGCAATTACATTAATAGGTTATTCCTTAGTGTATGTGTGGTACTCAATGGAGCACACATGGAAAGAAGAAATTACAAAGTCCTTTTTTTCTTTGTTACGTCATCCTGAGGTAGGCACACCATTTAGTGCCATACCCATGTGTACAAGGCTTGTAAAAGTTAACATAATCACGTGTGGATTGATGTAAATACTCATCTATCACCCATTGAATGCATCCGTGACAGAAGGTAATATAAGTTAGCTCTATGCACTGTGTTGCATAATTTATTGCTAATCAAGTCACACACTGGCATGCAAAATAGCATTTGTGTAGCTTTTTCAATTGCAAATTTTAGTGATGGTGATGGGACAAAAGTTTAATGCCACCCCAATGTAAAATAATTAAATTTCAGAAACTTTGTTAAAACATTCAGGCTGACAACCTGAAATATGTTGTGTATCCACTATGGATAACAATGACAAAAAAACTAACACCAGGCCATCTGTGTTTTACAGTATATACATATCTACCCTAATTTCACACACATGAAGGTCACAGGCCTAGCATAGGCGTTATATAATAATAATATTACAATGTGTGCCCAATTACATTATAATTGCAAATGAAAAAATAAACCGTTTTGAGCTTGTGTGTGTGTGTGTGTGTTTTTAATATACAATCTTTGAAACAGCTGACACAGCTTGAAACAGCAGCATATTTCTTAAACCTTAATAATATATCTTGCCAAGTAAATCTTAACATGCGTGCCCATTTCATATTTATATGCGGTCACCGTCCTTCTGGCAACAATGAATTTGCTTCCTTTAGTGAATCTGGTGCGACTAGTATGTATTAATGTATATTTTTGACTATATCTATCACGAGGTGATTTGTGCTATTGTGAAATGTGACAGAAACAAATTGCATAGTTTATATTGTGAAATATTAAGTCTAAACCTGTAGCAATGTCAACTTTATTTATTTAGAAAACATGGCTTTAGAATGTTGTGAAGAACAGATTTTTGTTAAATTGTGACTTCATTCGAAAACAATATATATATGTGCAATTTCTATTTTCAGTTATTATCTAATATATGATGGTAACAATGCATCAAGAGAATTTGTTATACAAATACATGTTATACAACATGCCATAACATATTGTATGTCATAAACATTAACAGCCAATCATCTGTTTATTCTAAGAACATACCATCTTGCACTTTGTGATAAGGAGAGGCAACCCTGCCACCTTTGCTAAATACTGCAAGTGGGCCTGTGATATATCAATGATACCTAATCTTCACGAAGGGTAATATTTTTAATTTCTGTTTTTTAATATGTTTTATGCGTACTGCCAAATGTGGGACACATGGAATTAGAATGAAGCAATCTGATATTATAGAGTTCTTTGTTTGTTAGCTAGTGTATTGTCATTTATTACATCTGCTTGAGGTGCACTGTGTCGGGGGTGTGTGTGTGTGTGTGTGTGTGTGTGTGTGCGTGTGGGTGTGTGGGTGTGATGAGGTTGAACATAATGCAGGCTAACAAGGTCAGATTGTTTTGCAGTCATCATCATCATCACTTTATTCCATCTAAAAAAGTAAAGATCATTAAAGGACAAAAATAAAAACAATACAATAAAATACATTTTGGTTCCAAATGTGTCAGTACATAGTAAGGAATTAATAGCTAGATAGATAAATATCTTTATTCGATTTTAGCATAAAAATCATAAAAGCACATCAATATACAATAGGTTTAAAAAGAGAAAAAGTAGTCCTCTCATCAAGACCTCAGAATAAAATAATACTGTTGGGCACGAAGTACATAACACATGTTTCTTGATGGCAGTTCACATTGGCATCTCCCAATAACTGTTCAATTTGGGGCACATCCAAGGACCATGTGGTGACTTCCATTGCCAACCATGCGTGTATTGATATTTAGTAAAGTGTCTGGTACCATTAAAAGATCTGCGACAAAACTATACTAAAATTGCGATATGTACAATAAGATCAACAATTTGAACCTATCATCAACTGGTTAAATTTTTTTTATCATTTGTTAGAATATTGATACTGCCGTTTGAACCCTCTAGGTTAAAATCCTATTATCGCATTAGGCGGTACTCTCAGTGAGCGGTAGCAATTTCATAAGCAAATATATGTTAGCTACACTGGTGTGCTTTAGCATTTTGCTGTTAACATAATGTCGCCATCGTTACTTACCACAAGTTCCCATTAATTATAATCTCATGGAGGATACATATCCTTATAATTTGATTCGTCTTCCCAGCATTGTATGCACTTATCAAACATGAACATGATGTTTTAAAAATTTGATGTTCAAAATTTTCGATATCCTACTCCTTAATGTCCATGCATGGAGCAGATATCTAGACAATCCAAAGACTAGGAAGGAATTAATAACAAAACATTATCTTGTCTCTCCCTTCCCCACTCCATAGTTTCCAAGTGACAAAATTGCAAAATAGAGAAGGAGGGCAGAAACCTCAACTGAGGGTCCGGTAAGCGCTCTTACCTACTTAATTATAATTGCCGCTGATCTGTCTTACTTTCTATAATTTTCCCTAATAGCCAGTGCATTTCGACAACAAATGTACAGTAAAAAGCATTCATATTACATAAAAAATAGGTTCACTATGATATACTAGATAAACCGTGCAATAAATGTATAAAATCCTTCTAAGTTAATATAAGAAAGTGCAAGGGCAGAGCTCAGATTGCCATCACAGTGAACGTTATAGAGATTAGTATTTCACCCTCAAACCTACAGTTGGGATCTTCTGTGCTTTAGTTAGAGCCATAGGAAGGATGCTAAACAATGACTTACAAACGGATCCGCCAACATTTGTAAAAAATATAATGCTGGACGGCATTGCCTGAATTTATATTTGCGAATGAGGGGGAGAATGAATCTTTTCCTCTGGGACAAACATAATTTGCAAAAAAAGATGGTATGCAAGTCTATTTGGAAAGATGTTCCATCACACGGGCAGGCCGGCGCGGCTTGAATAGAATAGATGCCTGTGGGATGGCCCATCATAATCGGGATGTGATTTAGTCGGAACCTTACTAGAATAAATCGATGTCGAGGATTTGACACAAAGGTTAAGTATGAAATTACATCGAAAGTAATTGTAGGAGCCATCAGATATAATTTTACCATAGGCTTGTTACAATTATTTTCCAATCGCTCTCTCTCCATCTTTCTTAGAAATAACCTTTTTATTCTCGTTCTGTAGTGGGTTGGACACACACTGGTGGTTGGCTATGTGGCTAACACAAGCTGTGCACAGCCAAAGGGGTTGACTGCCCATGGGAGGTTGGCTGCAGGGCCTGGCCAACCCATGCGGTGCCTAGCCTTTGGAAAATGGTTACGTATGGTATTAAAATATTACTTTAAGTTAAAGAAAAAATCTCCGAATGTACTGAAAATTTAAAAGTTAAAGTGATGTTGTATTTAAGTATGGTAATAACACCTTTCTTTACATTAAAAAAAAATCTTTAGAAATTCACTGCGAAGAAAGGTAAAGTGATGTTATTTTAGGTGAAAATGTCAGTTTAAACATAACATTTTAAACTAAAAAAACACTGGCATTCACTAGTTATAGATAACTAAAGTAACTATAACAAGTGTCTTCACCATGCACTGGTTATGAATTTACATACTACATCAATAATGGTATGTTCTATGACATCATTGAAGACATCACTAATGACATCCGAAATGACATCATTGATGACAACACTGTGCATGCCAAGGGTGCAATTAATAGTTACTTCAGTTAACTATAACTGGCAAATGTCAGTGTTTTTTAGTTTAAAATGTTACATTAACACTGGCCTTTTCACCTAACTATAACGTCACTTTAAACTTTGTTTTTATATATATATATATATATATATATATATATATATATATATATATTATATATATATATATATATATATATATATATCCATATATATCCACCAAAGAAGTTGCCTCAACGAACGAGGTCCACACAGGTTGGTATGCTGTAAAATGTATTAAGGGGCTTTCAGCTTGGACGGGGCAGTCTTTAAAAGCATTTGTCAGGCCAACGCGTTTCGGGCTCCCGCCCTTCTTCCTAGGCCAATTAAGACTCGTCCTGCTGGCAACGGGTTGCACATATCATCCACATTGGTACCACCCCCAGTGGGCGTGGCCGTTCTTTCTCGCTGGGCCTTGTGGTACCTGGAGTGCTTCCTGCTTTTATTCCTCATGTGAGGTGCCAAGTCAGAGCGACCCATATTGCACAATAAAATCCACAGTGGGCTGCTCTAAAGTCCTGTCAACGTGCAGCTGACAATTTTACAGCTCCAAAATCCAGCGCCTGTCCCCGCATCACAAACGCCGGTTGGCGTCCTCAGGGTCTGCATAGCAGTGGGGCCGCGTCCACGGCTGAGACAGGCCGTAACATATCCACCAAAGAAGTTGCCTCCAACGAACGAGGGCCACACAGATTGGTATGCTGTAAAATTTATTAAGGGGCTTTCAGCTTGGACGGGGCAGTCTTTAAAAGCATTTGTCAGGCCAACGCGTTTCGGGCTCCCGCCCTTCTTCCTAGGCCAATTAAGACTCATCCTGCTGGCAACGGGTTGCACATATCATCCACATTGGTACCACCCCCAGTGGGCGTGGCCGTTCTTTCTCGCTCGGCCTTGTGGTACCTGGAGTGCTTCCTGCTTTTATTCCTCATGTGAGGTGCCAAGTCAGAGCGACCCATATTGCACAATAAAATCCACAGTGGGCTGCTCTAAAGTCCTGTCAACGTGCAGCTGGCAATTTTACAGCTCCAAAATCCAGCGCCTGTCCCCGCATCACAAACGCCGGTTGGCGTCCTCAGGGTCTGCATAGCAGCGGGGCCGCGTCCACGGCTGAGACAGGCCGTAACATATCCACCAAAAAAGTTGCCTCCAACGAACGAGGCCCACACAGGTTGGTATGCTGTAAAATTTATTAAGGGGCTTTCAGCTTGGACGGGGCAGTCTTTAAAAGCATTTGTCAGGCCAACGCGTTTCGGGCCCCTTAATAAATTTTACAGCATACCAACCTGTGTGGGCCTCGTTCGTTGGAGGCAACTTCTTTGGTGGATATGTTACGGCCTGTCTCAGCCGTGGACGCGGCCCCGCTGCTATGCAGACCCTGAGGACGCCAACCGGCGCTTATGTTGAGGGCTATTGAGTCCATCCTTTATGTCTATGTCTGCATGATGCAGGGTAATTTAAATGGCTCCTCTCAGTGTGGATGGTAGACACTGAAGAAGGAGTTTCCGAAACGCGTTTCGTTGTGGTTCTGGAATAAAAACTACCGGTGTAACTTTCCCCGTGAGTGCTGTACTCTTTTTTGAGATTGAAAGAGTTTGAGCTGGAATATTACGTGGGGGCACCACCACGGTAATAGCACCCGTCCATGAGTGATCCGAACAAACGTTGCAAGATGAGCGACATATATATTCATGTGAACAAGGCCGCAAGTCTGGCGGCCGAAACGCGTCATTTGGACATCTGATGTTTGAATAAACCAACACTATTTCTTGAAACTTTGCCCACGGAGTCTGTTTCCTAGTGTTGCGCCGTTCCTGTGGATGGTTGTACCTTTGGGATCCTATTGTGATATATATATATATATATATATATATTCACTGAAAAAACCATAGGTTTCAGACACGTTATAGTTACAAATGAGCATTTAAAAAACCTTTGAAATTCACTGAAAAAACCATAGGTTTCAGACACGTTATAGTTACAAATTAGCATTTAAAAACCTTTGAAATTCACTGAAAAAACCGTAGGTTTTAGGGACAGTTATAGTTACTTGGACATTGCACTCGTACAAAACCCGTGAAATTCCCCCGTTATAGTTAGTTCAGCTAACTATAACTCGCGCCCCGCAATGCACTGCTGATGACGTCACATATTACATCACTCATGACATGGTCAGTGACATCACTGATGACATCACTGATGACATCTCAAATGACATCACTGATGACATCATCCAGTGACTGTGTGTTTCTGTAAAGTTTAAATATTTTTAATATATATAGGAAAAGACGTATTGAAGAATGAGTGGGTGTGTAAGTGTCTGTATGGATGATTTAGTAGGTGCGTGACTGACTCTATAAGTGAGTGATTTAACGTATCTTACTGAATGCATGGGTTAGTGACTAAACTGGGTGTATGTCTGTATCCGTCTGTCTGTTGCTGTGTAAGTGGCTGCATGTGTTTGTGAATAGCTAAATGATTTTCTATATGAGTTATTGAATGCTTGTCTGAGTATCTGTATGGGTGCCTGAGTGTTTGTGTGGGAGGGGTGTGTGCAACTCTGTGCATAGATGTGTGAGTGGGTGATTCACTGGGTGGATGGTTTCAAGAGTGCATCTGTGATAGACTGTATGGGTGGGTAAGTGTGTGTAAGAGTGTGTTAGTGAGTGAATGTATGTCCCAGTGGTACATGTGTGAGTAACTACATATGTGAAAGGCAGTATATATGTGTGTTGGAGTATATAAATAGCTATAAGCAAGAGTGAGTGATTGTGATAGTGGCTGTATGGATGATTGTGTGCTTGTATCAGTGATTGTATAAGAGCGTAACAATGTGCTACTATTTGTATGAGTAAGTGAGCTGGTGTGTGTATAACTGTATAGGTGAGTAAATGGCAGTGTGTTTAATTATTTGCATGACTGACTAGGTGTGTGAGTATCTCTATGGATGAGTGGCGTTGTTTGAGTGTCTATATAGGAGTAAGAGTGCATATGATAGTCCTGTACTGAGTGACCGTAAGTATGAGTGACTGTACGGGTGAGTGAGTGGATGTGTGTGTGTAGACCTAAGAATCAGTGAGTGGGTATGTAGTTATTGGTGTTGGAGTGTCTATGGTTTTGCGAATGGCAGTCTGTAATTTAGAGTGGGTGTAGCAAAGGTTATATTAGGGTGTGAGGAGGTGCATCACATTATCACGTGGATGATGTCATCAGTGATGTCATTTGAGATGTCATCAGTGATGTCATCAGTGATGTCACTGACCATGTCATGAGTGATGTAATATGTGACGTCATCAGCAGTGCATTGCGGGGGCGCGAGTTATAGTTAGCTGAACTAACTATAACGGGGGAATTTCACGGGTTTTGTACGAGTGCAATGTCCAAGTAACTATAACTGTCCCTAAAACCTATGGTTTTTTCAGTGAATTTCAAAGGTTTTTTAAATGCTAATTTGTAACTATAACGTGTCTGAAACCTATGGTTTTTTCAGTGAATTTCAAAGGTTTTTTAAATGCTAATTTGTAACTATAACGTGTCTGAAACCTATGGTTTTTCAGTGAATTTCAAAGGTTTTTTAAATGCTAATTTCTAACTATAACGTGCCTGAAACCTACGGTTTTTTCAGTGAATTTCAAAGGTTTTGTAAATGACAATTTTTAAATGTATTAATTGTTATATTAATTTTTTTCATACTGATTTACTACATTTTTAGAAACAATTTTTTTTTACATATTTTATTTGTCAAATTACATTGTAATTACATTATACATTACATTACAAAAATACTTTCTCAGAATGAATTACTTTAGTTTAAATACTTTGCAGATAGGCAATAGACTTTTAAGTACAGTAGTTACAGTTGTTGCAATGGGCAACACATTTTCAAACACAATGCAACATTCAGCTCAATGTGAATTTCTAGTTAAATGCAATTAGTTACTTTATGGATTACTTTTGTAACCACAGGACTGGATCCTAGATTCAGTCCTGGTACATCTCCTGTAAACAGTTGAGTAAAAGCGTTTTGGTTACAGTCGTGATTTTTAAGGAATATTATTGTATTTTAAAAGTTGACACTTTGAAACTTTTTCTCATAGAATCACCAATGTTATCCTATGGAAGGAAATTCACTTAGCAGGTAAAAACTGTTATCGTTACTTTTTCTTACTCAGTGTTGGATCCTGGATCCAGCACTGGTGCATCTCCTGTAAACAGTTGAAAGAATGCGTTTAAGTCATACAGGCGATTTTTAAGGAATATTTGTAGTTTGTGAAAATCAACACTTTGAAACTTTTTGCTGAAAACCAGTCAATGTTAGCCTATGAAGGAAATTCAAGTTACCGGTAAGTACGGTTAAAATTACTTTTGAGGATCAGTACTGGGCTGAAACATGCAGCACTGAGGTCTCTCCTGATAACAGGTGAGTAAATCGGAATTCGTATTTCGGCTGATTTTAGAGGAATATTTTAAAGTTCCAAAACTCCACACTTAGAAGAATTTCCAAGTGAAACCAGTCAATGTTAGCCTATGGAAGGAAATTCAAGTTACTGGTAAGTACGGTTAAAATTACTTTTCAGGACCAGTACTGGGCTGAAAGATGCAGCACTGAGGTCTCTCCTGATAACAGGTGAGTAAATCAGAATTCGGATTTCGGCTGATTTTAGAGGAATATTTGTATGTTTCAAAAATCAACACTTAGAAGAATTTCCAAGTGAAACCAGTCAATGTTAGCCTATGAAGGAAATTCAAGTTACCGGTAAGTACGGTTAAAATTACTTTTCAGGATCAGTACTGGGCTGAAAGATGCAGCACTGAGGTCTCTCCTGATAACAGGTGAGTAAATCGGAATTCGTATTTCGGCTGATTTAGAGGAATATTTTAAAGTTCCAAAACTCCACACTTAGAAGAATTTACAAGTGAAACCAGTCAATGTTAGCCTATGAAGGAAATTCAAGTTACCGGTAAGTACGGTTAAAATTACTTTTCAGGATCAGTACTGGGCTGAAAGATGCAGCACTGAGGTCTCTCCTGATAACAGGTGAGTAAATCGGAATTCGTATTTCGGCTGATTTTAGAGGAATATTTTAAAGTTCCAAAACTCCACACTTAGAAGAATTTCCAAGTGAAACCAGTCAATGTTAGCCTATGAAGGAAATTCAAGTTACCGGTAAGTACGGTTAAAATTACTTTTCAGGATCAGTACTGGGCTGAAAGATGCAGCACTGAGGTCTCTCCTGATAACAGGTGAGTAAATCGGAATTCGTATTTCGGCTGATTTTAGAGGAATATTTTAAAGTTCCAAAACTCCACACTTAGAAGAATTTCCAAGTGAAACCAGTCAATGTTAGCCTATGAAGGAAATTCAAATTACCGGTAAGTACGGTTAAAATTACTTTTGAGGATCAGTACTGGGCTGAAAGATGCAGCACTGAGGTCTCTCCTGATAACAGGTGAGTAAATCGGAATTCGTATTTCGGCTGATTTTAGAGGAATATTTTAAAGTTCCAAAACTCCACACTTAGAAGAATTTCCAAGTGAAACCAGTCAATGTTAGCCTATGAAGGAAATTCAAGTTACCGGTAAGTACGGTTAAAATTACTTTTCAGGACCAGTACTGGGCTGAAAGATACAGCACTGAGGTCTCTCCTTATAACAGGTGAGTAAATCGGAATTCCTATTTCGGCTGATTTTAGAGGAATATTTGCACAATGGTGAAGGGAGGGGCGGGGCCTGAGGTGACATCTTTGCAAACGCGCCCGTGGCGCGTTTTAAGTTGGGGGATTAAGTTCCCTTGAATCCTGAGGGTCCCTAGGGGCCAACTAGACCACCAGGAACCTCCAATATGCGCCAGGGGCTGCGTTGCAGAGACGTGTAGAGAGGCCACACCCCTTTACACCTCTCTGCAACGCAGCTCTGTGGCGCTTTCTGGATGTACCTGTTGGGCTAGTTGGCCCCCAGGGACCCTCAGGATTGAAGGGGATTTAATTCCCCATCTTAAAACGCGCCACGGGGCCTGTTTGCACACATGTCACCTGAAGCCCCGCCCCTCCCTTCACCACTGTGCAAACGCGCCCGTGGCGCGTTTTAAGTTGGGGGATTAAGTCCCCTTGAATCCTGAGGGTCCCCGGAGTCCAACTAGCCCACCATATACCTCCAAAAGCGCCACAGAGCTGCGTTGCAGAGAGGTGTAAAAAGGGGTGTGGCCTCTCTACACCTCTCTGCAATGCAGCCCCTGGCGCATACTGGAGGTTCCTGGTGGGCTAGTTGGCCCTCAGGGACCCCCAGTATTCAAGGGGAATTCGTTCTCCTCTGCAAACGCGCCAGGGGGCGCGTTTGCAGAGTGGTGAAGGAAGGGGGCGGGGCCTGCGGGCCGATCGTTTAAAAAAAAAAAAAAATGTTGTCCCCTGAAGGGGGCTGTGTAGCCCCCCTTCCTTTTTCCTGTTTTTATGCCCTGGGGACCCCATCCCCCAGGGCCTTACCCCTTTTTTTTAATTTGTAATTTTAAAAAAACGGGAAGGGGGCCGCGTGGCCCCCTTCCCTGGGCCTGTATCGGCCCGGGGACCCCATCCCCGGGGCATGGCCTCGTTTTTATTTATATTCTTTGGAGGGGGCTGCGTGGCCCCCTCCTCTGGCCATTTAAGGCCCCGGGACCCCATCCCCGGGGCCGGCCATTCCGTTTTTTATTTTTTTATTTATTGTTTTTTTTGGGAGGGGGCCGCGTGGCCCCCTCCCGGGCCACTACTTGCCCCGGGGACCCCATCCCCGGGGCCTGGCTCTCGTTGGGGACTGTGGGGGTCCCCAATCCCCCACAGTCCCGCCGGCTCCCGCGTCCCTAGGGTGCCGGCATTGCTTTACACATGGGGAGCAGCTAACATGCTGCTCCCCATGTGTAAAGCTATCGGCTTTGGATATTGGAAGAGAGAGCAGGTTTCCTGCTCTCTCTTCCAATATCCAAAGCAGTTTGCAATGACAGGACGGGAGCCGCGAGGCTCCCGTCCTGTCATTGCAAACAGCAGTGTCCCGGGGTAGGCACCCCGGGACACTGCAGGAGCCGGCCCTGGGGGTGGTGGTCCCCAGGGCCATCAAGGGCTCCAGGAGGGGGCCGCGCGGCCCCCTCCCATTCAGTACACAGCCGCGGGGAGGTGGTGGTCCTCGGGGCTCTGGGGTCCGTAACGGACCCCCATATTAAAATGTTTAGTGCCCCGGGAGGTGGTGGTCTCGGGCGTGTGGGGGCTGGAGCCCCCCACACAGGTTTAATAATTTTTTAAAAAAGCCCCGGGAGGTGGTGGTCCTCGGGGCTGCGGGAGGGCTCAGAGCCCTCCCGCACCATTTTTAAAAAGCCCCGGGGGTGGCGGTCCTCGGGGCTTGGGGGCCCTTGAGGCCCCCACACATTAAATTATCCCCCACCATGCCCCCGGGACTTGGGCCACCCGGGGGCCATTAACATCGAAGCGCAGGAGACCGCGCTTCGATTTTTTTCGGCAGGATTCGCGCACCCTGAGCGCATCCTGCCGATTTAAAAAAAAAAAAAATTTTTGCCCAGGGGGTCCTTGTGGGACCCCTGAGCAAACCTAGGGGGTCAGGGTGTTTCTACCCTCCCCTTTGTGCGCTTTGCGCACTTAGTTTCTGTCCCTCGGTTCTACCGAGGGACAAAATGGCTGCCAACATTTCCTGAATCGGAATGTTGACAGCCAGCTGACAGCCAATTAACATGCAGCTCGTGATCGGGACGGTGCGCGCAGGGTGCGCTCAGGGTGCGCGAATCCTCCGTGCCCATAGATATATATGTACTTTTACTTTTTGATTTTCTCAGCAACTACTGAACAGAGTTACACCATTTAACAAAAAGGGTTCTTTCTGAACCAAGAACTACCTCTTTGCCAAATTTGGTGTAATTCCGTTCAGCAGTTCGGGCTGTAGCCGTGTCTAAAGTTTCCTATGGGAAAATGCATGGGGAAAACGCGTTTTGGGACCCCCTTTTTCTCGGCCCCCGCTTGACGTATCACCCCGAGACTTTCAGGGTAGGAGCGGACCGGAGCGCCCCACGAAGTTTGAAAATTTCGCGAAGATACGTCAACCGGCAAGAGAGTTATTTCAAATAGAATGTCGTGGATTTCCTATGGATAATAGGTTGTAACTATAACTATCTACTGGCGACCGCCAGTAGATAATATACATATATATAAATATACACATATATATATACATACATACATTCAGGGGCATATTTACGAAAAGTTCACACAACGTAAGGAGTTCGTGTATTCACTTGGGGGCACCTATGGTGCCTTCTACATTTCCCTGCACCATGTGGCAGACACCGCATGGTGCCTGCCACGCAGTGCAGGGAAATGTTCAAGGTGCATTATTAACATTGCGGCGGGTGCTGCAACTAGCAGCACCCGCCGCAATGTTAAATATTGTAGATACGACTGCCGTGGTGGCGGTTGCATCTTAATTCCATGTGTGGGACCACCGCCTTATAGGCGGGCGGTCCCCATCCCCGGGACGATGGCGGACTGACTGAAGTCCATCCGCCATCGTAATGACCCCTTAAGTTTCCATAGAGACCATCCTGTATGAACTCATTTATTGTGCAGTGTCTGAAGATGTAAGCATCATGTGTGCTTCCAGGATACTTGGCTACCACATTGATGAATCGACCTTTACAGTCCACAATAGCTTGCACATTAATTGTGTGGGTGTGCTTCCTAATTCTGTAGATGTGCACAGTTACAGCAGGCAGCACCAACTGCAAATGGGTGCAGGCAATAGCTCCCAGGACATAAGGGAGCTGGGTAATCTTATAAAAACCTTGCTTGACCTGGATTGTTTCTTGCCTTGAATTAGGGAAATGCAAAAACTGAGGAGTTAGGTTGATGATAACATCCAGGACAGGTTTAAAAAATGAAGAGAATACACCCTGGGAAATATTTTCCAGCTGGGCAGAAGTGCTCTGAAAGGACCCCAATGTCAACATATGAAGTACTGCCATTTGTTTGATATGTGGTGGAATAGCATGTGAAAGATCAGTTGATGGATGCAAAACTGAACCAATCTTTTACAATCAGTACAACTGTGTGACCTTCCCTCCCTTAGATCAATAAGCTTAATCCTCTGGGGAAAGATCCTCTCCTCCCACCTTCTCTGTAGCTTACGAAGTTGTTGGCTCACTCGCAGACTAGCTACCTTCATGGCTGGAAATGCTTGGGAAAGATTGTTAGGTTCAATCCCTTTTTATAGTAATGTATTTGCATCACATTTTGCACTGGCTAGGGCCATGCTTAGCATTCTGATGCATTTCGAGCATTGTGCAACACAGCATGACGCTGCCTGACACAGTGTGTGCTTTGTAAATACCTAGGTGCTAGACTTGCGTTAGGATTTGCGTGGGAACACCCACCTTGCATACATTAAAATCTGGTTAATGCAAGGCAATGCAACGTAGGACTTGAGCCTTGCAGGACTAGAAAAGTGACGCAAATTGCATTATGTCAAATTGGGTGACAAACTGATGATGCAAGAGCTTTGTAAATCTGGGCCCTATGTATATTTTGTATACTACAACAGCCACAGATAAAATGTCAGAAATAGCAAAATACATCAAATCCCACAAAGGGAGGCTCTTATTACATTATAGAGGATATACCTATGTAGCAGAGAGCACAATTAGTGAGAAAACACACTGGAAATGCACCAACTATTATTCAAATGCATGCTTTGGCAGGGCTGTGAAAAAAAATGAAATAACTGAAAGTGTTGGAGAACATAACCGTCCACCTAATATTACTGAAACAGGAGTGAGAAATATTTTGCAGAACCTAAAGACATAAAGAGCTCAAAAGAGCCAACAAGAATAATACTTAAAAATATTATACTAAAAGGTCCTGAAGAACCAAAAGCCAACTTCTTCACAAACCAACCCTAGAAAGATTGATTGCCAGAATTCATAGAACAACCAGAGAAACACCAGTTGGACCTAGAAAATATGAAGCTGTAGACATACACCAATACTTACTAATCACAGCTAAAAATACACTTTTTTACAATATTACAACCACAATAAAAAATAATGACATCCTACCGATAACAATTTACTAACCATAACTCAATGTAATACATGGATGATGGATGGCATTTTTAAGTCGTGCCGTTCACGGTTCAGTGAAATATGCACAATACATGGTTAATATCAAAATACAAACATCCCATTCATGTATGCATTTTTACCTAACAAATAAAGTGCAACTAACAATTAAATGAGTTCACATAGCAAACAAACTAACAACTATAACCCATAAAAAGTAATCATAGATTTTGAACAGGTAATGATTTCAACCACACTTAAAATCTACCCACACACTGCAATTCAGGGGTGCTTGCTATTACCACTTTAACCAAAACATATGAAGGAACATGCAACAATCCACCTTCAACATTGATTATGCAACTAACCTAGAATTTGCACACAATATAAAAAAGATAATAGCTTTAGCTTATGTTCTCTAACATGTCATTAAACATTATGACATGCTTTGAATCTCCCCCTCTAAACAAAACTAGCTCAACTAATGAATTATTTAATATTGTTATGAGATTGTCTAAATACTCATAAAGTCTGTGTTTGGTGTCTATCAAACTGTTATTAGCTCATGCTTCCACGAATTAATATCAAACGTAAGGACATGACAAAGGAATGCACACTTTAAATAAGAGTTTACAGTAACACTAACAACTTAATAGTGATTCATCCTTTTTCTATTGTAATTTCTGGCTAATAATGGCACTTGTTAGTGCATTGGTTTACGAAAGCTAAAGAGTCAAAATGTGTTTGTATATCTTAATTGTTAAACTCATGTTAGCTTGTTAGTGTATTGAGCAAAACAGGCCCCTCAGTTGTGTAACACTCACTGTTGTGTAATGTAACAACACATTCAATGTTATATTAAAAGAAAACAGGAGCTAGGAGAAACACGATCCTTTTTTTCTGATAGCCACATAGCACCTTCTGAGGCGGGGGACAGGGCCTGGATCTAGTGTTGTCCTAAGTGGATAATGATGAGTCAACAGTCACAATGTTGTCCCTGACTTATTTGTATTGAGTTTGTGTTACAAATTTTTGGGAATGAAGCAATGCTTATATTTTTACAAGTTCATAATTTCATTTTTTAAAACACTGACTTTGTGCAGCTTTGATTCACTAAAATTAGCCAAGAGTGCACATATTGTAATATTGCTTTACTTTGCATCAAATATGCAATATATATTACATATATGTAAATATATATATATATATAAATATATATATATATATATATAAATTCACTGAAAAAACCATAGGTTTCAGACACGTTATAGTTAGAAATTAGCATTTAAAAACCTTTGAAATTCACTGAAAAAACCATAGGTTTTAGGGACAGTTATAGTTAGTTGGACATTTCACTCGTACAAAACCATAGAAATTCCCTCGTTATAGTTAGTTCAGCTAACTATAACTCGCGCCCGCAATGCACTGCTGATGACGTCACATATTACATCACTCATGACATGGTCAGTGACATCACTGATGACATCACTGATGACATCTCAAATGACATCACTGATGACATCATCCATGTGATAATTTCATGCATCTTCTCACACCGTAATATAACTTTTGATACACCCACTCTAAATTACAGACTGCCATTCTCAAAACCATAGACACTCCAACACCAAAAACTACATACCCACTCACTGATTCTTAGGTCTACACACACATCCACTCACTCACCCGTACAGTCACTCATACTTAGGGGCACATTACGATGGCGGGCGGAAGCACAACCGCCGTGCTGGCGGATGCAAAAACCACCAGTTACCGCCGGCACGCAGCAGTCCACACGCCCGCCCAATTACGATGCGAAAAGTAGGCCAAACACCGCCGGCAAGCCAGCAACACCGTCCGCCATCAAAGTGCGCCCGTACACGTAGCGGCGCAGCCTAACTGACACACACCGTCCGACGAAACACGTCCCGCCCGGCGCATAAATTACGATGCCGCAAACAAACGGCTCCCACGGCCAAGAGATACCGTACGACAAACCGAAGCGGTAACACGGACGCCGAGCACGGACAACGAAGAAGTGGCTCCCCCGAGCATGAATCCAGCACTGCAGGCCCTCCCCATGCTCCTGCTGATGCACCACCAAGGACGCAACGTACCGCGGAGACGCAGGTAGGCACACACAACAAGTGCACGCAAACAGCGCACACAGTGCAAGGGCGGAAAAGCGGACAACCCCCACCAGCGCGTGTACACTACACATCCACCATTGCATCCACATATGACACACAGGCCAAATCGTAACATCGCGTAACACATGTGTACACACCACCTGGGACTAGGAACCAACAACCCCGTCACGGCCCCAAAGCAGCGATGACGCCGCCACACATGCGCACAACGCAGAGGCCAACCGCAGCGCCATGCATGCGTCGCACACAGACACAGGGACACAACCAAGCAGCACACACATCAGCCCCACCCCGAACGCACATGACACGTGACAGGCCTGCCACAGACATGTCCCCAACGCCCAATTCACGGACAACACCCAACGCCACACAACCGACGCACACATGTCAGTGAAGACACGCAACAGCAGGACACACCCCAGTGTAACAAACATGGCGTAGCACACAGCGGCGGCAACACCAACTAGGAGAAGCAGGGCTCCTTCGGGAAGAGGAACGCCAGTACCACACTGAAACACCCATACCACCCTGCACATATGAACAAGACATATAAAACGGAACACCAAAGAGCCCGGGGACCGACAACAGGTGGCCCAAGAATAACATTCACACACAAGGCCCAACGCAGAGCGGAAAGGCAGCCTGCCGCCCACACAAGGGAGAGCAGACAGCACTGAATGACCTTCCATTCCAACTCCGAAACCACAGCCCTACGACAGAAGCCGGTGAATACAGCCATTGTCCAAGAATAGACCAACACAGGCATGCCGAGGAGACCGACCACAGGGCAGATAGCGCATATCACAGAAGCACACAACGGACGGGGAAGAAAGAAGAAAGCACTCCCCCATGTCGGCCACATGCAAGTTAATTGGAAGGAGTCACACATCACTGACCTTGAACTGTCTGAGAAGCATGTGGGATGTGGGCCCGTGTCCTCCAAACAAGCCAACAGAACACAAGTCCTGTCTCCCTACGACTACACAGAGCTCACAGCAACCTCGGAGCGTGCACATTGCAGACTGCACACACAGCCGGAGCACGCCACCACAACGCACCGCTGCGAAATGGCAACCGCAACACACCTACCCAACTACGCCGAACAGCTCAAGCTGTACAAAACCAACCTGTTTCATATATTGGGATGCGATCTCCTGTCCCTGCTGAACGTAAGTTACCGACTGACTTACCGCATCACATTGTTCAGCTGCGTCATGCCCGTCTTCTACTGTCGGAGGTGTCCCTACCAGCATCCCGTGGAGATATGCCTCTCCAACCCGGCATGTCTGAAGGCGGACCTGCTACCACTACTCCTCCCTCTGGACGCACACGACAGGGCCTGCTCTGCCTATGGGGGCATGGCGTATGTGGCCAACATCGCACCCGCACTGAAATGGGACCACTGTGCCTCCACACGACGGATCATCGAGAACAGCTACATCGAATGTCACCCAGCATGCCCCATCATGGTCCTCCAAGGGACAACTTACGAACAACACCTTGACAGCCACCATCCGCTACATTGGCTGGCAAACATGTACACCACCAATGACATGGAAGCCCTGCTGGACGGCATCGCATACCTGACAACCTGTAAATTCGTCGGACCACAACGCAGGTTCCCCGATTGACCTATGATGTCCAACCCCGCACCCATGCTTAGCTTCCGCACGGACTGGCCAGTCACCACCACAACAGCCATACCAAACGACTGGCAACTGTAACCACACCATCAACGACATCGCCATGACATCGGATATGACCGGGACATGCACACTGTTCCCCATCACATCCAGGAACACCGCATGCATCGTGGGAGGCAGTGGCATGGGCTCTGTGTATCGCACCCACATGGACGGAACTGCACGAACAACCAGGACACGACATGGATCCAGCGCACATGGACACACACACCGCTCAGTGGACATGAATAGGTCGCCTGGAGTCTGTGGGTGCTGCACCCCTCCCACCCCGCCCCGGGAATCCCATACCAGGACCTTTGCATGGACGACAAGTGCATACAACAACAACACGACCCCAGTGACTGTGACATGTCCAGTAACCACCACAGTGCAACAACAAGTGGCACGCCACTGCATGCACGCAAGCACATGCCCTGATGTCATCTCACATGCACGCGTGCATGAGGAACAACCGCAGCAAACCTGTCACATGGAACTGAGATGGACTGTGCCCATGATGCCAAGCGGTCTGGTAGGCTACATGTATACCGTCTGTGTCAAAGTCCGCAGCTCCGCAGCTATACGTAAATGTACATTAGCACAGCCTTGGCCAAGCAGATGTCACTCTGAAGCCCACATCCCACATGCAACAGCCAATCACATGTAACCCCACACCCTATCCCATTTGCAATCATGCTCAGTATATCCTCAACATGTATTCCGCTGCCAGTAGTGTCCACTATACTGCATCACAGAGGACAGAAGACTCAATATAATGTTTGAAACCAAAACTGTCTCCGCTGACTCATTTCACAAGTACGAATGAGAGAGGATGAGAGTATGTGAAGTACACGGCAGTCGTGACATGACCATGTAGTCCACTGGTATTGGATGTCAACGCAAATGAGTAGCACAACTGTGGAAGACACACATGTGTCGTGTGAAGTCGTATGGACGCAGTGCTCAGGTGGGTGGGTGTGACGGGTAGATGCGCACATGCCAAGTTGGAGCACGCCGTGTTGGGAGGGGTCATGAACAGTACACCACCGCTTCCCTGGGCATTGTGAGAGGACACCTGTCGGGGGAGTGAACACGTGTGTGCACAGCAGCCGGGCACACGTACAAAGCGGTACCAGGCGCACCTCAGCCCACCCTCTGTGGACAAGCTGGATCCTGTTGTGCACCCGCCATGCCCCTTGACAAGGCACACACAGCCCCAGTCGACCAGGTGTAACCCCAACATAGTCAATCCGCACAGGCGATACAGGGCACGGGATGGCAGTGGAGCATGGTGTGTGAGAGGTCTCCTCGCGCTCCTCCTGGTCATATCACGCAGGCAATAGAACCTCAACGTCTAGCATGGCACAAGTCAAATGGAAGTGTAGGGGGACGCACCACAGCACGAGCAGCACTGACGTCACGGGAGGTGGCTCGCACCATCCCATCCATTGCCCATCATACCAACCACGCCACATGCCATTGCGACTAAGTGCAAGCGCGTGCGCCACCACCCCGAGCCCTCCCCAGAGAGGCCAAAGAGTGAATGTGTGGGCCATCAGCCACAGACGGACGCGGCCTGGCCGCAAGGGCAGCCACAGCCACTGGGTGTCGCAGGTGGCGGATCCGGAAGGCGAAGACTGTGATGCATAGTCCATGCAGGCCGGGTCTCCATTTGGGGCACCACGCAGGTGGACGGCGTCCCGCCACACATCATACCCTGAGACAGCCCACTCGTGTAACTGGACCCACACATACACTCCTTGCCCTCTCTGGTGCGAGCTTGGGGCTGCCTGTGCAAGCGCTAGCCTCGCAGGTGAGCATGCATATTGGGGGAGCGAGGGGAGGACATGAGGGCTGGGGTGAAGATGACTGTATCACTGTCAGTTAGTACAAGGGATGACCCAGATGTGGTAAGGAAGAGACGTGTCCCGTGTGTACTGCAACTAGTCGCCAATCCAACTACCCCCCCATGTCCGGAATGTAAGCCCGCACCTAGGCCCGCCCATCCGCCACATCGAACATACCACCAGCACGACAACCTTCCCATTCGAAACACTGACTGGGGGTGGCGACCAGTGAACAATCATGTGTAGCCTACCCACGCGTACATGTGGGCCCTCCATGATCCATGTCACCTGCGGCAAAGTCATGACATGCGCAATGAGGGAAGTGAGGAGAGCTGTCCGCCCCACGCGCAGAAGGTGCATCAGCTCCACAGACCCAGCAGCGAGTCCAGCAGGGGTCACATGTGCAGGGGCAGCTGTGCCTGGTGTGAAGGTACATGCATATAGACAGCACATCGACCAATGTGTAGTCTGCCCACATCTACAGTCCATCATCATGCGGACATAGGAATTTAACACACGGCAACACATCTTAGTTGGTGCACCCACCGTGACCAACAATGCGCAATCATCGACGTACCCGCCCTGTGCATGGCCCCCACCCAACGGAGGCACATCCAGTGCCACCATCCCACACACACAAGCCTTCCACGGAACATGCTGTGTCCAATGGTCAGTACAGAGTCAGCGCCCATCTGGTGGATCCTGAACAGGAGACACATGCACACACATGCCAGCTCCCACTATGTACGTCTGCCACCTGGCACGTGCAATGTAACCTCTCACCTGTGACGTGTGACTGCAAGCACACAGCCGTCTTGGCATGGGGCTGTCAATGTGGACACCTGTCAATGTTTCGGGAGGTGTGATCCGTACAGTGCTGTACATAGGGTGCAGTGCTGACACCTACTACTGTCTCATATCCCCTCGTGCCACAGGTCCCACTTGTTTTGGCCGCTCAGCCTGTGCCCACATCGTCGTCGTCGTGTGCCATACTCATCCAGCCGCGCAAGCAGTTCCATGCTCAGCAGACATTCATGTTGCCGTGGCGTTGCCGCTTGACGGATATGCAGTCAGTCCCCATCAGCACGCCCGCAAGTCATTGGGGCCTAGATCCCCATGTGCATGCACATGGCAGTGGTTTGTATCACTAGCCATTGCCATTGTTGGGAGACCTGTGTAAGTGTATTGTGGCCGTGCCGTCCCAGCTTGACAGCTGGGCTGTGGCTCATGTGCTTGCTCAGTCATGTCAGTGATGTGTATGCGAAATTGCTATGTGTGGTGTTGCTTTGACATGTGTCCTCTGCCATTGTCCCTAGGCAGAGACCGAACATTGACCGCCCATACCAATTGCTGGCGGACATGGACGATACAGAGGTTATTAGGAAGTTTCGGCTGGACAGGCCAACCCTGCATCGACTGTGTGCCATGTTAGAACCCCATCTCCGTCCCCGCAGGGTGTATCCGACTGCTGTCACCCCCACGGCTAAGGTGATGGCCGCCATGCATTTCTTCGCCACTGGGTCATTCCAGCACACAGTGGGCATTGGAGGAGGGATGTCCCAGCCCATGTTCAGCAAGGTGCTGAGGGATGTACTGGCAGCCATGATGCTGTACCGAAACAGGTACATCCGCTTCCCCAGGGCTCGTGAATTGGCGGCAGTGAAGGGTGCATTCTATGCCCTTGGCAGAATCCCACACGTCGTTGGAGCCATTGACTGCACACATGTCGGACTTGTTCCACCACAGGCCACTGAGCACCTGTACCGCAACAGGAAGCACACGCACTCCCTGAATGTGCAAGTGGTGTGCCTTGCGGACATGGTGATCACCCACGTGTGTGCAAAGTTCCCAGGCTCGGCCCATGACGCACACATAATGCGCAACAGCATCTTGCCACGACTGATGTCCAATATGCAACAGGATCGTGGCTGTATTGTCGGTGAGTATGTGGAGTGGTGTAGCGTGCTGGTTGTGCGATGCTGTCCCCTGTCCAGTTGGAATGGCAACGGTTCTCTGTGTCCCTCACACCCAGGTGACTCTGCGTACCCGAATGGGGCATGGCTGCTCAGTCCATTGAGGAATCCTCGCACCCCAGCAGACGATCGCTACAATGAGGCACATGGGAGGACCAGACGTGTGGTCGAGCGTACCTTTGGCCTCCTCAAGTCCAGGTTCAGGTGCCTGGACCGCACCGGGGTGCGCTGGCGTACTCCCCACAGAAGGTGTGCCGGATAGTGGTGGCGTGCTGCATGCTGCACAATCTGGCCATTCGGAAGCAGATCCCCCTCATCGTGGATGACGGAGATCAACCAGGGCCCCAGCCCGCAGACCAGGACAGCTCGAGTGAGGAGGACAGCGGAGAGGAGGAAGCTGGTAATGTGCGGCAGCAGCTCATCGCCCGCTACTTCACTTGACGGTGAGTGTCCATGTACGACGGCTGATGTGGCTGTATCTGTGCAGGTGTGTGTGTGCTGTGTCAGGGTGGCCGTTTGTTCACTGCGTGCTGTGTGTCAACGCTCCATGGCCAGGGTAGTATGCCACTGTTGGTGGCTGTGGCATTGTGCCCTATTGCTCTGTGCGATGTGTGTACATTGCTTGTAGTTGTTGACATGTACTGTGTGATGGGTGTGTGACACACTCATTGAATGTGCTCCTGTTCTGTCTCCCACCCCTAGGTCCCTACAGGCCCTCCGGATTCCATTGCCATGCCACGCATCAGGTGCCTTTCCGCCCAAGGTGGCCGTTGTATTCCGTACAAATAAAACACAGGGCACAAACAGCAGTTAGTGTAAGAGGTGCATTTATTTCAAACTGTGACATGTGATTGTGTGTAAGGTGATGACAAAAGTGGTGCGTGCAGTGACAATGAGCTGTCGGTCATGGCTGCGTGATGCTCAGGGTGTACCCACTGGTTCTATGTCCATAGTCCAACACACACATGCCATCCAGATGGCTGTGTGGAGTGGGATCGTAGTCCAAGTCAATGCAGTGGCTGGTCAAGGAAGGCTGGCGGAAGGCTGGCTGGCTGCCTCACTTGCGTTTGGAGCGTGCGAAGTCCTCCCGGGAGATCTGTTTCCACTTCGGACGGCCCCTTCCACGTTTGCGAGGGGGTGCCTGCTTGCGACATGCTGGTGGTTGAGGTGTGCTCACTGGCTGTGGACGCAGGGGAACTGGACACTGCTGCTCGACCCTGCGCCCGGCAGGTGGTGGCGGAGGGGGAGCTGCTGTCCCTGGCTGTGACCTCACCGCCACCACCAGCTGGCCCATGAGGTCCACGAGTTGGCCCATACGGGCGTCCATGGACCTCAGCACCCCCAGCACCTCCCGCGTGTCTGAAGCAGACCTGACCCATTGTCCTTGGGCCTCTTCATAGGCCCCAAGGACTCTGGCCATTTGAGGCAGGGCATGGCTCCCAGGGAGGCTGGCGTTTCCCTGACCCTGCTCCTCCTACCAGTCCTGCTGCCACCGGCCTGCCCACTAGCCACATTGCTCACCACGGTCCTCGCTGTGGCTCCCAGGGTGGATCCAGTCGGCCGGGCCACCACCTGCGCTGGGGCTGGTGCCAGCGAAGACGTGGTGGTGGTGGCGGCGGTGGTGGTCGGTGCGGCGATGGTGGCGGTTGCGGCAGTGGTAGTGGCCGCAATGACCGTGGGTGTGGCCGCAACGACAGTGGCAGCAGGGGGCTGGGAATGTTCAGCAGCCCTGGATGATGGGTTGGTGGGTAGGAGGGGTCCTGGGGAGCGGCTGGGCCCTGCCACACCAGATGGGCCTGCTTGGTGGTCCGTGTCCGAAGAGGAGGACAGATCCTCCAGATCCGTGTGTCCTCGTTGGGGGCTTGTAGGCTGGCTGTGCTGGCTGCTGGCTCCATCCCCAGCATCCAGCAGTTCGTCACCTGTGGAGAGAATGAGATTTGTTATTGTGTTGCACCTGGCGAAGTATGTATTTGTCGTCTGACATTAACAGTTCGTGCAATCTCGTACATGGGTTTCCCGGAGGCGTGTGTGTGGCTGTAGCATTTGTAGTTGTTTGTGCTTGGCAATGGGACTGTGTGCTGTGCACATGTGGCATGGGACGGATTGGCCATGCCGATGGGTGTGTTGCTGTGCCCCTACTTATTGTGACTCTGGTGTATGCGGGCTCCTGGCCCATCCTGGGTCTGGTTTGTACTTTGCTTTTGGTGTTCAGATGGGACGCTTAGGAACGCATATGGCAACATGGGGGCCATGCCCCAGATTCGCATTTGGGAGGGAATATGCTTTTGGGGTTCAAATGGAACGCTTAGGAACGCATATGGCAACATGGGGGCCATGCCCCAGATTCGCATTTGGGAGGGAATATGCTTTTGGGGTTCAAATGGAACGCTTAGGAACGCATATGGCAACATGGGGGCCATGCCCCAGATTCGCATTTGGGAGGGAATATGCTTTTGGGGTACATGCTGTGAGCCATGGGTGCCGAACGTGACATGTGTTGTGGCAGCATGACAGTGCATGGTTTGAGGTGTGTGCATGCTTGACATGGCCTGCATATTTGCTGTCTGTTGTGATTACTGGACATGGCATTGGACGCATCGTTATGAGTGAGTGATGGTTGTGTGCCAGCCAACGTATTGCAGTTGTCCCATCTCCTTGGTGTGCGTGCTGCCCTGTGCCATGTGCATCACTGCAGTGCTCGGGGGGTGTGGCCCATGTTGTGTGTTGTTGCTCACAGTGTGTCGTGCGCTTCATTGACTTCTGGCACATGGTTGGTCATGGGCATGTATCTTAGCGTGACTGCTGTATGTGTGGCAGCTGTGCGGATGACATGCCTTTCATGAGACTGGGGCTGACGGATGGGATGGATGGTATGTTGTATGTGCATGGTGTGTCTGTGTGTTTGATGGGTTCAGTGGTGTTCGTGTGCATTTATGTTGTTCCGCTCTGTTGCGTCTAGTGTTGTTTGTCTTACATAGGCGTAGTTGTGGGGTGTGTGGTTGACAGGCAGTAGAGGCTACATGGACAGGACTTCAATGGTGTTTCGGTTGTGTGTGATGAGTTGCACAGTGGCTGCCGTGTGGTACTATATTCAGTGTGGCTTGTGCATGCAGACGTGGCTCCTTGGGTGTTGCTATGTCTGTGATGGGTCATGTGGGGTGTGAGTCTGTTGTTCATGTCCGTGTGCACATTGTTCACTTGTTCGTGACGGTGGGTGGTGCTGCGTGTTCGTCTGCTACGTGACATGTCCCATGTGTTGGTCGTGTTCCGGTCCTCATGCCTCCAGTAATCCAGCCCTGTCCAGTTTCCCACCTGCAAGTTGTTCGTGCGTGCACTGTACTGGATGCCACATGTCTCTAAGCGGGGGTGCTCCATGTTGCAGGTCTGTGGGGGTGGGGGGTGTTGTGGGTCGTGGGGTGGCTGGACACCCACTGACACCGATTGCTGTGGACCGTGATGTCTGCCTTTCGGCTGTCGTTGTGCACTGCGGTGGCTGACACGTGGCTGTGGGGTGTGGGGGATGCTCCTCCTTGCTGTGCTGTGGGACTAGGGGCCTGGTGTGTGTTGTACTTGGGCTGTCCACCGTCCCACCCACTGCACTTTGTGTTCCTGCCACTTACCTGTTACTTGTCGGTTAGTGCAGCTGTGGCGGACACATGGGTGTGGTGGGTGCTCGTTGTGGCGCTTCTGGCATATTTGGGGACCTGTTGGTGGTTACGTGGCTGGCTGAGTGTACACATGTCCCCACGTATCTTACAGTTGTTCGGTTTGGGCTGTGTGTGGTGGTGTCTGTTGCATGTGTGTGTGATGTGTTGTGTATTGTGTGCTGGACATGGGGGTGTTTGTCCCTGGGAGCTGTGGCATGGTGGTAGTGCATGTGAGTACATAGCGGTGTGCTGGTATACATTAGTTTGTACTTACCAGCCTCCACTCCCCTGCTAATCCGGCGAGGATCTCCGGATGTATTATGACTCGCACCTTCTCCTCCCACGCTTTGAAGGTCTTGAAGAGCGCGGGATTCCCTCCGCCAGTGACGGCAGCCAGCTCTCTGTTTTTGCCCTCCTTCTTCTTGACCAGGCTCTTGACGTCATTCCAACGTTTGTTTATTTCTCCTCTGTTCCTGGGCAGGGTCCCGACTGCATTGACCTGGTCTACGATCCGGTTCCACATTCTGTTTCTGGTGGCTAGTGGTGTGTGCTGGACCATGTTCCCATAGATTTGTGGGTACACCTTGATGATCTCGTCGACCATGACCGTCAGCTCAATGGGCGTGAACTTGGGCATTCTTTGTGGTGCCATGGTGTTTGTGGTGCTGGTGCGGTGTGTGTTGTGTAATGTGCAGGGGTTTGTGGTGCAGGTGTTTGGTGGTGGTGGTGGTGGTGGTTGTGATGTGTGCGTTTCTGTGGTGTGCTGCTGTCCTTGCTGTGTCACTGTGTCCTCTCCTCTCCTCTCTGGTTTGCAATGTTGCAAGGGGTTGTGGTCTGTGGGAGTGCTGCTTTTGTACTTACCTATGTGGGTGTGTCCTCATGGTCTGTTGTTTTCAGGTGTGTTGTGTCTGGGGTTCTGGCCTTTGTAGTTTTTGTTTGTCCGGGGGGTGTTTTCGGGATGTGTACTGTGCTTGTGTATTTGTGCGTGCCTTGCTGTGTGGACTTGTTGGCCATGTTGTGTGCTATTGGTTTTGTGAGCGGATGGTTTCTGTGCAGGTACGTGGGCGCCATGGCTTCTGCCGTGTCGATTCTCATCGGCGTTGTTTGCGCTGGCGGGCGGTATATTTGTAGTTTTCACGCGCTCATGGCGGTGCGATCGTAATTTCACGTGCGGTGTGTCGGCCGTGAGGGCGGGCGGTTTTGTGTTGTCGTGCGTGTTTCCGTCCGTGGCGGGCGGTTTGACTCCGACTCGGACGATGGCGGGCGGTATCTTGTGTGATTTTTCCGCCGATGGCGGTTTTCGGTTTGTGTAATCGTAATGGCGTGGTCGGTGTTCAGACGGTGTGTGCGGGCGGATTTTTGCCGCTTCCATGCCTGGCGGATTTTTTTACGCCGGGTATCGTAATGGGCCCCTTAGTCACTTAAATGCTAATTTCTAACTATAACGTGCCTGAAACCTATGATTTTTTAAGTGAATTTCAAAGGTTTTTTTAAATGCTAGTTTCTAACTATGCCTACAGAGGTAGGACATGTGAAGAAAGAAGAAAAAACACACAGAAAGAAGCAAAAGATGTGCAGAAAGAACCAACAGAGGAGCAGAAAGAGGCCTTGTTGCAAAATCATCCTGTGCCCACAACTTTTTCAGACGGGTACTGGTGGTAACTGACTCTGACTAACCAGAGCCAGTGCTATGCTAAAAGACACTTAGAATACAGTGAAAACACCTACATACACTAGGGAACACTAGGCGTTGGGGTACCCCTGTGATTAGCATGTCCCTAGTACATAATAGGGCAGGGGGATTAAAACTACCTCTTAAAACGCGCTACAGGGCGCGTTTGCACAGTGGTGAAGGGAGGGGGGGCCTGAGGTGACATGTGTGAAAACGCACCCCGTGGCACGTTTTAAGTTGCGGGATTAAGTCCCCTTGAATTCTGAGGGTCCCTGGGGCCCAACTAGCCCCCCAGGTACCTACAGTTAGGACCACAGAGCTGAGTTGCAGAGAGGCGTTCCGAGGCCACGCATCTTTTTCACCTCTCTGCAACGCAACTCTGTTGTGCTTACTGAAGGTACCTGGTGGGCTAGTTGGCCCCCAGGGTCCCTCAGGATTCAAAGGGAATTAATTCCCCAACTTAAAACGCACCACAGGGCGTGTTTGCGCACATGTCACCTGAGGCCCCGCCCTCCCTTCACCACACGCCCGTGGTGCATTTTAAGTTGGGGGATTAGGTCACCTTGAATCCTGAGGGTCCCTGGGGCCCAACTAGCCCACTAGGTACTTCCAGTAAGCACCACAGGCCTGCGTTGCAACGCCTGTAACAAATTGTGCAGTTGTGTTTAGGTAGTGAAGAGGGTCGTGCTGGGGGTAGTGTTTTAGGGTTTAGGATAGTGCAGTGGTGTTTGTGTAGTGTAGGGGGTCATGCTGGGGGTAGATTTAGGGTTTAGGGTAGTGCAGTGGTGTTTGGGTAGTATAGGGAGTCGTGCTGGGGGAGTGTTTTAGGGTTTAGGGTAGTGCAGTGGTGTTTGGGTAGTGTAGGGGGTCGTGCTGGGGGTAGTGTTTTAGGGTTTAGGGTAGTGCAGTGGTGTTTGGGTAGTGTAGGGGTCGTGCTGAGGGTAGTGATTTAGGGTAGTGCAGTGGTGTTTGGGTAGTGTAGGGGTACTGCTGGGGGTAGTGTTTTAGGGTTTAGGTTAGTGCAGTGGTGTTTGGGTAGTGTAGGGGTACTGCTGGGGGTAGTGTTTTAGGGTTTAGGGCAGTGCAGTGGTGTTCGGGCAGTGTAGGGGGTCGTGCTAGGGTATGTGTTTCAGGGTTTAGGGTAGTGCAGTGGTGTTCGGGCAGTGTAGGGGGTCGTGCAGGGGTGGTGTTTCAGGGTTTAGGGCAGTGCAGTGGTGTTCGGGCACTGTAGGGGTTGTGCTGGGGGTGGTGTTTCAGGGTTTAGGGCAGTGCAGTGGTGTTCGGGCAGTGTAGGGGGTCGTGCTGGGGGTGGTGTTTCAGGGTTTAGGGCAGTGGTGTTCGGGCAGTGTAGGGGTCTTGCTGGGGGTGATGTTTCAGGGTTTAGGGCAGTGCAGTGGTGTTCGGGCAGTGTAGGAGGTCTTGCTGGGGGTAGTGTTTCAGGGTTTAGGGCAGTGCAGTGGTGTTCGGGCAGTGTAGGGGTCATGCTGGGGGTGGTGTTTCAGGGTTTAGGGCAGTGCAGTGGTGTTCGGGCAGTGTAGGGGGTCGTGAAGGGGGTAGTGTTTCAGGGTTTAGGGCAGTGCAGTGGTGTTCGGGCAGTGTAGGGGTTCGTGCTAGGGTATGTGTTTCAGGGTTTAGGGCAGTGCAGTGGTGTTTGGGCAGTGTAGGGGTCGTGCAGGGGCTGGTGTTTCAGGGTTTAGGGCAGTGCAGTGGTGTTCGGGCAGTGTAGGGGGTCGTGCTGGGGGTAGTGTTTTAGGGTTTAGGGTAGTGCAGTGGTGCTTGTGTAGTGTAGGGGGTCATGTTTTAGGGTAGTGCAGTGGTGTTTGGGTAGTGTAGGGGGTCGTGCTGGGGGTAGTGTTTTAGGATTTAGGTTAGTGCAGTGGTGTTTGGGTAGTGTAGGGGGTCGTGCTGGGGGTAGTGTTTTAGGGTTTAAGGTAGTGCAGTGGTGTTTGTGTAGTGTAGGGGGTCGTGCTGGGGGTAGTGTTTTAGGTTTTAGGGTAGTGCAGTGGTGCTTGTGTAGTGTAGGGGTCGTGCTGGGGGTAGTGTTTTAGGGTTTAGGGTAGTGCAGTGGTGTTTGTGTAGTGTAGGGGGTCATTTTTTAGGGTAGTGCAGTGGTGTTTGGGTAGTATAGGGGTCGTGCTGGGGGTAGTGTTTTAGGATTTAGGTTAGTGCAGTGGTGTTGGGGTAGTGTTTTAGGGTTTAGGGTAGTGCAGTGATGTTTGTGTAGTGTAGGGGGTCATGCTGGGGGTAGTGTTTTAGGGTTTAGGATACTGCAGTGGTGCTTGTGTAGTGTAGGGGTCATGCTGGGGTAGTGTTTTAGGGTTTAGGGTAGTGCAGTGGTATTTTTGTAGTGTAGGGGGTCATGTTTTAAGATGCAACGCTCCAATACCTGACCAGTCTGCACTACATAAAACTGCAAAAAAACTAAAAATAAAAAGTGTTTTGCACACTTTTGTCATTGGGCTATATGTGGGCTACATCTGGGTAATATTTGTGCTACATTTGGGCTCTTTTTTCACTGGTGGCCATCTTGGAAGACTTCTTTGTTATGAAGTTTCCTAATTTCCTCATTTACTGCAGTCTCCTCAGTAGGAAATGCTTTCAGTTTTTACTTTGATTCCATCAAGAAGGCATTCAGATGTGTCACACATTTGCCATAAATTCAGAATGTTATTACTCTAGTTGTTCATTAGATCACTGTAGTAAAGCTACTGCTCACTAAGGAGTTAACTGGAAGTCTACTGCTGGTATTGAAAGTGATTGTTTCAGTCTGCATGTCAGAATTTTCTAATGAAATAGAAGAGGATTTGAGATCTCACTTAAAACATGCACTAAATTTTCTTTTTGCAGCACTAACCATAATTTCTATGGCAAAATGAACCCCCTCATTTTGTTCCTTTTTAAATTAAATGTTTTAAGTGTTACCAGTTTATTCCAATCAAGATGGCTTCAGGTGTGCCATACTTTTGTCATAAGTAAGGCTGTTAGCACTCTAGTTGTTCTTTAGAACACTCTGGGAAGCTGCAGTAGAACACAAAGGCATCAACTGACAGGCTGCTCCTGTTGAAATATAACAGGAAGATATTTGAGATCTCACTTAAAACATGTCCTAATTTTTCTTTCTACAGCACTAACCATAATTTCTATGGCAAAATGAACCCCCTCATTTTGTTCCTTTTTAAATTAAATGTTTTAAGTGTTACCAGTTTATTCCAATCAAGATGGCTTCAGGTGTGTCATACTTTTGTCATAAGTAAGACTGTTAGCGCTCTAGTTGTTCTTTAGAACACTCTGGGAAGCTGCAGTAGAACACAAAGGCATCAACTGACAGGCTGCTCCTGTTGAAATATAACAGGAAGATATTTGAGATCACACTTGAAACATGTCCTAATTTTTCTTTCTACAGCACTAACCATAATTTCTATGACAAAATGAACCCCATCATTTTGTTCCTTTTTAAATTAAATGTTTTAAGTGTTACCAGTTTATTCCAATCAAGATGGCTTCAGGTGTGCCATACTTTTGTCATAAGTAAGGCTGTTAGCACTCTAGTTGTTCTTTAGAACACTCTGGGAAACTGCAGTAGAACACAAAGGCATCAACTGACAGGCTGCTCCTGTTGAAATATAACAGGAAGATATTTGAGATCACACTTGAAACATGTCCTAATTTTTCTTTCCAGAGCACTAACCATAATTTCTATGACAAGATGAACCCCATCATTTTGTTCCTTTTTAAATTAAATGTTTTAAGTGTTACCAGTTTATTCCAATCAAGATGGCTTCAGGTGTGCCATACTTTTGTCATAAGTAAGGCTGTTAGCACTCTAGTTGTTCTTTAGAACACTCTGGGAAGCTGCAGTAGAACACAAAGGAATCAACTGACAGTCTCTGCCCTTGTTTGATGTACATGTTTTACTGAGAATGTCAGACTTCATTCTCACATGACTGAGAAAGATAATGTGAATTTACAGAAAATATGCTCTCATTTTAGCTTCTGGGGCACCTTCCAAAACTGTATGGGACAATCATGTGAAAATAGTTTTCTCTCAAACATGATTCATGATATCCCAGCAGAAGGTTTTTCACAGGGTAAAATCACCTTAGAACACACCACAATTCCTGAAATTAGTATGGTACCATCAACAAATGAATTCTAATGTAACTAAAGTCTGTTATCACCCTTTATAGTTCTCCTTTTGGTAACCCTCAAAATCTTCGATTCACTACAATGCATTTCAATGTGGTACTATCATTTATATTGGTCCCAAGATGGCTGCCTGCAATTCCAGGATGAAGTGCTGACAGCCAATCAGATCTCACGATGACATGTGTGGTTAGGCTCCGCCCAGATATATATGTTTTTTTACTTTTGATTTTCTCAGCAACTACTGAACGGATTTACACCATTTAACAAAAAGGGTTCTTTTTGAACCAAGAACTACCTCTTTGCCAAATTTGGTGTAATTCCGTTCAGCAGTTCGGGCTGTAGCCTTGCATAAAGTTTCCTATGGGAAATTGATTTTTTGACTCTTATTTTTTTAATTTCTCCGCAACTACTGAACGGATTTACACCATTTAACAAAAAGGGTTCTTTCTGAACCAAGAACTACCTCTTTGCCAAATTTGGTGTAATTCCGTTCAGCAGTTCGGGCTGTAGCCGTGTCTAAAGTTTCCTATGGGAAAATGACTGGGAAAACACGCTTTGGGACCCCCTTTTTCTCGGCCCCCGCTTGACGAATCACCCTGAGACTTTCAGGGTAGGAGCGGACCGGAGCGGGCCATAAAGTTTGAAAATTTCGCAAAGATTCGTCAACCGACGCAAGAGATATTTCAAATAGAATGTCGCAGATTTCCTATGGAAAATAGGTCCTAACTATAACTATCTACTGGCGACCGCCAGTAGATAATATATATATATATATATAAATATATATATATATATATATATATATACATACACATATACATATATATACATACACACACACATGTATATACATATATGTGTGTGTGTGTTGCAGGAGGATTCTTGTGCATTCTCACAAGGGTTTGTTGTCATCCTATTTTATCTAGTTTTGTAAACTTTTTTTACAATTAAATAGTGCTCCAACTCCGAGGCTGCATTAACAACTATTAATCTCTTAGTAGTTGTTTCTGCGTCCTCTTTGCATGTGTGATACATTCTGCTCCACACATACCAAAATAAAATAGCCCCTAATAATGATATTGTTGGATGCAATAAATCATGACAGGAATCCAAATATCCAGTCAGGAACAGTGTTGAGACAGAATATCGAGTTGGAAATGTCGACTTACACAAATATCGAGTTGGAAATATTGTGCGTGGCATTCTAGGTCTCTGCTCCTGTTGCCGGGAGCTTTGGAATGTATATGTAAGAGGCTGTCAGTTGAAGCTGAGCCTCCTTCGTGTCTGTATGGTTCCTGTGGATGGGATCCTTTTCTTCCTGAGTATAAACCCAAATCTGGAAACTCCTCTCTGCGCAGAGCTTGATTCTTACATTTGGCGACAGAGGATGGGATACACTAGAAAAGGATCACAACACCTTCTACATTAAGCTCTCTTCACTGAGCTCATCTACCGCTTTTAACAACCTTTGGACTACCAAGCCGCCTTGAGGTACTGTTCTACATATTTTATTTTCTTCATTTTTATTTCCCAAGGCGCTGTGCATTACTTCCGTTATGTAACTTTCATTTGGATTATTATCGTCTCCTGAAAGTGAAAGTTACCAACGCGTTAAACCTGACTTTTGACTAACAACTATGGGGCCGATTCCGATCTCGGCCGGTAGGGCACCGAATCGGATTCGGCTTTACCGGATCCGATTCGGACGCCCTGTTTCCGACCGAATCGAACACCTGTCCGCGCGAGCAAGTACGATGCGAGCGCACGCGAAATCCCGACCGACTCGTTCCCGGCTCCAAACCGCTCCGACCGACTAATACGGACTCGACTCGCACCACGCAATGGAGCCGTTCCCCGACCGGGCAAGTACGATGCGCGCCTCGAACAGTCCGACCGACTCGCGCCGTCCGGCTCGAAAGAGCAGTCGGAGCCGGACTTCGGGGTCCGTGTCGGACCCCTGTATGCGTAGCCGCGCGAGTCGCACACAGTGGGGACCCATGGGTCCCCCTACACATGCATGTACGGCGCGAGTCGCACCGACGCGTACCCGCTGTAGGGGGGGCCCTTGTTTGCGACGCACCCATTGAGTCAATGGGAGCCCGTGTACGCGTCGTACGACCGGCTCCCATTGACTTCAATGGGAGTCCGACCGAATCGAGTCCGATAGCATGCGTCCGCATCGTACTCGTTCGGTCGGACTGCTAGAGTCCGGTTCGGTCGGATATCTCTCCGAATCCGACTCGGTCGGAGAGATTTCCGGCCCGAATCGGAATCGGCCCCTTAGTCATTTTCACGCATTGGCAATGTCAAGCTGTCTTCACCCTCAATGCTTGTGCGCTCATGTGCAGTGTTTTAAGAAATTTTAATTACGTTGGCTTACCGGCGCTGCAGCATTCAGCAATACCGACAGCAAGAATATCATGGTCAAGAATATCGCATTTAAGGTAAGAAATATCGTTTTAAAAAATATAGAAGTCATTAATATAGTTTGCAAAAATATTGTTGTTTAAAATATCGATTTTTTTATTAGTGTTATGTATTTTCGTTTATATTTTAAATGTATGTGGTGTATTTTTTGTATAAGTATTGTTTATGTTTTTTAATATATGTGTTAAATTTTTAATAGTTATTAATTTAATTTTAATAAAATTTTGCGCTTTTTAGTTGCGTAGCGGGTTGTGGGTTTATAGGGAATAGGGTGGGAAGTAATTTAATTATAATAAATTAATGATTATTTTTTATTTATTTAATTTAGATTTTATAGTGTTAATTTGGGAAGTAATTTATTTGTAATTAATTATTAATTGGTTGTTAATTAATATTAATTAATTAATTGATAATTAATTATGGTAATTGTGTGATTTATTTTAGGTGCGGGTTGTGGGGTTTATAGGGGTAAAGGGTGGGAAGTAATGTATTTTTGATTAATTAATAATTAGTTGTTAATTTATTTTAATTAATTGACTGAAAATTAATTATGGAAATTGTGTAATTAATTTTAGGTGCTGGTTGTGGGGTTTATAGGGGTAAAGGGTGGAAAGTAATTTATGTTTAATTGATTAATAATTAGTTGTTAATATATATTAACTAATTAATTGATAATTAATTATGGTAATTGTGTGATTTTTTTTCAGGTGTGGGTTGTGGGGTTCGTGGGGTAAAGGGTGGGAAGTAATTTATTTTTAATTAATTAATAATTCGTTCTTAATTAATATTAATTAATTGATTGAAAATTAACTATGGAAATTGTGTAATTAATTTTAGGTGCGGGTTGTGGGGTTTATAGGGGTGAAGGGTGGGAAGTAATTTATGTTTAATTAATTAATAATTAGTTGCTAATTTATATTAACTAATTAATTGATAATTAGTTATTGTAATTGTGTGATTTTTTTTAGGTGTGGGTTGTGGGGTTTATGGGGTATAGGGTGGGAAGTAATTTATTTTTAATTAATTAATAAGTAGTTCTTAATATTGAATAGTTAATTGAAAATTAAATATGGAATTTGTGTATTTAATTTTAGGTGTGGGTTATGGGGTTTATAGGGGTAAAGTGTGGGAAGTAATTTATGTTTAATTAATTAATAATTGGTTGATCATTAATGTTAATTAATTAATTGATATTTAATTAGGGTAGTTTATATTTTTTGTGTGTGGGTTTTACTCTTTTAGGGGTAAAGGGTGGGGAGTAAATACATTTTACTTACTTTATAATTAGTTTTTATATATTAATAGTTTTTTAATTGAAAATAAGTTTTAATTGTGTAATTAATTTTTTTACAGTTTCATTTTACCAGTGGTTTGTGGGGATTATAGGTGTAAAGTGTGGGAAGTTTATTAATTTTTGAGTTTTCATTTGTTTTTTAATTAATAATATTTATTTAATTGGTAATTAATTATGTTAATTATGTAAGTACATTTTTTAAAATAAAATTTAGATGTGGATTGTGAATTGTGTGGTATTATAGGGTAGGAAATAAAAAGTAAATTTATGTAATAATTAATGTTTTTGATTCTAAATAATTTCTAATTAAAAATATTTCTTTGTTTGAAAATTATTTTTTATTTTATTTAATATAATATTTGTAGGTATTTGTCATATGCATTTAACATTATAATATGTTTTGTTTAAAATTTGTAGTATTAAATATATTTGTATTTTAATTTTTAATATATTTATATATGTTTTTATTTATTTTGTTTGAAAAAATTTTGTTAACATTTTGTTTGTTTTTACTTTTGAACTGACTGGAGTGAGAATATTAATTGTTACCCCGTTGCAATCCAACATTTTCCCTACTGTTGCATTGATTAGAGAAGGAATAGTACATTTTATCTTGCCACTATCCAACACTTTCCCTACTGTTGCACACACTGGAGTGGGATTAGTAAGTTTTACCCCTCCGTATTCCAACACTTTCCCTACTGTTGCACTGATTGGAGTGGGAATAGTAAATTTTATCCTGCCACTATCCAACACTTTCCCTACTGTTGCACTCAATGGAGTGGGAATAGAAATTTTTACCCCTACCCAATACAACACTTTCCCTACTGTTGCACTTACTGGAGTGGGAATAGTAAGTTATACCCCTCCGCTATTCAACACTTTCCCTACTGTTGCACTCAATGGAGTGGGAATAGAAGTTTTTACCCCTATTTATTTATTTATTTTTATTTATGTCATTTATAGAGCGCATGAATCACCCCGGATGGGGTATCTCCGCGCTAAGGACGAATAGAGTGAAGGCACAAGAGCTAGAAGAGTGATGTTTTGAGTTTTTTCCTAAAGATCAAGTAGTTAGTGCATTGGCGGATGTCCAAAGGTAACTGGTTCCAGATTTGTGGGGCTAGGTAGGAGAACGCTTTGCCTCCCAATCTGGTTTGTTTTATGCGCGGGACGATGAGAAAACCCTTATCTTTTGATCGAAGGGTACGCGAAGGTGTGTATCTAACCAATTTGTCCGCTAGATATCTCGGTCCCATTTTGTTAAGGCCTTTGAATACCAAACAGCCAATTTTAAATTCAATTCTTTTGCGTATGGGCAACCAGTGTAATTTACGTAGCAGGGGGCCTGAGGGAGTTCGGGAGGGTACACTGGTTACCAGGCGGGCCGCCGTGTTCTGGACCACTTGTAAACTGCTCAAGGAGGTTGTCTTAGCAGAGATCAGCAGGGCATTGCTGTAATCTAGTCGACTGAGGACCATAGCATGTACCAAGGTTTTTCGTGTGGAAGAAGGGAGAAGATGAAAAACTTTGCGGAGCAGGCTGAGTGCATGGAAGCATGTCCGTTTAGTTGCAGCTATATGCTCATCCAGATTAAGTTTGCTATCAATTAGCACACCCAGGTTCTTAACCACTAGTTTAGGGGATGGTGCAGGACCCAGTTCCTCTGGCCACCAACAAGGTGACCAGCTGGTCACTGCATCTTTAAACAACATTATTTCTGTTTTATCTGCGTTTAATTGCAGAAAGTTGTTGCTCATCCACGTTGTGATAGTTTTCATGCCTTTTGCAAAAATGCTCTTGATATTAGGGGTGTTTTTATCGAAAGAGAGAAGGAGCTGCGTGTCGTCCGCGTAAGAAATGGGAGTAAACCCGATGTTTCTTAAGAGCGCTGCGAGTGGGGCGACATATATATTAAATAATGAAGGGCTGAGGCAGGAGCCCTGAGGCACGCCCTTAGATACCATAGTGGTCTGAGATTTAAAGGGACCAAGGTTAACTGTTTGTGTTCTCCCCTTTAAAAAGTCCGTCAGCCAGTTTAGTGCATTGTCCTGAATGCCTATGGCCCGTAATCTCTCCAGCAAGATCTGATGTGAGATGGTGTCGAATGCTGCGGAGAGGTCGAGCAGTATAAGAATTACTGCTCGACCAGCATCCGCATGCATTCGGATATCATCCATGACATTAACCAGGGCTGATTCCGTACTGTACTTGGGGCGGAATCCTGATTGTGAATGGTCAAGACAGTCTGATAATTCAATGAAGGTGGAAAGGTGAGTGTTAATATGTTTTTCCAGTATTTTGCTATGCAGGGGAGAAGTGAGATGGGACGATAGTTGGAGATTACGTCAGGGGGCAATTTGGTGTTTTTTCTAATAGGCATTATCTGGGCAGCTTTCCACTCAGAAGGAAGCTTGCCTTCTTTGATTGAACTATTTAGAATGGAGCACAGAGGTGCTCCATTCCCCCTACCCAATCCAACACTTACCCTACTTTTGCACTGACTGGAGTGGGAATAGTAAGTTTTACCTCTCCACTATCCAACACTTTCCCTACTGTTGCACTCATTGGAGTGGGAATAGTAATTTTTACCCCTCTGCTATCCAACACTTGCCCTACTGTTACACTCACTGGAGTGGGAATAGTACGTTTTACCCCTCCGCTGTCGAACACTTTCCCTACTGTTGTACTCACTGGAGTGGGAATAGTAAGTTTTACCCCTCTGCTATCCAAGACTTTCCCTACTGTTGCACTCATTGGAGTGGGAATAGTGATTTTTACCCCAATGCAATCCAACACTTTCCCTACTGTTGCACTGACTGGAGTGGGAATAGTAAGTTTTACCTCTCCGCTATCCAACACTTTCCCTACTGTTGTACTCACTGGAGCGGGAATAGTAATTTTTACCCCTCTGCTATCCAACACTTTCCCTCCTGTTACACTCACTGGAGTAGGAATAGTAAGTTTTACCCCTCCGCTATGCAACACTTTCCCTACTGTTGCACTCACTGGAGTGGGAATAGTAATTTTTGCCCCTCCGCTATCAAACACTTTCCCTACTGTTGCACTGACTGGAGTGGTTATTTTAAGTTTAAAGATTTTTAAACAGTTTAATGTTTTAATTTATAATAGAATGTTTATTTTACATAGATTTTATGTTAATGCAACAGAATTTAGCACCAAAATCACCCTTGCTATTAGCTATTGGTTTGAAAAAACACAGTACTAGGATGACTGCCTATTTTGCAGGATAATTACAATGCACCACCACAGGAGAATTACTTCTAAATGCTAATAATGTTACAATTAATTCAATATAAAGTCTGTCAGATCATGTACCTCATACTTTTGAGTTCAATTATGTACTGTAAAATGTGTACTTTAAAAAAAAAAAATTAAAGCAAATGTAGCATTGTTTTTGTTGAAAAAGAAAACAATAATACACATTTTTAAACATGTTCCCTAGGCTTAAATACAGATCAGGAAGGCAGATCATCTATGAACGCTGATCTGTCCTTTCATAAGCAAACCAACTATTTAAATTAATTTTGTTCTTTTACTGAGTTTACAACATTTGATTGTGCTGCCTTTTAAAAACTGTTCTTCATGCATCATATGGTGGTTGACTTAACTTCAATTACAAACATAATTATTTATTTCTAAAACTATTTTCAAAGAGTATGAACCATGTTTTAACACCTATCATCTATGGCAGCCTGAGGCAGGTCCAATAAAGCTAAACAACTGTGTACATATCCCTTTATTAATTGTAGTTAATGAACTGCATAGAACATTAACCTTGCAAATATTGTAAAGGAAGAAGGGTATAGCATGTTAGACCTGTCAGCCTTAGAACTGTCTTCCTCAAACCTTTTGCCTTCTCCACTCCTGTTTTGTTGAATTTGTTTTTGTTGGCTAACTGGTGCTAAAGTGCTTGTGTTCACTCCCTCAAACATGGTTATATTGGCTTAACCTGATTGGCATATTTAATTTACTTAAAGGTCCCTGGCAAAGTGTAACCATATACAGAGGACGGTAAATTAAATGCTACTAGTGAGCCTACAGCACTTAATGCGCCACTCCCTTAAGTAGTTCCTTAAAACATGTCTCAGGTCTACAATTGCAGCCTGTGTGCAGTTTTATACTTAAACTCCCTTTTTTAATATATATACATCCCCCCTAGGGTAGGCCCTAAACAGCACAAAGGGCAGGTGCATTGTATTGAAAAAGTACTTTTACGTTTTTCGTGTCCTGGTGGTGAAAAGCTCACAGATGTGTTTTTTACTACTGTGAGGCCTACCTCTCCCATAGGATAACATTGAGCTATTTTATTACATTTAATAAGTGATAACTTTTATTTGGGGAAAGATAGAAATGTTATGTTTGATGTCTAAGAAATTATTATTTTTAAAACCCTCTTCAATGGTAAGTCAAATTTTAAATCACATTTCTGAAAATGCCACATTTAGCAAGTTAAATGACAAATGTTGGTTGTGATGCGCTCAGATAATTATTAAAGTTCTAGAACGATCTTTTACGTACTTTTGAATCTTAGTGTTTATTTAGTGATGGGGCTCCAACCCAGCCACTAACATTCAAATTTTGGATTTCTAGAACCACTGTTCTAGACACTGTGTGCATTACAAAGTCCCCAATTGGGGTTTCTTCCTAATGCTACTCGTATAAACGTCATCAACTGTAGCAAAAATCAAGAATACAATGAAATAATATACAGAAAGCAGTAAAACATGCAAATGGTTTCAAATTAAATGGCTGTAGTCCAAAGAATTATGAAGCGAAGGCGGAATGCTTGTTCAGGATTCATCCATGTAAATGATGATCTTTTATTTTCTTGAGGATTAACAAATCAATTCAACCCAATGCATTTCGTGCTGATACAAAAGCCCTTCATCAGGAGTATCTACAAACAAAAATACATGATTTTTAGCCATGAAACTGATTGAAGTCAACTCCTACTTAAAAATAACCTCATATCGTAAGGGACATCAGATAATCAATTGTGAGTGAAATTTGGTCCAACCAATTGTGAATAGAATAGTTGATACCATTGTATTCTTGATTTTCAAAGGAGCTGCCTCAGCACACATACAAAGAACTTAGCACTAGCCTTTTGTGACCCCAGACTCCATGGAGCCTGGGCAGGGAGGCAGGCAATTCCAGGACCACCATGGGGAAAAGATGTAGAAGTTTCTTCTACTTCAAATCTGGCACCCACAATAAAATAGGACCCTCAGACTCACTCTTCGGTTCACTTCTGGACCTGCTGAGCACTCTCAGAGGAGTGTCCTGCTACCTGTGGTCTGCCGAGTACTTCAGAGGACTGCCCTGCTGTTCCAATGTTGTATTCCGCTTTAGGGGTCCGTATATAGGTTTTCCTGAAACATGTCCTTATATAGGCACAATTCGCCTTGCCCTTATATAGGCATAGAATCCCTGTCCTTATTTAGGCATTAACCGTGCACTCCAAATACAGGCATGGTCACGGACATCCGTCCACCCTAACATCACAACGAGTTCTTAGAAACCAGACCCTTAAGCTTCGGGAGTTCCCCTAGCACATGACTATTGATTTCTCAAAGAACTCATCTATTATGTATGAACCGTTATACCTTAAGGGTTCATTCCTTTTTTTTTTTTAAATATATTTCTTATTGGTTTTTTCCGTGTACAGCACAGCATATATCTATTGGTTACGGCCACAAAAGGATAAATAATCGATATGCATTTTAACAATTCATTGTAAACATACACCACATAATACAACCCCTAGAAAAAGAAAGAGACAATTCTTCTGAAGTTAAAGGCTATAATCTTGAGGTAAAATAAATGAAAGAGAAACAGCTATCCATCAGGTAAATGAGAGAAAAAGAAGAGAAAATAAATAATACAAGATGGCAAAAAAGAAACTAGCATAAGGGCAAGCTATATCATGACTCGGATTTTTATGCATAAAAATAAAAATATCTAGAAACCATTATGGGCCAGCGACTCCTTCCAGCTATACATAGGAGCCCATATGCGTCTGCCTAAGATTTTCCTCTTTTACCCTTCCTTTCATATATTCCCTTTCCAGATTAAATATCGAGAGCAGCTGGGCTAACCATAACTGAAATGTTGGTGCGGCTTGATCTAACCAGACTGAAGCGACAGTTATTCGTAAAACAGCCATAGCCAAAAAAAGAAAATAATCCGCCATCGATTGCCCCTGGTTATTATCCACCCCGAGAAGCATTAAGGCTGGAGTTAATTTAACTTTATGGCCCAAGGAGGAGTCAAAAAATGCTGTAATAGATAATTTAATCCTATCAAGGCATGGACAAGTGGAAAACATATGGACTAAATCCGCGTTAAATGAATTGCACCGTGGACATGTAATACCCTCTTGTCCCCCCCATTGTGAAATCTTAGCCGGTGTATAATATAAAGAGAAAGCTGTTTTATAATGCTGGGCCCGTAGCCCAGCTGAGCTTAGTACTGTCCGCGCCAACTCTAGAGACTGAATAAAGTTATCCAAGTCAGTTCCCAGCCTGTCTTCCCATTTTTTGTCATGTTTTTCAAGATTGTCCGCTTTTGTTACAACTAATTCATTATAAATTCCTTTAATAGTACAGCCTTCCCTACTTCTTATTGCCTCAATGATTTCAACCTTGCGGAATCCTAAACGCCCACCCCCCTTTTTAATGAAAAAGCTTCTAAGTTGGAGATATTTAAAGAAATTCCGTGAATCGATTCCAAACTTATCCTGAATATCCTTAAATTGCAAAAACCCATCAAATCTCCAACTTTTGTAATGCCGCACTCTGCCCACACAGCCATAGTTTGGTCCAAACAGATTTGCGGGAGCGTGGGATTGCCAAACAATTGAGTGTAGTAATTTATTCTCCCTAACCCCAACTTTTTCCTTAATGCGGCCCAGATTTTAAAAGCTGCTTGCAGGGTTTTAAATTTGGTTCTCTTGTAATAACTAGGCTCACTAAATTTCAAAAAGCAATTCGCTGCGTCTTCCCCCACCAGTGACCTATAAACATCTGATGATTTATCTAGAAAATTGGCTGGATCTATAACGCCCCCACCAATCATCCCACACATATACTGAAATGCTGCGGCCCAATAATAAAACTTGAAATCTGGGACAGCCCATCCTCCTCTTTCCAAGGGTAAAGACATATATCGTAAAGCCCTTCTTGTTTTGCCATGTGCCCACAAAAATCGATTGGTCATATTATCTAAACTAGTAAGCCATTTTTCTCGAATTCCAAGGGGATTGCCCTGAATAAATATAAGATCTTTGGGAGAAGAACCATTTTAATCACATTACAGCGGCCAACCAGTGATAGGTGTAGGTTGTGGAATCTATCAAGATCTATATTTGCCTTCCGTATTATCGGAGCAATATTCATAGCCACTAATTTATCCAAGTCTGAGGTTATAATAATCCCAAGATACACCACTGAGTCTATCATACGCGGGTCAGAACTAGCAATCTCCCCATTCACTACAATCTGGGTCTTCTGATTATTTAATGCGTATCCCAAAATGTCTCCAAAAGCTAGAGCTATATCCTCAACAGCCTTTATTGCTGTTACGGGATTAGGTGTTACCAAAGCCACGTCATCTGCATATGCAAGGACCTTTGTGGGTATCTCATGATATATGATAGGCTTGATTTCCCGGCTAGATTCAAATTGCCGTAATAGGGGGTCTATATAGATAGCAAAAAGGAGGGGTGAGCATGGGCACCCCTGCCTGGTGCCTCTTTTTATATCGAAAGGTGCGGTGTATTTCCCATTAATTCTAAGGCGAGCTGTTGGTGCTTTATATAAATTGCTAATAGCCTTGACAAACCCCTGTCCTAAACCAAACCATCTCAATGCCTCCCATAAATAATCCAAGGAGACCCTATCGAAGGCCTTCTCTGCGTCTAGGAGCAGCAGAGCCATAGGGTCCCCTGAGACTTCTGCTGCATCGAATAGAGTTATTGCCCGCCGAATGTGTTGAGTGGTCCCTCTCCCCGGAATGAACCCATGTTGATGTGGGAATATTACCTTTCCGATTATAGAATTTAACCTACTAGCAAGAGCCTTAGATAGTATCTTTACGTCACTATTTATTAAAGTAATTGGCCGGTATGACCCTGGTTCCCGGGGTGGTTTCCCCTTTTTTAGAATTATAATGATCTCTGCCCCTGACCAAGAATCTGGAATTGAGCCCCCAAGTTGTGCCAGACATAATATTTTAATCAAATCTGAACCAACTTCTTCCCAAAAAGTTTTATAAAATTCAAGGGGGATCTGATCAGGGCCAGCGGCCTTCCCTGAGGGGAGGTTCTTTAAAGCGCAAAGGATCTCATCCTGTGTTAATGCTGCCTCGAGTTTAATGCTATCCTCACTTTCAATGTTCTGCAATGGTATATCATTGAGATAGCCCTGAATCTGACTCTGCTGTATGGGGAAAAACTTGAAAAATTACTATTCACAGTGGCAGAAAAACCAGCTACAGAATGGCTTATTCATGGCAAAATTAGTCTACCTGTGACTACTTTCCAGTTTCAGTATTGCCTTAAACAGATGCAAGCAGGCAAATATGAAAGGTTGGGTAGAGAATACATTAAGACATCCTGGAATTTACCTTACACCTATAGATGTTGGAGTGGGGATCGTGAAGTGTTTCTAAGCTGTACACACTGTGAAAGTGCACTAAGCGGTTCACTGATTTGTCAGGACATTTCTTTACACGCGGCTTTTTAATGGTTCTGTGGCAAACTTGTCCTGCCACCAGCAGGGTACACCAGCTGCTGTGATTAATCCAACGTTTGGACAACTTTCTAATGGGAGTTACCTCATGTTGAATGATCAGAGTTGCTGTGGTATGTTGCCAGGCATCCCATATCTAGTAACGGTCAACTCCAGGGTCACTTGCTGTATGCAAGTATTGTTTGCCCCAATAGACACAGTCAGGGAGTCGTCTCTATGGCCTTCGTTGAATGTCTCTTTTATACGATTTGATACTTTAAGCAGAAAGAAAGCCATGCTTATACAACAATCAGTGCCTTTGACCTCGGCCAAAGAAACCTATGATCTACAAGTTGCAAGGACTTCGGCTGAGATACAAGCTTTAATTCGTACAAACTGCCCTATACATTTCGTAGAAATGATAGGACGTATCTTTAATATGTCAGATACAAGCGGAATTGTACATGTATTTAAGACCATCTGTTCCGGACTATTAGCACCTTTCCAGGCTTTCCTCGGAATCATCCCAAACTTCGCACATTCGGTGTTTGGTGGTGTGCCGTTAATTCTAGCACTTGTTGCAGGAATTCTGTTTCTATTCCTCCTACTACGCTATGGCAAGCCTCTTCGCCAACATCACTCCGAGCGATGTGGAGAGAGCCCTCCTTGAACGGAAATGCCGTGAGCGAATAGTACAGCTTTTGGGCATGCCTCGTCTACGGGAACTTAATACAACGTGGTTCCTGTCATTCAGACCAATCTGGCAAGATTGCATCTTACCTGTTCTACGCTGCCTGTTTTGCGGTGAAGAATGCGTGCTAGACACCTGTCTAACACTCCCATCAGTCATGCCAACGGATATCGATACTCTGCTGGACCCGATAACGGCCCATGTTGTGTGTTGTCCCCAAGGCTTCCAATCCTGATGGCGGCATTCATTTGAGATCTCACAGACGCTTCCGGCTGCTGCTGAGGTACGAGATGGACAACGGGCACACAGGTAACAACGGACGCGAACATTGCATCTTCTACTGAAGGCGATGTTTCTCATCTCTGTGCAATTAACCTTCTGAACGAGGTGTTCCAAATGTCGCCAACTTCGGTGGACGATATTTTGGCTACGGAAATAGATGATCTAATGTTTACGCCAGACCCATACACTGACTTTGATTCGGCTCACAGTGTACCAGGGCAACAATGAAATTTGGCCTTCATATTTTTCAAACTTGGAACTTTTCCCAGAATTGAACTTTTTTTTTTTTAATTTTTGAAATGACATGGCAAATGAACAATGTGCTTACAGTAGAACTAGTCTTATAAAACGGAATTCTTTGAATACTTCCAGGGACACATTGTCACCTTACTTGTCTAACATTTCATTTACTTCCATGATATGCAATGGCTTTGATTTTAAGAATTTATCGACCATTTCATCATATGTATATATTACTGTTTCATTCACGTTGCTTTGCACTTCCGTTATATGCTTAGAATGAAAACAATGCTTTAATGTACAGTACCTATTGCATTTCAACAGTTTTGAGTTTTAAAAAAAAAATGCTTTTAGAAATGTTTTTAGTAATATGTGGTACTCAATTTTATGTTTAGCATTTAAAAATGTTTAGCATTTAGTATTATCGTTCACTCGAAGATGGAGTGGGTGTTGTATTCCGCTTTAGGGTTCTGTATATAGGTTTTCCTGAATCATGTCCTTATATAGGCACAATTCGCCTTGCCCTTATATAGGCATAGAATCCCTGTCCTTATTTAGGCATTAACCGTGCACTCCAAATACAGGCATGGTCACCGACATCCGTCCACCCTAACGTCACAACGAGTTCTTAGAAACCAGACCCTTAAGCTTCGGGAGTTCCCTAGCACAGGACTATTGATTTCTCCAAAAACTCATCTATTATGTATGAACCGTTATACCTTAAGGGTTCATTCCTGACGTCTTCCTCTGTCCGACTTCACGTCAATGCTAACAATCCACGACACCTACCAGGTATAAATATACCTTCCCTTGCCCAAGCAAGTTAGAGGAGACCTCGACTTCAGAGGAGCCCGTATCCCGGCCTGACGCACTGAGAAGACGCTGTCATTCCTGCACGCAGATGAATCCAGCTTCCAGTGTTCTGACTCCCTTCGCAGGGTGTTAGAGTTCCAGACCCGGCAGGAGATTCCCACCTCTCTCATTCTCAAGGTATGGAGCTGACTAGATCCTAGAGGGACTCTTGGCATACTAGACTTAACATACTCTTAGTATACCATACTAGAGAATACTCCACCTACTTCTACTCTTCCCTACACCTAGACTAGGTTAGGTACATTGGGGTAGAACTAGCTTAGAGACGCATCATCGTATGAGTACTCGCATTTTTAGCTCATGTTATTTATGTACATGAATATATGCTAAAAGATAATGCTAGCGCAGTATTATTTATTTCTACTGCTTACGCTGTACATTATTTATCTTGCATACTGTCTTGTGATCATAACAGCACATATCTCTTACACGAGAAACAAGACTGTTCAATAAAACCCTTTTATTGAAACGCCCGTCTTTCCTTTCTGTGTAACTCTGTAGAAACTAAGCATGCACGATTGAATGAGTGAAACTGTTATCTATTGTTTCCACGATTCTGAGACGTGTTCCGCTTCTAAAGGGAAACAAAGTTGTCATGTTTTTCGGTTGCCAGAAACTACTCCCTTCTTGTTCTCAAGGAGTTTCTAGTGGCCTCTGAGCTAGCTGGCACAGGTAATTAAGTTTAATATAATCGATAGGGACATACCGACCTTAGTCCTATGTCAAACCTATAGGTTATATTATTCCAATGCGCAGAGCCTATTAGGGAAATAGGAACTACACTACATGGCACCCAACGGTTTGGTAAGGCAGTAATTTAACGCTAGATACTGAGTAACTCATTCGTGCTTTTCTCAGAGACCCCTACTCACATACTCCATAAGACGTCTGGAGTGGGTAGGGTTAAAATATCCGCCATAACTAAATAGGGAAGCACCCTATAAATTAGTTGTTTGGTTTGTTCAACGTTGAAGGATACAGTGTTCCAAAATATTGTGCACCTTATCTTTTTTTTTTTTTGTTTCCTTGAAACTTGTTTTACATTTTTCAAAAAACAAAATGCCTCACTCCGACAACGGTGAAGTTGCGGGTCACCCAGCTTTAACAGCTTATAACATCACAGGTTTTATTGAAACCGAGGAGGGTGTCATAGACATCAATCCTAACTTAAGAAGAGCCATCACTCTAAAACTTATAAAACACGGCCTACCACCAAGAGGAGGTAGAGCAGTTTTCGTGATAGAGGCACACGAATCCTTTCAGACAGAGGTATTCTATTCATGGGTAATATTTCCTGAATCAAATTCAGTAACAAGACTGTTTCACTTCTACAAAGAAGATGATCCACCAGAGGAATACATTCCTTTTGAGGATATTGAAATTCCACTAACATACCAGGAGCATCAGCTCTGGTTTAAAGGCGCCCTAAAACATCACAGAAACATTACCAGGCTCGGTCCACTAGGTAGACCAGGAGCAACATGGCCGATCCTAGCCGGCTACACTCCTCATCCTGAACTCGATATAATGTCAGACGAGGAACTACTTACTCAACTTACAGAGTTAATAAAAATCTACAGACAATTAGTCCAATATGTCATGCGGACTTTCACAGTCCAACCACCATTGACACTTCAAAATCAAATTCCTCAGCCAGGGAATACACTAAAAATTACACCACAGACTCTATACGCAGTCATTGGAAAAATGCCCACAAAACGTGAGCAAATTCCATTCTGGATAGCTCAAAAAATTACTCAAATTGAAGCAGTATTTCCAAATACTAGCCCATATGAGAAACACAGAATCCTAACAATCTGTTTACCGATGGGGATCATACCACAACTGGAAGACTGTACCACTTGGGGTTCAGTCTTTGCTGCCATCTATACTAAAACACATGGTATTCCATCAATTGCAGTAATACCAGATGTCCTAAAACAAATTCAAAACGAATACGGGGCAGAGCCTGCTCTGAATTTAGGTATGAAATTACTGAAAAATTTCGACCAGGTCTCAACAATAATATTATTTAATATTAAAGGGGAGGCAGCAGCAGTGGCGATCCGCCAACGATTAAGGGAATTCGATGTTACAGAACATCAAACTGAGCTACCCAGAATAATAGAACAATCATATGCAGAATTAGGCAGAGATAGTTTGGGTGGAAGACCAGTGAAGCCAAAACTATCTGAAAGTCCTGAGAAGGACTCTATTAAACAAACTCCTACATCTTCTAAAAAGAAGTGGGAAACTAATAAAAATAATTCAGAGAAACGTTCTCAATCCTGAGGTAGGTCTCCTCAAAAGGAGCCCTCTGAAAGGAGGTATAACCTCAGGAATAGGGATAATTTGAAAAAGCCTGACAGGTATCAAGATACTGATACACGTTCCTCTCGTACCTTTCAGATCTCGTCACAGACATCGGAAAGAAGAGGACGGTCAGAACATAGAGAAGAACGCGTGAAATCAAAAGATGACAAACACGTTCCGAAAAATAAATCCAAATCTCAATTCTCAAAGAAGAAGGTAGCAGGTCTGAAGGTCAGACATGCCGAGGATACTGAGAACACAACTAAAGAACAGAGAATGGGCTCAGACAATGCTGGACAGTGCAGCAGAAGTCACAATAGCTCGCCAGAACCTGAAGGAACTTCTGGAGACAGTGGACTTGAATGAGTACATTACAGTTGAGACTGTAGACACCAGGGTTAGTACTCCACAAAAGTTATATGAAATAACACTCCGGATGGAGGGAGACATACCTAGACAGGTGAAAGCACTTTTTTGGGAAAAACTTTCAAGGGACTATGACATACTTCTAGCAGAAAAAGACTGGCCACCACAATTTGTCAGGGAGTGCCCACATGGCGAGGACATTATTATGCCTGCCTTCTCCAACCATATTCCAATTCATCTAAAATATACTTATGCCAGGAAATGGGCAGTTGCCCAGGCCCCAGCATTATACAAAAATCATGTAGGATGGGATGAGGATTCACCTCACCATAAAATACATCTGAAAAATGAACCTAAGGCAGTACCCAATAAAGCAAGAAGCTAAAAAACAGGTCAGGGAGATCTTAGATCAACTTGAATACCAAGGGGTGATTGAAACATGCACCTCTTCAATGAACAATCCTTTGTTTCCTGTCTCCAAACCAGACAATACCTATCGTCTAGTTTTGGATTACAGACACTTAAACACTTGTTCAAAAACATTTGCAGTGCAAAATGCACATAGTACAGCATTAATGAACAACATTGTGCGTAAAAAATATAAAACCACATTGGATATCTCAAATGGTTTCTTTTGTCAAAATATAGCACCTGAAAGCAGGTACTTAACAGCTTTCTCAATAATGGGGACCCAGCGTCAATTTTGTCGACTCCCACAAGGGTTCAAGAACAGCCCAGGGTTATTCTCAGCGAGGGTAACAGAGTTACTTCAAATTTATGACAATGAGGCATTGTCATATGTCGATGACATCTATCTAACAGACGATGACCTGGACAAACACTTGAACAGGGTGAGCACCATTATACTGGGCTTCGCCTCTGAGGGCTACAAATTCAACTTCAAAAAGTCCAGAATTGCCCATCTCAATGTCCTGTTTCTAGGATATGAGCTTTCAAGTGAAGGCAAGAGCTTGGCAGCCAACTTTTTAGAAAGGTGTGCGCTGCTCCAACCTCCAAAGACGCTGAAAAATTTAAAATCCATCCTGGGTTTCCTAAATTTTGGAAGAACTTACATTCTAAATTACGCAGAAAGGGTTAAACCTCTCTACGCACTAATCAAACCTGATTTTTCAATCAAAAATTGGACACAAGAACACACAGAAATCTTGCGTTCACTCCAGGCTAACATGTTAGCAACAAATCACTTACAAACATGCGTAAGTCAACGCAATTTAGTGATCCGAATAATTTCGGGTCAATGCGGATTCACCTACTTAACATTTAATGAGGGCGAAAAAGTACCAATTGCATAAAAATCACACTTGTATACACAAGCAGAAATGCGCTTCACTTCAACAGAAAAAATTCTGACAGCAGTTCAAACCGCTGTAGCAAAAGAAAGAGCTCTAGCCCAAGGGAAACGCATTATTGTCGTAACCCCAGTTCCGGCCTTAGAGGCGGTAACAGAAGCGAGCATTCCAAATGCTAAAGCATTACATCCTAGATGGATACAATGGGTTAATTCTCTTGCTGCAACAGATGTTGAATATGTTTTTGATCCCGATCTAAAAACACAAGCGTTCCTGCAATATGAACATGAATGTCCTCTGCCTACTGAGATTCTGCCTCTCGATCAGTACGAATTCATAATTTACACTGACGGATCCGCACAACCCGCAACAGGGAGTAAGCAAGCTTACAGTGCAGCGTGCGCAATCGTTAAAGGTCGCATGCGCGATGGCAACTTCAGACCTATGGTCACAAAAACCTAGTCTCTAGGAGATTGCACAGCTCAGCGAGCTGAACTACAAGCATTCAAACTGGCACTTGAAAGTACAGATCGAGAATTCCCCACACTAATTGTGTGCGATTCTTTCTACTGTGTGCAGTCGTATAATGAATATATACAAACTTGGCTTGAAAACGGGTTCAAAGATGCAAAAGGTGGCACAATAAAGCATAAAACGCTTTGGGAACAAGTAGTTCAGTTAAAAAGCGAACTACCAAAGGCTCACGTGATACACACACTGAGTCATCAACGTGATGGCGTTCACGTTGCAGGGAATTCATTGGCTGACGAAGCCGCAAGGGGGCTGTTCAGACGGCTTCCGTAGCTGCGATCACTTGTTCAAAAACAAAAATAGACAGTGAGATAATGTTGGCTGTCAATGCTACGAGCAAAGGCAGTGGTGCAGCGTTACCAAAAAGTTTCCACTCAAGTACTCTTATGTAATTGATGCGAACAACGTTCCTTTTGCTCGAATCCCTGGAGTGGGGGATAGAGTAATTCCAAACAAGGAACGCAGATTAGGACTAATCCTAGCAGCACACGAAGGATAGCCTCTGCCCATGCAGGCATTTCCGCAACAGTATCTTTACTGACACAAAGATATTGGTGGCCAGGCATTAGGAAGCAGACCAAGAACTATGTTCTGGAATGTGAAATTTGCCAACAGATGAAAGTCTCCACAGTGAAACGTCCTGCGCAGACACCCCTGTTAATTTCAGACAAACCATTAGCTTGTGTTTACCTGGACCACTGCGGTCCCTTGCAAAGGGACGGTAACTATAAATATATCATGGTCGCAGTGGATTCTTGCTCTAGGTTCCTATGGATATGGCCTCAGCGCTCGGCTGACGCTCGAATTGTTATAAAAGATTTGCAAGTCTTTATCGGCACATACGCAATAGGCACGCTACATTCTGACCAGGGCCCTGCGTTTAGCTCTCGGGCTTACAAAGACGCCATGGCCAGTCTGGGCGTTGCATTGCGGTACTCCTCTCCGTTTCATCCTGAGGGAAATTCTGTTGTGGAAAGGAAAAACCGGGACATAAAGCAGTCTATAACAGCTAGGGTATTAGGTTCGGGTGATGGGTGGGTCAAACATCTTTATGGGGTCCAACTCTCATTAAACAATTTGCCAAGAAGTTCTCTAGGGGGGGTCACTTCATATGAGGACCTATTTGGGACAAGAATGTGGGTGCCCGATCTGGAATGTAGTGGCACAGTGGTGGAAAATAAACCTTTTGATATCAAAGATCGTTTGGCTGTTTTACAGGACATAAATGAACTAAGATCGAAACAAAGCAACGTATTCCTGCAGCCAACCACCACTGGGGAAAAACCGGCGGTCCCAGCAAGGCCTGTCTGGATTCCAAAAGTTGGGGATCTAGTCAGAGAGAAGATTGCGGACAAGAAGGAATTTGGACCTTCTTACAGACAACCAGTACCTGTCCTAGCCATACACGGAACAAGAACAGTACTTCTGCCGCCCCTTGCTGGAAGAAAGGAGAAAAGATTTGTGTCCATTGACCTCATCAAACCACAGTATGTGGCCAATACTAAATAGTAGGCCTCGTGGACTCCGACCTAGTAGCAGACACACTCCTCTCGCTACTATCCAAGAGGTTCAGACTGAAAGACTGATAACCATCGAGAATTCAGCGGTAACAGATGAAGGACTGAGCAACAATGCAATGGAACTCATCCCTCTTGAAACACAAGTAACAGTTCGTCCAAATACACCTGTCTACACCTGTAACAAGTGATCAACTGGTCCCAGCGATTTCTACAAATGCTGATGCAATTCCAACAATTGACAGAACTGCTTCTGGCTATTTCATTAACTTTGATACGTTTTCTGAGGATCCGAGTGAGCCCGAGACGTCGCCAGTATCAAAAACTTTTAAACAGCAAGTACAAGACTTTTTACATTTTTTGAAAAAGACTTATCTGGTTTCACCATGGATTGAACTTTGGGTTATTTCTGGAATATTTTTCTTCCTGCTGTGGCTAGCTTTGGTTATGACTATGAGCGTGCTTATAAATGGGAGATACATCCATTTGGACATTGAAAGAAAAGAAGTGAACTTACTTTTGAAACCTCACAAATCATCCCATCGTGAAACAAGAGACTTGTCTGCAGTGAACATCACAGCCGTTCCTATACAGGATGGTATAGTGTGGGACAAAACTGATGTTGATATTTTTGGCCCGACGGAAGATTTGAACATTCCACATTTATTTAAGATCTCACTAAGTGATTTTGTTTCATCCAGTACCTTTTCTGATGATTGGTACTTTGAAACTGTAAATAATATGATGTTTGACCTAGAAAAATCTGCTGCATTTTCTAATAATGAATATTTAGAGGGTTCATCAGACTATGAACAGCTGTATTGCTATAACCACTATGGTCATCATTTTTTGCATAAATCTGCAACACCTAGAAATGTGTTTATGTTTAACCAATGGGAGCATTGTCCTACACCACCAAAAGGTAGTTCAAAAACATTTGCTAAGAAGTTTCCATATTTTTCAGGATACAATACATCTGATCCAGAAACATTTTACTATAGAAATGTAAACAAAACAGGCCTGAAAATTATGTTAACAAATACAAAACAGATTTACTCTGCAGCTTTTATTGCCCAACTGTCTAGACAGGGTTTCAACTTATGGAAAGACACAATAGACACAAAATCTGTCTGGGGTACTAAAGATTGGCAAGTGCAGGGGATAGAAGCTTTATTTAGAGCCTGTATCGTCCCTCAGCAAATAATGTTTTTGAATGACACGGTCCAACAAACGTCTTGCCTTGGGTTAGCAAAGATAAAAGACATGAAAAATACTTCTGTACCAACACCTGCAAGTGATAACAATACACAGGCAGCGGTTACAGTTGACACCATACTACAACTCAACAGAACAAATCCTGATTGGAGAAAATGGTTGATCTGGCCCACAGACACAAACAACTGTCAAGGGAGATTCCTGAATAAAACACAGGGGTTTACTATTCATAGGCCAGACCCACGATACGTCCAAAGACAGCATCCGGGGGTAGTAACAACATACAGTGTAGGAGAATTATGCCTCGATTGGCTGCAAAAATCTACACTTAAGGATGTGAAACAACACTTATCTTTACTTAAAGAAGACGCAGACCTTAGGGAATTCTTGCTTGGACCAAGAAAACTGCGTCAAAAACGTTTCATATATGCCGGCATCTATGCTGCTTATAATGAAGCATGGAAGGTGTCACAGATGGAGTACGCAGAACGAATACGTGAACTTGATCGTATTAATTTAGAGAAAACTCCCTCAGTGGTCGACAATGGGTTAACAACTTTGTCCTCCAGAATTTATTCATTGGACAGTATTGTATCCTCTGCTATCGACATACTGGAACAAGATTTAGCCATGTTACAGCAAGGCCAGTCTCAGTTACGTTCTATTATGTTATTAAGCTGGATGCTGCAATCTTTGCGTGCGGGCTATGTGCCTTGGAGTTTTATCAACACGTCGGCTCTGTTTGCAGAATACAATCTAACTGATAAACAGATCGAACTGGCACAAAGGGGAGTAAAGTATACAGTACTGAGCATTGAAAAACTTGAAAAATTACTATTCACAGTGGCAGAAAAACCAGCTACAGAATGGCTTATTCATGGCAAAATTAGTCTACCTGTGACTACTTTCCAGTTTCAGTATTGCCTTAAACAGATGCAAGCAGGCAAATATGAAAGGTTGGGTAGAGAATACATTAAGACATCCTGGAATTTACCTTACACCTATAGATGTTGGAGTGGGGATCGTGAAGTGTTTCTAAGCGGTACACACTGTGAAAGTGCACTAAGCGGTTCACTGATTTGTCAGGACATTTCTTTACACGGGGCTTGTAATGGTTCTGTGGCAAACTTGTCCTGCCACCAGCAGGGTACACCAGCTGCTGTGATTAATCCAATGTTTGGACAACTTTCTAATGGGAGTTACCTCATGTTGAATGATCAGAGTTGCTGTGGTATGTTGCCAGGCATCCCATATCTAGTAACGGTCAACTCCAGGGTCACTTGCTGTATGCAAGTATTGTTTGCCCCAATAGACATAGTCAGGGAGTCGCCTCTATGGCCTTCGTTGAATGTCTCTTTTATACGATTTGATACTTTAAGCAGAATGAAAGCCATGCTTATACAACAATCAGTGCCTTTGACCTCGGCCAAAGAAACCTATGATCTACAAGTTGCAAGGACTTCGGCTGAGATACAAGCTTTAATTCGTACAAACTGCCCTATACATTTCGTAGAAATGATAGGACGTATCTTTAATATGTCAGATACAAGCGGAATTGTACATGTATTTAAGACCATCTGTTCCGGACTATTAGCACCTTTCCAGGCTTTCCTCGGAATCATCCCAAACTTCGCACATTCGGTGTTTGGTGGTGTGCCGTTAATTCTAGCACTTGTTGCAGGAATTCTGTTTCTATTCCTCCTACTACGCTATGGCAAGCCTCTTCGCCAACATCACTCCGAGCGATGTGGAGAGAGCCCTCCTTGAACGGAAATGCCGTGAGCGAATAGTACAGCTTTTGGGCATGCCTCGTCTACGGGAACTTAATACAACGTGGTTCCTGTCATTCAGACCAATCTGGCAAGATTTTAAGAACTTATCGACCATTTCATCATATGTATATATTACTGTTTCATTCACGTTGCTTTGCACTTCCGTTATATGCTTAGAAGGAAAACAATGCTTTAATGTACAGTACCTATTGCATTTCAACAGTTTTGAGTTTAAAAAAAAATGCTTTTAGAAATGTTTTTAGCAATATGTGGTACTCAATTTTATGTTTAGCATTTAAAAATGTTTAGCATTTAGTATTAACGTTCACTCGAAGATGGAGTGGGTGTTTTATTCCGCTTTAGGGGTCCGTATATAGGTTTTCCTGAATCATGTCCTTATATAGGCACAATTCGCCTTGCCCTTATATAGGCATAGAATCCCTGTCCTTATTTAGGCATTAACCGTGCACTCCAAATACAGGCATGGTCACCGACATCCGTCCACCCCAACGTCACAACGAGTTCTTAGAAACCAGACCCTTAAGCTTCGGGAGTTCCCTAGCACAGGACTATTGATTTCTCCAAGAACTCATCTATTATGTAAGAACCGTTATACCTTAAGGGTTCATTCCTGACGTCTTCCTCTGTCCGACTTCACGTCAATGCTAACATTCCACGACACCTACCAGGTATAAATATACCTTCCCTTGCCCAAGCAAGTTAGAGGAGACCTCGACTTCAGAGGAGCCCGTATCCCGGCCTGACGCACTGAGAAGACGCTGTCATTCCTGCACGCAGATGAATCCAGCTTCCAGTGTTCTGACTCCCTTCGCAGGGTGTTAGAGTTCCAGACCCGGCAGGAGATTCCCACCTCTCTCATTCTCAAGGTATGGAGCTGACTAGATCCTAGAGGGACTCTTGGCATACTAGACTTAACATACTCTTAGTATACCATACTAGAGAATACTCCACCTACTTCTACTCTTCCCTACACCTAGACTAGGTTAGGTACATTGGGAGTAGAACTAGCTTAGAGACGCATCATCGTATGAGTACTCGCATTTTTAGCTCATGTTATTTATGTACATGAATATATGCTAAAAGATAATGCTAGCGCAGTATTATTTATTTCTACTGCTTACGCTGTACATTATTTATCTTGCATACTGTCTTGTGATCATAACAGCACATATCTCTTACACGAGAAACAAGACTGTTCAATAAAACCCTTTTATTGAAACGCCCATCTTTCCTTTCTGTGTAACTCTGTAGAAACTAAGCATGCACGATTGAATGAGTGAAACTGTTATCTATTGTTTCCACGATTCTGAGACGTGTTCCGCTTCTAAAGGGAAACAAAGGGGGCGTGGCCAAGATAGCGAGCGGGTGAGACGTGTCCCGTTCGTCTCCCCGTCCTCGCCCGACCGTTTCAAGGCTCCCCGGTGGTAGAGCGCATCGCAGACCCTCCGAAATTGAGGGGGTAAGGGGCGCGACCCCGGGAGAGCGAGCAGAAATCACCGACGGAGCCGGGGGCGGCCCGTAAAGCTGAGAGAGGGCTCCGGAGCGCCACGAGGCAAGATGGCGGCCAGCTCGGAACTAGCGTAAGCGGAGTGGAGGCCAGCCGTGGTGCAAGCGGACTGCGGGCGCTGGAGCACATAGGCGGGGGCTCAACAAGCCCAGGACAGGAGCGACACCGGTCCCGGTCGGGACCTGAGTGCAAGCGGAAGCCCGGAGGGGGGACTCCCTCCGGTGAAGGATACTGCTGGGGCGGCCTCGGGAGCATAGAGGCGAGGCACGGCTGGCAGCGCGGGTGCCAATCTGAGTCGGGAGGCGTCCGAGGGCGGTGCTGAGCAAGTGCCGGCATAGGGCTCGGAGAGCTCTGATGCAGCGGACCACGAGGGGGAGCGGAGAGTCCCCGCCCTGCAGGCAGAGCGGCTGGAGCGCCCGGGAGCAGGCGGAGCACCAGGTGGGGTCCCGGGACGAGGAGCAGCGGCCACGCAGGAAAGCGGCGATCCGGCTGGGGGCCGGCGGAAGGGCCCTTTTGCGGAGGTGAAGGGGAGCTTGACGTGGGGAAAATCAGCGGCCTACCCCTTAGGCAAGAGGGGCCGGGGGGCCACGGGTGAAGATCGTGGAGCTTCGGGGCCTGGCCCCCGGCCCCTCCCCCCGAGGAGGAACAAACGGCCGCAGGCACTAGGGAAGTGCGGAGCCCAACCATTGAGGCTCGAGAGGTGAGGAGCTGGGCCAGAGGGGCCTGGGCAGGACGAGCGCAGCGTGGATACTCCCGCGCAGAGTGGCGCAAAGACCGGCTGCAAAGGGAGAGCACCTAGAGGACAGCGGGAGGACCTAGTGTCGGCGTGAGAGCTTAGGGGGCCCGAGGTCTGAGAGAAGAGCGGGTGTCCCCGCAGGCGAGGAGCCACGAGGACGGTCACGGAGCTGGAGAGTAGTAGGGAGAGGGCATAGCCCGAGAGGCAGCAGCTGGAGGATTGGGGAGCGAGGCCCGGAGAAGGGGGCGGATGAGGAGCCAAAAGGAGATAGAGCTTCTGGACTAGGGCATTGAGCGTCGACTGTCTCCGGTGTCCACGGACGACGACGAGTTATCGGAGTCAGGGGGAGCATCAGTGGGAGACGTCCGGAGGCGAGAGGGAGCTCACATAGCGACACGGCAGGCAAGAGGGAGGGAGGCCTGAAAGCAGCGGGCTAGCCTCTTATAGTCATGGCATCCGGGAGAGGCAAGAAGGATAGGACGGTTAAAGACATGTTTTCGAAGGCTGCAGGAGGGGCTGGTGGAGCTAGTCGCGCACCTTCACCCGCATCTGGGGAAATAGAGCTGGACGCCACGGAGGAACCGGTGACCCGGACCTTCCTCACCCAGCTGTTCTCGACATTGAGGGAGGACATTCAGACTCTGAGGCAGGAGGTCTCCACTGAGATCAAGGAGGTGCAGAGAGACATGGATGCATTGGGGAACGAGTGGCCTCCATAGAAAATGGGGATGATGCTAGGGTGGAGGAAATGGAGCACTTGAAACAGGAGGTGCTGTGATTACAGGAACAGCAATTGGACCTCCAAGCTCACTCCGAGGACTTGGAAAACCGCTCCCGGAGGAACAACATTCGGGTGAAGGGGGTCCCATGGAAAGAGGAGGGGCCAGACATGACATTATACTTGCAGGGGCTCTTTCGCCATATCCTCCAGGCAGACACCGATGTCCCTATGAAAATAGATAGAGCACACAGGGGTAGGCTTGCCGCGCAGGGCTCCGGCTCCACCCCGGACATACTGGCCTTCTTGCCGGACTATGCGCTGAAGGAGCAGATTATGCAAAAGGCCAGGGAGGCGCAGCCGATCCACTATGGGGTTCATGACGTGGCCTTGTTCCAGGATCTGGCGGCGATCACGCTGCAAAAACGTAGGGCCTTTAAACCCGTTACGATGCACCTCCGCAGCAAAGGCATTAACTACTCTTGGGGCCACCCTTTTCGCATCCTCTTTAAATGGAACGATAAACTACGTCAAATTCGCTCCCTTGCAGAGGCTTGCCAACTCCTTGGTATCGAGATGCCGCAGGAGCCTGAATCTGGGACTAGCGCAGAAAGGGAACCGAGAGACGGGTGGCGGAGGGTACGCCGCCACAACCAGAGAAAGGAGCCCCCAAATAAGCCTGACCCGGAGACCATGGAGCAAGAACGGCAGAGGGTGCTGGAGACGTTGAATGCTGGCACAACGCGCTGAGTGAGGATTGGAGATTTTAGCTGGGTCTGATCACTGCTTCGACAACGGCCGGGGCTGCCGGGCGGGGGCGGGGGCGGGGAGGAAGCCACTGGCCACAAGAAATCCCCTACTACACCTTCACACCAGGGAATTGCGGGAGACTTCTGCAGTTCTCGGACAGTGCCACACGGCATCGTTTGAAATGTTTAATGTTGTTCAGAGGGAATGGGGGGGTAGGGGAGGGGTGCCGGTAACCAGGGGAACACAGGTTGAAGTTTATAAAGGGGAAAGGCCATGCTTAGGACGGGGGTCCTTCACTATAAGGACTGGGTTCTGGGCAGCGGGGGGTGCTAGCAGGGCGGAATGGGGGGTCAGAGATAAGCGGACATCCAGGAGGGGACACACAGGACACCACTATGAATAAGGAGGCGGTGAAAGTTATTACAGTCAATGTCAAGGGTCTCAACAACCCCGTCGAGAGAAAGGCGGTGCTCTCCTTTTTGGAGAGTACTGGGGCGGATGTGTGCCTACTCCAGGAGACGCATTTGCTCGCCGGTGATTGTTGCCGCATGCGCTCGCGAGCGTTCCCACAGCAGTATTTTTCATGCGCACGGGATAAAAAGCTGGGGTGGCTCTCCTGCTCTCGCGTGGATGCAAGGGAGTGGTGAAAGAGAAAATAGCAGAAATCAAGGGGAGACTGATAGCCTACACGATTCAGTTTGGTACACAGACCATAGTAGTGGGTTCAATGTATGCGCCCAATTCAGGTCAGGAGAGCTTTCTTAAGGCAGCGATTTCGGACGCAATGCAACCGCAAAAGGGCATGACACTCCTTGGAGGGTATATGAATATGGTCATGGACGCTACCCAAGACAGGTCGCAGACGTCATATTGGCAGAGAGGGGAGGCCTCCGGGGAGTGTAGGGCCTGGATTAAGGAGATGGGGTTCATGGACTTATGGAGGGAAGAACACCCACGGGCGACACAGTACATGTTTTTTTCACACGCACACAGGTCTTATGCCCGACTGGACTATTTCCTGGGCACTAGGGACGTCCAGCAGAGAATGACTGGGATAGAGATAGAACCCATGGCCCTATCTGACCACGATGCAGTGGTGCTCCGATTGGCAATGCCAGCGGGCCCGAGACGGCCAGGGTGTTGGAAGCTTAGAGAGGCCTTGCTACATAAGGAAGAGGTGGTCCAACAACTCACTAAGAGTATCCAGGAATATTTTACATATAATGACACGCCAGATGTGTCAGTAGCCACGCTATGGGAGGCAATGAAGGCGGTGGTGAGGGGGAGCTTATAGCGCTAGCGGCAGCGGAGAATAGGGAGCGTGCAGACATAAGGAGGGAATTAACAGCTCAGGTTCAGGAGCTTGAGAGAGTCCACAGCCGCACCGGGGCACCCAGAGTGTGGCAACAGCTTAAGGCGGCTAGGGCCCAACTGGCTGGGATCGATTTAGACAGGGCAGAATACGCAGCGGTGAGGTTAAAGCACATGTATTATGTTGGGGGACCGAACGGGACGCTTGCTGGCCAACAGACTACGGGCTCGGAAAGAAAAATCGCGGGTTTCCTCCTTGCGTACGGAGGGTCAGGGGAGGTAATGGAAGACCGGGAAATAGCTGACACATTTGTGGATTTCTATGAGAGGTTGTATAAGGCGGAGGCCGCACCTGAGGTGGACATAGAGGGATATCTGCAGTCGGTCACCATGTCCATGCTTTCCCCCGACCAGGCGGAAAGGATGGATGCCCCTATTAGGGTGGAGGAAGTGGTCACGGCAATCTCACGCCTAAAGGTACTTAAATCCCCGGGCCCGGACGGGTTCCCGCCTATATTCTATAAGAAATTCTGCCATCTAATGGCGCCGGTCCTGACTCGTCTCTTCAACTCGCTGGGGGAAAGGTCCCCAATCCCGGTTTCAATGTCGGCAGCGGACATAGTGGTGCTCCCTAAACCAGGTAAGGATAAGCAGCTTTGCAGCTCATACCGCCCGATCTCGCTGTTAAATGTGGATTTTAAATTTTTTACTGGTATCCTGGCTAATAGGCTTGGCCCCAATATGCTCATCCTGATCGAACCGGATCAGGCTGGCTTTATACAGTCCCGCCAGTGCGCTGACAATACCAAGAGAGTGATGCACCTCATAGATAAAGCCCATCGTACGGCCATGGACGCTATACTGCTGACGGTCGACGCCGAAAAGGCATTCGACAGAGTTGACTGGGGGTTCCTGAGACAAACAATGCTTAAGGTCGGAATGGGGGAAAGGTTTAGGAGTTGGGTAGGCTGTTGCTATAAGGATCCCACGGCTACTATTAGAGTGAATGGGGTCTCATCCAGGACATTTCCAATAGGCAGGGGCACTCGACAGGGGTGCCCGCTCTCGCCCCTTTTGTTCGCTCTCTACATAGAGCCACTAGCGCAGTGGGTACGGGATAACCCACGGGTCACGGGGATACCGTTCGGAGGGGAGGCGCATTCTATTAGCTTGTATGCCGATGACGTCATAGCGGCACTGATCGACCCTGCCAATTCAGTGCCGGCCTTTCTGGGTGAACTTGCTGAGTTCGGACGGGTATCGGGATATTGGGTGAACGTGGGGAAATCCATGATTCTGCATCTCAACCCCGAATTGGATCCGCGGAGCAGAGGGGAATCACAAATGCATGGGATTCAGTTAAAGGATTCCATTCCATATCTGGGGTTAGAATTAGCTAATACGGTACAACATACCACATGGTTGAACTACGGGAGGCTCTCAATGCAGGCGAAAAAGGATCTGGGCGCATGGAGCAAGCATCAGCTGTCTATACTGGGAAGGGTCGCAGCGGTCAAGATGTCCCTCCTTCCGAAGGCCCTGTATGTGTTCCAGACCTTACCGGCGCCACCACCGGCCGGTTCCATAGAGGCGCTCCAAAGAGACATTAATAACTTCGTATGGGGGGGGCGCGTCCCAGGATGAGTAGGGAGCTGGGATACATGAAGCCGGAAGAGGGAGGGCTGGGGATCCCTGATATGATTAACTATTTCCACGCAGCGCAGTTGCGGTATTTGGTAGAGTGGGCACGGCCCGAGTCAGAGAAGAGATGGCTCTTCCAGGACAGGGCGCTAGCGCAGATTCCGCTATGGAAGGTCCCCTTTCTGCTAAAGTCCCAACGCCCGAGGGGGCTGACGGGTTCCCCAGTCACTAAGACCATACTTTCTGCGTGGGACGCGGTAGCCATTAGGAGGAAGCTAACTACATTCCCGTCGCCATTGACGCCCTTATTTGGCAATAGCGATTTTACCCCGGGTCTCCCGAGGCGGCTTCGCGGCATGGAAAACTACTCCCTGCCGGTCAATAGGTCATCTCTATGATTTGGAGGGAGTGATTCCGTTCCCCCAATTGAAAGCCGAATATGGCATACCAGAGGCGGAAAGGATGAGATACTTGCAGATAAGGCACTGGGTCACACATGGGGTGGTGAGGACACAAGGATCCAGGAGGCTTACTGCCTACGAGAAATGGCTAATCTCCAAAACTAATGATAAAGGCTTAATTACCACTATGCAAAAACAACAGTTGATGGACAGAATGCAGAACAATGTCATACATTCACCCCAGTACAGAGATCTGGGCCTAAATCCATCGTTCTTTTGCTCACCATGCCATTCCAGTTTGAACCCAGCCATATGCAAATCAGTCTTGACCCTGTGCCTCATGGGAACAGTCCAGCCCGAACTGCCAAGCCAGGTCCTCCCTGGACTGGAAACAAGCATCCTAGGACCGGTTTCGGGGTTTCACCCTCTTCAGCCAGGATAGCTTGATTCCAGTGGCATGGAGAGCACGGGACCCACGTCTGGGCATACCCGTCCCACTCGGGGTGACAAATGCAAAAACAACAGTTGATGGAAAGAATGCAGAACAATGTCATACATTCACCCCAGTACAGAGATCTGGGCCTAAATCCATCGTTTTTGCTCACCATGCCATTCCAGTTTAAACCCAGCCATATGCAAATCAGTCTTGACCCTGTGCCTCATGGGAACAGTCCAGCCCGAACTGCCAAGCCAGGTCCTCCCTGGACTGGAAACAAGCATCCAAGGACCGGTTTCGGGGTTTCACCCCTCTTCAGCCAGGATAGCTTGATTCCAGTGGCATGGAGAGCACGGGACCCACGTCTGGGCATACCCGTCCCACTCGGGGTGACAAATGCAAAAACAACAGTTGATGGATAGAATGCAGAACAAAGTCATACATTCACCCCAGTACAGAGATCTGGGCCTAAATCCATCGTTTTTTTGCTCACCATGCCATTCCAGTTTGAACCCAGCCATATGCAAATCAGTGCTCACTACGCCACTGGAGTCAAGCTATCCTGGCTGATGAAGGCTGATAGCCTGAAACCGGACCTAGGATGCTTGATTCCGGACCAGGGAAGACATGGCTTGGCAGTTCGGTCTGGACTGTTCCCATGAGGCACAGGGTCAAGACTGATTTGCATATGGCTATGTCTGAACTTGGGTGGCGTGGTGAAGCAAAATAACGATGGATTAAACCCAGATCTGTGACTGGGGGTGAATGTTTGCCAATGTGCAGCATTCCGTCCATCATCTTGTGTGTTTTGCATTTCGCCCTAAGTGGGAAGGGTATGCCCAGACGTGGGTCCCGTGCTCACTACGCCACTGGAGTCAAGCTATCTTGGCTGATGAAGGCTGATAGCCTGAAACCGGTCCTAGGATGCTTGATTCCGGTCCAGGGAAGACATGGCTTGGCAGTTCGGTCCGGACTGTTCCCATGAGGCACAGGGTCAAGACTGATTTGCATATGGCTATGTCTGAACTGGGGTGGCGTGGTGAAGCAAAATAACGATGGATTAAACCCAGATCTGTGACTGGGGGTGAATGTTTGCCAATGTGCAGCATTCCGTCCATCATCTTGTGTGTTTTGCATTTCGCCCTAAGTGGGAAGGGTATGCCCAGACGTGGGTCCCGTGCTCACTACGCCACTGGAGTCAAGCTATCCTGGCTGATGAAGGCTGATAGCCTGAAACCGGTCCTAGGATGCTTGATTCCGGTCCAGGGAAGACATGGCTTGGCAGTTCGGTCTGGACTGTTCCCATGAGGCACAGGGTCAAGACTGATTTGCATATGGATATGTCTGAACTGGGGTGGCGTGGTGAAGCAAAATAACGATGGATTAAACCCAGATCTGTGACTGGGGGTGAATGTTTGCCAATGTGCAGCATTCCGTCCATCATCTTGTGTGTTTTGCATTTCGCCCTAAGTGGGAAGGGTATGCCCAGACGTGGGTCCCGTGCTCACTACGCCACTGGAGTCAAGCTATCCTGGCTGATGAAGGCTGATAGCCTGAAACCGGTCCTAGGATGCTTGATTCCGGTCCAGGGAAGACATGGCTTGGCAGTTCGGTCTGGACTGTTCCCATGAGGCACAGGGTCAAGACTGATTTGCATATGGCTATGTCTGAACTGGGGTGGCGTGGTGAAGCAAAATAACGATGGATTAAACCCAGATCTGTGACTGGGGGTGAATGTTTGCCAATGTGCAGCATTCCGTCCATCATCTTGTGTGTTTTGCATTTCGTCCTAAGTGGGAAGGGTATGCCCAGACGTGGGTCCCGTGCTCACTACGCCACTGGAGTCAAGCTATCCTGGCTGATGAAGGCTGATAGCCTGAAACCGGTCCTAGGATGCTTGATTCCGGTCCAGGGAAGACATGGCTTGGCAGTTCGGTCTGGACTGTTCCCATGAGGCACAGGGTCAAGACTGATTTGCATATGGCTATGTCTGAACTGGGGTGGAGTGGTGAAGCAAAATAACGATGGATTAAACCCAGATCTGTGACTGGGGGTGAATGTTTGCCAATGTGCAGCATTCCGTCCATCATCTTGTGTGTTTTAATTACCACTATGTACACTATGATCAGGCGGAGCAGTGTGGAGAGAAAGTCCCCGAGCCAATTGAGGTGGGAGCGGGAACTGGGAGGGGAGCTTACCGTGAAAGACTGGGAAGGAATATACTACAGGGCCAAGCACACAGCGCGTAACGTAGCCAGCATAGAGGCTGCTGTAAAAATTGCGACCTATTGGCATCTAACGCCCGCACGACTTCATAAGGGCAACCCGCAGAGAAGTCCCACTTGCTGGAGGGGGTGCGATCAAGAGGGTACGATGACACACATTTTATGGGAATGCCCAGTGCTGGCAGACTACTGGCCTCAGATATTAGACACAGTGGACTCCCTATTCGACACACAGATACCAAGACTCCCAGTCTATGTAGTACTAGGGCTGCCAAACCCAGTAACATACCCCCTTAAGAGTGTGCGGGGTCGGCAGATGGGGATGGCACTGGGGGCAGCATTGCAGACGATCTTGACACACTGGGGCACCGCCACTCCACCCACATACACTAGCTGGCTTCACCGAATGTGGTTCACTTTGGGCATGGAACGGATCTCCGCAACACTGTATAACACGGAGGATTCCTTTAGGACCATTTGGAGCCCTTTCATATCGTTATTGTCATCAGAATTTAACGAACTTACTCAACCTAAATACCTCCGCGTCTTACGCTTATCGGCATTATGGGAAGCATCAACACAACCCACAGAGGAATAGCAAGGGAGAGGGGGGCCCTTAGAGGCACGGGAAAGGACAGGAGTGGTTACCGGCACGAGGGGGGACTGTTTTTTAGTTGTGTATGGGCTGCAAGGGATTTTGGGGTTGTTGGTTTTTTGTTCTTTTTGCGTTTTGATTTTTCAGCAGACATATTGAAAGCATGCATGCACGAACTTTCTCTCCCTGACACCTGTCGGGATTTCGTGAGAGCCTTTCCATTATACCATTAAAACTATTGAAAGGATCAAATGATGGGGAGGGGAGCCAGTACGCAAGGTGCCATGCATTGTTATGCACAGTAATGGTTTATATGTAAATTAATAAAAACATTTAAACATAAAGGGAAACAAAGTTGTCATGTTTTTCGGTTGCCAGAAACTACTCCCTTCTTGTTCTCAAGGAGTTTCTAGTGGCCTCTGAGCTAGCTGGCACAGGTAATTAAGTTTAATATAATCGATAGGGACATACCGACCTTAGTCCTATGTCAAACCTATTGGTTATATTATTCCAATGCGCAGAGCATATTAGGGAAATAGGAACTACACTACACCAAGAGGACTGCCCTGCTGCCTAAAGCCTGCCCTGTGCCCTCAGTGGACTTCCCTGCTGCTTTAGACCTAGTTTTCTGCTTGAACCCAGGACCACTAGAGTGGCTCAAAGGGGTAGTTTGCTGGCCTCCTGTTTAGAGCTACAGGGACACACCAAGCTCCAAAAACCTTTCAAGTGCTCCTTCAACTGGCCTGATGTGAGTCCTGACACTCTAGGTGGTGCCCCCCATGTCCTGGACCCTTGAAAGTAGTGCTAAACCTGCCTAACCAGCCAAAATCCAAAACTTGGGACTTGGAAAGTTTTCACCAAAATGTGCTCTGAGAACCTAGTGGAGACGAGGACCTACCTGCTCGCAGGCACACCCAAGGTGCATTGCCAGTCAGCCTAACTTCACAGTAGCTCCTGTTACATTCTTCGTAACAGCAAATCATGTTCAGCTGCTCCTTCCTGGAAGGGTGTCCAGCCTTCTGGAGCCATTGTCAGATACAGCCTGAAGCTTTATCCTGCTGAAGATTTTCGACTGCCAAAAAAGAGACTAAGGGATATATGTTCAAGAATTGCCACTAAGAAGTTTTGACGTTGCTTAGCGGCAAATTTTTTATCGCTGTCTATTGCCGAAATCCATTGCCATGTTTGTGACGTATTTATAATACGTCGTTACATGGCGTTCAGATCAGCTAGCGGCAACGAAAATTGCCGCTAACTCTAGCATCATGGCGATAAAAATCTTGATGCTAGCATGAAAAAAGTGACGGCCGGCCAATTAGCTCCAAAAAAATTCAGGTTAGTCAGCCCAACGTCGCTTTTCAGCCTCTAGAGGTAAAAAGAGCTGACAAATACACCTCTAAGGGAAAAAAAAACCACAGGAATGCAGAATGGAGCAGCCAGGACCATGTTCAGCACAGGTCAACAACCCCCCCAAAGGGAAAGAGGAAATGCAGAATCAGGGCCTCATTAATCAAAAGTGGCGTGGGGAAAAACAGTGATGTAGCATTTTTCATTAGTCCATCCTTGCGACACCACGGTGGCTGATGCCTGGAGGGAAGGCCTGGAGGCCTTGCTGGGTCTGCGTCTGAGACCTGGAGTGGGAGGCCCCGGTGCTGTGGAGTTACTGCAGCCTGATGGTGGAGGCAAGCTGCGTCGGGCCCGAGCCTGTGGGGGCCGGCCGTATACATTGAGGTGTCGGCGATCGCCCTTACCTGGTGGCAAAGTCTGGCAGGTCGCATGGCGACACATTGCTGACCTGGTGCCCCTTGGAGACCAGAAGACTGCCTGGTGCCCCTTGAAGCAGTAGAGCCGCTCCTGTGCACCGAATTGGGGAGGTCTGCCTTGCATAACACGTGCCACCACTACACCGGGGTGCACGGAGGAGAGTGCCGATGGTGGGCCACGCCTCTCTCCATCACAGGCCGGAGGAGGTGGTGCTGGCCGGACGCTGTGGAGGGTGAGGCCCCTGAGCTGTGCCAAATTTGTGTGGTGGGATCGCAGCAACTTCGCACCTAAGAGGGCCTTGTTACGTCACTTGCATTTGGTGGTTCCCCAGGGGACTCGGCAGCGACTGCTGTACCCAGGCTTGTGAAATCAGGCATGGCTGAGGCTCCTTCTGGCTGAGTCACAGATTAGAAGAGAGTGCGGCGGATTGTCCAGGTGAGGAGAAGGTGGGTCAGGGAGCGGAGGAGACCTGGGGGTCGTGTCGGACCCAGGCCCTTGGGCACGCAGCTTGATCCACCTTTACTCGCTGGGGCACTGGGGAACACGTAATCTGGTGACAACTGTTAGATCGGAGGAGGCGACCAGGTGGTGCTGCCTTTCCTTGCCCCCTGTTAGTGCACTTTTGGGTGTATGGGGGCTTACTCCTTCCACAGCGCAGCGCCATCTGGTAGCTGCTGCTGCTGTCCCTATATTCTACTGCTGGTTCCTCAGTCCCGGAGATCAGGAGTTTGAGGCCATGCAGGCTCCTGCCTGCGCCTCATCCCTGGTGGTCCAGTGGTAGAGCGTCACTGCGCTGCTGCTTGACTTCCCTCCTGTCCCTCTTTTCGGCTGTTTCTGTCCCTCTTTCTGCTCTTCTCTGTTGCTTTTCTGCCTCTGCCATTGTCTTTGTTTTTACTGTGCTTTTTTTTAGTTCTTTTTTCCCTGTCCTCTCCCTTATTGCCGCTGCAATGCCCCGGGGCCCCGCCCCCTCTAGTGTACTTTCCCACGTTTCCCACCTCCCAACTGTCCAGCCCCCCACAGCACAAATTAATGGCAGCCGCTGTGCGGCTGTGTTCAGCGGGCGTGCCGCGCCATAGGCGTGCTAAAGGCAAGCCCATTTGCGTCTGTCTGCGCCTGGACTGCGCCCAGTGCCAGGGAGCCTGCCTCTCGGACAATCCACTGCTATGACGCCAGCACCCTCCTCCCCCTCAACCCTGGACGCCACACCGCCTGCCATCTAGCATCACAGAAGATCATCCTTGGACCCTTTGACTGCCGAAACTGCAACCGCACCTTCTGCCATGCCAACACACCAGTTCCACTCGCAGACCAACAGCGCTCCTGACCGGCTCAACTGCATCCTCCACAAACACGCCACAGAAATCTGGGACCTCCTTGACTCCACCTCTCCAGACATTGCCTTCTGCACGGAAACCTGGACCAACCCCTGCTCCGGACCAGACATCACCCACAAGAACTGCCCCAACCACCCAGGAGGAGGCATCGCCATCGTCCACAAAAGCACACTCCGACTGACCACGCACTCTAATGACCCAACAGCAACCATGGAACACCTCCACTTCCAGATCTGGACCAACCCCAACACCACCCTCCATGGCCCCCTCGTCTACACGCCCCCCGGCCCCTGACCCCCCTTCACTGACGCCATCGTAGACCTCATCACACCCCAGGCTCTTGCATCAACCGACTACATCGTACTCGGAGACCTTAACTTTCACCAGGACAACACCAGTGAACAGAACATCACCTCCCTCCTGGAGAACCTCGCCAACATTGGACTCAAGCAGCTAGTCACCGCACTGACCCACACACCCTGGACCCCGTCTTCTCCGCCAGCTGGAACATCAACTACAGCCACACCACCAAACTCTCCTGGACCAACCAACATTGCGTACATCTCGCCTTCACCACGGATCTCCAACTGCGCCGACACCCTGGCACCCCTCAAGAAAAGAGCAGGCAAACAACACTCCAGGAATGCCAGCTGGCTCACTCCTGTTCTCCACGAGTCCAGACGCACCTGCAGACATCTCAAGAAGAGATGGAGGCACAACAAAACCCCAGAAACTCATGCAACCTTCAAATCCGCAATCAACGCACACCAGCTCCTCCTGAAAACCACTAACAAAATGGCCCTCCAAGACAGAATCAACGCCAATGCACACAACAGCAAGGAACTCTTCGCCATCATCAAGGAGTTCGTCAGGCCCAACAGCAAAACCACAGACGTGCCCCCCTCCCAAGACCTTTGCAGCAAACTCGGCACCTTCTTCCACCACAAGATTAGGAAGATCTACGACAGCTTCGACACCCCAGATCCAGCCACCATGCCCGCCACCATGGTACACAACCAAGCCGCACCCCAACAGACCGTGCTCTGCAGGACCCTGCTCACAACAGAGGACATGCTCAAGACCATGAAGAGCATCCACTCAGGTGCCCCGACGGATCCCTGCTTGTGCCACATCGTCCACAGAGCAGCCGCCGCCATCGCCCCCCAGCTTTGCCGCACCATCAAGTGCTCCATTGAAACAGCCACCTTCCCCGACGACTGGAAACACGCCTTGATCAACCCTCTGCTGAAGAAGCCATCCTCCGATCCAACAGACCTCAAGAACTTCAGACCAATCTCACTCCTCCCCTTCCCAGCCAAGGTCATAGAGAAGGCCATCAATGCCCAACTTTCCGAGTTCATCGAAGTGAACCACGTCCTGGACACCTCCTAATCCGGCTTCTGAAGCAACCACAGCACTGAGACTGCACTCCTCGCCGCCACAGACGGCATCCGCTCCCTCCTCGACCGGGGCGAGACCGCAGCCCTCATCCTACTAGACCTCTCGGCCTCCTTCGACACCATCTCCCACGGCACCCTAATCACAAGACTCCACGACACAGGCATCCGCGACAAGGCTTTAGACTGGATCCACTTCTTCCTCACTGGCCGCACCCAGCGACTCAGACTACTGCTGTTCCTCTCAGAACCCACGGAGATCCAATGTGGAGTACCCAGCTGATCCCTTCCCTCACCACTGAACCCAGAACCGTCAGAACCATCTTCCAGAGTGGAATGAAGGCAGTTGCTACCTGGATGAAAGACAGCTGCCTCAAGCTCATCTTGGACAAGACAGAAGTACTCATCTTGGGACCCACCCCTTCAGCCTTGGGTGACTCCTGGTGGCCAGCCGTTGTGGGATCTCCCCTCACCTCATCGGACCACGCATGCAACCTCGGCATCATACTGGATGCATCACTCACTATGAACCGCCAAATCAACGCAGTTTGCTCAGCCTACTTCCACACGCTCCACCTGCTTCAAAAGACATTCAGATGGATCCCCTTGAATCCAGAAAGACAGTCACCCATCAACCATCAACCATCACCAGCAGACTCGACTACAGCAACACACTCTACGCCGGCATCCCAAGAAACAGCTCAAGAAACTACAGAACATCCAAAACGCCGCAGCCAGACTGATCCTCGACATCCCCGCCGCAGCCACATCATGCAACTCCTCCGACAACTCCACTGGCTCACAGTCAACTAGAGAGTCACTTTCAAGCTTATCACTCACGCCTACAAAGCTCTACATAACGAAGTACCCACATACCTGAACCACCGCCTCACATTCCACGTACCCGCGAGACAACTCCGATCCTCTCAACTCACCCTCGCCTCCGTCCCCAGGATCCACAAGACCAGAACAGGAGGAAGGTCGTTCTTCTACCTTGACAACAAAACCTGGAACACCCTGCCCCTGCACCTCAGGCAATCTATGTCGCTGACCCATTCAGGAAAGACCTCAAAACCTGGCTCTTCGAATGATCCTCCACCCAGTCTGACCAGAAGCCCCCCTCCCCCAGCTCCTTGAGACCCTCCCGGGTGAGTAGCCACGCTATATAAGTCCCTGATTGCTTGATTGATTTCCCTTGGTGCCGCCCAAACGAAGATTCCTGGCTAGCATACACCTGACTGCACTGCACCGCACCACATGTCATACATAGTGCCTGGGCGTCTGGCGCAACAATGGGCTGCCTGCACACAGGGGCAGCGTCGACACCTGCCCGCTCCTCCGTGTCGGTGGACCGAGCGGCTGGGGGTCGCTGGCCACCGGGGCAGGTGACAGCGGACACTCTGGACTTCAAACTAGGCTCTGTACTCACGACTGTGGAAAAAATAGGTACCTCCCTCAAACAAAAGTGCACTTCCCTTGAAGGCCACATTGACAAAATCACAGCTGACTTCACCCTGGAGCGCGCAGATCAATGCAAGCTGACTGACAAGGTACACAACATTGAGCAAGAACTGGCCGAAGTCCACCCTATTACCCGGAATGCAGCGTTGGAGGTACAGCAGCTAATGGCACGTGTGAAGTCACTAGAAAGAAGAGCAGAGGATGCAGAGGGCTGCTCCCAGCAGAACAACGTGTCTGCTGGTGAGTCTGCCTGAGGGAGCAGAAAGAGCTGATGTAGTGGCATATATTGAGACATGGTTGCGTGACCTACTGCCAGCAGGTGCACTCTCCCCATTGTTTGTTGTGGAGCGGGCCCATCGAGTGCCAGTGAGCCATCTGCCACCGGCGACAGGTCCTAGACCCCTTCTCTTCCTCCTCCTACAGGGATCGTGATGCTGTCCTGAGGGAGGTACGCAAGCTGGGGGAGGTGAAAGTGGATAACACCACAGTACTTTTCTTCCTTGACTATGCCACGGGGGTGCAGAGGCAGAGGGGGTTGTTTCTAGTGGTTAAGCGATGCCTTCAAGCATTGGGCATCAAATACTTCCTCTTCTTCCCGGCAAGGCTGCAAGTGGTCTCAGATTCTGTTATGCCGCTGAACAAGTCTGGACCTGGCTGAATCTACTAGTCGACCGGGTGCTGCGGACAGGGAGTGAAGGGTCTGCGCAAACAGTTGTCATTCGCGAGCCAATCGTAGTGGGAGGCATAGGAGGAGCAGGCTCCCCCTGCCACAATACAAGCCACCCCCAATCTGGAGCAGGTTAAACAAGAGAGGCAAGAGGCACTGCATGCGGCGGCGACAATGTGCAATTGCACTCAGCGACACTTTCCCTGAACGCTTCCCCAGCAACAATGGCTCCACTGCAACGTGGCCATCCTGTGCGGAGTTCAGGCGCCCCCCCAGATGGGATCACTGACAGAATATCGATGAGAAGAATATCGACCTACAAAAATATCGAGGTAAAAATATAGAATGCCAAAATATCGAATCCCTATCTACAAACAGGTAAGTACAAAAATATCGAATCCAAAATATAGTTGTAAAAAATATAGTTAGTCAAAATATCGAATTTTTTAAATATCTTAAAAGTAATGTAAAATTAATGAAATACTATATATAATTAACTAAAACATACTTAAAAATACTTAAATAACTTTAAAATTAATAAATAATTAATGTAAGTTAAAAAAAATAAACATACATTTATATTTTTTAATACATATATATATTAACGTAATATTTATAAAAAATATTCAATATTTTTAGCGTAGGATAGCGGGAGGGTAAAATTTACTATTACCACTCCAGTGAGTGCAACAGTAGGGAAAGCATTGGATAGCGGGAGGGTAAAAATTACTATTCCCACTCCAGTGAGTGCAACAGTAGGGAAAGCGTTGGATAGCGGGAGGGTAAAAATTACTATTCCCACTCCAGAGAGTGCAACAGTAGGGAAAACGTTGGATAGCGTAGGGGTAAAAATTACTATTCCCACTCCAGAGAGTGCAACAGTAGGGAAAGCGTTGGATAGCGGGAGGGTAAAAATTACTATTCACACTCCAGAGAGTGCAACAGTAGGGAAAGCGTTGGATAGTGGGAGGGTAAAATTACTATTCCCACTCCAGTGAGTGCAACAGTAGGGAAAATAATAATTTAATATTTTAATAAAAATAAAATAATTATCAATACCAATAAAAAATTAATTAAAATTACTTACCAATTACAAAATATTTAATAATTAATTCTAAATACCAATAAATATTATTTCTTAAAAATTAATTACCTATTAATTATTAATTAACAAAGAATTAATGTTCAATACCAAAAAATAATAAATAATAAAAAAAAACAAGTAATAATTAATTTACAGTAAATTAATTATCAATACACCAAAATACTTTCAATAATTAATTAATTACATTTAAATTACTTCCCACCCTATTCCCCTATAAACCCACAACCCGCTACAAAGAATAAATTAATACAATTAACATAATTATCAATTAATAAATTAATAAAAATTAATTACCAATTAATAAAAATTAATTACCAATTAATAAAAAATAATTACCAAATAAGAATTAATTAACAATAAATTAATAATCAATACCAATAAATAAAAATAAATAATTACTGAATTACAATTAAATTACTTCCCACCCTATTCCCCTATAAACCCACAACCCGCTCTGAATAATAAATTAATACAATTAATATAATTATCAATTAAAAAATTAATAACAATTAATTACCAATTAATAAAAATGTATTACCAATTAATAAAAATTAATTACCAATTAATAATTAATTAACAATGAATTATTTATCAATACCAATAAATAAAATTCAATAATTACTTAATTACATTTAAATTACTTCCCACCCTATTCCCCTATAAACCCACAACCCGCTACAGAACTAAAACGCAAAATTAAATTAAATATAATTAATAATTCCTAAAAATTAATATTTAATTTACTATAATTAAATTACTTCCCACCCTATTCCCCTATAAACCCACAACCCGCTACAGAATTAAATTACGCAAAAATTAAATAACATAAAATTCATTACTTTAAAAAAATTAAAACATACATTACAAAAATAATACATACTTTTAACACATATACTAACACTTAAAACACTATAAAAAAATTCGATATTTTTAACAACTATATTATGACTGTCGATATTTTGACAATAGATATTTCTTACCTGAATTTCGATATTCTTAACCACTATATTTTGGCAATTCGATATTCTGTCCATTCTATATTAAAAACTCGATATTTTGGCAATTCGATATTAAAAATTCGATATTATGTCTGTTTACCCCCCAGATGTGACTCCTCAGACGGCAGATGACCTAATTTAAGGTTGACTGGTTGTTCGTCTCTCCTTCTTCTACAGTTCTAGATGGCTCTGGAGAGTCTCTGGCTTTCTGCGGTTCCCGGTCTCCAGCTTACAGCTGCTGATGTTCTGGTCTACCGAGGTCAGCACTTAGAGGGGATCAGGTCCAGTTGTCATCCAAAGGGAGCGGAACAGTTGTTCAGGTGAGTGACGCATGGCAGGGGTGGTGGTCTCCTTGGTGCTCCTAGCTGTAATGGCAGGAGGTCTTTGGTGTTGTTGACCTTGCCAAGGATGAATTGTGAGAGTTCTTCTATTATCAAGGACGGCACTATTGCACCGCTGGAATGTTACTTTTTTGACGTTACGCGGGTGCAATGTGCCACAACATATTTACAAGGCCACGTAAAGCCACTTTATGTGGTTTTTCATGGCCTTGTAAATATGTGCCCCTTTCACGCATAAAACTGCATCAAAGGGGCGTTCCATGGGTGTTGCTGTGGGCGTTCCCCACCTAAAACCCATGGAATCTGAAGCATTCCCAGATTTTCGAGAAAACATAAACCTGGAAATGCGTCAGAATCTACCACCACCCCAGGGGCGGAGTTTGGGAAGTGCAACGAGGATAAATGTTTTCATTTCTCCTCTTTTTTTCCTTTTTCTATGTGTACAGCATTCTGCGGCACACATAGAACGAGGAAATCGACTGGATTGATTGGTTTTGTGCAGGAAGGTGTCCCTTCCTGCACAACATCAATCAGCTCCGCAACGCAGGCACCCTTGCACCAAGGCGCAAGGGTGCCTGCGTTGGCGCATGGCAGCCATTGTGCGCCAACGTAGGGTAAAAAGACAAGAATGAGACCGATCTTATTGATAGGGCTATTCCTGCCCTTTTGTTTTGTCACATGGCAGCGCAGCAAGATTCCTTGCAGCGCTGTCCTGCACCAAAACCTCTTAAATGAGGCCCCAAGTGTGTTTGCACCATTTTTAAGACCAGCTACTTTCTGACGTTAAAAAACTGCCTTTAATGGGACTTAGAGGCAGTTTTCCTTTTTTTTGCGACGTACAAGGAAACCCTTGTAAATATTGCGTAGTGTGTTTTGCGGGTGTTTTTAGGTGGGAACGCCTACTTTGCATCTCATTTTCAGTAAGTCACGCTAACAGAAGTACCACTATAAAAAAAATCACGTTAACGCTGAAAAAATGCCGCTAAATGGACTTTGCGGCAACTTGTAAATACGGTGATAAAAAAAAGCCGCCGTAATGTCAAAAAATTGGCGGCCCTAAGTCCAAAAGTAGAAGTCTACCCCTGCTGAAGTTTACCTTCTCAGAAATTTTTCTTTGGAATTTCTTCTAAGTCTGAACTTAAGCCGAGACTGGGCCGAATCCACTTCTTGTGGTGGAGGTGTGGCGCAGTGGCCAGATCGACTGACTCCGGAGCGCAGGGCTTGTGGTTCGATCCCCGGTGGCAGCTTAGCACCATGTGACTCTGGGCAATAGCTGACAATCTCCCCGACTGCCACCTGCACCTTGAAACCTTTCAGGAGGTGATATGTTCAAGTTTTACAAATACAGAATTAGTTTAATTTTCCAGACCGTGCGCCATAGTGGCCACCCATAACTTTTGATTTTGCCCTGGTATCACATGACTAGATGTCCACGGTTGGTGCTTTGATCTTTTAGGTGCTAGATTGCACTAAAACCTTAAAAAGTTCATAACACCAGTATTTTTGTCATTTTTGTCTCATTTCATTACTCTACACTTCTAAATTTGTGTGGCATTTTTCTTGTGTTGTGTTTTCACTTTTGTTGCTGTTGGACCTGGTCCTCTGCTCTTTTTGCTGAATTTGTTTTTGTTGACCTATGGATTCTCTGCACTTTACCACTGCTAACCAGTGCTAAAGTGATTGTGCTCTCTCCTTTAAACATGGTTTTATTGGCTTATACCAAAATGACATATTCAATTTACTTGTAAGTCTCTTATAGAGTGATGGTCCATATACCCAGGGCCTGTAAACTAAATGCTACCAGTGGGCCTGGAGGACTTATTGTGCCACCCACTTAAGTAGCACCTTAAAACATGTCCCAGGCCTGCTATTGCAGCCTAATTGCAGTTCACACTGCCATGTCGACTTGGCATTAAAACTCCTTTGCCAAGTCTTAAAGTCCTCTTTTATTATATATAAGTAACCCCTAAGGTTAGGACCAAGGTGGCCCCTAGGTTCATTGTAATGAAAAAGTGTGACATGTACTTCTAAGTTTTACATGTCCTGGTAGTGAAAACTTCCAAATTCAGTTTTCATTACCCCTCTCATAGATTAACATTGAGTATTCCTTGTTACATTTAGTAAGTGTTAATTCCCAAATGGAGGGCGTTTGTGCATTCCCTCTAGACAGCCACACTCAAAAGGAGCTTAGGTGTAATTGATGGACCATCCGCAATCTGATGGGCCATCCTGGGCAGGGAGTGTTTTTCACTACTGTGAGGCATACCCTTCTCATAAGATAACATTGGTGATTCCTTATTACATTTAATAAGCTGTAATTTCCAAATGGGAGCTGGTACCCACATCATGTTTGGTGTCTTTGGAATTTTTGTGAGAAACCCAATTTAATGGTAAGGTTGGGTTTTTGATTACAATTTTAAAAATACCACTTTTAGAAAGTTGCCATTTTCTGCCCTTGGCCCTTTTGTGCTTGTAGACTGGCCTGGGTCACATGACTGGGTGTAACCGACAGTTAGACTTTGTGAATTCTTCCAAGACAGTCACACAATAGAGGGATTAGTCATGCTGAATGGGCCATCTGCTGGCGGGATGGGGGGTAAGCTGAGCACAGCTCCATTTGCAACTGAATAGCCTGTGCTTTGCCTTCACACAAAGGGCCTAAAGATCCCACATTGTCACTGCAGCCAGCTTGGAGCCAGGGCAGGGGAGGCAGGAAATTACAAGTACTTCAAAGCCACAGTCTAGAAGCTTCTCCCACCTTTCAGAACCAGGGCACGAGGGTATAAAAAGGGGACCGCAGACACAAACTCTTCAGTACACTTCTGGACCTGAGGATACTCTGCCAGGAAGAAGGGCTGCTGTGCTGCTGAAAGGAATTCTACTCTGCTGGACTGCTGCTCTGAAGGACTGCTCCTCTGCTGGATTGCTGCCCTGTTGTCCTGCTGTTTTGCTACCTTCTGCCTGGGTACAAGGACTGGATCGTCAACAGTCCTAGGACGTCCAGAGTGACTCCGAAGGGCGAAGTTTGCTGGCCTGTTGTTCAGAACCACAGGGATACAAAAGTCATCCTCTATCTTGAACCTGCACTTGGACCCAGCCTGAGTGAGTCCTGACCCTCTAAGTGGTGCTGTTCCAGTCCTTGCCCCTTGGAAGTGGCACTGAAGGTGCCCAGATAGCTAAAATCCCAAAGTACAGAATTAAAAAATGTTTGCCTAAAAAACTGCTCTGAGAACTAGGAGGAGACCGGGACCAACTTGCTCACCTATTCGCCTAAGGTGCATTGCTGGTCAGACTGACTTCGCCTGCTATTTTCTTATCCGCAGCAGCAAATTCTCTTCAGCAGTCCTTCACCTTAGGGGTATCTGATCTCGTGGAACTGTTTTTGGCTACAGCCTTCTGCCTCATCCCACTGTGGATTTTCAACTTCCATTTTGGCGAGTCCAAATGTAGAAATCTTCACCGTGGCTTCAACCTAAGCTCATCCGATGATGACACTCTCTCCTCGAACACCTCCTGCAGGGTTGCCCCCCTGAACTTTACCTTCTCAGAACATTTTTCTAAGAAGTTTTTCTAAGTTCAAAGGTAAACACTGACTAGGCTTGATCCACTTCTTGTATCCGAAACATGTTCCATCGCGGTCAGCCATATTTTTTACTTGACCCGGTCTTGCGTGACTAGATGTCCACGGTTGACACTTTGAACTTTTAGGCACTACTTTTTACTAAACAGTTTTAAAAATTCATAACTACGGTTCTACTGATTGGATTTTTGTTTTCTTAGCGTCAAGTGATTTATCAAAATGTACTCAATTTTTCTAAATTACTTGACCAGGGCTCACACCCCAGTCAACCAACAACCCAATTTCTCACAGTTGCTGTTTGTGTTCTGTATAGATACTTTACACAATTGCCTCTATGTTAGGCCTGAGTGCTTTTATGCCAAGCTACTGGAGGGTTAATTTAGTGACTTTTTGTGGTTCACACTGATTGTGGATGTTGCATGAGGATGGCTCACACCCCCTCAACCAACAACCCAATTTCTTACACATGTATAGAAAGCTAACTACTCATACAAATTAAACATCTTGGCCTTGATACCCATTTACTGTCAAAATACTGTTAGTGTGCATGCATTAGCACTCAACAACCATCAGTGCGACAGAACATTGATCAAACAAGATACATTTCAGAATCCAGGAAGGTAGACCAGTTAAGCTAAGTCACATTCTATAAATGCAACACACATGTTTCATTAGCTGCTATATTTAGTGAGATTTAGGTCCAAGTTTTTTGAGAATTTGCATTAGGGTTGCCTCACTTTTTTGGCGCAGCCCTACGCAAATTCTATTTTGGAATTTACAAAGCCACGCAAAGGTCAATTTGCAGGCTTTCATGACTTTGTAAACAAAAAAAGTAACGCAATGCAGTGCACAGAGCTGCTTTGTGTTACCTTGCGTCGGGGAGGCATTACATTGGTGGAGCATGGGTGCTCCCATGCATCCATCTATCTATCTGGATGCAAACCTATATATAGTAAAGTCAGTAAACATGGGTTAGCACCAAAATGGTGTGCCTACCTGGGCTGGCATAGCAAGAAATATCTTTATTTATCCTTATAACTTTATCTTGGCTACTTGCTGCTTTGCGTTGCATGAAAGGAAGAGAGCAGAAATGCCCCATATTTACTAAGATATGGCACACTTCTACTCTCTCTTTGCGCTAGTGCACTTGTGGCAGCCTAGAACCAAATCAAGGGTGCCTGCATTGTAGTCAGAATAGTTTTTGTGAAGGATCCCTTCTTGCACAAAAACAATTTTAGAGGCTTATTCCTCCTTGTATTTGTGCTGCAGAGTCCAGCAAACATGCAAAGTAAAAGTAACAAGGAGAAATAAAGATATCTCTCCTCGTTATGCCAGGTGCAACATTTTGGTACAAACCCAGGTTTACAGACTTAGTAAATATGGGTTTGAGTCAAAATACATGGTGGGTGCACGGGAACAGCCATGCTCTACCCATGGAACGGTTCCCGGTTGCAAAATACCGCAAGGCAATGCACTTCATTGCGTTACTTTTCTTTTACAAAGCCACATAATTGGCCTTTCTTTGGCTGTGTAAATCCTGAAATACATTTTGCATCATGTCTGCTGCAAATATGCGACATAATTATGATGCAAAATGTCAATATGGAACCTTGTGTTTTTGGATCCTCAAAAAATAAATATATTAACAATAAACATCGATTTTGCAAAAAAATAAAACATTTGTGTTAGACCTGACATCCTTAGCATGGTTTCCCTAGCATTTTTGCCTTTTGACCTCCTGTTTTTGACTGTTGTGCTGACTTCGTTTTTACTGGCTTTAGGTATCTGGGTACTTTACTACTGCTAACAAGTGCTAAATTGCATGTGCTCTTTACTTAAAACATGGTTAACATTGGTTTATTCACAATTGGCATGTTTGATTTACTTGTAAGTCCCTAGTAAAGTGAACTACATGTAACCAGGGCCTGTAAATCAAATGGTACCAGTGGGCCTGAAGCACTGATTGTGCCACTCACTTAAGTAACCCTTTACACATATCTCAGGCCTGCCACTGCAGAGCATGTGTGTGCAGTTTTAAACTTCCATTTCAACCTGGCAAGTTAACCTACTTGCCAGGCCCAAACCTTCTTTTCTATTACATATAGGTCACCCTTAAGGTAGGCCCTGGACAGTCCATGTGCAGGGTGCAGTGTATTCAAAAAGTAGGACATATACTTTTAAGTTTAAGATGTCCTGATAGGTAAATACTCTTAAATCCGTTTTTCACTATTGTAAGGCCTATCGCTCCCATAGGATAAAATTGCGATTGCCTTATTACAGTTTATAAGTGTAATTTCCATTTGGAAACAGATTGGATCCCAAAATGTTGGGTCTCTGAAATCACAATTTAAAAACATAACTTATGGTGAAGTTGGTTTTTAAACTGCAATTCTGAAAATGCCACCTTTAGAAAGTTGGCATTTTCTTACTGTAACCATTTGGTGCTTGCTGCCTTTCTCTGGAATACACGTCTGGGGTGGGTGACAGCTGGCTTCCTGCATTCCCTCTAGACAGCCACACACAAAGCAAAGGTAGGTGTGACTGAATGGCCATCTGCATACTGATGGGTCATCCTGAGCAGAATGGGAGGGAGGAGCTGACACTTATACCTGAGAGGGCTGTGTCCTGTCCCCACACAAAGGGTTGCATAACCCCTGTAGTGAGTCTGGAGCAAGGGCAGGAAAGAAAAAAGGACTCCGTGCACTTCAGAGCATCTCTTAGAAGTCTACCCCGCTTCAAAGGCCCAACTGGGTACAAGTACTGGACCATTTGACACCACCAAATCAGGATACTTCTGGAACTGAGGACATTCTACCAGGAAGAAGGACTGATGTGCTGCTGGAGAGACTGCCACTTTGCTGAACCGCTTCGCTGTATTGTCCTGCTTCCTGCTGCTTCTTGCCTGGTAGTGAGGACTGGACCTACATCTCTACATCCGAGAACTTAAGTATCTCCAAGGGCTTGTTGGCTTGCCTCCTGTTTCTGATTTATCTGGGATATCAAAGACTTCTCTCTTTAACCTGAAAACAGCACCTGGACTCTGTCTGCTGCGAGTCCTGCTCTGTTAAGTAGTGCCAATCCAATCTTGGGCCCTCGGAAGAGAGCCCAAAGTGCTGTATCTGCCATAACCGATGCATCGACCTCGCTGCGCTGATCAGTACCGATGCAACCCCGCCGTTGTGGGAACCAGATCGACGCATCACCCTTGGGACTGCCGCATCGCCTCCAGAACCGCCGCATTGGCATTAATGCACCTCTGCCACTGCATAGAGAAGATCGACGCATGCCTCTACACGTGGAGAAACCCGGCACATCGCATTTGGAAGCACCGCACCTCGGAACCAGTGCATTGCTCATGGACCTAACCCATCAACTCTGTTGCAAGGAGAAATCCGGTGCATCACCTCCACTGCATGGGGATCACCGACAGATCTTGTTGCTGGGAACCTGGATCAAGGTACTTTTACTCAGCGGGCCCTGTGTGGGTCCAGTTTCCGGCCTGCTCTCCACCACAGTCAGCCTGAACTCTTGACTTTGTCCCGGTCCAGTGCGACCAGTTAACTCTTTGAGCGCTTACTACTTCTAAGACCTGTTTTTGAATTTAATTTAATTAAAAATTCATATTTCAACTTCTACTGATTGGATTTTTGTCATTTTGGTCTTGTTATATTTATAAAAGTATTCTCTCCATTTTTGGTGTGGAGTCTTTTTGTGGTGTTTTCACTGTGTTACTGTTTGGTGTGTTGCACAAATAATTTACACATTGCCTCTTAAGTTAAGCCTGACTGCTCTGTGCCAAGCTACCAGAGGGTGAGCACAGAATAATTTAGGGTGTGTTGTTACTTACCCTGACTAGGATTGTGGTTCCTGCTTGGACAGGGTGCATACCTCTGCCAACCAGAAACCCAATTTATAACAATTTATATAACTAGAAGATATTATAAATACATTACATATTTTTCATTCATATATATCTTACCAGTGGTAAGGCAACAAATGATGCATCAAGTCTTCCTCTCGGGACATAACTTCTGACAGCGATGCTGCACCTCCTGCACCATGTGCTCTGTTCTTGTCATGTATTTTAGGTATTGTTGTACCCCATCCCATTGCTGCTTGTGCTTCTTTAAGGGTAACCTTGAGCAACTCGGCCACCAGATGCTAGCATCTGTGGTAGGAAGTGGATGACAGCCAAACCAGGGCTCCTACCGCTCTCTCAACAAAAGTTTTTTCTAAACTTATGAGGCATACCTACACTAAGAACATAACCAAACACTATACTATCCCCAAACACACCCCAGATAAACATTTAAAGCTCAAACAGCACAAGACAAGAGAGTCACAGACTAACAGATAAGAACAAAGACACACACCAAATTAGATACAATTTCATAGATTGCAACAAATTAATGAAAAAGAACAACCACAACACAATTTCACAAACTAACACACCTACCAATTGGCAATCCAAAATCAATACTCCACACAATCCACCTCAAACACCTCCAAATCGCCAGCACACAAAAGAGAAATTGAAAGGTGAAACATGTACCTATGTCTGCATGTCTTTTGCCCCTTTTATGGCGTTTGTAATGACGATTTGCGCCACATTGTGTGACTTTTCCCATACAATGCCATACAATCAGTAGATGTGCGACAATACATTAGAAAAAGTCACACATCCTCATGCAAATCAGTTAAAAATGTAAAAAATATGTTGTAGAATACATTTGATAAATTAATATCACACAGAATATGTATGTTTGCCACACAAAAACATTGTATAAGTATAACAAAGATTCAACATTTCTTAAATAATATCCAAAAATGTTATTTAAAAAAATCAAAACAATCCAGACATGTAAAGCTCAAATTGAATAACAATAAACATTTGTGAGATGTATGCTAAATAAGATTAAACAAAATAATATAAAGTATGCATCATAACCCCTAACAATGTGCTAAGTAAAGGTCATTCATAGAAAACTGGATTTAACAATGTTATATTTTTATAGGTTAAAAGATTATTTCATTTTGTTAAATGTTGAAAATTCAATTTTGCTGGTAATATAGACAACAAATAGGTGATATAAAATAATATAGTATATCATTATATATGCATAATCTTTAATTTATCACATGTTTAAATTAAGAAATACATGTAAATAAATTATGATTACAAAGATAAAATATAAGCAATGGTTTACAAAAACATGTAATTTTTTTTAAAGTAATGACAAATAACTAATGTGTTATAGACGCTTAAAAAATATAAAACTTATAAGTACTCCTAGAAGATCTTAGCAGATAACAATATGTATAAATCACACATACATTTAATGTTCATGAGTGAAAAAAAATGCAGAATGTAGACAAAGAGTGAGCCATGAAGGAACATATTGTTGTTGTGAGTGTGTACTGGTAAATACAATAAATACAATAAATGCAGTACTAAAACTAAGAGCAACAACTACATGTATCATTGTTAGAACAACAACGCGCCGCTGTTGGAACCACTACGCAAGTTGCTGCCAAACCTCAATCCATTAGCAAAGTACTCATTATTTGGAGCTAAATATTTGTGCATAAGTTACAATTATTCAACTTTAAGTTCAGACAAGGGCAATGGGCCTTGTGAAAAGTACTTCTGCCTAAACACACAATTAAGCACAGTCTGGCACCAGGGTGAACGCCCAGTATACCAGTAACAGCTCACCATGAAAAATAAAGTTATCGGCACTGTAATTATGCTAAGCACAGAAGGTAGAATGAAATGAATACACTATGTGGCTTGCAGCTACTTCAATAGGCAAGGGGACAAAGATAAGAATAATTCTTGATGACTCTTCATTGGTACTATATAGCTTGTATATTACTATCCCAGTATTGAAAAGTCCCTTGACCGTAGTATTTTGGCTACTGTAAGTAACACATTAATGTTTACAAACAGCATGTGTGTGTGTTCCAAACATGGACACACCGTAAACAATGTGATATCAATTAGAATATGTCAATATACTCACTAATCCTGCAATTCATGATTAACTTGGAAGACAAAACACACACAAACTATATCACAAAAAATAACAACTTATGTAGGAATAATATTTAGCATTTTCCTTAATAATGTACACGCACAAATTGATGTACCTATAAATGGACAAATTATTATCTGTTAAAATTTTTAGCAAAGTCAGGGTCACTCCCCACTGACCGTGTTTTTGTAAACAGAGTGAGTACAGCACACAACATATGGCGGCCGTGTCACATCACTGGTGACCTGATATCCCCATTCGTTGAAATTCCTTTATGTACCTGGGGATCTATATGTTGCATTTTCCGGAACTGGCTTGGTCCCTCAATTTCCAGCCTCTCACCACAGCTCTAGACAGGAACCTATGCAGGTGGAGTTGCCAGCCCTTCAATCCACTGAGATGCATTGCAGTCTTTAAAATGCTGTGCCTCCCCTGGTGTCTATGTATTTTAACAAACTTCCCATATCTCTTTCCCTAGACATGCTTTCGTTCCTCGACGTCAATACCGACAGCATTTGTTTGGGCGGGAGAGCAACATTGTGTGGGTTTCACCACAGCACGGAAATCTCCATTTGACTGCAGCCTTGGTATGACCGACATCTACGGCTACTACCTCGCTGCTCATCTGGTCCCCATTAATGAGGATGGGATGACCCCTCTTAATGATTAAAACTACATCTACTAGGGTTTGAAGGGCCCTACTGCACCCAAATGGCTATATGATGCTGGAGGGCAACTTTACGTTTGATCGGATGGGAGCAGCATTTGACAGACATGACCCCTCTCTGGCAAGGCACCTGGCTCCAGCAGATGTCGAATTTCCAGGGTTTGACCCACCGGGACCACATAGTGATCATGTGCCTTGGGGATGTTTGCGGCGAGGCTCGGTAATGTCCTTTCAAGAAATGCACGACCAATACACCCTATCCCACACACAATTTTTTCGCTTTCTTCAATTACGCCACACTGTGTGAGATCATCTCCCTGTTTGTAATGATAGTGTGCAATGAAGACAGCGCTTCACCCTCCCCCCCTCTTTTTTGTTGTGCTTGTTATGCATGCACGTTAGTTGGATGATGTCCAACTGGTTTGGATGAGGAGTTGTATGCTTCTGGTCCAGGGGACAGGGAGTTCGGTTAGTTTTATTAGGTTTTGGGTTTTAGGTACAGTTACCTCTGTCTGTTGCTTTAGGGTAGTATTAGAACAAGCAAGTGTCACTGTAATATGGGCTACAGTGATCATCTCTGGCTATTCTACATGGCGACCTCTGTGAAATATAATTTTGTATCCTGGAATGGGGAATTCACTTTGCCCTCCTGCAGGAAACCCATCTTAATAAACCTGAAGGATTGGCTCTTCACAAGAGATGGCGGGGCCAAGTATGTGCCACCACTTATTCAGCATTTGCCAGAGGAGTATTGATTTGGGTGAGACCTGGGGTACCCTTCCAAAAAACTAATGAACTTGTGGATCCTGAGGGTAGATTTGTGGTTGTCTCTAGGAGGTTAGCAGGATGTGATGTGACCTTACTTTTGTCAGAATTTATATACTTAATACTAACCAGAGTGGTTTTGTTGCGGACCAGTGTAGGGCCTTGGCACCTTACATGACTCAGCTCATTTTATTATGTGGCAATTTTAACTGTGTTGCAGATTTGGCATTTGATCGTTCACACCCACTGTTAGGGGATTCTCCTGAATACCGGACAGCTCGTAATTGTGGTGCCTGGCAGCAGCTGGGGAGCTTGTTGACTCTTGGAGGCAAATGCACCCTGTGGCACATGACTACTCATTTTACTCCGGTCTACACAAACTTCATGTTTGGCTGGATGTAAAAGTTACTTACCTTCGGTAACGCTATATCTGGTAGAGACACAGTCTAGCAGCAGATTCCTTTACTTTGAATTCTCTCCAGGTGCCAGTCTGGATCTGAAAATTTTTCAGCAGTACCTCTGCGCGCCAGAGGACGGCGTTGTATGGCTCTGCGGTGACGTCATCTCCGGATATGATGTCAGCGGAGCCATATAAGTCCCCTCAGCCGCGCGGACGTCAGTTTCTTCTGTGAAATCTTCCGCGACATAACGCGGAGCAACTACAGAAACTGGTTGTGGAAACAGTGTGCCAAAAAAGGTAAAAAATCTTTGAAACATTAATAGATAAAATACATCAAATGGTATATTAATACCAGACATGGAGTTTGAAGAAAATCCCCGAAAAAAATCAACGAACACAGGGCTACATGAAATGCTACGCCCTGGAGAATAACCCCTCTAAGAGAGAAAAGGCTATGCACTCTATAAACCATTCTGCAATGTTTTTTTAATTTTAATTCTTTTTATTAAACAAGGAGAATTGACATTACAAGGCACCATTATGCATGACATTCTTCAGACTTAATACAATTCTTACCATTACAAAGGAGGTCTGTTATAGTGGTTGGCAACATTATTATGGCGATGAGAGATCTTCCTGTGGTGTCACAACTGGGGGAGTACAGATATTACCCCGATATACATTCCAATCATTCCAGATGTGGGACCATTTTTTAGGGCATCCCCTAGACACATACACTGTCTTCTCCCGGAACATGCACCAATCCATGTCCCTCTTCCAAGCTGACACGGTCGGCGCCAGTATGGATCCCCACATTTGGGCAATATTTCGCTTTGCCACCATCAACCCCAAAGTGACCCATGTAATGCGTTTGTTGTTAAGATCTGTTGGCTCCCACACATTCAGGAGACACCGCTTGGCCTCCAGGGGAACAGTAAGTTTAAGGACCTCACTAAGGATGTCGTGTATTTTCGTCCAATATCTCTGGATCTGCGGACATTCCCAGAGTATGTGTAGAAATGTGCCCTCACACCCACAGCCCCTCCTACAGTTACTATATTCCGCCCTTCCCATTTTCAGTAAACAGGGTCCGGTCATATAGATACGGTGCAGTATCTTAAGTTAGACCAGACGTAGTCTAGCTGATATGGCCACCTCGCGTGTGGAGGCGATCGCCTCCACCCAGTCTTCGTCATCCAGAATAATGCCATCCCTTTCCCATTTTTCCCGTAGATGATGTAGGGGTTCAGCTGAATTATTTACCAACTTTTTATAGGTTAGTGAAATGACTTTTGTAGGCAAGTAACCGTCTACAATCCTGTCCTCCAGGGGTGAGGATTCAGGAGGGCTTTCGCCCCTGTAAAGGCATGTCTGTAGTGCGTGTCGAACCTGTAGGTATCTAAAATGTTCAGTGGCGGCCAGATCGTACTCCTGCTGTAGGGTGGGGAATGATTTGACCTCCCCCTTAACCCATAGGTCACCAATCCTGGAGATGCCTATAAGGTCCCACTTGTCGAAGCCCCTAGTTTTCCACAGGTTCCCGAGTAGGTCGGAATACCACAAGGGGGTAGCTAATGTTGGTTTGCCCTCCCACCCCAGACTTCTCGTAGCTGCTTGCCAAACTTGTACAGAGTGCTTGGTCGGAGTTTCCCCTTACGTGTATACAGAGCCCTGTTGTAGGTTCCCCACGGCAGTAACCATCTGTCCATTGCGTAGCCAGGGTCATCTGTTCGCCTGTACGTCCCATGATTAATGGCAGCCAGGTGCGCTGCCCAGTAATACCTTTTAAGGTCGGGGAGACCAACGTCCCCATCATACCAGGTGAGATTCAGTTTGGAGAGTGCTATGCGTGGCCGGCCACTCCACAACAGGCTTCTCTGCAAGCTTTCAATTTTTTTTAAATAGCTGGAAGGGACAAAGTCCAATGAGTTCTGCAACACATAATGGAAGCACGGCAAGGACATCATTTTAAATAAGGACGCCCTGCCCAACAAGGAGAGCGGAAGCGCCTTCCAGCATTCCGAATCTCTCTGTAATCGCTGTAAGGGTGGGAGGAGATTACGAGCAAATCTACTAGCAGGGTCTGCTGTGATATAGATGCCTAGGTACTTAAAGCCCGTCGTGGTAATCTGCACCGGACATCCCCTGGGGAGGTCAGGCTGGGGTCCATGGAGGACATATAGTATTGACTTACTCCAGTTAATCGAGTATCCGGAGTACCTGCCAAAGATCGCGAATATGTCCAGTACAGCTATAAGGGATGCCTTCGGGGAGGCCAGAAATAGGAGCACGTCATTGGCATACAAAGAGATACGGTCTTCCCATGTGTCCGCCCACTTGAGTCCACGTATCACCGGGTTCCTCCGTATCCAGGATGCCTGGGGCTCCAGCGCCAGTGCAAACAAGAGCGGGGAGAGAGGACAGCCCTGACGAGTCCCCCTACTCAGGGTGAAGACTTCCGACTTTTTGTTGTTAACAACCACTTGGGCTAGAGGCTTTGAGTATAGGAGCTGTACCCACTGAATAAACTGGGGGCCAAACCCCATTTTTCCCAGGACTGCGAATAAATACGGCCACTCAATTGTATCGAACGCCATCGTGGCATCTAGTGACACAATTAGCGCCGCTTCCTGGATGGTGGCCGCTCTCCCCAGCACTCCATGCACTCTACGTAAGTTCAAGGCAGTGTTGCGCTGTGGCATAAAGCCTGATTGGTCCGGATGAACCAATCCACCGATCACTTTGACCAGCCTGATAGCAAGGAGTTTAGCCAGGATCTTAGGCTCGGCGTTAAGTAAGGAGATTGGCCTATATGAGGCGCAATCCGACCTAGACTTGCCTTCCTTGTGTATAGTCACCAGGGTCGCTATCCGTTGGTCCCGTGGCAGTTCCCCCTTTCCCCTGCTTTCTTCAAACATTGCACGCAGGTGTGGGGCAATTATGTCAGGTCTGAGTTTGTAGAGTTCAATCGGCAAGCCATTGGGACCTGACGCCTTCCCCGATTTCTGGCTTCTGATCGCTAGGGCAATCTCATCCGCTGTAAGAGCACCCTCTAAGTAATCTCTGTCTGCAGCCGACAGCAGTGGCAGAGTGATATCTGTAAGGAGTTCTTGGGAGTCATGTAGCGTGTATGGTGCCTGCGAGCTATACATCTGCCCGTAGTGTGCAGCAAATGTGTTAGCAATCTCTTGGGGGTCAGTAATCCGGTGTCCTGCCCTATCTAGTAACTCTGGTACTAATCTACTAGCCAGTTCTTTTTTGTCCAGCCATGCAATTAGTTTCCCCGCCTTATCCCCCTGATCGTAAATTCTGCCCTGCGTCTCTCTTCCCATTACTTTGGCTCTGTCAGTCACTAAGGCTTTTTAGCTATCTCTCTTTAGCTGGAGGACATGGAGCCTATCCGGATTGGACCCCCCGTCAGTCTCCTCTTCCAAACGGGATATTTCGTCTTCTAACGCAACCTCCTCCTTCGCTTTTCCTTCCGTGCCCCTGCAATTTGAGAGAGTGCCTGTCCCCTCACCACTGTTTTGAACGCTTCCCACAGCATCTGGCGGGAGTGTACTGAGCCCTCATTTTCTTGGAAGTAGTGTTCTATTGAGGCATGCAGTGCCTTACGGACCACCGGGTTTCGGAGGTGCCAGGGGTTAATAGGTGCAACTCGCCCCACTCTGTGTTGGCCGACAACGAAATGGGCCCACAAGGGGGAGTGGTCCGAGATACCCCTCGCCATGTGTCTAACCTCCTTAATATGTGCTAGTTGGTCTGGAGGGACCAGCAGGTAATCAATTCGCGACTGGCTATTGTGAGCACCAGAGTGAAAGGTGTACTGGGTGGTGTCAGGGGGGTACGCTCGCCATGTGTCAAGAAGCCCTAGAGCCTCTAGAAAGGCTCGGAGCCAACGGTTTGAGGGGCGGAGTTCTCGCTGAGGGTAACGGTCTAACGTACCTGAGACCACAGAGTTAAGATCCCCCCCGACCACCAGGGGACCATCCGGTACCGCCAGTAGGATAGAACCCAGGTCTTTGAATGCCAGTCCCTGAAGGCCCGGTGGTATATACACCGACATACGGGTCAGCGTGGATCCCTCCCACTGGCCCGTAATGCCCGCATTCCTCCCCCACTCGTCCACCCAAGAGGATTGCACTGTCATTGGGAAGGATTTCCTAAGCAGTATACCTGTTCCTCGCGAGCCCGTGGTGAAGCCCGCATTTGCAACTAATTTGTATCCCCACCGATCTAGGGCTCTACATGTGTTTCCCACCAGGAGTGTTTCCTGAAGCAACACCACATCAGGGGCATGTCGTCTGATATATTGCAACACTACACAACGCTTCACCTTGTCCCCCAGACTATTTACATTCCAACTCATCAATTTAAAACTCTTATCCCATTGCATAGTCATGAGAGTTCACGTATTACCAATCCACACTCGTATCGGATCTTCGGTGCCTTGTCGATTCAAAACAAACAAACAATAAAACCATAACCCCTCCCAACTGCCCCCCTCCCGGCTCCCCTGCACTCTGGGCTCGGAACTGCCCATGACTCACTTAATGCAGAGTGCCTGTCGCCCCAAAGCTATACTAAGAGAAGAAAATTGGGGGGGAAGATGCAGCTCCGCTCCCCCCTCAACAACGTAATCAAGTTGTGACCCTGTGTATGGCCAGCCTTATTCTATGGTGAAGTATGCAGATTAAGCCATAGGATCCTTATCAATCCCCCTGTGCCTTATGAACCCGGAGTTCATGCAATAAGTAGTCTGTATGCGATCGAGGAACGTCAACTGTACAGATTCAAAACCTGGTCATCCGGGCATTTCTGTGCCAACTAGTATCCATGGGAGTCGTGTTCCACCGGGTCTCTCCAACCATCCAACCACTCGGCAGCTTCCTCCGGAACGTCGAAGAAACGGACTTTCCCCCCGGCCTCCACTCGAAGCCGCGCAGGGAATAACATCGCATACTTCAGGCCTTTGTCCCTCAGTCTCTTCTTGACCGTCAAGAACGACCTGCGCTGTCTCTGAACCGCCTGGGTGAAGTCCGGAAGGAAGGTGATTACTGAGTTTTCCCACCGGAGTGGGGGTGCGACTCTGGCCGTTTGAAGAATAACATCCCTATCTCGATAGTTCAGGAGCCTGGCCAGTATTGGGCGGGGAGGAGCCCCGATCTTCGGGCGGCCTCCCGGTACCCTATGGGCTCTTTCCACAACAAAAATGTTCGACAGGCCTTTCGGTTGGAGATGAGTTGTGATTAGGTTCGCCACGAAAAGATCTGCAGCCTGGCCCTCCGCTTTTTCCGGTACACCTAAGATGCGGACGTAGTTACGCCTCGAGCGCCCTTCATAGTCATCTAGTTTCCCTTCGGCGAACTTACGGAATGCTTGCAGCTCCCTAACTTCATTTTGTAACTGGTTGGTGTCATCGACGAGACTCGTGGTTGTTATTTCGAGTTGTTTGACCTTTTCCCTGTTTGTGGCCAGGTCCGCCCTAATAAGCATCACTTCGGAGGATATCGTGTCCATTCTCTGCTCTAGGGAGGTGCGGATCTCGCCGATTGCCTCCATTACATCTTTCAATGTGGGCTCTAGGACTCCCCCTTCTGGTCCCCCTGATGGCTTGTCTCTGAGCTGCTGCTGGTCGGGCATGGTCCCCTTAGGGCAAGTGTACCTGTGCAGTTTGTTGGTTTGGGTGGCCTTGGGGCCTCTGGAGGTTGACATAGCGCCCGGTGTGAGCGCGCAGTACCCTTACGATTGCCTCACTGGTCCGTCGAGTTGGAACCCCGTCTTTGGTACTACTGGGTCAAGCGGGGTCGCGCCGGTAGGTCCCCAGTGCCGATTGCGCCCTTTACTGCGTCATGCGGGCAAGCCTGTTGTTATCTGCGGGATCCCTGGTGTCCCTACTGCTGCGGCTGCTCTGCATGTGAGATAGTGTCCACAGGGTACTCCGAGCGTGACCGCTAACGTTTGGGCCTAAAATGGCAGCCCCGTCACTATCCTCGTACCGCCCCCGGGGTAGTGTGTCTACCAGCGCCGCTCACCTTGGCATTAGTTCTGCGGATGGTCGACACATCCGGGCTGTCAGCCCCACGGATTCTCTGCAGCGCTTGCTGGCACTTGGACCATCAAGGGCCTCCTCCAGTACACGAGGCCCCGGCTCCAACGTTCCCCCGGGCCTCCGTTCGTCCCGGCCAGGTCGTCCGGTCTCTATTCGCTGGTGCAACAGGTTGAGGCACACGCATGCATGACTGGCTCCTACCAGCCAGGTGCTCCCTCCAAGTGCCGGTCGCTTACAGGCAATCCCTCCTTCAGACCGGGCCCGATTCTGTGCGCTCAGTCTTGCCGCCGCAGGCCAGCCTCGCCGAAACTCCTAGTAGGGATCACCTCAGCCCGGCGGGAGCCCGATCAGTTACACTGCTCCGGACGTCAATTCGGCGCTCAGGGGGGGCCTCCGGTCCAGTCAGCGGTGCGCCGGATGTATGCAGCCCACCGGCCTTCACCCCAATGCGGGCAGCCTCATCACTCGAGGTCCCGGCTTTCGACCTGTCGCAGGCCGATCACTCGCATCGGTCGAAGCCGGAGGTTCCTTGGCACTGGCGGCTCGTATTTAGGCTCTTTCTGATCGGCGGAGCTTCCGCCAGCTGGTCCTCGCCTCGGGTCTCGGATATGTAGGGCAGATTGTTGCGGGAAGGAAGGGTTTAGCGCGGAGCGATGCTAGGCTGCGGCCATCTTGTTTCGCCGCTTAGCCACGCCCCCCATTCTGCAATGTTAATAAATGGTATGGCAAAAGCCAACAGAAACTACAACAACACCAGGTTGTGTCATAGATCACACATTACGCGATATACTGACAGTAGCAATGTAAAGGTATGAAGATACCAAGAAGACTTTTATAGAAAGAACAAAGAAATTAATACTGCCCACTGGTGTGCCAACCAGAGGAAAGAGAAAACACACACCCAGTTTACCAAGCACACACATTTGGAGATGGATGTTATTGCCACATCAAAACAAAAGCTAAGTGGCCAGGTCAAGCGATTTGTTTAGTCCCGAAATAGATTGAGATAGAGATCTCTGGTATATAACCCATCACTGAAACTGTATAACCCTTACCTCAAAGGTCATTTGCAGAGCGGGGGAGGATGGGCAGGGCGTTGAGGAATCTGCGGCTAGACTGTGTCTCTACCAAATATAGCGTTACCAAAGGTCAGTAACTTTTACATCTGATAGAGACATCTAGCCGTAGATTCCTTAACTTTGAATTACATACCATAGCTATACCCCACTGGAGGGGGGTCTGCGAACTAATCCCAATAAAGTTCTCAAGGAGAACTAGGGGGTCAACAAAAGACTGACCAAGAGCATGTGGGAATAGTGAAACAAGAGCTTGGCTCTTAATAAAACCTATGACTTATGTCATGGAGCATATAAACAAAAGCAACAGTACAGGCCTTGAAGGGAAAGAGTTAAAAAGCTTTAAGAGTTTCTGGCAGAAGACAGCCATGACCCCTCTATCCCAAAAAAGGAAAGAAGACTGGACGACCAAAAGGGTCAAAGGCATGATAGAAGACACATAATCTCTGCTGTTTCTGACAATAAGAAACATAAAAAGAGACGTCATACTGGAACTTAATAGGACTTTCAAAACCAATTTCCCGAAGGAAGTATGAACAACACCCCTTTGTCATGATTAATATAGTGTGGACAATTTGAAACATCCACAATCATTCAAAGACACAAAAGATGCATATATAGACATAAATATATATATAGATATAGACTCCTGTGAAGAAAAAAACAACTTGCAACATTCTGTCCCAGCCCTAACCGGCAGGAGCATGCAAGCATGAGCATCCAGAGCCCACACGCCTTGAACATATACAGAAGTGTATCAGCAGATACTCCTATTGGCCCATCCCTTCATGGAATTCTACTGGCCAGTGAATATTGCAAGAACGCAGGGACATATAAAACTTGCCCACTACAGTATCAAAGTTCGAAAGACAGAACATAACTTTGAGTCTCAATAAGCTCCGAATAACAGAGCAAACAAAAAGGGACCTTCTGTTCCTTTCTTTTGCCCTTTGTAAAAAAAAGAATTAAAGAATAAATTAATTAAAAAACAAGATGCTGTAGCGAAAAGGGGGGCACATAAAGTGCAGTTCAAATAGAAGTACAGCCTTGTCAACAACAGGCACCTACAACTCCTATGATACATGACAATATGAGAAACACAGCAACACGTAGTAATATGTATGCTCCATATATCATCATACATAACATCCCTGAAATGAGGGACTTGGTAAAAGTTACCCTGCCCCAGGAAAACAGGGGTGGGGCTGCCACCACCACAACTGTATATGTGATTTGTCAGAAGAAAATTGCTGACTGTGAATTGGGAAACAAGAAAAAGAAACTATCACGAAACCTCACAAAGTGAGAAACGCTGAAAGAAAAAGTACATGCCCTCCAGAAGATAGGGAATGTAGACCAGACAGAACTACATATATCAAGAGCATTCACTAGAAGGGTGAATGCACCAATTTATGATAACTTGGGGCAAGGTGGCCCAAATGCAACTGTTGCCTAAATACCGCACCACAGCATGGAGCAGGGATAAGTATACCACCCACAACGTGGAGCATGGAGGTATACCGCACCACAACGTGGAGCATGGATAGATATTGTCTGTATTGGTGAATTAAAATCATGTTTATACTAGACGCTGTTCTTACCCGAAGGAAGAATTCACAAGCAAATAACATTCGAAGAATGCAAAAATGCGAATTGTGAACTAGAGCACCGATCCAACTTGCTACATCTCTGCAAAGCTCTGATGCACTCAAAGAAATACTTAGGAAGCTAAATATATCGCACAGAAGCCACTGGTTTGGAAGAAACCATAAATGCGTGAAATGCAACAGAACCTTGTGAAAGGCTATTACAAGAAGAAAATAGAGCCCTTGCTCACTACAATAGTTCTTAGAAGAACATAATGCGAAGTCCAAGGAGGACACAGCGGCATAACAGAAAGAGTTTACAGTGAAGAAAGACACTACCAAGGTAGTATTCCTGAAGAGCTATACAATAGCAAACCAGTACTCCACATAGAGTAAGTCATATACCCATAAAAAGGGTATAGTCTCTTGAGCCGAACTCTTCATCAGAGATAATAGAAAAGAAAGTAAACCAGCTACCCAGCTGCAAACCTTATCCGAGAAGTAAAGACTCAAACCCAGAGGGTAATAGTCTACCATAAGACAGAAGCAGTGCTTACACTTCAACACCACCAATGCCATGAAGGCCATAACACAGAGACCACAGCCGTGGACATCATAGGACAAAATAAACAAGACCCTATGAGGTCCAATCACAAGTTGCCAGCCATGAGGAGCTGGACTGCAGAATTAGCATGGCTATCGAATAAATTGAGGCCATCAAAGGGTAAGTCCTTTAGGCTCTCCCGAACATTCTCTGGGAAACTAGATTCATGCAGCCAAGCGTGCCTACTTAGAGCTACAGATCTAGACATAGCCCTACCTACGGAATCCGTAGTGTCCATTGCCGATCTGATAGTGAACTTAGCCATTTCACAACCATCCTGTACCAGCTGAAAGAGTTCAGCTCTAACTTCTTCTGGGAGAGAAGGAAGTAGTCGGTCAACCGAATCCCATAGGGCAAAGGAAGCCCTTCCAAACACACAGGACACGTTCAAAGACCTTAGGGCCAAGCTAGTGGACGCAAACAAATTTCAGCCACACGTCTCCAAGCACCGAGACTCCCTGCCTGGTGGAAACAAGGGAGGAGCTTCCAAATTCAGCGAAGCTGAAGCTGCATGCACAACAAGCCCTCTAGCCTTAGGGTGCCGAGAAAGACAAACAGGGTCATCTGGAGCAGGTCGATGAGGGTGTGCAATGGCACACTCAACAGAGACTCCTGACGTTGACTTGGCCCATGTCCCCAAAAGAATGTTGTATAGCGACTCTTCAAAAGGAAGCAAAGGCTCGACCCCACAGCCACCTTGATGGAGCGGATCCAACAAGGGATCAGAGGACAGAGTCACCACAGGAAGCTGAAGCTTTAAAATGTCAGCAGCCCATTTAATGACCCCAGCAAAAGCCGCACTAGCCTCTGTTGCTATTCTAGGACGTGAAAGTAATTCATAATTAGGGGACAGTTGAAGGCTGGGATCCCCACCAAAAACCAAAGAGCCGCCTTCATGCGGCTGGCCAAGAACACCCAAATGCTCAATACTACCAGTACCTGCAGGCTCGTCCTGCAACACTGGGGAAATGGCAACAGAAGACGCCTCATCCTCAATTTGTCAAGGAGATGGAGCAGGGGCCGCAGTAACAAGAACAGGCGTCTCTGACGCCGACCGTCGTCAAGACGGCATCGTATCGACATCCACCATCAGGGGTGTCTCCGGCGCCGAACGGCAGCGAGACGGCCTTGTATCGACGTCCACCACTAAAGGTATCATCGTCGCCGGTGACAAGCCACCCTCTGCTGACGACACCGACGTCATAGCAGGAAGCCTCACTGGGCTGTTCCCCGACGTCATAGCGACTCCAGCTACGGAGCCAGGGTCCTCGAACGGCGCCGAGGGTGAACCCGCCGACGAACGTCCAACCAGAGTACCACCCACCTCTTTGGGGCCCGAAGGTGCTCCAGGGAGAGGCACTGACCCAAAAAAGGCTTGTAAAGCCTGAAAATACACTATCATTTGGGCGCTAGTCGCCCCCTCACTAGGATATGGTGGATAATTCAGGGCCGACTCCTGTGCAACCGCCTCCGGTAGGGACCGGGAGGAACTGGCACCAGCGTCATGACTTCGCGAGGCCAAGGGCCTCCGTGACTTCGAACCCTTCCAGTGCGATTTAGCTGACTTCAACGAGCGACATCCATGGGAACGGCTCCTTGACGAACGACGTCCACGGGAACGACTCTTCGACCTGCCGCTAGCAGGCGCTTCAGAACCAGAGAGAGATCTACGCCACTTGGATTCTGAATGGGACAGCCGAGCTGACAGCAACTTCATCCGACTTTCCCGAAACAACTTGGGCTTCAGCCTCTGACAGGCGTCGCACTCCTCCAAGTCGTGGTGCTCTCCCAAGCACCACATACAAATGGTATGCAGATCCGTCGCCGACATGTGCCGCGTACAGGTCTCACATGTTGCCTGAAGGCATTGGCACACTGTTCCAGACACTAAAGCCATTGAGTAGGCCAAAAACAAAAAGAGGCCAGAGGAACCGCTTCTCCTGGATCCGCGTTACTGCGCGGAAAAGAAGAAACTGATGTCTGCGCGCCGGAAGGGACTTATATGGCTCTGCTGACGTCATATCCGGAGACGACATCACCGCAGAGCCATATGACGCCATCCCTCGGCGGGCAGAGGTACTGCTGAAAAATGTCTGGATCCAGACTGGCGTCTGGAGAGAATTCAAAGTTAAGGAATCTGCGGCTAGATGTCTCTATCAGATACCTTTTAAAGCGCACTGACTGTCCATGGTGCAGTTCACTGTATTGAATATCTGTGCCAAACTATTTCTGATCACAACCCTGTGTTAGTCTCTCTTAATTGGGGTGTGAGCACCCTTGCAGTCCGATTTGGCGTTTAAAGGTAGAGGCCCTAGATGATTCTGTTCTTAGAAATAATATTGGAGAGGCTATAACCGCTTACTTTAACAAAAATGCTGGAATAGCTACATCCTCTTTGATTGAATGGGATGCATTTAAGACAATGATCAGGGGTCAACACATTGCAGAGGTGGTTGGGGTGTGTAGAACTTTGGTTGGTGAGATGGAAACTCAGGGTACTTAGAATCCTTGAGCAGTGTAGGGCAGGTAATCCTGCTCTTAAATATCCCCTTATTGAGGCAAAGGATTTACTGGCAGCCCAAGCTGAAAAATTAAGTTGTTTTGATTATAAGGAATATTGGACTCGTGCTCATGCTGAGCGTGATAAAGCAGGATCCCTTTTGAAATGGCTTATTAATCCAAACATACAGGAATCTTTGATTCTAGAGCTTGACTCAACTGCTGATGAAGCATTATATAATCAAGCTGGTATTAATGTTCGCTTTTGTGAATATTATACTCATCCATATGCTCCAGCGCCTAGAGCACCACTTCGGGATATTGAGGATTTTTTGACAAATAAGCCAACTGCGGGTCCTCTTGCGTGAGGATGCAAATGATTTGGGACGGGGGGGATATAACTATCAAGAAATTAGAGCTGCCATAAAAATATGGTGTGTGGTAAGGTTCTTGGAGCAGTGGCTTACTTGTAGAGTTCTTTGCTGCATACAAAAATGAGTTGGCTCCTAGATTGGTGGAAATGTATTTCACTTCTTGGAAGACAGGGTACCTGCCAGTGTCTACATGTGAGGCACTGGTCATTTTTATTTTGAAACCTGGTTGCCCTTTAAAGGATGTTAGATCCTATAGGCCATTATCTATGCTCAATGTAGACTATAAAATTCTAAGTCATGTTCTAGTGAGTAGACTCTTACCACATATGCCCTCTTTTGAACTCATACTTATCAAGCGGGCTTTATTCCTGAGCGTAATACAGCATATAATATTTGAAGGTTCATCTCTCTCTTGAATGATGATTTTGTGGATAAGGAGAGGGCAGCTGTCATGGCAGTAGACATTCAGAAGGCCTTTGACAGTTTAAGTTGGGAGTTCTTATATTCTGTTATTGCTCAAATGGGTTTGGGTGCGAGATTTATTCGCTGGATCAAACTTCTCTATGCAGGTCCTATGGTGCAGGTGCGTATTGGCAGAGTGGTATCTGAACCCTATGATGTGGGACGCGGGACTAGACAGGGTGTCCAATGTCCCTCTTATTTTTTGCTAACGCAATGGAGCCTCTGGCCAGCTGTGCCCGCACTAGGGATTTTTATCATGGGATGGAGGTCTGTGGGCAAACCCATTTTGCAGCATTATATGCTGATGATATGCTGCTTTTTCTCCGAGATGTTGGGATGGATTTACCTGTTATTAAACTGCTTTGGTAAAGTATCTGGGCTACATATTAATTGGCATTAATCTCCCTTGTTTCCACTTTGCCGAGATGCAGCACAGCCCCTGAATTTACACGGGCTCAATTGGAGCTGTACCTGGATTAAATATTTAGGTGTAAAAATATATCATAGCCAGCAAAATTTATTAGATGAAAATATTGGAGCAGCTGTTAGAACACTTAGAACTAGTATTCATTTTTGGAGAAGCCTACCATTATCTGTGCTGTCAGAATAGCGGTAGCTAAGATGGTAGCGCTACCAAGATTGCTCTATTTCTTTAACACATTGCCGTTGGTAGTGTCTCGCCAATTATTTCGGGAATTGGAATCGCTACTTCTGAAGTTGTTTTGGGGAGCACGTAGGCATAGATTAGCACTAACAAAACTACAACGCCCTGTAACGGAGGCTGCTCCTGATCTTGAATCCTATTATCTGCTGGCTCAACTGCAATGGTTAAATAAGTGGGTTTACTGTCAAATGAACCCTGAGGAGAGTGTTATTGGCTCACTGCCCGATTCACAGGACTTATTGAAAGTCTTCTTGCTTCCTCGGCGGAGACTGTCTGCAATTTCAAGAGCTGCTAGTGATACAGCAGTGCTGGCGACGTTGCCTGCAGCAAACCCGGGTCCATGTACCCTATTCACCTGATATGCCATTAAAATGGATGAAAATAGTGGCCCACGTAGTAGTGTTACCTTTGGGGTTAGTGTTGGGGACCTATATCGGGATGGTGTATTGCTTAGGTTTGAAGACTTGACTGATGAATTTAATATTGTAACCACAATACAGCAAATACACCCAGATAAGGCTCTCAAGTATGGGGACCAGATATCCACATTAACAAGCCTTTTTACTCATTTTATGATGATTTGTGTCCCAATGATTCGATTGAGGACCCTGGCATGCCAACAAAAGCTGACACATCATTGACCACACCTTCGCTTTTAGACTCACCCACTAATTTGAAAACTACAGTTTCCGATGGGCCCGACCGCATGTAGTTACACACGACTGCCATGACTGGCCCAATAGGAAGCCTACTTCGGGGCGCGCAAGGGACTTCCTTTCTCTACACATTGTGAGGAATGGCTGCATAATCACACATGACCGCCCGCCTATGCGCGTCGCTCTTGAACTGGTATTTAAATACCGGATAGCCACTATAGCAAGGCATCATCGGGAAGACGGAGATGCACTAATAGGTGTTGCCGGCAGGGAGAGACCTTTGATGAAGTAAGGTAGAATGAGTGTGTTCATTTGTTTACGTGCAGTACTTGAAAGATACTTGCAGATAATAACCTGCATGTATGGTGCAATACATTTTGTCTTTCTCTTAAAGTGTATGACTATAAGGCACCCCTCATCCTAGTCCACCATGAGGGTCATCTGTTTCAAAATTAGGGTAAGATTTAGCATGTGGTCAGGGATAAAAGCACATTTTTTCACCTTGCATTATGTGCATGCTGTGTGAGTGAGACCACACCATACACACACAAATTTCTAAAAGGTGGTTATGCTGCCCCACGAGTGGCATGGCTGAATCCTGCGAGACACACAGTTGCCCGTCGGCTGGCTTATTTTGAAATATTATTTGTCCTAATTATTGGTGTTTACACAATGCACAACATCCGTCATCATACTCCTCGATTTGAGCGCAGCATTCGATACGGTGAATCACCGTATTTTGATTCACCGCCTCAGGAAGTCGGGAGTCACTGACACTGCACTGCAGTGGCTGCGCTCCTTCCTGGAAGATAGATCCTTCCAGATATTTGAAGGTGAGATGACTTCTAAATCGATGCCTCTGCGCTGTGGAGTACCTCAGGGATCCTCTCTGAGCCCGACCCTTTTTAATGTGTATATGGCCCCACTGGCGGCTATTGTAGCCCCCTTTGGAATCCATATGGTGACTTACGCCGACGACACCCAGTTGGTCGTTGCGCTTAATCAAGCCAAGCAGCTATCCCAAGACCTCCACTCATGTCTGGAGGAAGTCTCTAAGTGGATGGGGGCGTCCCACCTTAAACTCAATGGAAACAAGACAGAGATTATGATCCTGGGTAATCCTTCCAATGTCTCATTGAGTACCATGTGGCCAGCATGTATGGGACCAGTCCCAACTCCCAAGAGCGAGATAAAGAGCCTGGGTATCTGGCTAGACCAGAATTTGACTTTTAAGGTGCAAGCCAGGAAGACGGTGGCAACTTGTTATGGATTGCTTAGAATGGCCCGCAAAGTGCTTCCTCTTCTCCCTCCCCAAGCCAAAAAAATATTAGTCCAATCATTGATATTGTCAAGGATAGACTACGGAAATGCACTCTACTTAGGGGCCCCACTGGCAGTAATTATGAAACTGCAAACGGTCCAAAATTGCGTGGCCAGACTACTATTTGGAATATCAAATCGCCTCTCTGCGAAACCGGCCCTATGTGCCCTTCACTGGCTTCCAGTGAAGGAAAGAATCAGCTTTAAGGCCCTCTGTATTGTCCACAAGTCTCTGCAAGGGAACGGGTCCACCCTAATCTCGACAATGTTTCGCCGCTATAAGGCCACCAGGGAATTGCGTTCGGATGAACTCCACTTGGTGGAGGTCCCAAGGATCAAGAGGGCGAGAAGTGGCGGCTGCCTTTTCTCACTCAATGCGGCCAAACTTTGGAACGCTCTACCACTTCATTTACGCAGGGAGCCCAGCCACCTTGCCTTTCGAAGGCAACTAAAAACTCTGCTATTCCCCTGAGTGTTTCTGCTAATGATTACTGGTCTAGCTAAGCGCTGGGAGGCCCCCGGGTAGCCATGCGCTATATAAGTGCCATTTTCATTTCATTTCATTTCATTCATTCATGTTTACATATATCTTATGTCTATTTAGAACCCTATCATTGACATTGACCAGCCAGTAAGAACTGGTATAGTATGTTCGCATGCACACTAAGTGGGTGTTGACGCTTGTGACAGGGAATTAAAAAGGGACATACAGGATCCTAGTCCTGAAGAAATCCCCAGACCCGTCTGCGGGCCCTTGTTGGGCTGAAACATGTCAACCTAGATTAGACACCAGTCGCATAATGGTGTCTAAAGTGTCCAGTACTCATTATTTTTAATCACCCCTACACCACCCATTAATAAATGACAGAATTTAAAACACAGGTAGGTGCACGGGGTGTTTAACTATTAGGGTCCCCCACTTCTCACGAACATCCCTGAACAGTTCCTCTATTAACAACGAGGGCCACCCACAACTAGAGCATTCTCTGGGAGCGCCAGATGGCAAATGATGAAGCATGACACCCAGGGGGTGTGTGAGGCCAACCTGTTCATTTTTGGAAACTCCCCTACCCCCCTGGGGACCCCACACCAATCATTGGGACACAAATCATCTTAAAATGAGCAGAAAAGCTTGTTAATGTGGAGAAATCTGGGTACATTTTCTGTATTGTGGTTACGGTATTATAAAAGGGGAGAGTGCAAATGGTGCCCAATACAATTTTTCTCTCTCATTCCCCCAGCCCTCCAAATAAAAAGGGTTTTGTGTATGTTGAAGAATTTAATTTACCTAGACGACAATTTTTAGTACACATGGCATTTATTGCAACAATAAGGAATTATTGGAGAAATTGAGATGCTGATCCTGCCACACAGCTCTGTACAACAACAGGGTGTGTAAGAGCGGTCTTCTGTCTAAATCGTGCAAATATGCGTTCTCCTCTTGCAGAGTTGAAAATAAAATAGGAGAGACTTAGAGCTCCAAATTAATGATTTGGACTGGGATAGGATTGTTAATGTTAATGTTAACCAGATTTATATAGCGCACAGCTGCCCCAGCGAAGAGGCGTCCCGGCGCTACCAGCCACAGAGAGTAGCAGGGTAAAGGAGAAACTGGTGAGCAACAGGAAAAAAGAGCAGGCGGCCTAAGCTGGCGGAAAGAAGAAGGTTTTGATAGCTTTCCTGAAAGCCAACAAGTGATTTAAGCAGCGAATCTGAGGGGGCAGAGAATTCCATAGCTTAGCGGCCATGTAGTGGAATGATCGACCACCAGCGCATATACCAGCTGTTTCTAGAAATGATAGGTTCAAATTAATTAATTTCTATATCTTGCATTGAGGTTATTTTACACCTGGAAGGATTAACAATTCCATGTGACTGCTGCTGAAAAATGCCCTAGATGTGGGGGTTTGGGAGGCAGAAATGTTCCACATGGTATGGCCGTGCCCTTCATTAGCGGGGTTCTGGAAGGATGTAATAAAATATATTAATGGACTAAACTTGTGGGATATCCCTTGTACGCCCTTGGTCTGCTTCCTAGGGGGATACCCTCGCCCTCAAAATCAGAAAACTACTACTTGATTTACTGACTTAGGTTTGATATTGGCAAAACAAGAATTGACTATGCACTGGAAATCAGTACATGGTCCTCTAATTGCTAGATGACATAAATAAATGTTTAAATGGGCAAGATTGGACAGTGCTGTGTTGTTTTGTGAGATGCAAAGAGGAAGAGGGAGGCCTGAAAGGGTTAAAGCATGGGAAAACCTGGTGGATAGTTTGTTGGCCCCAGAAGCATACACAGATTCGTCGAATAGCTCTTTGAGTCCTTACGGGTGAAATAAGGGAAATCTAGTTTAATACTGATATATTGGGTGATACTGGATACTACTGTGATATACTTGTCCATGTGGAATATTTTGAAACTTTATTTATGACTGCTTTTCTTGATATGGGGTTGATGTTAGAGTTTTATTGTACTAATTTTAGTAGACCTAAAATATGTTTGAAATTTAAGTAGTTGGAATATGCTTGAATGCTTGTGGATGCATGTCAAATGAGATATCACTTTTAATATGTAAATTATAATTATCTGAGTATTTTTCCTTTTTAATCTATATTTTAATCTAATATAATTATCTGTGTACCATTTTTACAGTAAATTTCTGTATATGCAGTGCACATAATTTATAATCTGTATCATATGCCTGTCACTATTGCACTAAGGTCTGTTTAATAAAAATAATAAAAATTATTTAAACTTTAACTGGAGAGGCCGAAATCCCTGAATACTATCCGCTGGAAGCTAAGCTCCTCATGAGGCGCTTGGGCAAAGCCGTCTGCGATCTATCGCTCATTGATGAATAACGCACCAGATGGGTAAATACCCCTCCAACAGAAATGGGTAAATTGGGTGGGTGAATTGGACGACGATGATTGGAGGGAAGCGTGCTTAGCCCCAAGAGAATTGGTGATTTTATCACGGTTGAGACTGGTCCAAGCTAACTATCTCCAAGCCCTTAACATATCCCCTCATCAGATGCGACAGATATAATCACACAGCTCAAACCATGTGCAAATGATGTCGTTGCCCAGATTTCTACCATGCTGCCTATGCACATTAAAAAAAAAGATGCATTTATTCTTAACAGTAATACATGTTGCTCTTTAGCAAATGTCTTCTACATTGCTGAAAAACAATATTTGGACACAATTTTTCAGTTTTCTTGGAAAGGGTGAGCTTCAACATCCCTGTTGAGTGTAGGGCTAATCACAAAATATTGGGTAAATTGTTTCTCTTATCTATGCCACACCACAAAGTTCACAAGCTGCCACTGTGGGTGCATCCATTGTCTCGGCCAGTCTGGTGCTAATCGAATCATTTTTAGGTTCAATTTCCATAATGTTTGAATCACTATTGTTATTCATGGTATCGGTGGAAAGGTGTAGACAAATGGAGTTGACCAGTTGATCAAAAGAGCATTGCCCAATGACTTTGGGTCTGGTGCCCTGGATATGAAGTCTTGGTATTTTTAGTATCATGCCAAATAAGTCTAATGTTGGAGTACTCCCATTCTATGAAGATATTGCCTATTACCTCGTCCCTAAACACCTATTCATGATTCTCTTCATGATTATTGAGAAAATATGACACCATATTTTGTATTTCTGGGCTATAAAATGTTATGTGTGACAATCTTCTTGCTAGTGCCCAATGCCACATTGGTTGAGCTTGCACTGACACTTGTCTTGATCTTATTCCACCTTGTTTGTTCATCATTGTGGTATTGTCTGTTTGAATCAGGGATGGCTTTGAATGCTAGATGATTTGCCTTCAGTTCAAAATGAATTATATAAAGTCTTGTCCTTGTCTGACCATAGGCCCTAGGTTAGATAGTTCATAGGTGCTCCCCACCCTGATAGGGAGTAATCCAGGACTATGGTTTGTATTGATAATTTCTTCTGAAAGGGAACTCCCAACAGCAAATTTTAGAGGTTTGGGCCACCAAGCCAGAGATTCTTTAGAAGAGTACATCAAGTAAATGTGATCTTCACAGGCTCTTGTTTTTTTTTACCACCATTGATCTTCAAGACATTGTTGAAGAGGTCTCATGAACAGTCTTGCATTTGAGACTATAAATATGCAGGATGCCATAGATCCTAGGCGTGATGAGACTTGACAAACTGGGTACTGTTTAGAATGATGTTTCAGATTTGCACATTTCTTTTGGATGCATAATACCCTCTCCTCCGAAGGATACACATTCTTTTAGAGTATTTACTTTAGCACCAAAAGAGGCCAGACCTTTTACTGGTTTAGCAAATTGTTGAAACTGATTTGAAGACCTTTGTTGTTGTCTTGAAGTTCCGTGTTGCTTCTAAATGGGAATTTGCTTTCATTAACCAATCATCAAGATATGGATAAATAAAGATATTTCTTTTTCTCAAATGAGCTGAGACTACTCGAATACATTTTGAGAAGGTTGGAGGTGCTGATTTCAGACCAAAGGGAAGTACTGCACACTGAAAGTGTTTATTCTCTACTAGGAATCAAAGGTATTTTTCGTGCAGACAGGCAACTGGCATGTGAAAGTATGCATCCTGCAAATCTAATGCACATCGCTAATTTAGTCTTCTTATATGCGAGTAGATTTGATGAACAGCCAACATTCTGAATCTTTCTTTGGTGATCAGTTTGTTTACCAACTGAAGGTGTAAAATATAACAAAATTATTGGGTTGGCTTTTCTTTATCAGAAGAAAATATCTTGAGTATACTCCTTTGAAGAGTGTTGAACCTGCGAAAAGTAAATCTGCAATTTGTAACTGCACCTCAGGTTTTAAAGAGGATAAACAAAGCAATGATAACCTTCTTAAAGAGATTCGGTGAAAATAAGCTATTGCTGACAGTTCAACAGAATCAACTGCAGCACTTATAGATTCACTAGACACTAAAGAACCTTTAACCATCTTAAAAAAAAAAACTTATGAGATGCAAGTCAGAGAAAATGGATTTCATACTGTCCTATATCTTCATGTGGCTTCTTCCCAGGAGAGCTGCTGCACTGGCGTTCTTTAGATGAGTGAAAGATGTGCCACATATTTTTTGCTGTGTCATTCATTCTTTTGCTCTCCCTGTCCGGAGGTGCAATGGATTCTGGAGCTGAGGCATGTTTGCTTCTGAGGAACAAGTTACTTACCTTCAGTAACGCCTTATCTGGTAGGGACATGATCTAGCCGCAGATTCCTTACCTTTGAATTTCCCAGGCATCAGACTGGATCCGGAAGATCTTTCTTCAAGCAATACCCCTGCGCGCCAGTAGGTGGCATCGGCATTATGGTCCGCGTCACCTATATAAGTGCCACCTTGGTGCACTGATGTCAGTTACTTTTCATGAACTTAGATACCTCAGCAATACCTCTTTGGAGGTGGGTCTGCGACACCAACTAAATCAAAAAGTCCTGCAGAACCAAACGGGCAAAGTGCCCATCACGATGCACCTTTACTATCCATTGTGAGATAGTCTTCTTCTGCACGGACTTCCCTTTCTTAGCACCAACTTACCCCACAGATTTGATCATCCACCTGGAATTGTTTTGTGTAATCTAGATAGAACTACAACGTTCTTATTTTGGTTCAGTTGTTGGATTCTTGCCTCTTCTGTAGAGGGGTGAGGCAGTGCAAAGATGGTAGGTAAGATGATGTTTAGACCTACATAAAAAGGTGGGCACCTTCGAGGCGACAGGAAGCACAGGTCCGCAGAACCAGCTGGTCTGGGTAGAAAGTGGTTTAAAGAGGGAGCACAGAGTGTTCCTGCAGGTCTCTGACCCTTCTATCCAATGTTATGGCCACTAGAAAAACTGTCTTGATAGTAAGCAGGTGAAGTGGACAGTTTTGCAGCAACTTGAATAGCCACACAAATGAAAAGTGAGGTCCAAATTAAGATCCGACTGGGGAGGAAACATGTTGGAAGACTTTTGAGGAATAAACTCACAACCGGTGACTTGAACATGGAAGGTTGGTCTGGCAAATGCAAAAACACCAGAAAAGTAAGCTTTAGCAGTACCCAGAACAGATCCCTGCTGGGCCAGGGAAAGAACAAAAGAACTTAGGATAAGGACGCAGAAAGAGGATCGATAACCTTGGATGCACACCACGCCACAAACTTGTCCCAACTATCGGCATATACCATCTTGGTTGAGGGATGCCTGACTGTCAAAATAACATAACATACTTTGAGAGCAAAGTCAAAAGCCTTCAACTGTCACTGCTCAATCTACAAGCGTGAAGGCTGAGCGTGCACAGGTTTGGGTGCAGAACCTTCCCTGCTGCTAGGACAGAAGATTCTCCCATACTGGCAGCCTGAGTAGAGGACCAAGGGTCATGCTCAGGAGCTTAGGATATCAGGCTCTCTCCATGCCCAATCCACAGCTACAAGAATGACTTGGGCCCAGTCATTCCTGATCTTATTCAGAACTCTGGGCAAGAGTGATATTGGTAGAATGATGTACAGTAGGCTGGAGATCCACTCGAGACTCTGAGAGAGAGCCGCCTCAAACTCCAGCATGCGGAATTATTGACATTATGCGCTCTCTGCAGTGATGAACAGATCTAACCAAGGCCCCCCCCAACTCTTGAAAGACTTTGCACCACCTATGGATGGAGACGCCATTCGTGATCCGTTAGGCCTCAACACCCGAGTTAGTCTGGCCGGGCGTTCAGAGAGCCCGCCAGGTGTTGAACCACCATGGGAATGCCCTGACGTTCCAGCCATGTCTAGAGGAGCACGACCTCTTGACAGAGGGTCCATGACCCCACCCTGCCCTGTTTGTTGCAGTACCACAGAGCGGTGGTGCTGTCCGTATCCATCTTCACCAGCCTTTCCTTGATTGAAAGAAAACAGGCTTTCAATGCCAACTGGAGCGCCTGGACTCCACTAGAGACCAGATTCCTCTGATTTTCACAGCTCCCAGATGGCTACCTGAGCTCAGGAGTGACGTATCTGTCACTACAGTCAGCTCTGGTTGGGGAAGGGAGAGGGGGGTCTGCCACTGAACCAATAGCTGTTCATCAGCCACCACTGCAGGTCTTCTGCAATTCCCTCCAAGATCTGGACCAGGTTGGAGAGATTCCCCTGATGCTGTGCCCATTGGAACTTCAGGTCCCACTACAGAACCCCTGTATGTCAACGGGCATGTATCGCAAGAAGGATGCAGGAGGCCATGAGGCCCAACAGCCTCAGAGTCAGTCTCACCGAAATCCAAGGATAGAGACTGCAACATTGGTATCATAGCCTGAATATCCTGGACTTGCTGATGAGGGGGATAAGCCCGAAACTGCACAGCATCCGTGGGCCAGGCGTGGCCCACGGGGTTAAATAAAAGGGGAGGAACCGCATGTGGTTCAGCTCCCGGCCGATATCCACTGTGTGTACATCGTCATTCCCTCTATCCCTCAGTGTCACCGACCCCCAACGATACCTTGTCCGCCCACGGCCGTGGGCTGCATCATAACACTGCTGACGAGGGGAGCCACGATCCACGCCCCGCCAAGTTGCCCCTTTTTCCATGTGATAGCAGTTTCTCCGCTGTCTGCTGCGAGTGACGTCGCTGGCCCGCGGTGCCGCACACTGCAGGGAGGAGCGCTGCTGCAGGCCCTGGAGTAGGCGGTGAGTGCGGCCGCCATGCCCGCGTCGGAGCACGCATATGCACACCATGGCCTCGCGGTGACGCCCACCACGCCCTGCGGCCTCTCCCGCACTCTCAGAAACGGCTCAGCACACGCGCATAGCCGCGCAGGAAGGGAGACTACCGGTGAGTGGCAGATTGCAGCCAACACCAAAGCAAGCTATGCAGAGTCCCAGGAAGGGGCAATTGAGGGCCCTATCGTCCGGCCCACTGAGTGAAGAGTGACAGGAACGTGATCAAGTCAGAGGGGGTCAAGCAAAAGAAAGGAAAAAAAAAAAAAAGGAAAGCAGAGAGGGAGACTAGCTGGCTAATCATCAGACAAGGAAGACACACCACTCCAAAGACAGTAACAAGAGAGGAGGCCAAGAGAGAAGCCAAATAAAAGAAAAGAAAAAAAAAAAGATATGGCAGATGACAACCCAACACAGGCCCAGCAGAGAGCCCCAGTACAACATGTCCTCACTGGGGTGCTACCGCAATTCAGTGAACTAGAAGGCCCGGCGACAGCGTCCCCACGATGGAAAATCGGGATCGAAAGACTAAATAACTATTTCGTCGCCACAAGGGAAACCGATGGAGCAGTGAAAAGGTCACTACTCCTCTACTACGCAGGAGATGAAATCTTCAAATTGTTTAAACATCTGCCAAACACAGGCATCGCCATGGATTACGACGCTGCGGTCACGGCGCTAAATGCTCCCTTCGACCCCCAACTCACCCAGATTTCAAAAGATTCAAACTGCGCCAGGCGCGCCAACGGGAAGGGGAATCGAACGACGCATTCTACACCTGGCTGCGCGAGGTAGCCAGCACATGCACGGCTAATGACCAGCAGAAGGAAATTAGGGCCCAGATCATTCAAGGGTGCCAGGACAAGACACTGAGAGGCCTTATTCTACGCCAGCCGGAGATCGTCCTCGAGAGAATACTCATACTAGCACGGACCCATGACCTGTCCGCAGCTCGAGCCAATGAGATGGACCAGGCCCTCACGAAGACCCATGAGAAGTCAGGGAACATCAAGGTAGAGCGAGCTGATGCCCTCCGCTCAAAGACATGGAATGACACAACCAAGAAGCCGAGGCCCGAGATGTCCAAGACGAAGTGCAGGTACTGTGGGCGTGAGGCACACGAGGCCAATGAATGCCCTGCACAGGGCAAGACCTGTTCCAACTGCGGGATCAACAGACACTTCGCGGCAGTATGCAGGAAGAGAAACCGAGGAAGAGACGCCAGAGGACAAACACCGTCCTCAAGAGCTGTGCGACAGCTGTCCATCACAGACCCAGCACAGCGAGAAGAATCCCAAGGGGCCGATCGACAGTACCAGGGACCGGAAGATTCCTCCACTGACGAGGATGAAGTGGGGACCTACCTTATCTCTTTCACCCGAGAACTCAAGCGCCGCCGGAGACCACAACCAATGTGCGTGGTCAGGATTGCTGGTTCGGAAGTGAGAGCGATCATCGAAACACGAGCCTCAGTGAACGTGATGGGCCTCCAGCAGTATCGCCGCCTCCAGCCCAGGCCGCCAATCACACCATCCCGACCAAGATATTCGCCTATTGTAGCCAGTCCCCACTGCCACTCAAAGGGAAAATATCAGTACTGGTGAAGTCCGAAGAACAAGAGGTCATGACCACTGTTCATGTCATAGATCGGGAGGCAGACACACTGATCAGCAGTCACACTGCCGAGGACCTAGGGCTGGTGTCGTTCGCAAGGAGCATCCGAGCACACCAGATAGACGATGTACTGGACCAGTTTCCTGAACTGTTCCAGGGGCTGGGGCGGCTCAAGTGTGCTCCCATCAAGCTACACATTGACAAGACGGTCACCCCCGTGGCGCTGCGACACCGACGGATCCCGTTCCACCTGGGGCCCCTAGTGGAAAAAGAACTCGAAAAGCTGGAACAGCAAGGGGTGATTGAAAAGGTCTCGGGGCCAACGCCGTGGGTGTCCCCGATGGTGATCGCGGAGAAGCCCAAACAGCCGGGGGCAATACGCCTATGCATCGACATGAGACTGCCCAACCGTGCCATCAAGCGAGAACGCCACATCACGCCCACCATGGATGACATAATTGCGGATGTCAATGGATCCCGGTGGTTCTCTAAGTTAGATCTTAATGCCGGGTATCACCAGCTGCCCTTGGCGGAAGAGAGCAGGTACATAACAACGTTCAGCACCCATCTGGGACTGCGGCGGTACAAACAACTAAATTTTAGGATATTCTCTGCGACAGAAGTATTCCAGAACACCATCCGCGAGCTGCTCTCCGTCCTACCCGGAGTCATTAACGTCAGTGACGATATCTTGATCCACTCCGCCACCGCAGCCGACCACCACAGGAGTTCTTTGGGTACATTTTCAATCAGGAGGGCATCCAAGTGGACCCGCGGAAGTCTCAGGCGATCCGAAATGCACCTGCCCCTGCCACACCTACAGAAGTGCAAAGCTTCCTTGGCATAGCCACCTACTACGGGAGGTTCATCCCGGACCTTGCAACCCGCGCCGCCCCGCTGCAAGCTCTCACAAAGGCCGACGCCAAGTGGACCTGGGGACAACGCGAAAAAGAGGCGTTTCAGAACATCAAGGATGCCCTCCTAGGGGAGGCCACACTGGCATACTTCGACCCGGCAAAGCGCACTGAACTACTGGAGGACGCCAGCCCGGTAGAGCTAGGAGCAGTGCTGGCCCAGGAGCCGGGGCGATGGGTGGCCCTATCATTCGCCAGCAAGTCGCTGACCCCCACGGAAGCCAGGTACGCTCAAATCGAGCAGGAAGCACTCGCCATCAAGTGGGCTTGCAACCACTTCCATATGTACCTGAGGGGCCAACCCTTCACCATTGTGACTGACCATCAGCCACTGGTTCCCCTCTTCAAGAGTTCCTCCCCTCACCCGCCTCCATGGATCGAACGGTGGGCTATCCAACTCCAGCCTTACCAGATGGAAGTGGTCTACCGACCTGGGGCGAAAAACCCAGCAGACTTCCTATCCCAACACCCCTCGCAAGGGGAAGATGTTGACGATGTAGAAGGGTCAGAACAACACATCCAAATGATTTCGTTCGCAGCGTGCCCCCAAGCGACTACGATTGAAGACATCAAGAAAGCAGCCGAACAGGACTCAATATACACCAGAACTCTCCAAGCTGTCCATAAAGGATCATGGAAGGATTACCTCCAACAAGCAAATGCATGGGCACCAGAAGACAAGGACGAGCTGACCAAGATATGGAGGGTGAGGAGCGAGCTGAGCGCCACCCAGGACGGAGTACTCCTGCGAGGCTCACGCTTAGTGACCCCCCAAACGTTAAGGCAACAGGCTACCCAGCTGGCCCACGGCAGGCACCAGGGCACCACCAAGATGAAAACCAGAATGAGGGAAAAGGTCTGGTTCCCAGAGCTTGAAACAATGGTCGAGGATCTGGTACGTCGATGCCCTGCCTGCCAGATGACGAGCATGCCAGAACGTCCTGCCGCGGTGATCACCGAAGAGGCTTGCACCGACCCGTGGTCGAAAGTGAGTATGGACTTTGGGAAGTTCCCCGGAGGGAGACACACGCTTGTCCTAGTGGACGCTCATTCCAAGTACCCCATAGTGGAAACCATCCCCTCGATTGCCTTCTTTCATGTGGCGCCCGTCCTTTAGAAGGTATTTGCGACGTTTGGATTCCCTACTGAGATTCGGATCAACAATGGACCACCCTTCCACGGAGCGGAATTTGCCACATTTCTCAACCAGCGAGGCATCCGTCACCGGCGGATCACGCCTCAGTGGCCCCTATCCAACGGGGATGTGGAACGGTTCATGAGGACACTAAACAAAATGGTACGCATCGCCACTGCGGAACAAGCGGACCTAGAAGAGCACCTCAACTTGTTCCTTCGAGAGTACAGGAGTACCCCGCACTGCACGACACTCCAAACACCTTGGGTGCTCATGTTCAATGGACCGCGAAGAGACCTGATTCCTACGTGTCCGGGGTGGAGGCCCCCACCTCACAACATCCAAGATACTCAGGCAAGACGGGAACGACGGAACGATCAAGCCAGCGCCAAGCGTCGTGCCACGTCGAGGTCCCTCCGGCCAGGGGCGACCGTAATACTCAAGGACCGCTGACCTGGCGGAAAGTATTGAACCACTCATGAGCCTGGCACCTGGACAGTAGTGACCAACAGCGGCACCATGGTGACCGCCCAGAGAGGGAGCGAAGAAATATCCCACAACATCTCATGGTTCAAAGAGGTCCCGTCTGCTTCAACAAAGCAGGGCTCCCAGATCCCTCCAGACCCTGACATGAGTACCCCCTGTCCAGAGAGTGGACGCACAGGGGACCCGGATCCGAATCAGACGCCGGTGGCACCCCAAAGCTCGCCACCAACCACGCCTCAGCGAGGCGAACCACCTCTCCGAAGCCAGCCCCATCGCTACAGTCTCAGACCAAATCCCCGGCCCAATCAGCGTCTCCAAGGTTTCGCCTGCTGACTTTCATAGACTGCTGTCGAAGCATCAATGGTGCTTAATAGACTCCAGAGGCAGCTCTCCATCTTTGTGTCCTGAGTTTGTTTTTTACACATATGTTACAGCCTGATGATGGAGACCGGTATACCACACTGACTTTGTGAGCATCGGATGCAGCCTTCTTTCTTCCACATGAAGAGCAGTTGATAAGATGGTATTCTGACAAAAAATAAAAGAGCAGTCAGGGAAAAAAATAGTTTACTCAACAGGAGAGGGGATAAGACAGAGTAAAATTAGTTTAAAAACCTTTCCCTACTAGAAAAAGTGTTTTTGGAAGTTGTGAAACTGAGGCATTATGAGATCCTACCAGAAGGAGCTGAAAAAAGAATGGCTCTCACAGGAAACTGCCCGTACAAGGCATTGTGGGAGGGGTTCCTCCCAGATGCTTTAAGAAACAGGCTCTATTTTCCACCTTACTCAATATAAGCCTATCAGGCTGCATTTTTACCTTCATGCATTCAATGCTGAAATGTTGCTGTTTTAGGACAGATGATGTAACATTAAGACAAGACGTTAATCATCTTTCTACAACATTTCCAGCATTAACAAAGAAAATGACATCCGACAGGTTAACATTGAAATTCTTAAAGAAATTGACATGGATTTATGACACTCTACAAACTGAAAACAGAACGGAGGAAGGAGGCTAAAAGAAGAGATGCAGTTTACCTACCGGAGAGCCACAAACCAGTATTTCTGAGAAGGATCAGGCTTGCCTAACACAATATAAAAGAAGCAGAAGTGATGAGGTGGGCAGCAGAGCCAGCTGCGACAAACGATGAGCGGAGACAGCCGAGGCAGATGGGCAGACCACCGTAACCCAGGATGTGCCCGTGGACAGTAAGGAAATGAGCTACGCTGCGGGGGCAGGCGAGGTGAGGCTAGTGTCGCGGTCTCTCTCGTCCGTGCAGGCGACCGACGTTAGGCCGGTGTGGCTTGCGTGAAATGGTGAGGGCCGCTCTCGCCCCGTGCTCCGCCCTTGCCTCTTATTTTTATATCCACCCCCCTCCCGACTCTTTCCCTCCCTGGGGAAGAAATAAGTTACTTACCTGTAACTGCAGTTATCCAGTCTTGGTATCTTAAATAGATTCACATGCTTGAACCATTCCTCGTCGTCGAAGTGGGAGTCCCAAGGTAATATACATAAAGCAGTCATTAAAGAACTTCATAGGCTATCAGGGAGGCATCCATGCATTTAATAGCCTATCCACCTCCTTTTTTTAAAAAGGACCAAACTTGAACACAACCAATCAGCACCTAGCACCCTCTAGAACCTTCCCCAAGAGAGGCTGAGTCCCTCAGATTTTCCAGCACATGTGTGTATAGTAATACTGGGACGTAAGGAGAGCCCCTCCGGGGAGGAGGGTGTGTTGCATGAGAATCTATGAAAGATACCAATACTGGATAACTGCAGTTACAGGTAAGTAACTTATTTCTTATCCAGTATTGGGGTATCTTTCATAGATTCACATGCTTGAATCAGAATAGCAAGCAGTAATGTATGAAAAATAAGCACTACTAGTGGATGGGCGGTAGTGCCAATAATATTTCAAAATATATGACCAAAAGTATAATCCTATGAAAGTGCTGGTGAAACAGCAGATGCATATAAAGGTATTGACATGCGAAATAAAACATCTCTTAGTCAAAATGAACAGTATACTAACTGTAATAACTAATAAGGATACACATTTTTTTTTTAAACAAATCAATACTGATAATAGGAAAGAAAAAATCCTCTAATTAAAGAGGCTCACCTACTGAAATAAATGACGTAGAACCGCTTGTCCCACTCCTGCATCAGCACGTTGAGCCGATTCCAGGCAGTAGTGCTTCCTGAACGTATGCGTTGTTTTCCACGTTGCAGCTTTGCAAATCTTTTCAAGTGGAATTCCAGCGAACAAGGCAGCCGATGTAGAGACTACCCTTGTGGAGTGAGCTATTACTGTTCTTGACAAAGGCTTACCTGCCTTATCATGGCAAAATTGAATTGTGGCTGCTATCCATCTTGCAATGGTGGTTTTAGACACCGCAGTGCCCTGACGACCTTGTCCATACGCTACAAACAATTGATCTGTCTTGCGGACAGATTTAGTCTTTTGCAGATGGAATTTAAGGCATCTTTTGATGTCTAGAGTGTGCAGTGCTCTTTCCGCAGGTGTAGAAGGATCCGGTAAGAAAGTCCTGAGAATGACAGGTTCGTTTAAATGAAACTGTGATAGAACCTTAAGGATGAATTTGGGATTCGCCTGAGGATAACCATTTCATCTGTAAAACGAAGGAAAGGCTGTTTTATGGTGAAGGCTTGTATTTTGCTAACCCTCTGGTTGATGTTAGGGCGAGCAAGAGAGCTACTTTCCACGTCAGATACTTGATATCTGCCCTATGGATGGGCTCAAAAGGTTGCTTCATCAATTGGGATAGGACTACGTTCAAGTGCCACTCAGGGGGCGGGGCTTGAACAGGTGGATAAGTACGAAATAAGCCTTTCATGAATTGTTGTACCACTCTGGTAGAGCAAAGAGATCGATGTTTTGGGGAGCGTCTATATCAGGAGATTGCCGCGAGGTGAACTTTTATTGAAGAATATACCAGCCCAGTTTTAGCCAAAGACAGTAAATACGGTAGTATTTGTTCTGGAGATGAAAGGTACGGATGCACCTTGCTTTGGAGACACCAAAGGCAGAATTGTTTCCATTTTAATCTGTACGTTTTGTTTGTGCTCTCCGCACGAGATCTGGCAATAATGTCTTTACACTCTTGCGCAATTGTCAAATCCTTAAATTCAAAGAATTCAGGAGCCATGCATGCAAGCGTAGAGATGCTGGATCCGGGTGACACATTCGACCCTGGTTCCTGGGTAACAGGGTTGGTGTAGGTAATAGACGGATGGGCTGGGCTTCCGAGAAGAGGAGAAGCTCCGTGAACCAGTGCTGCCTGGGCCATCTGGGGGCTATCAGAAGAAGCCGGCAGTGTTCCAATTTCATCTTTGTCAGGACCTTGGGTATCAGCGGAATGGGAGGAAAGGCGTAAGCATAAATTCCTGACCAATGTATTGAAAGGGCATTCCCCCAAGAGTTTGGGAGAGGGAATCTGCTTGCGAAGAACCGGCATTTGGAGTTGGTGTGAGTCGTAAACAGGTCCAGCGCTGGTTTCCCGCATGAGAGAAGATCCTGTCCAGTTGGTCTTGTTCGAGCTCCCACTCGTGGCAGTTGTCTTTGGTCCTGCTGAGGGTGTCTGCAAGAAAATTCCGAAGCCCTGGCACATGTTCCGCTCTTAGGGATATTCTGTGAAATGCCAGCCAGCTCCAAAGCTGTTGAGCGTCCTGAGAAAGATTCAGAGATTTTGTCCCTCCTTGTTTGTTTATATAAAACATGCTTTTGCTGTTGTCCGTCCGAACTAACACCGATGAACCTTTTATACGAGGGAGGAAAGCTTGCAGGGAGAGAAATTGGCCTTCAACTCAAGCTTATTGATATGCATCTGACGCTGTGAAGAGGACCATTTTCCCTGAATCTGAAGGTCTGGGAGGTGACCTCCTCAGCCTTCCATGGATGCATCGGTGGTGATTAGGAATTTTGGGACCAAGGGCAGAAATGAAAGGCCCTTCGAGAGATCTGACTTCAAAGTCCACCATATAAACCCCTCTCTCATGCGTGGAGTTATAGTTATCACGTCGTTGAAACCCGTAGTTTGAATCCATTGATGCTGTAGTTCCTCTTGCAAAGGTCTCATGTGAAGACGAGCTAGTGGCACTAGGTCGATAGCGGAGGAAAGCATGCCCAGCAGAGATTTGTATGTCCTCACAGAAGTGTACTTTCTTTTTGACAGCTTGAGAGCCAAGGTTTGCAACTGTTCCTGTCTTTCTTGTGAGAGGAAAGCTTTGCTGCGAAAGGTATGCAAGTTTGCCCCTAGGAAAACCATTGTCTGGCTTGGGAACACCAATGATTTTCATTGGTTTATAGACGGGCCTAATCTGCGGAATAGATCCATGCAATCTTTTGTAGCTGCAGCCGCTAGAGAAGACGATGGTGCTTTCAGGAGCCAATCGTCTAAATATGGAAATACTTGGTGACTCTGATTCCGTAATGCAGCTGCTACTGGGGCCAGAAACTTGGTAAAGATCCGCAGAGCGGATTTGAGGCCGAAAGGTAGGACTCACAACTGATAGTGGGTACAAGCCACTGTAAAACGGAGACGTTTTTTGTGTTTGGGATGTATAGGAACGTGGAAATACGCATCCTCTAGATCCAGCAATGTCATGTATTCCCCGCTGTTGAGACGTCGAAGGATGTCAGAGAGTGTAACCATTCTGAAGGTTTGGTTTTTGAGGAATTTGTTCAGACATCTGAGGTCTAAAATGGGTCTCCATTTTCCCGATTTTTTGCGTATCAGGAAGAAGCAGGAATAGTAGCCTACCGGAACCCTTTCTATTGCCCCTTTCCGTAGCATATGTTTCACTTCTTGTTTTAGTAAGTGAAGACGAGGAGGGTGCGATCCCCTGGGTGGAGTGTTTGGTGGGCGCTTGATGAATTCCAGAGTGTGACCATAAGATATGAGATCTAGGACCCATTTGTCCATTGTAATATTGCGCCATTGATGGATAAAATGGGAAATGTTTGCACCGATGGGGGGGGGGAAGGAGTAGCAACTGGTACCCTTATAAGGTCACTGTTTGCGACCTGAGTTGCGTGCTTGTAAGGCTGGTTTCCTGCGTTAGCCTTGCCTGGAGAAACCAGCTGTAGTTGGCTTTCGATAGGATTGCTGTTGGTAACCCTGACGATATTGCGGCTAGAAGGATTGATAAGACTGGGTGCACTGGAAAGTGCCTCTATAGCCTGAAAATCCACGTCCTTGTGCACCCCGAAAGGGCACTTTACGATATTGTAGGGTGCCTAAAGCTTTGGCTGTGTCTGTATCCTTCTTTATGGCAAGTAGAGCTTCGTCTATGTGTTTACCAAATAGACTTTCCCCGTCGTAAGCCATGTCCAATACTTTTGATTGCACCTCTGGACGAAAGGTTGCTGTAAGCCATCCTTGGCGCCTTAAAACAGCTGCACCGGCTAGTTGCCGAAAACCAGTTGTTGCTATGTCCATAGCACAGTCTATAATTTCGTCTGCGGTGCACTCTCCTTCAGCTAAAATCTTAAAGAATTCCAGTTTATTTTCGTCCGGTATAATACCTATCATGGCTCCGATGTCGGACCACATCTGCAGATTGTAGCGGCCCGGAATAGCTAGAGCATTGGTGTAGGAGAGTAGGATCTGCTTCACATGGGTACCCCCACTTTTTGCTGATGCTTCACTGTTTTTCGACCTTAGTCTGGCTGGGGCCCTGCTAATCAGAACCCCAGCCTAGCTGCTTCCTCTCTAAAATGGTTTCCATGTGCCTTAGGCACATCTCTGATTGGAATCTGGAGTGCCCTTATAAGTCCCTAGTATATGGTATACTATGTACCCAGGGCATAGGTACCTCAGAGGCCTACCAGGGGCTGCAGCATGTATTGTGCCACCCCTGGAAGGCCATCCAAACTGACACCACAGGTCTGCTACTGCAGCCTGGGTAAGGTGGTGCATGCACCCCTTACTGTGATATAGGTTACCTATATCACTATATACATACACCCATATAAACCTATAAGTCACTCCTATGGCAGGCCTTATCAATCCTGAAGGCAGAGTGCGTGGTTCCTATGTGAGAGGGTGCCCCTGCATGAGCAGGGCCCTCTGCAGTGTTCGGAGAACCTTCTCTGATGCTGTTTGTAGTGCAGCCTGACCATATACTCTTAAGCGCATTATAACCTCGCGTTAAATGCTAACTTTGGAATGGCTGCACCGAAACATGTCGTGTTTGGTGTCAAACATCTTGGAATACTACCCCCCGCCAATTCTGGTGGCGGGGGTAGCATTCCAACCTTCTAGAGGGAGAGACATGTTAACCCTGGCCTGGCCGGTAACTTCTTTCTAAAGCCCTGGCATCACAAAATGGATGCTGCTGCCACAGACACAAGTCTGGCCTCCTGCTGCTGGACGAAACTCCGGCAGGGGAGGCCTGGACAATAGGTTTCCTGTCCCAGGGAGGTGTGACCACCTCCCCAGACAGGATAGTGTGTATTGGGGCTGGGCGGGAGCACTCGGGTGCTTTGAAGTCCTGCACTGGGGGCACACTTGGTGTCCCTGTGCATACCCCAGTTCAAACCGGATCAGGGGCTTGCAGCCCCTGCTTTGGCGCGAACTGGACAAAGGGAAAGGGTGTAGCCACCCCTCTGCCCTGACCCACCCATAGGTGGGGCCACAGAGTAGTCCAACCCCTAAACTTAGTATAAGTATAGGAACCCAGTCCTTAGGACTTTAGATTATCCCTGGACGAAACTCTGACACAGAATCCTGGACCTTCGACGCTCTACTCAAGACTAGAGGACAGAAGAATCTCCCTTGGGGTCAAGGAGTGACTCCCCTGCTTGGCAGGCACCAAAGAAGCAATTGTCCGGTCTGCATCGCCTAAGCTCCCGTCGGACGCCGAAGTCTTTGCATCACCAGAGGTGGATTTCCAGACTTCCCGAGGCTGCCCTGAGTCCCCAGCAAAGCTGAGGCCCGTAGCTGTCGTGGGTAACGTGGAACCGTGACCCCTGGACACCGCACGCATTTGCTAGTGCATCCTCTTCTGGGTCTCCCACGAAGTCGTGCTTTGGGCTCCGAGTAGCCCTAGCCTCCAGCACAAACTGCACCGAAGATCACTGGCCTCCACTCCACGAGTGTCCTGTGAGCCAGCTCCACGTGCACCGTCTCGAGGCTCCTTCGCGGTCGCTAGCCCGTTGGCTAGTAGCCCTTCACGAAGGCCAATCCTTTTCTTCTTGGGCTCCCTGGTTGCTCCAGGCTTGCCCTCACTTACCCTTGCTGGGTGAGTTCCTCAGACCTTGCTGGTCTGCATCATCGTCAATCTTCATCTACATCGAGACTTGCCGTTGAAAAGGCTTGTTGGGTCCAATCCGGTCGCCGACACCTCAGCACTCGACAGACATCGTGTACCAGCCCGAATCCTGCTCCTGGTCGCCGACAACGCCTCCTGGACCTCGTGGCTGAAGAGTCAAGACGACCGTCAACCTGCCTGAAGCACTCGACATCGGTGGGCATCTGCTCATCGCCTTCCTGGTCACTGGCTAGTGACCCAGACTCTGTCCCCTCTGCTTTCAGGTTCTTCAGATCTCCGATCCACTCTTGGATCCACCCGGACACTTTCCACTTGGTCGCCAGCAGCACTTTGCAGCAGATCGCCATTCAAATCGACGACGAAACCCGACCCCGAAAGGCACCTATGCACCCGGCTTCCCTGGGTGAGGTAACAAGAGTACTCCGGTGCTCCCGTGGGTAGAGACTCTAGAACGACCTAGTTCTCAAAGGGTTTGCTCCAAGTCCTCCTTTAAGTGTCCCTTTTCTTTAATTTCCAAAACGCGACTTTCTCCATAGAAGTTAACGGCGTTTCGCGGCTGTGTAATTACACTGCACGCGTCCCCTGTGGGTCCCCTGTGTCACTACCTTGGGTGGTTCCTTATGGTCCAAGCACTTCTAGAGGCTCTAGGCCTAGTGTCTAGCTCAGTCGTGGTTCTTATACCACTTTATTGGTATATGGTTTGGTACGCCCTAGGGCCCAAACGTGTATTTGTGCTATTACTGTGTTTAAATAACTTATAACTTATGTACTTCGAACTCTAGCCTCATAAAGAGACTAGAGGGGTGTGTTTAGCAATAAATACATATATTTTGAATATATACCTGGTGTGGTGCTCTTTCATTTGATCACTCAAGAGATTATAGACTGGTAAAACAAGCTGCTTTACATTCCTTCAAGACTTAGCCTGTAGGCTGCTCTCCATAGCTACCACTAGGATAGCTTTCAATAAGGTTGTCTTTAACCTATCTCCAATAAGGGTTGTTTGGACTGGTGCAAGGTGCCCACTATAATTAGTGCGATACAAAAGGGGATGATGGACGGAACGTTTGAGCCAATCAAACACTCACCCCCAGTCAACTGATCTGGGTTTAATCCATCATCATTCTTTAGCTCACTCCACCACCCCAGTTCAGACAAGGCCATATGCAAATCAGTCTGACCCTGTGCCTCATGGGAACAGTCCAGCCCGAACTGCCAAGCCATGTCTTCCCTGGACCGGAAACAAGCATCCTAGGACCGGTTTCTGGCATTTCAGCCGTCATCAGCCAGGCTTGCTTGAATCCAGTGGCAAAGTGAGCAAGGGACCCACGTCTGGGCATACCCCCGCCAACTTAGGGCGACCAAAGCGATACAAAAGGGGATGATGGACGGAACGTTTGAGCCAATCAAACACTCACCCCCAGTCAACTGATCTGGGTTTAATCCATCATCATTCTTTAGCTCACTCCACCACCCCAGTTCAGACATGGCCATATGCAAATCAGTCTGACCCTGTGCCTCATGGGAACAGTCCAGCCCGAACTGCCAAGCCATGTCTTCCCTGGACCGGAAACAAGCATCCTAGGACCGGTTTCTGGCATTTCAGCCGTCATCAGCCAGGCTTGCTTGAATCCAGTGGCAAAGTGAGCAAGGGACCCACGTCTGGGCATACCCCCGCCAACTTAGGGCTACAAAGCGATACAAAAGGGGATGATGGACGGAACGTTTGAGCCAATCAAACACTCACCCCCAGTCAACTGATCTGGGTTTAATCCATCATCATTCTTCAGCTCACTCCACCACCCCAGTTCAGACATGGCCATATGCAAATCAGTCTGACCCTGTGCCTCATGGGAACAGTCCAGCCCGAACTGCCAAGCCATGTCTTCCCTGGACCGGAAACAAGCATCCTAGGACCGGTTTCTGGCATTTCAGCCGTCATCAGCCAGGCTTGCTTGAATCCAGTGGCAAAGTGAGCAAGGGACCACGTCTGGGCATACCCCCGCCAACTTAGGGCGACCAAAGCGATACAAAAGGGGATGATGGACGGAACGTTTGAGCCAATCAAACACTCACCCCCAGTCAACTGATCTGGGTTTAATCCATCATCATTCTTTAGCTCACTCCACCACCCCAGTTCAGACATGGCCATATGCAAATCAGTCTGACCCTGTGCCTCATGGGAACAGTCCAGCCCGAACTGCCAAGCCATGTCTTCCCTGGACCGGAAACAAGCATCCTAGGACCGGTTTCTGGCATTTCAGCCGTCATCAGCCAGGCTTGCTTGAATCCAGTGGCAAAGTGAGCAAGGGACCCACGTCTGGGCATACTCCCGCCAACTTAGGGCGACCAAAGCGATACAAAAGGGGATGATGGACGGAACGTTTGAGCCAATCAAACACTCACCCCCAGTCAACTGATCTGGGTTTAATCCATCATCATTCTTTAGCTCACTCCACCACCCCAGTTCAGACATGGCCATATGCAAATCAGTCTGACCCTGTGCGTCATGGGAACAGTCCAGCCCGAACTGCCAAGCCATGTCTTCCCTGGACCGGAAACAAGCATCCTAGGACCGGTTTCTGGCATTTCAGCCGTCATCAGCCAGGCTTGCTTGAATCCAGTGGCAAAGTGAGCAAGGGACCCACGTCTGGGCATACCCCCGCCAACTTAGGGCGACCAAAGCGATACAAAAGGGATGATGGACGGAACGTTTGAGCCAATCAAACACTCACCCCCAGTCAACTGATCTGGGTTTAATCCATCATCATTCTTTAGCTCACTCCACCACCCCAGTTCAGACATGGCCATATGCAAATCAGTCTGACCCTGTGCCTCATGGGAACAGTCCAGCCCAAACTGCCAAGCCATGTCTTCCCTGGACCGGAAACAAGCATCCTAGGACCGGTTTCTGGCATTTCAGCCGTCATCAGCCAGGCTTGCTTGAATCCAGTGGCAAAGTGAGCAAGGGACCCACGTCTGGGCATACCCCCGCCAACTTAGGGCGACCAAAGCGATACAAAAGGGGATGATGGACGGAACGTTTGAGCCAATCAAACACTCACCCCCAGTCAACTGATCTGGGTTTAATCCATCATCATTCTTTAGCTCACTCCACCACCCCAGTTCAGACATGGCCATATGCAAATCAGTCTGACCCTGTGCCTCATGGGAACAGTCCAGCCCGAACTGCCAAGCCATGTCTTCCCTGGACCGGAAACAAGCATCCTAGGACCGGTTTCTGGCATTTCAGCCGTCATCAGCCAGGCTTGCTTGAATCCAGAGGCAAAGTGAGCAAGGGACCCACGTCTGGGCATACCCCGCCAACTTAGGGCGACCAAAGCGATACAAAAGGGGATGATGGACGGAACGTTTGAGCCAATCAAACACTCACCCCCAGTCAACTGATCTGGGTTTAATCCATCATCATTCTTTAGCTCACTCCACCACCCCAGTTCAGACATGGCCATATGCAAATCAGTCTGACCCTGTGCCTCATGGGAACAGTCCAGCCCGAACTGCCAAGCCATGTCTTCCCTGGACCGGAAACAAGCATCCTAGGACCGGTTTCTGGCATTTCAGCCGTCATCAGCCAGGCTTGCTTGAATCCAGTGGCAAAGTGAGCAAGGGACCCACGTCTGGGCATACCCCCGCCAACTTAGGGCGACCAAAGCGATACAAAAGGGGATGATGGACGGAACGTTTGAGCCAATCAAACACTCACCCCCAGTCAACTGATCTGGGTTTAATCCATCATCATTCTTTAGCTCACTCCACCACCCCAGTTCAGACATGGCCATATGCAAATCAGTCTGACCCTGTGCCTCATGGGAACAGTCCAGCCCGAACTGCCAAGCCATGTCTTCCCTGGACCGGAAACAAGCATCCGAGGACCGGTTTCTGGCATTTCAGCCGTCATCAGCCAGGCTTGCTTGAATCCAGTGGCAAAGTGAGCAAGGGACCCACGTCTGGGCATACCCCCGCCAACTTAGGGCGACCAAAGCGATACAAAAGGGGATGATGGACGGAACGTTTGAGCCAATCAAACACTCACCCCCAGTCAACTGATCTGGGTTTAATCCATCATCATTCTTTAGCTCACTCCACCACCCCAGTTCAGACATGGCCATATGCAAATCAGTCTGACCCTGTGCCTCATGGGAACAGTCCAGCCCGAACTGCCAAGCCATGTCTTCCCTGGACCGGAAACAAGCATCCTAGGACCGGTTTCTGGCATTTCAGCCGTCATCAGCCAGGCTTGCTTGAATCCAGTGGCAAAATGAGCAAGGGACCCACGTCTGGGCATACCCCCGCCAACTTAGGGCGACCAAAGCGATACAAAAGGGGATGATGGACGGAACGTTTGAGCCAATCAAACACTCACCCCCAGTCAACTGATCTGGGTTTAATCCATCATCATTCTTTAGCTCACTCCACCACCCCAGTTCAGACATGGCCATATGCAAATCAGTCTGACCCTGTGCCTCATGGGAACAGTCCAGCCCGAACTGCCAAGCCATGTCTTCCTGGACCGGAAACAAGCATCCTAGGACCGGTTTCTGGCATTTCAGCCGTCATCAGCCAGGCTTGCTTGAATCCAGTGGCAAAGTGAGCAAGGGACCCACGTCTGGGCATACCCCCGCCAACTTAGGGCGACCAAAGCGATACAAAGGGGATGATGGACGGAACGTTTGAGCCAATCAAACACTCACCCCCAGTCAACTGATCTGGGTTTAATCCATCATCATTCTTTAGCTCACTCCACCACCCCAGTTCAGACATGGCCATATGCAAATCAGTCTGACCCTGTGCCTCATGGGAACAGTCCAGCCCGAACTGCCAAGCCATGTCTTCCCTGGACCGGAAACAAGCATCCTAGGACCGGTTTCTGGCATTTCAGCCGTCATCAGCCAGGCTTGCTTGAATCCAGTGGCAAAGTGAGCAAGGGACCCACGTCTGGGCATACCCCCGCCAACCTAGGGCGACCAAGCGATACAAAGGGGATGATGGACGGAACGTTTGAGCCAATCAAACACTCACCCCCAGTCAACTGATCTGGGTTTAATCCATCATCATTCTTTAGCTCACTCCACCACCCCAGTTCAGACATGGCCATATGCAAATCAGTCTGACCCTGTGCCTCATGGGAACAGTCCAGCCCGAACTGCCAAGCCATGTCTTCCCTGGACTGGAAACAAGCATCCTAGGACCGATTTCTGGCATTTCAGCCGTCATCAGCCAGGCTTGCTTGAATCCAGTGGCAAAGTGAGCAAGGGACCCACGTCTAGGCATACCCTCGCCAACTTAGGGCGACCAAGCGATACAAAGGGGATGATGGACGGAACGTTTGAGCCAATCAAACACTCACCCCAGTCAACTGATCTGGGTTTAATCCATCATCATTCTTTAGCTCACTCCACCACCCCAGTTCAGACATGGCCATATGCAAATCAGTCTGACCCTGTGCCTCATGGGAACAGTCCAGCCCGAACTGCCAAGCCATGTCTTCCCTGGACCGGAAACAAGCATCCTAGGACCGGTTTCTGGCATTTCAGCCGTCATCAGCCAGGCTTGCTTGAATCCAGTGGCAAAGTGAGCAAGGGACCCACGTCTGGGCATACCCCCGCCAACTTAGGGCGACCATGAGGCACAGGGTCAGACTGATTTGCATATGGCCATGTCTGAACTGGGGTGGTGGAGTGAGCTAAAGAATGATGATGGATTAAACCCAGATCAGTTGACTGGGGGTGAGTGTTTGATTGGCTCAAACGCTCCGTCCATCATCCCCTTTGTATCAGCTGTGTTCGCCCTAAGTTGGCGGGGTATGCCCAGACGTGGGTCCCTTGCTCACTTTGCCACTGGATTCAAGCAAGCCTGGCTGATGACGGCTGGAATGCCAGAAACCGGTCCTAGGATGCTTGTTTCCGGTCCAGGGAAGACATGGCTTGGCAGTTCGGGCTGGACTGTTCCCATGAGGCACAGGGTCAGACTGATTTGCATATGGCCATGTCTGAACTGGGGTGGTGGAGTGAGCTAAAGAATGATGATGGATTAAACCCAGATCAGTTGACTGGGGTGAGTGTTTGATTGGCTCAAACGCTCCGTCCATCATCCCCTTTGTATCGCTTGTTCGCCCTAAGTTGGCGGGGGTATGCCCAGACGTGGGTCCCTTGCTCACTTTGCCACTGGATTCAAGCAAGCCTGGCTGATGACGGCTGGAATGCCAGAAACCGGTCCTAGGATGCTTGTTTCCGGTCCAGGGAAGACATGGCTTGGCAGTTCGGGCTGGACTGTTCCCATGAGGCACAGGGTCAGACTGATTTGCATATGGCCATGTCTGAACTGGGGTGGTGGAGTGAGCTAAAGAATGATGATGGATTAAACCTAGATCAGTTGACTGGGGGTGAGTGTTTGATTGGCTCAAACGCTCCGTCCATCATCCCCTTTGTATCGCTTGTTCGCCCTAAGTTGGCGGGGTATGCCCAGACGTGGTCCCTTGCTCACTTTGCCACTGGATTCAAGCAAGCCTGGCTGATGACGGCTGGAATGCCAGAAACCGGTCCTAGGATGCTTGTTTCCGGTCCAGGGAAGACATGGCTTGGCAGTTCGGGCTGGACTGTTCCCATGAGGCACAGGGTCAGACTGATTTGCATATGGCCATGTCTGAACTGGGTGGTGGAGTGAGCTAAAGAATGATGATGGATTAAACCCAGATCAGTTGACTGGGGTGAGTGTTTGATTGGCTCAAACGTTCCGTCCATCATCCCCTTTGTATCACTATAATTAGTGGACAGCATATGCTAGGCCAACTTCTCAGATTGGTGTGCAGCGTGTGGGATTCCAGCTTGCTATTGTTTTACCAGATAATCTCAATTGAATTGATCAACTGAAAACCACTAAAGGTACCTAAGGTACATATAAATTAAGCTTAGAATACAGTAAGTTCTACTGAACTTAGAGTTGTGTGTTAAGGGATAGCACACCCTTTCTACAACTCAAGAGAGTTTAGTAGGCCACACTAGAGTAGGTAGTGCATACACCACACCTCACTAGTGATGTCTTCAAAGCCAGGACCCAGTGAGTCCTTGCCAGAAGCCCCTGGGCTTCTTCCCTCCAAGTATGATACACTCCCATTCTTGGAATTGAGAGCATTATGCAATTTGAGGAAACTGAAGACAGGCCAAAGCCCCACCACCCAACATCTGAGAGAGATGTTAGAGGCTTATGATCTCAGCAGGCCCTTAGGGACTGAAGGGGTAGGAGCAGAGGGTGGGGCAGAAGATGAGGATGGGGCCAGGGGTAGCAACACCCCCAGCCCCCCTCTGGAACTGACCAGGAGGGTGACAATGACCCTGACCTGGATAACCCAATTCCTCCTGTGGATGAGGAGGAGGCTCAGAATGACCTCCACTTTGTCCCCCAGGAAGGATTGTGAGTGTGCCCAGAAGGTCTAGATCTCCTTCTCAGGAGTCTAACCACTCTGGCACCTCAATAGGGACCTCTGTCTCCTCTCATAGGAGGGAATCCTCTCATGAGAGGAGAAAGAGGCTGATTCAATATGAGGAAGCTCAGCTTGAACTCAGAAAACAGCAACTGGCTATAGACAGGGAGTCCCTAGATCTCTACAGAGAGAGAATAAAGTTGGGACTAGAGTCCCAAGGTGGCAGCCATGTCCCTAGAGATAGGGAAAGGTCTTATGACCATAGAAACCAGAGCAAGATTGTCCCTCCCTACCAGAGTGGGGATGACATCCACAAATGGATAACTGCTCTAGAGAGGGCCTGTAAAGTACAGAAGGTCCCTCAGGAGCAGTGGGCAGCAATCTTGTGGCTCTCCTTTGCAGACAAAGGTGGAGACAAGCTCCTCACTGTAAGAGAAGAGGATGCTGATGATTACAAGGTCTTGAAGAGTGCTCTTATTGATGGGTTTGGCCTAACAACTGAACAATACAGGTTGAAGTTCAGAGATACCCAAAAAGCACAGACTCAAGACTGGGTAGACTATGTGGATTGTTCTGCTAAGGCTCTGGAAGGCTGGTTGATGGGCAGTAAGGTGTGTGACTTCACAGGATTGTACAATCTGATAATGAGGGAGCAGATTCTTAATAACTGTCAAAATCAGCTGTTGCATCAGTACCTGGTGGACTCTGATCTGACCTCTCCCCAAGAATTGGGAAAGAAGGCAGACAAATGGGTCAGAACCAGGGTGAGGCAGAAGGTACAGAACCAAGGTGGTGACCCTAAGAAGCAAGATTCTAAGAACTCTGAAAAGGGTGGGGAGAAGGGTAAAGATCAAAAGTCTTCACAAGGCCCCCAAAATCTTCTTCAGGTGGGGATTCACAGTCTACCAAAGGGAAAGGCCAAAGAAAACCATGGTGCAAGGTCTGTAAGCAAAAGACCCACTGGACCAGTGATTGCACCAAGTCCAAAGACTCAAGTCCAGCCCCCACCAATGCCCCTAAGGCACCTGTTCCCCCTAGTACAGTTACAGTTGGTGGTGGGAGTACTACAGCCAAGGGTTTAGTAGGGTTTACCCTGGGTACTGAGTTCGGCTCTGACCTAGTCAGAGAACTCACTCAGGCTGTGTTAGTCTGTGATGGAGGCATGGATGTGACCTCCTCTGTGAGTCCCAGTAATCTGGGCAAGTACAGACAACAGCCTTTAATCAATGGACGAGAGGCTTTGGCATTTAGGGACACAGGGGTAAGTGTCACCATGGTGACACAAGACCTTGTGAATCCTGGGCAAGTTATACTTGGTGAGATGTACCAAGTGACCAATGCTAGCAATGTCAGAACAGACCATACTCTGGCAGTTGTTAACTTCTCCTGGGGAGGGGTAACTGGCCTTAAGAAGGTTGTGGTGAGTGCAAACCTACCAGTCGAATGCTTGCTTGGCAATGACTTAGAAACTTCAGCTTGGGCAGAAGTGGAGCTCAGGACCCATGCAGAAATGCTGGGGATCCCTGCAGATGTGTTTGCTGTGACCAGGTCACAAGCCAAAATGTCTAGCACTGAACAGGCCTTGGATTCTGGAATAATGGACCAAGTGCCTTCCAAGAGGAGGAGTAGTAGGGTAAAGGCAGTGCCTTCCCCTTGGCTCAGAAGGAAGATCAGTCCCTTGAGGGGGATGATCTCAGTCCTGAGGAAGGAACTGTCCCAGAGGAGCTTGAACCTGACCAGGTTGAGTTCTTGGGGACAGGGGGACCTTCCAGGGCAGATCTGAGCCAGGAGCAGCAGAGCTGCCCCTCTCTTGAACCCCTCAGACAGCAAGCTGCTGCTGAGGCTGCTGGGAAAGCTAGTGGTCCCCATACTGTGTATTGGGATGATGGACTCTTGTACTCAGAGTGTAGAGACCCCAAGCCTGGCGCTACCAGGAGGTTGGTTATACCTCTGAAGTTCAGGGGCTTCCTATTGACCCTAGCCCATGATATTCCCTTGGCAGGTCACCTGGGCCAGAACAAGACTTGGGACAGAATTGTCCCTCACTTTCACTGGCCCCACATGTCTGAAGACACCAAGGAGTTTTGTCGCTCCTGTGTAACCTGCCAGGCCAGTGGCAAGGCAGGTGGCACTACAAAGGCCCCCTGATACCACTACCTGTGGTGGGGGTTCCCTTTGAAAGGGTGGGGATTGACATTGTTGGTCCCATGGATCCCCAAACAGCATCTGGGCACAGGTTTATCCTGATGGTAGTGGATCATGCCACCAGGTACCCAGAGGCTATTCCCCTTAGGACCACTACATCACCTGTGGTGGCAAGGGCCCTCCTGGGAATTTTCTCAAGAGTGGGCTTTCCTAAGGAGGTAGTATCAGACAGGGGTGCTAACTTTATGTCTGGATACTTAAAAGCAATGTGGAAGGAGTGTGGAGTGACTTACAAGTTCACCACACCCTATCACCCACAATGCAATGGTTTAGTTGAGAGATTCAACAAAACCTTGAAGGGCATGATTAAAGGGCTCCCAGAAAAGCTTAGGCGAAGATGGGACATACTCTTGCCCTGCCTTTTATTTGCATATAGGGAGGTGCCTCAGAAGGGGGTTGGTTACAGCCCTTTTGAACTTTTGTTTGGCCACCCTGTCAGGGGTCCACTGTGCTTGGTGAAGGAAGGATGGGAGTTACCTCTCAAGCCCCCAAAGCAAGACATAGTGGACTATGTACTTGGTCTCCGCTCCCGGATGGCTGAGTATATGAAAAAGGCAACTAAAAACCTTGAGGCTAGCCAGGAACTTCAAAAGGCCTGGCATGACTAAAAGGCTGTACTGACTGTTTATCAGCCAGGACAGAAGGTGTGGGTGTTGGAGCCAGTGGCCCCAGCAGCTCTCCAAGACAAATGGAGTGGACACCACACCATTGTTGAGCAGAAGGGTGAGGTTACCTACTTAGTAGACCTAGGAACACCCAGGAGTCCCCACAGGGTTCTCCATGTCAACAGGTTAAAACCATATGTGGACAGGGCAGACATGGGCTTGCTCATGGCTACTGATGAAGGGCAGGAGGAAGAGAGTGACCCACTCCCTGACCTGCTCTCACAGAACCCTGACGATGGGTCAGTAGATGGTGTAGCCTTGGCAGGCAGCCTCACTACCCAGCAGCAAACTGATTGTAGACAGGTGCTCAATCAGTTTAGACACATGTTTTCACTGACACCCTTGTCAGACCACCTGGTGCACTCATGAAGTGGACACTGGGGACAGTCTGCCTATTAAAAATAAGATTTATAGGCAACCTGACCATGTCATTGACTGTATCAGGACTGAAGTCCAGAAGATGTTGGATTTGGGAGTTATTGAACCCTCAGATAGCCCTTGGGCTAGTCCAGTGGTCCTTGTGCCAAAACCTCACACCAGTGGTGGAAAAAGAGAGATGAGGTTTTGTGTGGACTACAGGGGTCTCAATGCAGTCACTAGGACTGATGCCCATCCAATACCAAGGGCAGATGAGCTGATAGACACTTTGGCCTCAGCCAAGTATCTAAGCACATTTGACTTGACAGCTGGCTACTGGCAGATCAGACTAGCTGATGCTGCAAAGCCAAAAACAGCATTCTCAAACCCTAGTGGGCATTATCAATTTGTGGTGATGCCCTTTGGTCTGAAGAATGCACCTGCCACTTTCCAGAGGTTGGTGAATACCGTCCTCACAGGTCTGGAAGCCTATAGTGCAGCATATCTAGATGATATTGCTGTCTTTAGCTCCACCTGGGAGGATCACCTGGTCCACCTCAGGAATGTTTTACAGGCCCTGCAAAAGGCAGGCCTGACTATCAAGGCCACCAAGTGCCAGATAGGGCAGAGTCAGGTTGTGTACCTGGGCCACCTTGTGGGTGGAGGCCAGGTTCAACCTTTGCAGAGCAAGATCCAGACTATCATGGACTGGACTGCTCCAACTACCCAGACTCAGGTGAGAGCCTTCTTAGGCCTGACTGGGTACTATAGGAGATTTGTCAAGGGGTATGGATCAATAGTGACACCCCTGAATGACTTAACTTCCAAGAAAATGCCCAAAAAGGTTCAGTGGACAGTTAGCTGTCAAAAGGCATTTGATGACCTGAAGCAGGCCATGTGCACTGCTCCCATTCTACAGAGTCCTGATTACTCCAAGAAGTTCATTGTTCAAACTGATGCATCTGAATTGGGGGTAGGGGCTGTACTGTCACAATTGAATGAAGAAGGTCAGGATCAGCCAGTAGCTTTCATTAGCAGAAGGCTGACCCCTAGAGAGAAACGTTGGTCAGCCATTGAGAGGGAGGCCTTTGCTGTGGTCTGGGCTCTGAAGAAGTTGAGGCCATACTTGTTTGGTACTCACTTCCTTGTTCAAACAGACCATAAGCCCCTCTTATGGCTAAAACAAATGAAGGGTGAAAACCCCAAACTGCTTAGGTGGTCCATTTCCCTACAGGGGATGGACTTCACAGTGGAACATAGACCTGGGAGTAACCATGCCAATGCAGATGGACTCTCTAGGTACTTCCACTTAGAACATGAAGACTTAACTGGGCAAGGTTAGTTTAATGTCCCTACGTTTGGGGGGGTTGTGTAGGAGAGTAGGATCTGCTTCACATGGGTACCCCCACTTTTTGCTGATGCTTCACTGTTTTTCGACCTTAGTCTGGCTGGGGCCCTGCTAATCAGAACCCCAGCCTAGCTGCTTCCTCTCTAAAATGGTTTCCATGTGCCTTAGGCACATCTCTGATTGGAATCTGGAGTGCCCTTATAAGTCCCTAGTATATGGTATACTATGTACCCAGGGCATAGGTACCTCAGAGGCCTACCAGGGGCTGCAGCATGTATTGTGCCACCCCTGGAAGGCCATCCAAACTGACACCACAGGTCTGCTACTGCAGCCTGGGTAAGGTGGTGCATGCACCCCTTACTGTGATATAGGTTACCTATATCACTATATACATACACCCATATAAACCTATAAGTCACTCCTATGGCAGGCCTTATCAATCCTGAAGGCAGAGTGCGTGGTTCCTATGTGAGAGGGTGCCCCTGCATGAGCAGGGCCCCTCTGCAGCGTTCGGAGAACCTTCTCTGATGCTGTTTGTAGTGCAGCCTGACCATATACTCTTAAGCGCATTATAACCTCGCGTTAAATGCTAACTTTGGAATGGCTGCACCGAAACATGTCGTGTTTGGTGTCAAACATCTTGGAATACTACCCCCGCCAATTCTGGTGGCGGGGGTAGCATTCCACCCTTCTAGAGGAGAGACATGTTAACCCTGGCCTGGCCGGTAACTTCTTTCTAAAGCCCTGGCATCACAAAATGGATGCTGCTGCCACAGACACAAGTCTGGCCTCCTGCTGCTGGACGAAACTCCGGCAGGGGAGGCCTGGACAATAGGTTTCCTGTCCCAGGGAGGTGTGACCACCTCCCCAGACAGGATAGTGTGTATTGGGGCTGGGCGGGAGCACTTCCGGGTGCTTTGAGGTCCTGCACTGGGGGCACACTTGGTGTCCCTGTGCATACCCCAGTTCAAACCGGATCAGGGGCTTGCAGCCCCTGCTTTGGCGCGAACTGGACAAAGGGAAAGGGTGTAGCCACCCTCTGCCCTGACCCACCCATAGGTGGGGCCACAGAGTAGTCCAACCCCTAAACTTAGTATAAGTATAGGAACCCAGTCCTTAGGACTTTAGATTATCCCTGGACGAAACTCTGACACAGAATCCTGGACCTTCGACGCTCTACTCAAGACTAGAGGACAGAAGAATCTCCCTTGGGGTCAAGGAGTGACTCCCCTGCTTGGCAGGCACCAAAGAAGCAATTGTCCGGTCTGCATCGCCTAAGCTCCCGTCGGACGCCGAAGTCTTTGCATCACCAGAGGTGGATTTCCAGACTTCCCCGAGGCTGCCCTGAGTCCCCAGCAAAGCTGAGGCCCGTAGCTGTCGTGGGTAACGTGGAACCGTGACCCCTGGACACCGCACACATTTGCTAGTGCATCCTCTTCTGGGTCTCCCACGAAGTCGTGCTTTGGGCTCCGAGAAGACCTAGCCTCCAGCATCAACTGCACCGAAGATCACTGGCCTCCACTCCACGAGTGTCCTGTGAGCCAGCTCCACGTGCACCGTCTCGAGGCTCCTTCGCGGTCACTAGCCCGTTGGCTAGTAGCCCTTCACAAAGGCCAATCCTTTTCTTCTTGGGCTCCCTGGTTGCTCCAGGCTTGCCCTCACTTACCCTTGCTGGGTGAGTTCCTCAGACCTTGCTGGTCTGCATCATTGGCAATCTTCATCTACATCGAGACTTGCCGTTGCCAAGGCTTGTTGGGTCCAATCCGGTCGCCGACACCTCAGCACTCGACAGACATTGTGTACCAGCCCGAATCCTGCTCCTGGTCACCGACAACGCCTCCTGGACCTCGTGGCTGAAGAGTCAAGACGACCGTCAACCTGCCTGAAGCACTCGACATCGGTGGGCATCTGCTCATCGCCTTCCTGGTCACTGGCTAGTGACCCAGACTCTGTTCCCTCTGCTTTCAGGTTCTTCAGATCTCCGATCCACTCTTGGATCCACCGGACACTTTCCACTTGGTCGCCAGCAGCACTTTGCAGCAGATCGCCATTCAAATCGACGACGAAACCCGACCCCGAAAGGCACCTATGCACCCGGCTTCCCTGGGTGAGGTAACAAGAGTACTCCGGTGCTCCCGTGGGTAGAGACTCTAGAACGACCTAGTTCTCAAAGGGTTTGCTCCAAGTCCTCCTTTAAGTGTCCCTTTTCTTTAATTTCCAAACCGCAACTTTCTCCATAGAAGTTAACGGCGTTTCGCGGCTGTGTAATTACACTGCACGCGTCCCCCGTGGGTCCCCTGTGTCACTACCTTGGGTGGTTCCTTGTGGTCCAAGCACTTCTAGAGGCTCTAGGCCTAGTGTCTAGCTCAGTCGTGGTTCTTATACCACTTTATTGGTATATGGTTTGGTACGCCTCTAGGGCCCAAACGTGTATTTGTGCTATTACTGTGTTTAAATAACTTATAACTTATGTATTTCGAACTCTAGCCTCATAAAGAGACTAGAGGGGTGTGTTTAGCAATAAATACATATATTTTGAATATATACCTGGTGTGGTGCTCTTTCATTTGATCACTCAAGAGATTATAGACTGGTAAAACAAGCTGCTTTACATTCCTTCAAGACTTAGCCTGAAGGCTGCTCTCCATAGCTACCACTAGGATAGCTTTCAATAAGGTTGTCTTTAACCTATCTCCAATAAGGGGTTGTTTGGACTGGTGCAAGGTGCCCACTATAATTAGTGGACAGCATATGCCAGGCCAACTTCTCACAATTGGCAGCCCTGATGGAGATAGCGGACATGGACGAGAATCTCTTACCGATGGAATCCAAACGGCGCCCTTCCTTGTCCGGTGGAGACGTAATGGGGGTGGAAGGGTTCTTTGATCGTCTCTGAGCCACTTGGGAGATCACTGAATCCGGTTTGGGATGGCCTATTTAGCAAGTGGGGGAATCCTCGGGCGCCCTGTATTTCTTATCTAGTCTTGGCAATACAGGCACCACAGTAGCCGGTGTTTTCATTACATTAAGCCCTTCTTGCCAAATGTGGTCTATAATGGGTATAGATCTTATGGAACTCCTTGATTGTTCTTTAAAGTCATAAAGGAAACAATCTGATTGCTTGACTATTGTAGGTAGATGGAATTTTGATGTAGCCCTGTCCATTAGATTATGAAATCCTCCAATGTCCTCAGGAGGTGAGTCATAAGGCCGACAAGGAGGAGGAGACAGTGTAGGCAAAATATATGTATCCCATTCATCAGTAGGTGGAGGGGGAACATGAATTTCACCCTCTTCAGGCTCTTCTTCCGAAGAGGTTGGATCCTCTCTAGGAGGGACAGGGATGATGGGACGTAGCGTCATCCTAGGAGTAGCAGGAGGAGGCAGCGTTGGTGTAAGTGGTATTACAGGTGGTGCCGATGGAGGCGGTGGCACAGTAGTGTGTTCTTCCTGTGGCAGAAACCTTTTTCTATAATCTGTGAGCATAGCCTGTAAGTTATGAATTAAAGAGGAAGGTAATTTAGCAGGTTCTTGCCTTGGTAAATCAACATAATATCTAAAATGCTGATATTGAGTTGGAGGAACAGGATAGTGTTGGTAGGACTGCTCCTCGTCATAATAGTCCTCATTCTCCTCTTGACACTTGACATTGAGTTCAGAAGGACTTTGAGCAGTCCCAAAGGAACCATCAACCTCATCTGTTTCTTCTGTGTCTAGAAAGTGACTTGGAAGTAAGGGCGAAATCTTGCCTGGTGATTTAAAACCAGGCCGCAATGATACTATGGACGATCTGGATAGTGAATTGCATCTGTGGAATAGTTGTCGACTGGCCCATCGACGACACTGATCTCCCTGCCGACGGCAAAATCGTCGATGTCGACGGTGTGCTCGTCGACGGTGGAACTGTAGTCAACGGTGAGACTGTAGTCGACGGTGAAGATGTCATCGCCGCAGGCGTCGACGATGACAACCTAACGCTGAGGCCTTCGTCGACTGTACAGATAATGTCGACGATATCAGTGCTTTGATGCTCGCAGTCGACGTCCTAGGAGCCGTAGACGGTCTCGACGACGAGAGGGTCGTCATCGGTGTAGCTGAAGAGACTGGCGTCGACGGTGAAACTGACACTGACAAGGATCTAAGGCTGGATTTAAGCTTGGAAGGATTCAATCTTTCCTTAGAAGTCCCAGAATGACGAGCTCTGAGGAGACTTTGGGTTCTTTCTCCTTTTTTTTGAGCTTCTTTGGTCAAATGTGAGGTTTCCAGGTGTTTCTTTACCTCCTCAGGCTGACCTCCAGGCGAGCTGGGCCTCTTGTGGGATTTAGAGGAAGTGTCGCTCTCCTCATCAGAAGACGCTCCTTGAGCCTTTTTTAGCCAAATCAAAAGTCTGCCTTCTCTATCTCTGAGAGTCTTTAAAGAAAAGGTGCGGCAGATATTACATTGTTTTGCCTCATGATTGGGATAAAGGTAATAGATACAATCCTTGTGGGCATCATCAATGTGAACCCTTTTTTCGCACAGGATTTACAGGGTCAAAATAGTCCTTTCCTATCAAACATTGTCCTTTAGTAAATCAAAATGAGACTTATCTGAGAAATTGTAGAAGAAACTAGGCAGAGCTCAGGGAGACTCCCTTCACACACGACGTGCAGTGAAAATCTGAGGGACTCAGCCTCTCTTGGGGAAGGTTTTAGAGGGTGCTAGGTGCTGATTGGTTGTGTTCAAGTTTGGTCCTTTTTTTAAAAAAAAAGGAGGTAGATAGGCTATTAAATGCATGGATGCCTCCATGATAGCCTATGAAGTTCTTTAATTACTGCTTTATGTATATTACCGTGGGACTCCCACTTCGACGACAGGGAATGATTCAAGCATGTGAATCTATGGAAGATACCCCAATACTGGATAAAAGTCACCTTCCCCCACGCTAGCCTTTCTGGAGAAAGAAAAAGGGCACTGCACAGAAAAACACTGACAATATCTTGTGCAATGCTTTGCGTTTCTGCAGTCTGACTGGGCGGCTGTTTCTGCGACTTGTTTGGGCAGCTGTGTAGAGGTCAAGTGGCGCCGGCGAGCAGTGAGGTCGGCCTGGTGGCGTGGTGAGTGCCTCGGGAGCAGCCTGGGTGTGCAGTGCGGTGAGGTTTGGAGGGCGGAGTCTTGCAACCAGAAGACGGCAAAGACGCAGAGAGGGGTCGCTACCGTCTGCAGGGTGGAAGAGGGGAGGATAACACCCCTCCTCCCGCACCCTTGACCCCCCCAGCCAAACTGTTAGCTTTAACTGGCCTCTGCCACTGCAGTCATCACCTCCAGCGCCACTGCTGCCCATCCACACCTATCCTGACACTGAAGGTGGGGGGAACTGTTGGCTGCAGGCTGGGCTAGGCCACAGGTCCACGCCCTATTCCTATCCCTATTACAGACAGAGGCAGCAGAGGTGGCACCAGGCTGGTGTGACCAGCCCCCAGCTGTTAGAGGATCTTACCTCCTGCTGGATTTCCGCCCAACTGCTGCCCTCCCCATACAGACTCCAGGTCTTGCACGACAGAGGCAGGCTGGAGAGCAAAGAAAGAACATAAAAGGTCCAAGAAGACTTGGGGAGCTAAGGAGGTAATTCAGGAGGATACCAAGAAGGCATTGTTCCCTTCCTCCGTGGCCACTATAATCCATCATAATTAAACACAAGCATAACCTCCCACCAGAAAAGGCCAGCTGTCTGTATGGAAGGCCAGGCATGCATGCCAGCAAGGAAACTGCTACCCCGGAGAAAAGGCACTACCCGTTTGCCGAGCCCCCGCAGCAAGCCTTAGCCTTACCCAGATGTCAATCAGCTCAAACATCACAAGTGCTGATCAGTGCATTCTTCAGCAAGGCAACGATCCAGAGCCTGACTAGGGTAAGTTTACCCCCAGCCGCAATCTCTCAACCAGGCCCCGGTGTACTGGTCAAGCCCCTGATCCCCACTTCTAGTCCTACTGCTGGGCCATCACTCGAAACCTCTTGACCCTGCTCACTCGAGCCTCAGGCAGAGCCTCTTTATCAGCCTCATTTCTCTCCTGGGGGTTCAAGAACGAGCCTAGACAATGTTCTAGATACAAAGAGGGCCCGCTCCCCCAGTCCAGAAGATCCCTGGATCATAGAGGCTTCCCCAAGAACTTTAAAGCTAAACCCCTCAACTCGAGTCCATCTCCAAACTCAAGCATCCAGCCCGCTTACTTTGTTGAATTTTCACAAGTACTGGGCTGGCCCTGAAACAGCCTATACCCCTCTCGAGTCCACCTCAACCCCGATAGGCCAGCAATAAGGCGCCAGCAAAATCAAGTTAACTGACTCTCCGACGCCAACAAAGAAGCCAAGGAGGGCTTGGTATTTCCAAACTGGGTTTCGTGCAGCTGCCTCCACAATCGATAATATCACTGCCCTAACCATCCGGAGTCATCAAGCAGCCCAAAAAAGTAATCTTCCACTTTACTGCTGTTTTACAGAATACAGTTCGGCCTTTGACAAAGTGGCCCGCAACATTCTTTGGTGGAAATTAGACGCTTGGGGGATTCCCGGGGACATGCTTGGAGCACTTATTTCTCTGCATAATAATACATGGGTGCGTGTGGGAACTGGCCCTTCGAGTTTCTACAAAAATTTCCACCTCAGACAGCCTGAAGTAAGGATGCGTTCTTGCACCCCTCCTGTTCAACTCTACACAGCCGACATTGGGAGATTCTTGGAGCACAGCAGCTCGCGCCCTCCACAATTAGGCCATTAGAAACTGCACATACAATACGCCGACATCGTCATAATGGACCATGCCAAATCTGGACTCCAACGTGCCCTGAGCAGGCTCGACGAATACAACAAAGCCAACTCTCTTAAAATCAATCAGGACAAGACCAAGGTCCTGATCTTCAGTCGTTGTCGAAAAAAGAAATTTCTAAGCTGGAGCATGGGGCCCGCCAAGATCAAAACCACACCCAAGTACAACTACTTGGGGGTATGGTTCAGCGAGTCTTCCACCTAGCAGCCCTGGAAAAAAGAGCCGAAGCTATAACACACAGCCTGACAACCCTTAACTGGACTCTCCGCAGCGCCTCAGCTACCCCTATATTAAAGGTTATAAAAGCTACCCTTCTTCCTGCTCTACACAACGGGCACCATGCCTTCCCAGAGGCAAGTGCAGCCAGCCTAGACCTCGCCCAATGTAAGACCTACAAACTAGTTCTTGAACTACCCATACACGTAGGGCAAGACTACGACTCGAGCTGGGCCTTCTGAGGCAATCACTCACATGCAAGGTTGATACCCTGAAATTCTATAAGGGTACTAAAAGCTCCGGACAACACTCTTAAAGCCCGCCTAAAAGAAACCTTCGAGAGCCCCGGGAACCCATAGAACCAACAAATACAAAAGGCTATAAGATCCCTATAAATTGAAGAAAAAGCACTAAAATTGGACTCCTTCCCCTATGCAGCCTGGAAAAGGGTTATAAACAAGCAGGTGAGACAAATTTCGTTTCAGCAGGACATTCGGTCCCTAAAAACCTAAACTACTCTGTCTGTCTTGAACGATTCAGATCTACCAGGGATAACCCCAACCATACCTCTTAGACAGCCTAAACCAATCGGCCCATAGGTATATAATGTTTATGCGCCTCCTAGGCCTGTGAACCACCGACCTCAATCAACGGGCCCTACGTGGAGAGGGGGGGACCGGCAAACTATAAGACCGAATTATGGCTCCACTGTCTGTGCTGCTGTTCTTCCCTTGATGTTCTTCCCTCTTCTGAAGCCACTTATAATATGTGATGCAGTAGTAGTTTCATACGGTAGTGTTGTTGCTGCAATGAAATACCATTTCATTTAATTGTGTTCCACGTTCGGAACGATTTGTGCGGATGACGCTTGGAACCTGCGGGCAGCGTCTGTGGCTTCCCTGTGGCATCCAGACGTTTATGCCGTCGGGGGCTCTACATATTGGAATAAAGAAGTATTTACTCATCCTCGTCTGGATTTCCTATATTGTCTGTTTCCTTCCTCACCGCTCCCACATTTATTGGTACCAGGAGTGGGGTGAGGAAGAAGTGGAGAAGAAAGAATTTTCCTCTGGAAACCGGTAGGGCCCACTGACCATACAGCGCACTGACCAGGAGACACCCTCACTAGAAGGTGTGCACGCAATACCAAACAAAATACGGATTTGCCTCAAGATGTACATTTTCTGTGATTTTGGGGCTTTCCATTTTATCAACACTCGCTTGGGAAGATGGAACAGTTGGAAACCGGCAGCTGCATGCATCTTTCGAACGGCAACATTCTATTTTGCTCGAGCCATTTTTCTCTCTGGATCGTGACGCTGATGCCTGTGACAGACTCGACGAGAGGCAGTGAACTGTGATGCCCGCGTCATCGAAGTGGCTGCCATTTTGAATCAGTGCCCGATTCATACATACGCTGTGTCAAAATACGTACACCGATTTGTAAATAGACATTTGTTCCGACGACATCTGTTCCAAACATAACTGGCCTTTCCTATAGAAATCGGAAGCGCAGATTGTTGTACTCAGACAATTTCGATCTCCATTATCCAGGTGAATTAAATTTGATCCTATTTTCATTTATTTTTCTCTGTTCTCGCTTGCCTCGCATTCTTCTCAACTTGAAACTCTCCAGTGTATATGGTATTTTAACATCATGGCTACAGTTCAGGGAGCTGTGCAGCCTCCTCCCTTTTTACAAAAGCCAGGCAGGCCTGAAATCAAATGGAAGGAGTGGCTGAGGAACTTTGAAAATTATATTACAGCCATAGATGCGAATGCATATTCACCTGTTAGGAAGTCAGCCTTGTTGTTTAACCATTTGGGTACTGCGGGACAGAGAGTTTTCGACAATCTACCAATGGTTCCACTCCTGCTGGAGAGGATACACCCTGGAATGTTTATTTAGAAGCTAAAGAGGATGCACAAGCAATACACAGATGAAACAAGCGTGCTTTTGGAACGCCATAATGTTTTTTGAGTGCAAGGAGGCTATGGATGAGACAGTGGAGGAGTACATTACTACTTTGAGAGTATTAGCATCAAAATGCGAATTTGACAACAATGTGGATATTTATTTAAGGGATCAATTTGTCATCAATTGCTATTCCAAGAAGGTACAAGAAAGACTTTTAACATGCAAAAATCAGAGTTTGAAGGAGACCATTGATATTGCCAGGAGTATAGAAAGATAGATTATAACCTCTCAGGTTATGAATAGTCAAACAGGGCAAAGTAACAGTCCAAGTGTAATGTCTGCAATTAGTTTGGTTAATGATGAATCACTAGTGGCTACTATTAAGAAAGCAAGTAGGGTGAAGAGAGGGATGTGCTATAGATGTGGCTCTAGGAATCATATGGGCAATCATCCTGCTTGTCCAGCCTTATCCAAAAGATGCAACCGTTATTGCAAGATGGGTCATTTCATGTGTGTGCAAAAGTGTACCGTTTAATTCTGATATAGTTAAGATAAATCATATTGATGTGTCTGCTAACGAGTCTGAGGATCTTGAAGAATGTGCTGAAACATTTTCTAATATAGTTCTTACTATATATGCACCTTTCCTTGGATCAGTCAAGGCAATAAAAGGACCTTTCTGTCAAGCTATAGTAGGGGGGGGTAAAACCATTGTTGTGATGGCAGATTCGGGTGCACCTATCGCCATTTTGGCAGATACTACATTTTTAAAGCTTTGGCCTTCTGATATGTCTAAGTTCCCCTGATATTTGCCCAAAGGCATTTGGTGAGCAGGGTATTTTGTAACGTTTCTTGAATGTTTGGGAAGGCAAATTGATACTAAGGTGTATGTTGCAGTGAAAAGGAAGGGACATCATTGGCTGGATGGAGCTAGCAAAACTGGATATATATCTACGTCCAGGCCATGATGTACCAATAGTACTTGGAGACATGCAAGTTTTAGCAGTGGAAAGTCAAGTTAATGTGACTCAATTATTGACACAGAGGTTTCCCAAAGCTTTCTTTGACGCTATAGGTTCGGTGAAGGGTTTTGAGCATACCATCAAGCTTAAATAAAATTATACCCCAGTCATAGATAAAGTACGCCCTGTACCTCTGAGTAGAAGAGAAGATCTGAAGGTCTTGCTAGAGACTCTTACAGCACAGGGTGTCATTGCCAAAACTGAATCCTCTGAATGGGTTTCTCTAGTCGTTTTGACCAGAAACCCTCATGGGGATTTGAGGTTGTATGGGGATTTGAGGTCCCTTAAACAAAATATTTTGGTGGACTGTCACCCTCTTCCACGCATACAAGAAATGATAACCAATATTGCAGGTGCCAGGTTTTTCTCTACCATAGACCTCCATTCTGCTTATCACCAGATACCTCCGAGCCTAGATTCGCAGTCCCTAACTGCATTTGTCACTCCTTTTGGTGCATTTAAGTATTTGAGGCTTCCTTTTGGCCTTGCATCAGCTGCAAGCGTGTTCCAAAGAATGATGGACACCTTGTTTGGGGATGAGTCTCAGGTACAAGCGTTTCAGGATGACATATTAGTATACACCAAGAAAGAACATATGCTTCCTCTAGATAAAGTATTCAAAGTATTGGATAAATATGGCAAGACAGTGAAATCTAATAAGTGTGAACTGTTTGTGCAACAGGTTGAATACTTAGGTCACACACTTTCTGCAGATGGGATCAAGCCTAAGGCATGTAATGCAGAGGCTATTAAATCTGCACCAGCACCTAAGGATAAAGATGCCTTAAGATTCTTTTTAGGACTTTGTGAGTATTATGTGCGCTTTGTTCCAGGATATGCATTATCTGTTCAACTTTTACGTTCCTTGTTAATGATAGGAACAAAGTTTGAATGGTCACCACAGGTTACCCAAGCATTTGAGGATATTAAAGGATTAGTAGTTAATGGTCCATCTTTGCAACCTTTTGATCCAAAAAGCAAATCATTCACATGGTATATGCCAGTCTTAAAGGTATTGGGGCTGTTTGGGCAATTGGTTGAGGGTCATGAGAATACAGTGGCTTTTGCATTGCGTACATTATCCAATGCTGAGACGAACTACAGTACCATCGAGCGGGAGGCACTAGCTTGTGTGTGGGCTGTGGATAAATTCAAAACTTACATTTGGGGAACGCATTTTGATTTGTTTACAGACCACAAACCGCTGGTTTTCTTGTTAAGTGGCAATGGACTGGGTAAGACATCTTCACGCCTAGAAAGATTACTATCAAAGTTACAAGAATTTCACATGTCAGTCAAATACATTCAAGGTGATAAGAACTTAACAGCAGATTGTCTGTCTCGCATGCCATTGGGTTTGAAAACAAATGTTGGAGGGGACGAAGAAGGCGTAGTAGCCATGATAGATGTTGTAGATGCGTGCAATGGAGTAATATCAGAAGAAGAGTGGACTTCGGCTACAGAGAGAGATGACATCATGCAAAAAAAGTCATACATTTCACAAAAGTTGGTTGGCCTGCTGGCAAACTAGTTTTGCTAATGTGGCATCAGAACTTTCATGCATAGGTCAAATTTGGATGAGAATTTGTTTATTCCTCCTACAACTTTACATGAACGCATTATTAAACTGGCCCATGAAGGTCAAGTGGGTATTTCTTCTACATGCAAAAAACTAAGACAGTACTTCTGGCGGCCAGGTTTGGACAAGATGGTAGCTATCTTGATTGACAGGTGCCCTCAGTGTCTAGTTTCAGATACACATTGGGTCACCTCAGTTAAGCCCCTTCGCCCTATTCAGCTTCCCTCAGGCCCTTGGGTTAAGGTAGCCTTAGATTTTTCAGGACCTTTTCATCTATTACCGACTAATCAAAAAGTTCTTATAGTATTGGTGGATTATTTTTCTAAATGGATTTACTATTCCTTTGTTGATTTTCCATCTACAAAAACTGCTCTTGGGTTTTTAAAGAAAATATTCCTTATTGAAGAGTGCCCTCAATTCTATGGCAGGACCCGGAGGCGAGGATTAGGCTCTTCTTTCTTCGTTTATTTAACTAGTAGCCTTTCAAAGGTAACGTGCAAGATAACAAAACTACATTTCCCATGAGACATTAGGAAAAAACTACAAAACATATAGACCAATCAGAGTCCAAGTAGCCCGTATAATGGTCCCAGACGACCCTCTGGCTTCCTCTTTCTTCGCTGCTCCAGCAGCTTTTCAGATAAGTGCCTGTAACTCCTCTGGGGTTTCTTCTTGATACTCTTGTGCTGTTTACTTGCTGTTTTTTTAAATATATTGTGCCTTTGCTGTAGGCTTGACGAGCAGAGCGTGCTGTCTGCGGCTCGACCGCGGGTACATTCGTGTCCCTACGTGGCAGTTTGTGTTTGGACTCGCGTGGGCGGTGCGGTCTTCAGACCGCCAGGGGGCCTGTGCACCGCTTGCGCGCGTCTTGACCCCTCGGCAACCGGAGCTTGTCAGTTTCTCTGACGGAATTCCTCAGAGTGCCCGGGCTGCGGCAGGTAACACGGGGGAAGTTCTGGTGCTCGCAGCGATAAGGCCGCTCGTTGGGATTGAATAATTAGATAACAGCGAGTCGATTGCCTTAAGCTGCGGAGCGTGTCTGTTGCACAAGTTACTAACTTGTGTAACAATATATCTGTAAGAGACAGTAGTTAGTGACAGATTCCTTACCTTAGAATATCCCCAGGCGTCAGGCTGGATCCAGAAAGTTTTTGCGTAGCAGTACCCTTGCGCGTCGGTAGGCGGCGTCGTGTGGCTCCGTGTCTGTCGTCGGGATGACGTCGCGGGCAGTACTTCGACGCCGCCCCTGCCCGCTGACGTCAGTTTTGTACACGACTTTCCACGCCAGGAAAGCAGAGCCATGCAAGAAGCTGACATAGGTGTCTGAAAAATACTAGGGCCCTGAAAGGGATGTCCTTAACCCTAGAAATCAGTTCGCCGAACGGGAGGAGGGTGGGCGGTAAGGAATCTGTCACTAACTACTGTCTCTTACAGATATATCGTTACACATGCTAGTAACTTGTGCATCTGAAAGAGACACGTTAGTGACAGATTCCTTACCTTAGAATAGATACCCCAGCAATACCAACCCCAGTGGTGGGTCTGCGAACAGATTCAGACAAGGAAGTCCCGGAGGACAGAACGGCCAAAGAAGCCGTCCCTCCGGACCTGGCTGTCAAGGCAGTAATGTTTGGTAAACGTGTGCAGCGAGGCCCACGTAGCTGCCTGACATATATCCTGTAACGGAACACCGCGGCCTAAAGCCGTGGTAGCAGCCGTTGCCCTGGTGGAATGGGCACGCAGCCCAACAGGAGGCTCCTTCTTAGCCAAAGAATAGCAGGTCTTGATACACAAGATGACCCAGCGGGAGATGGTCCTTTTGTACCGCCCGACCTTTTTTGGCGCCCACGTAGCCAACAAAGAGCTGGTCATCCACCCGGAACTGTTGTGTGCGGTTGATGTAAAAGGAAAGCGCACGTTTTGGGTCCAGACGGTGGAGCCTCTCTTCCTCTCTGGAAGGAGGCGGAAAGAAGGTGGGCAAAGTGATGGTCTGCCCAATGTGGAAGGCAGTAACCACCTTTGGCAAGAAGGACGGACGCGTCCGAAGAACAACCTTGTCTGGATGAACAGACAGAAAGGGGGTTTGCATGAAAGAGCCTGGAGCTCACTCACCCGCCGAGCGGAGGTGATGTCTACCAGAAAGGCTGTCTTCAGAGTAAGAAGACGAAGAGGACAGTTATGCAGAGGCTCTAAGGGAGCGCACATTAAGAAAGTAAGAACCAAGTTTAAGTCCCACTGAGGCATTATAAACGGAACAGGAGGAAAGAGGTGTGTAATGCCTTTAAGAAACCTGTTAACAACAGGGGACTTAAAAAGAGAGGGCTGATCAGGCAGCCTGAGGAAGGCCGAGATTGCACAAAGATAGCCCTTGATGGTACCCAGGGCAGAACCCTGTTGGGCCAGAGAAAGAAGGAACAGAAGAACCTCAGAAAGAGGGGCAGAAAGAGGATTCACAGCCTTTGCTGTGCACCATGCCACAAACTTAGTTCCACCTGCAGGCGTATACCACCTTAGTGGAGGGACGCCTGGCTGCCAGAATCACATCACAAACTTCGGGAGTCAAGTCGAAAGGAATCAACTGCCGCCGCTCAATCTCCACGCAAGCAGGTGTAGACTGGACAGGTTCGGGTGGAGGACCGTCCCCTGCTGCTGCGACAGAAGATCCTCCCGAAGAGGCAGACGGATCGGGGATCAACGCTCATACTGAGTAGCTCGGGATACCAAACTCTTCGAGCCCAGTCCGGAGCCACAAGAATGACTTGGGCCCGGTCGCGCCCGAATCTTCTTCAACACTCTGGGTAGAAGTGGTATAGGCGGAAAGGCGTACAACAGACCGCAACTCCACTCGCAACGGAAAGCGCCGCCGAGCGAGTGCCGCCTTGAAATTCCAACGCGCAGAACTGCTGACATTGCGCTGCTCTCTTCGGTGGCGAACAGATCTAACCAAGGCTCTCCCCACTGCTGAAAGAGACCTTGCGCCACCTCCGAGTGAAGACGCCATTCGTGATCCATCATGCACCTGCGGCTGAGTTCGTCCGCCCTGGCGTTCAGGGAACCTGCCAGGTGTTGGAACCATCAGGAGGATGCCCTGATGTTCCAGCCATGTCCAGAGGCGCAGAGCCTCCTGTCAGAGGGTCCACGACCCCACCCCACACCCTGTTTGTTGCAGTACCACATGGCGGTGGTGTTGTCTGTGAACACCTGCACTACCTTCCCTTTGACAGAGGGAAGGAATGCCTTGAGTGCAAGTCGGATCGCCCGGAGCTCCAGAAGGTTGATATGGAGCCGGGACTCCGCCGGAGACCAGAGGCCTCTGATCTCCGCCTCTCTCATGTGACCGCCCCATCCCAGAAGGAACGCGTCCGTCACAACTGTGTGCTCTGGCTGGGGAAGGGAGAGGGATCTGCCCATGACCCATTGCCGGTTCGAGAGCCACCACTGCAACTGTTTTGCAGTCCCCTCCGAGATCTGGACGTGATCGGACAGGTTGCCCTGGTGCTGCGCCCACTGGAGCTTCAGGTCCCACTGCAGAGCCCGCATATGCCATCTGGCATGATCGACCAGCAGGAGGCCATGAGGCCCAGCAGCCTCAGGGTCATCCATACCGAAACCCAGGATAGAGGCTGAAAGATCGGAATCATAGCCTGAATATCCCGGACTCGCCATTCGGGAGGATAGACCCGAAACTGCGTCGTGTCCAGAACTGCTCCGATGAAAAGGAGCTGTGGAGAAGGAATCAGGTGCGACTTCGGCACGTTGATGGAGAACCCCAGCGAGTGCAGGAGTTCGGCCGTAGTCTGGAGGTGGGAGACGACTGCCTGGGACGAGCCCGCCTTCAGCAGCCAGTCCGCCGAGGTAGGGGAAGACTGGAACCCCTGCCCGGCGCAGATGAGCTGCGACCACCGCCATCACTTTCGTGAACACCCGAGGGCGCTTGTAAGGCCAAAGGGGAGCACGGTGAACTGAAAATGCTCGAGGCCTACCGTGAACCGCAGGTAACGCCGGTGGGCCGGCAGGACGGGGATGTGGAAATATGCGTCCTGCAAGTCCAACGCTACCATCCAGTCTCCAGGGTCGAGGGCAGTCAAGACCTGAGCTAGGGTGAGCATCTTGAACTTCTCCTTCCCGAGGAAGCGATTGACGTTCCGGAGGTCCAAGATAGGACGCATGTCCTCCTTGTCCTTTTTGGGCACCAGAAAGTAGTGGGAGTAGCAACCACGACCCACTTCTGGGGTCGGAACGCACTCGATGGCCCTCTTGGCCAAGAGGGCCGCAACTTCCTTCTGAAGAAGCACCAAGTGATCCCCTGACATGCGGTGGAATTGAGGTGGCATGGCTGGGGGGATGGTCTCGAAGGGAGGGAGTAGCCCCTTCGGACAATGTCCAAGACCCACCTGTCCGAGGTGATGGCACGCCAGTGGTGAAGGTGATGGCGGACCCTGCCCCCTACTGGTGTGCTGTGCACCTGAAAGGAAGGACTAGGAGGGCTTGGAGGCCGCGGACGAGGCGGGGTTGGTGGCCTGACCCGCACGCTGGTTGCCTGACCCGCCACGGCGGGAGCCACATCCTTGGCCACGCGAAGACGCTTGCTGCACGGGCCGGTGGCTGGGCAGCGGACGTGACTGGGCGCCTCTTCCGTGGCCACGAAAAGCAGATGGCTGCGGAGGGCGTACAGCAGAAAGGCCCAGGGACTTGGCCGTAGCCCGCAAGTCCTTGAAACGCTCCAGCGCATGGTCTGCCTTGTTCCCAAAAAGACCGACCCCATCAAAGGGCATGTCTATAAGAGTGTTTTGGACATCACCCGAGAAACCAGTGGTTCTCAGCCAGGCGTGACGGCGCAGCGCCACTGTCGTTCAAGCGATCTGCCTAGCGAGTCGGCGGTATCAAGGCCACATCTGATGGTGTACTTTGCCGCATCTCTTCCCTCCACAATGGTGCGGGTAAGCAGTGTCTGGACCTCCTCAGAACACTGGGGCAGAACCTGCGCCACCGAGTCCCACAAGGAGTGGGAATATCGGCCCAAGAGGTAAGTGGTATTGACGGACCGCAAGCCAGCACTGGAGGAAGAAAAGACCTTCTTCCCAAATTGATCCAGGCGTTTGGATTCCCTATCCGGGGAGCGGTAGGAAGGCGCTTTGGGAAGCAGAGGCTTGGACAACCAAGCTCTCAGGGGTGGGGTGTTGGGAGAGGAACAGGGGGTCGCCCGGAGCAGGGCGATGGCGTCGGGCTACGTTCCTATCCACAGGAGCCCCTGTGGTGGGCTTGGACCAGGTGCCCAAAAGAACGCTCTGAAAGCGCCTCGTTAAACGGCAGCAGTGGCTCCGAGGAGGTAGCCGCCGGCTGAAGCACTTCCGTCAGGATGTTAGTCCTGACAGCCACTGTAGGCAACTGGAGGTGTAAGGCCCCAGCTGCTCTACGCAACACCGTTGCAAAGTTTGCTCCCTCCTCCGTTGCCACGGGAGGAGGAGACAGCATGCCAGAGTCAGGGGAGGTGTCCAGACCACTGGCATCCCCAAGCTCCTCAGCCTAGTCCTGATCAAACTCACACTGCTGTGTGAGAGGGTCATCAGACCCCTTCCAGTTCTCTTCGTCCTCCAATTGTGGTTCAAAATAAGGAGGAGGGACATGCGGGACCCAAGGTCTCATCGGCGTCGAGCGACGCCGGTCCGGCGCCGATTCCGGATCCGGAGAGAACCAGGGAACGACGCCGCCCGGAGCCCCGGGCGTCGCCGGGAACGGCACCGGAGAGATCGGGCGCCGGTGGAGGTGTCGCCAGGTCAACTGGCGTCGATCGGGGTTGTGGCAGCACCGGAGCCAGGGTCGAGGCCGGAGCCGGGGCCGAGGCTGGTGTGACAGGCGGCGCCGGGACCGGAGTCGCCGGAGAAACCCCCTTCAGGGCCCGCAGGCGCACCGGGGGGACCTTGAGGCCCGAAGAGGCGGGCCATGGCCGACAGGAACACCTGTATCTCGGCCGGAGTCACCCCCGAACCCGGGAAGGACGGGTAATGCGGGGGCGGCTCCACAGGCACTCCCGGAGCCGCGGGGACGGTGCCGACAGGACCCTCAGCCGAGTCGCGAGACCGGCGAGGGGAAGTCGTCGAGCGATGACGCTTCTTCGACTTCTTATGCTTCGACTTACCGGAGGAGTGCGAAGACTTGGACCCCGACGACCGATGAGGACTCCGCGACCGGCCCCTCGACCTCTAGCGTGACCGGGGCTTGGCGTGGCGCAGAGCCGACTGCCGGACCTCGAGGAGCTTTCGAGACCGCTCTCGCAAAGCCTCCGGATGCAAGGCCCGGCAGTCGGGGCACGACTTCGTGTCGTGGTCGCGGCCGAGGCAGTAGAGACATTCCTGATGCGGGTCTGTGATCAACATCATTCGACCACAGGCGTCGCATGGCTTGAAGCCGGGCATCCCTACCAACACCTTCGGAGTCGAGAGACTCGAGAAAACAGTGGGGGAAATCACTCAAAAACTTAGTCAAAAAATGACCAGGGCACTGCTCTTCCCGGATCTGCGCTTACTGGCGTGGAAAAAGAAAGAACTGACGTCAGCGCGCAGGGGCGGCGTCTAAGTACTGCCCGCAACGTCATCCCGGCGCCGACGACGGACGCGGAGCCGCACAACACCGCCTACCGACGCGCAAGGGTACTGCTACGGAAAAACTTTCCGGATCCAGCCTGACGCCTGGGGATATTCTAAGGTAAGGAATCTGTCACTAACGTGTCTCTTTCAGAAACTTTTAGTAGACTGTCAGCGAGCCGCCGCCTGGAGACGAACACCCGCTTTGGGTAGGAGTGTAGGCTTTCATTTGGGGACTTCCCAGGCGGTATACCCAACTCTGTCTCCTTCTGACTCCCTTCTGGGAAAGAGAAACATTTTAGGGTCCTTGGCCTGCGAAATTTCCCCTTTCAATGTATTCCAATATGGAGTTTGAGTGTGAGGACTATATGGGGGAGGAAGTTACCTACCTCCCTATAGATGAGCATTTTTGTGAAGTGATTGATGCTTCTATCCTGAAGGCAGTCACTCAGGTGGTGGCCCCACTGGAGAAGAAATTTCTATAGCTTCAAGCGCAATGCCTGCAACCCCTTCAAGCGAGGGAAGACGTTCCTGGGCCCTACCGCCAGGGCAGTTAGCCACCCCCGTCACCCCTAATCCCGAAAAGCGTAAACGCGAAGGGGATGGGCTCGATTTGGATGCTTTCTCACGTCTCAAAAAAGCGTTCATGGACACGCAACCCGTACAGGATCCAACCTCGGGCCCTTCAGTGAGCCTCCCGGTTCCTTCCCCTCACACCGACCATGGGGATGATTCTCCCGCCACGTCGGACGGTGATCACTCTAGGCCTTGGCGCTGTGCCACTAGTTCCCTACCCCGGCGGGGTCCCTACTGCGGACGCAAGTCAACCTCCGGTAGAGGACCTTTTGGACCCTGATGATCTCCTCCATCCCCGCTCTGCGGACTGGTGTCCTGCGCCTAAGGTGGCGGCGTACATGGCGAGCAGGCTCCGCAAGCAGCTCGATAAGGAGGTGAGGGGTTGTCTCAAAGCGGAATGCCCTAGACAAACTTTGGAGGGGAAGGTGGCCCTCACCCCAGAGATAGATTCCAAAATGGCCACTTTCCTTGCCAAGTTTGTCCGGGATCCGAAGAAGGGCATCGACAGGTCCTGGCGTGCATGCCAGGATAAGCGCCTGGATGTTGCTGGCCCACTCGCCAAGATTATGGACATGGCAGCGGACGCCAAAGTCTCCGGGGCCCTCATTCCTCCGGATACCCCGCCGAGTTGGCGGCAGAAGGCCATTATATTTTTGGGCAACACGAACTGCGCTCTCTCTACGGAGCAGCGCAGGTCGCTGTTGATCAAGATAGATCACCAGTTGGGGGGAGCTTGCAACCTCTAAAGTGGGTGCGATTGCGATGGCAATCTGTTTGGGGATCCCTTCATCCAGGAATTAGGTACATTTGTGAATACCTTTACATCTTTGGATAAGGCTCAGACATCTATAAAAAAGATATTCACCCGCCGTGTTTTTGCCACAGCCGGTAGGGGGCGCTTGACCACCTGTCTAGTCTATCAAGACTCCAGAGGCAGTGATTCCCGCCGCGATCAGTGGCAGGACTCTTCCAGATTTGGAAACTTCTACTCCACCAAGCCCTCCTCCCGCCGTCACGGTAGCAGAGGTGGGCCCAGAGGCGGCAACTCCAATAATGGACAAGGTAAGAGTTCAACCCTTGGGGTCATTAACAGTTGGGGTCGTCTGGCCAACTGGAGAAAACTCTCCTCAGACACGTGGGTCCTCCAGACAGTAGAGGGATTTCACATAGAGTTCTACGGGTGCCCCTCTCAACCTCTTCCTCCCAGGCCGTTGATTTTCAGTCAGGAGCAAACTGCCCTGGTGGACCGCGAGGTGTCGGATTTATTATAAAAGGGCGCGATTGTTCAATCGACACTCCACCCCAGGGGTTTCCCAAGTAACATCTTCCTGGTGGAGAAATAGGATGGGTGTCAACGTCCCGTGATCAAACTCAAGGAGTTCAATTCATGGCTCCTATATCGCCATTTCAAGATGAATGAATGAATATGCATTTCTAAGATGGAGGGGATCCATCTTTTGAGGGATCTTCTGCAAATCTCAGACTGGATGGTCCGTCTGGATTTGAAGGACGCCTACCTGGCCGTTCAGATTTTCCCGCAGCACAGGCGGCTCCTGCAATTCCGTTGGGGCGAACAGATCTTCGAATTTGTATGCCTTCCTTTTGGTCTACCACTAGCCACTTGGTGTTTCCGCAAGCTAATGATGCCAGTGGTTGAACACTTGCGGGCACGCGGCGTGAGATTGATAGTCTACCTCGACGATATTCTGATAATGGATCAATGTCCTCGTCGCCTGTTAGGTCATTTGCAGACGGCCATTGATCTGCTGGAATCTTTGGGCTTCATAATCAATTCAGAGAAGTCAGCCCTGACCCCATCTCAGTCCACCCAGTTCCTGGGCTTCTTGATCGATTCGGTTTCAGCATCCCGGCCCGGAAGGTGACCAAGATAAAACACGAGCTCCGAATAACGATCTCCAAGTCGCAGATCTGCCTGCGGCAATTGGCAAGGATTGTGGGCCTCTTGTTGTCCTCTATCCAGGCCATTTTCACTATCGGGAGATGCAGCGTCTCAAAATCTTTCATCTCAAGAAGGGTCTCGCGTACTCCCAGTTAGTTCCACTTTCCAACCAAGCGAAGGAAGAAATGAGGTGGTGGTGGTTGGCTCATATGGAGGCCTGGAATGACCGAGCCATCTTTGGATCCCAACCCGACCTAGTGATCGAATCCGACGCCAGCGGGGACGGGTGGGGAGCTCTGTGTGGGGACTTCTCCACCGGAGGAAAATGGTCTTCCACAGAACGAGCCATGCACATCAACTGTTTGGAGTTGATGGTGGGTTCCTTCGCCCTCCAATGTTGGACCAAGGACAGGGTAAAATGTTCTGTCCTCTTGAAGATGGACAATATAGCGGAAGTCCGCTAGGTCAATCACTTGGGGGGGGTACACGTTCGAAGGCCTCGTCAGATCTCACCCGAACTCTGTGGGAGTACCGTCTGGCCAACCAAATTTCTCTGTCGGCGGAACACCTCCCGGGTCGTTCTAACCAAGTGGCGGACTGACATTCCCGCCACTGGAGGGATACCAGTCTCTGGAAACTTCACCCGTCTCTTTCACCAGCTACAGAATTGGTGGGACCCATTTTCCATCAATCTCTTTGCTTCCCGATTGGATCACCAACTCCACAGATATTGCAGTTGGAGACCAGAACCCCAGGCGACTGCCACAGACGTCTTACTTCAGGATTGGAGCAAGGAACAGTCCTATGCCTTTCCGCCCTTTGCAATGATAATGAGGCTGGTGGCCCAGGCGCGCAGGCAGCAGGGGGATCTGGTGATGATTACTTCAACTTGGAGGTCACAAGTCTGGTTTCCAGCAATTATGGAACTTTCCTGGGATTTTCCAATCCCTCTACCCGTTTCCGGATCTCCTCCGGGATCCCCAGAACCATCCTCACCGCTGGTACTAGCGGGATCTCTTCGCCTCATGGCCTGGAGGGTTACTGGGAACACTGGGAAATCCCGGGAATTTCACGAGAAGCTTCCTCGTTGCTCGCGAGAGCTTGGGCAGATAGCACAAACAAGCAATACCGTTCTGTCTGGTCTCGATGGTTGGGTTGGTGTTTGCAACGCCAGGTGGATCCCATGGGGGCGGACGTTGTCCAAGTCTTGAATTTTCTGGCGAGTCTAGCCGCCCAAGGTTTTGCTTATCGATCGATTAATACCTTCCGTTCTGTAATCTCGGCGGGTCATCTTCCGGTGGATGGTCGTCCGATCGGGGAACACCCGTTGGTATGTAAGTTGCTGAGGGGAATCAGACTGTCAGTTCCACCTGAGCCGCGATATGCGGTCTTATGGGACATAAATAAGGTCCTTACCTTGTTTCTATCATGGCACTCTAAGTACCTCTCCAGGAAACAACGTTCAGCAAAGCTAGCAATGCTTTTGTGCCTTATATCTTCTAGGCATGTGTCAGATGTACGTGCCTTGAACATTACAGGTAGTGTTTTTACCTCAGACGGGGTATCATTTCATATTACTCGGAGAACGAAATGTAATTCTAAACTGGTGTCATACCCGGCCTTTTCTCAAGTTCCCAAACTGTGGTCTGCACCCTCGAGGTATGAGGTGGTCACGGATGAATTGAGACCTCATGGGGAGCGGCAATTATTGATTGCACTGACGAAACCTCACAGAGCGGTTTCATCTCCCACTTTTGCCAGATGGGTGATGCAGGAGGCGGGGATTGATACTTCCCAGTTTGGGGCCCATTCAGTAAGAGGGGCCATGGCTTCAAAGGCTTTCGTCCTGGGAGCTAGGTTGGAGGACATTCTAAATGCTGCGGACAGGTCGTCTGCGTCCTCTTTCAAAACCTTTTACTTTAAACCAGTCCCTTCTCTGGGAAGCGTGGTGTTGAATAAGCTCTAAACTAGCCTAATCCTTGCCTCCAGGTCCTGCCATAGAATGAAAAATTTCCTAGCAATCGTAAAGGAAAGTTTCAATTCTATTAAGGACTCAGAGGCGGGGATTAGCCTACCCTGAAGGAACCCTCCCCGAGGAGAATTTTAAGCATTCAATGTTGTCTGAAACTGATGCAACAGTCAAATACATGCTTTACTAGTTGAATTGATATTGTATTGGAGTTTTCATGCAATGTCTCTATACCGGTTTTATTGTTTGTTGTTGTGGACACCGGTGAGAGAATCCGCTGTCTGACAATTGTTTTGGTTAATTCACAGGGATAGATGTCAGTAAACCAGAATAAAAGGGTAATCTGAAGTGCTTGTCGCAGGAAGAAAGAGGAAGCCAGAGGGTCGTCTGGGACCATTATACGGGCTACTTGGACTCTGATTGGACAATATGTTTTGTAGTTTTTTCCAATGTCTCATGGGAAATGTAGTTTTGTTATCTTACACGTTACCTTTGAAAGGCTGCTGGTTTTAAAAAAAAACGAAGAAAGAAGAGCCTAATCTCGCCTCAATAGAATTTAAACTTTCCTTTACGATTGCTAGGAAATTTTTCATTCTTGGTCACAGACAATGGGACACATTTTGCTTCTAGAGAAATGAAAAGATTTCTGGAGAGTGTTGATGTGTCTCATCTTCAAGTTGCTCTTTATAGTCCAACTTCCAATGGACTTGTTGACCGAGCGAACCGTATTTTAGAGGAAGGAATACAAACAGCTCTCTCAGCTCACTTGGATGTGAATGATGATTTGGAAGACAAAATTTGGAATTACCTTATTACACCACACTCTACCACAGGTGTTTCTCCATTTAATAATTTGAGCGGTAGAGAGGCTAAAACCAAACTAATTCCTAGTTGGTTAAAGTTAGCCTCGGGATGTAAGTCTTTCAAGCAATTGGAACACACTGGAGAAATGAATATCAGGAATAGAGTTTTCATAAAACAAAACAATTGGTATGATATCAAACACAATGTACGTGATTTTAAGATCAATGATTTTGTGTTAATCAAAAAAAAAAACAACAGTCTTGAAGGGAGAATCTAAATTCTCTTCTCCCGTTAGACAAATTAAAACAGTTTCGGCATCAGTTCTACTACAACGTAGAGGCTGGTGAAATAAAAATAGCCTGATACCCATTTCTGAAACATAGGCAAGCATTTACAATCAAACTTGCAAAGTACGTGAAGACAATAATTCCATGTTTCCACTGATATGTCCTTAGCAAATGGGAAGAACTGTCTCGGATGTCAGGTCTACCACAGTTCCGGGTATCTCAGAACAAATCATTACTAAAACGAATGGGCGTATTAACCAAAGGGTTGTGGTCACTTGATCCTCTAGAATGGTTAAAGTACCCAATAAGTAAAAAGAGTATGTAATGTATTAATTATTTCTTGTGCCTTTTGTTATGGGGGAGGGGTGATGTAGTATGTGATGCAGTAGTAGTTTCATACGGTATTTCATTGATTTGTGTTCCACGTTCAGAACAATTCGTGCAGATGACACTTGGAACCTGCAGGCAGTGTCTGTGGCGTTCCTGTGGCATGCGGACGTTCGTGCCATCGTGGGCTCTACATATTGGAATAAAGAAGTATTTACTCATACTTGTCTATATTTCCTATGTTGTCTGTTTCCTTCCTCACTGCTCCCACACCACTCTATTTAAAAAGGGGCATCCATACATATGCCTGAAGGCATCAGCGCTTTGTTTTTTTTGAATAGACACTCAAATGCTAGCAAGGTGTGGCAAATATGTAAGAAACCTGGAAAATCTACTTTTCCCTCACCCAGCCCTTTCCAAATCTGCTATCGCTGTTCAAAAATTGATAACTGATTTCAAGGTGTGCCCCAGAGTTTTATCGATACACTAAATCCTATTAAATGGGGTTGCCTTTCTTTTTTTTTACATCCTGCATTTTCTATCTTCTTCACCGTCTTTCCACAGGGATTTGGGCTGCCACCAACGCCTATACTGCTAAACTACTCTCTGCACTAATCTATTTCCATTAAAGCTCACATTATTCATTTATGCAAGAATCCATTTTGTAAAAGCTAGTTGCCTGCCGTTGGTCGAGCAATTCATTGACATACCGGGGTAACCTGGCTATCGTAGAAGTAACGGCAGGCTACCACGCTCTCTGGGCCCCTGACCGATAACTCCTTAACACGACCAAGGGAATCAGGTCCTCACTGAACAGGGGCTGCCCTCGATCCGGCCCTACTTGACCTTCGGCCCCGGCTTCGCACTCCCCGTCACAAACTTGTACTTGCCATTCTCTCCCCTAGGGGCTGACCCGACAAGGTCCGAACCTTGGCACCCACATTCTGACAAGAAAAAGATGAACAATAGCTGCTGGTGTAACTTATGTTTTAACCTCGATCCAATGGTTTTAACTTTTAGTAGGGATATTGCGTAAGACTTTTTTTTTTTTTTTATGAGTAATGATTTTATCCTAATACATGTGAAGCCCAGGACTACTAATGCACTTAAGGTTGTGTTGTTGGTGCTATTATTGCAATGGTTTTAAGTAACTGTGCAAGAAATGAATAAAAAAATACACCCTACAATGTAAGGAAAATGCTACTTACCCAGTATGCTTGTTCTTGGCATATAGAGCTGTAGAGTCATATGCTATGCATAGATCGCCATCTAGTGTTGGGTCCAGATGTTTGCACTTTGGTTTTCTTCAAAGAAGTCTTTCCAGTCACAAGGTAGGTGACTCCTCCTTTCGGTGATAGTGCGCATGAGCATCGACTCCATTGTTAGATTGTTTTCCCGCAGAGGGTGATAATGGAGTTAGTAATAGTAAAAGGAGATGTCCATGAATGCATGTATCTAAGTAAGATGTTACTGCAACAGGTATAGGTACCCGGGGAGGCGCATATGACTCTACAGCTCTATATGCCAAGAACAGATGCATACTGGGTAAGTAGCATTTTTCATTTGAGGCATATGAGCTGTAGATCATATGCTATGCACAGACTATATAGCAGTTATCTCCCAAAGCGGTGGCTAACCTGTATCTGTTGCAGTGGTCTGAAATAGTGTACGTAAAACTGCCTGGCCCACTCGAGCTGGTCGTCTTGCTAACAGATCTACACAATAGTGTTTTGTGAATGTGTAGACCATGTTGCAGCTTTGCATATGCCATCTATGGGTATTTTTCCTAAAAATGCCATAGACTCTCCTAGTTTGCGTGTAGAGTGTGCTCTAGGGGGGAACCGTTCGTTAGTTTAGCTTTTGCATAGCATATTTGAATGCACTTGACTATCCACCTTGCAATACCGGATTTTGAAATGGAATTGCCTTTGTGTGGTGGAGCAAAAGCGACAAAAAGTTGATTTGTGTTACGGAAAGGTTTTGTCCTTTCTATGTAATAAAGCAATGGTCTCTTCACATCTGTGTGTAGGGCCCGTTCTGCTACTGAATCTGGTTGAGGGAAGAACACAGGTAACTCAATAGATTGATTGATATGAAAAGCAGAAATGACTTTAGGAAGGAATTTAGGATTGGTTCGAAGAACCACTTTATTTTGGTGCATTTGTAAAAGGGTTCTTCTATAGTTTATGCCTGAAGCTCACCCACTCTTCTGAGTGATGTGATATGTTATTGCAATTTATATAGTGCACTTATACCCTTGGGTGCCTTGGCGCTTACCGGTTCAACATACTATGCCAGGAAGCTAGTTTCTAAAAAGCCACGTCTTGAGTTGTTTTCTAAAGTTGATAAGGGTGGGAGGCATCCTGAGATGTGATGGAAGGGAGTTCCACTGCTTGATGGTGTTGTAGCTGAAACTCCTGCCACCCCAGTTTGATTTTTTAATTCTAGTGGTGGTCATCAGGCTGGCGTTAGCTGATCGCAGAGGTCTATTTGGATAATACCAGCTAAAAATGTTCCAGAGAAATTTCGGACCTTCTCTATGCAGTGCCTTGTATGCAATGCAGAGTGCTTTAAATTTGACACGTTGGCAGACAGGAAGCCAATGCAAGTCCTGGATACCTGTCCTGATTGACTGATGTTTAGGAATATCCAGGATTAATTTAGCTGCAGCATTTTGTATCGCCTGCAGCCTCCTGAGTAGGCTGGCTTGAAGGTTGATGTATAGACCATTGCAATAGTCTAATTTAGATAACACTAATGAAGTCACAACCGTATTTCTGGTATTTTTAGGAATAAACGGAAGGATTTTTCTTAAAGTTTTGATGGTGAAATACGAAGAAGACACAACCTTAGAAACCTGGGACTTAAAGTTATGTTTTTCGTCTATAATAACACCAAGATTCCTGGCTTTGGCTACTGGTGTAGGAGGACCCAGGGTGTCTGGCCACCAAGCCGGAGACCAAGGTGGAAAAAGATTACCAAACAAAACCACTCCAGTTTTGCTTGAGTTTAACTTCAAGCAGTGCCTACTCATCCAGTTGCTCAGTGCGATCATACAATCATGTAGTTTAAGGGAATGATTAACATCCTTGTCTACTGTCGAAATTACCAACTGGGTATCGTCGGCATAGGAGGTGGGATTCAAATTAAAGCTTCTGATTAGTGGGGCAAGTTCGGAAACATGTTAAAGAGCTTAACGAGGAGCCCTGAGGAACTCCACAGGGCAGGACAAAGGGGGCCGACTTAAATTTGCCTAGGTCTACCTTTTGAGTTCTGCCTGATAAAAATGATGTTAGAAGGGAAAGAGCCTTTCCCTCTATCCCTATGGTTTTAGAGGTTGGACCAAAAGAACATGGCCCTCCATATCAAACGCTGCGGCTAGGTCAAGCAGAATGAGAGCTGCCGACCCTCCGCCATCCAGTGTAGTACGAATTTCTTCCGTAGTTTTTATCAGGGCCGTCTCAGTGCTATGATTTGCTCTAAAGCCAAACTGACTATGATCTAAGAGTTGATTATCTGAGATAAAAGTGGAAAGTTCAACATTTATTATTTTCTCTATGATTTTTGCTGGAAGTGGGAGTCTCGCAATGGGACGATAGTTGGCAGAATCATGTGTGTTCAGGTTAGGTTTTTTTAAACCAACCGAAATGGCCGCTCGGAGCAGAAGCTCCGTTCAAGCCCCGTTCTCAACAACGAAGTGCGATGCTTAACCGCACCAAAACGAGCTAAAAGAAAGTGCTCCCGGCATCGGAACATCTGGAGCATCTGCTGCCGTGAGCGCCGATCTCCCGTGCTGCTGTGTAGACAAGAAATCGGCCGAAAACTCACCCATCGATCGTGCTGCAAAATGGCACCTGGGGCGTGACTGACTTGCCTTAAGGGTTAGCAGAGAGGGAGCGGCGTCGCCAGGATCGGGCTCCCAGGAGGTAATGACGGAGGGACGGCGAGTGCCGAAACTGCCCCCTCCGTGTCCCCGGTGAGTACCGACAATGGGGAAAAGCACTGCTGAAGCCAACAACACAGCGTGGCATGGAGATAGCCCGCTCTGGGAACACGAACGTGACTGCGGCAGCTGCTGCATTTGGAGCGCACCAGATATCCCAAACCAGCACGTCCCTGACTGGTTGTGACCCCTTGCAGGAGAGCATCCCTACCTTCAGAGGCCGTAGCGCAGGGTAAGATGGCGGCTCCAGCTGAGCTCTCCTGCTGAAGTGCTCGCCACTGCGCTGGGACCTGCGGTCTTGGGCCGTCGGCTCACCTGATGTGCCCGGAGGTGCGGGGACTTATGAACGGTGAACTTGGTCCCCCTGATGAAGACTGCGGGGCGAGACCATCCCGGACTGCGAGGTTCACGGAGAGATGCAAGATGGCGGCTCCCGCCGCAATGTTCTGCTGAGGTCCCCACTGCTGCACCGGGACTTGTGGAGGATCGTGTTGCCTGCTGCCTAGTTGGAAGCCCCGGCAGCTTGCTTGGCCCGGGGGCCGCCTCCAGCCGCGATCTGACAGCGCCTGAAGCTACCGGCACCCGTGTCGAGGGACGTGCTCCCCTCACTGTGCCCTGGGTTGTGGAGTGGGGTTCCCCGGCCGGGAGAAGACACAGGGGAGCCTGCACCGGTGAGAACACCGGACACGGTGAGGAGCGGGGGGGTTTCCCCCCCCTACAACAGTCCACAGTCGAAATACTCCCATCTGCCCGCTGGAGACTCCCCATCTCTGATGGGTGTCCTTCTTGGCGACCTGTCGTTGCCCCTGGTGGGGCCCTGCATCTACTCCTAGCCCTCCTAGCAGTTGCTTTGAGGAGTTGCTGTAGCCTCTTCATCAGGAGGGGGCTGCAGAGCCGGTCAGCGGGGCTCCCATGAGGCCCTGGGAGGCGGCGCGGTCTTGACAAGAGTGACCACGAGTGCCCGTCTCATTATAGTACTGACCAGAGATGTGGACGGCGAGGGACTTCTAGAGTCAGACGATTAGCACAGCGCCCCTGGAGGATTGGCTGGGGTCCCCGGGCCACGTGAGGCCTGCATCCAAGATAGAACATCCCAGACCTAGCCCCGTCGTCTTAGGGGGCGATCTCTAGCGGAGGGTCCCAAAGGAGTGCGGGCTTTCCTTTATGGCCTTGTTTGAAACAGCCTGCCTGAACTGACTACCCCCTGAGGATTTTTGTATGAAACAGCCTGCCTGAACTGCCTTCCCGCTGAGGATTTATAGACAGATTGCCTCCTTGGAGTTTGTTCTTTCGCATCTAGCCCACACATGTGACAGCTTAATTTGCCCTATCACCGCATAGTTGGAGATGCTTCAGAGTGACGGTCAAGTGATGTGTCTGGGAACTGACGGCGCAAAATGGCAGAGCGCGAATGGAGCCACCATTTTGTTGTTTCTTGTCCTCTCCCTCAGTCCGTCGGACTTCATCCTGCCGACCCTCAGACATTGCTCCTCAGCTGGACGGCCTTATCTCTTTCTCCCCCCCTAGGTCCGTGTCTCTCCTATAACCTATCTCATCTCCCTCCCCTCCCTCTCTCTACCCCCTTAGATGTCTAATTTCTCCGTTCACTCTGTGGATAAGTAACATACAATCGTTTTTATCCAAATCGTTGTGATAATAGAACCCTGAGTGAATTTACTATTTTGCATAGTTAAAACTCTAACCACAAGTATATGTTGTAGTTCTTTGTACTTGATATCACCATTCTGTGATTCTGAGCTTTTTGCGTTTGCATTGATCTCCCGAGTGACTCTACAACGTATTCTTTTCCTTTTCTGCTATCCGTATCTCTTCTTTGTGGGACTCTTCAACTCGCTGACTCCCTCCCTTTGTCCTCCCTGACCCTTGCCTTTCGTGGATCCTGTCTTTTTCTGGATCGCTAATTTATCCGGGTATTGTATGTGTTATCTTTCTGTAATTAATGCGATTTTCTTTTGCCGTTTGTTCCCCTCTGTTGACCGGCCAGTTCCGACCTCGTCCTAGCCCCCTGTCCCTTGTTGCCCTTTGACTAAGCACTCCTTCTCCCCTTGTTGGGGAAAGATCTAATATTCTTACTCTGGAGTCTCAGTGAACCCTCTGAGAGAGTCCACAGCGTCAAGGGAACCACGCACAGCTGAGGCATGGTATGGCGCCCCTTACCAAAACACTCCCTCTCCCCTTGTTGGGGAAGGATCCAGTAGGTAGACCTTGGAGTCATAGAGAACCCTCTGAGAGAGTCAACCGCGTAAAGCACCCCCCCTCTTTTCATGCTCTCACCCTCCCCTACCGCTTTCCTCTTTCATTCTTTGTCTACTTCCCCTGCTCCATTCCCCTCCCCATCTCTCCCCTTGCCTGCTACGCCCCCTAGCCCCTTGTGCCCTTTAACTAAGCACTCCTTCTCCCCTTGTTGGGGAAAGATCCAACTAGTCTCAGTGATCCCTCTGAGAGAGTCCTCAGCGCTAAGGGAGCCACTCACAGTTGAGGCATGGTATGGCGCCCCTTGCCAAAGCACTCCCTCTCCCCTTTTTGGGGAAGGATCCAGTAGGTAGGCCTTGGAGTCTGAGACCCCTCTGAGAGAGTCCACTGTGTAAAGGGAGCCTCTCGCATCTGAGTTGGGGGAATGATATCACTTCCCCTGGGATCACAGCTTACTGGACTTTGGACGCAGCTTTTACTCGTCTACCGGTTTGTGCCCCGTCACCCTCCCCCCTCTTCTTTCATGATGTGTCTCCCCCTCCCCCATTCGCTGTCTACTTCCCCTGCTCCTACCCCCTCCCCCCTGAATCACTCCCCTTGCCTACTTTTTCCCTTACGCATATGCCCTTATTGTTTGTCTCGACCAAACATGTAACTATGCTCTAATAACTGTGTAACCTTTGTAACGATGTAACCTGCAACTATGGTCTGATACTCAAGAAAAGCGCTGATACCTCCGGGTCTAGCCAGCGCTATATAAAACCTTTCAAAGAAGCAGGATACAGGCCTGTTTCCAATTAGTAGGGAATTGTCCTTGTGAAAGCATCTGATTAAAGATTCTGGACAGATGAGGACTGATGTGTTGGCTTCTATTTTGTAGGATCCTAAAGGGGGGGGGGGGGGGCAGGGGTCCTCTGGGGATCCTGACTTCACGGCTGAGAGAAACGTGGCTATTTGACCTGGCGATGTTAGAGTAAATTCTAAAAATGACGAGTTAGTGGTAGATTCATGCTCTTTAGGAGTAGTGTTGACCTTAGAGGTGTAAAACAGGTCATAGATCTGATCAACCTTGCTTTTGAATGTTTGAGCCAGCGTATTGCAGAAATCCTGGTTGTGATTAGCAGAGTCATCTTTTGTGACCGTGGTCAAATTCTTTATGGTCTGAAACAATTCTTTGCTAGAATTGCCTGCATTCTCTATTTGGAATGTATAATATTGACTCTTTTCAGCAATAAGCTTTTTCTTATAGTCCACAAGCATGGATTTATACCTGTATTTTTCAGGTGCTTCGTAATTTTTTCGCCAGTTCCTTTCTTGTCTCCTACAGGCTTGTTTTTCTAGTCTCAAGGCCTCAGAAAACCAAGGAGCAGATCGGGTCTTTCTATTTTTATTGACCAAAGTAATAGGTGCTAGTTTTGCAAAGTTGATAGCAACGAGGAAAGCAGTTTTCCAAGTGAGAAATTGCAGTTCACATTTGTGCAATGGCTCAAAGGTTGGACCCATTAGTCTGGGGAGAGCAATATTGAGATTCCATACTGGAGCAGGTGGACGTCTCAGGGGAATGACTCTTTTGAGTCCCTCCATAAAGGCTTTGATAACAGGCACTCTAAAAAGAGATAGATGTTGTCTATTTTGGAGGTATGCAGCTAGATGTAAGCGTATGGAAGTGTACGCTAAATGCACGAGTTACTAACTTGTGTAACAATATATCTGTAAGACACAGTAGTTCGTGACAGATTCCTTACCTTAGAATATCCCCAGACGTCAGCCTGGATCCAGAAAGTTTTGCATAGCAGTACCCCTGCGCGTCGGTAGGCGGCGTGCGGCTCCGCGTCCTGATCGCCAGGATGACGTCGCGGCCAATACTTAGACACTGCCCATGCGCGCTGGCGTCAGTTCTGTACACGACTTTCCGTGCCAGAAACGCAGAGCCATGCAAGAAACTGACACTGGTGTCTGAAAACTAGGGCCCTGAAAGGGATGTCCTTAACCCTAGAAATCAGTTCGCAGAACGGAGAGAATGGGTGGGGCGGTAAGGAATCTGTCACTAACTACTGTCTCTTACAGATATATCGTTACACAAGTCAGTAACTTGTGCATCTGAAAGAGACACGTTAGTGACAGATTCCTTACCTTAGAATAGATACCCCAGCAATACCAACCCCGGTGGTGGGTCTGCGAACAAAGATCAGACAAGGAAGTCTCGGAGAACAGAACGGCCAACAAAGCCATCTCTCCGGACTTGGCTGTCAAGGCAGTAATGCTTGGTAATCGTGTGCAGAGAGGCCCACGTAGCTGCCTGACAAATGTCCTGCAATGGGACACCACGCCCCAAAGCCGTGGTGGCGGCTGTCGCCCTGGTGGAATGGGCACGCAGCCCAACAGGGGGCTCCTTCTTAGCCAAAGAATAACAGGCCTTGCTACACAAGACGACCCAGCGGGAGATGTGTACCGCCCGACCTTTTTTGGCGCCCACATAGCCAACAAAGAGCTGGTCGTCCACCCGGAACTGTTGTGTGCGGTTTAAATAAAATGAAATCGCACGTTTTGGGTCCAGACGGTGGAGCCTCTCTTCCTCTCTAGAAGGATGCGGCAGCGGAAAGAAGGTAGGCAAAGTGATGGTCTGCCCAATATGGAAAGCAGTAACCACCATTGGCAAGGACGGCCGCGTCCTAAGAACAACCTTGTATGGATGGACAGACAGAAAGGGGGGCTTACAAGAAAGAGCCTGGAGCTCACTCACCCACCGAGCGGAGGTGATAGCCACCAGAAAGGGTGTCTTCAGAGTGAGAAGACGAAGAGGACAGTTATGTAGAGGCTCAAAGGAAGCGTACATGAGAAAGGTAAGAACCAAGTTCAAGTCCCCACTGAGGCATCACAAACAGAACAGGAGGGAAGAGGTGTGTAATGCCTTTTAGAAACCTGTTAACAGGGGACTTGAAAAGGGAGGGCTGATCAGGAAGCCTGAGGAAGGCCAAAAAGGCACAAAGATAGCCCTTGATGGTACCCAGGGCAGAACCCTGTTGGGCCAGAGAGAGAAGGAACAGAAGAACCTCAGAAAGAGGGGATTCACAGCCTTTGCTGTGCACCATGCCACAAACTTATTCCACCTGCAGGCGTATACCACCTTAGTGGAGGGACGCCTGGCTGCCAGAATCACATCACAAACTTCGGGAGGCAAGTCGAAAGGAATCAACTGCCGCCGCTCAATCGCCATGCAAGGAGGTGGAGACAGTACAGGTTCGGGTGGAGGACCGTCCCCTGCTGCTGCGACAGAAGATCCTCCCGAAGAGGCAGACGGATCGGGGGAAATCGACGCTCATACTGAGTAGCTTGGGATACCAAACTCTTCGAGCCCAGTCCAGAGCCACAAGGATGACTTGGGCCCGGTCACGCCGAATCTTCAACACTCTGGGTAGAAGTGGTATAGGCGGAAAGGCGTACAACAGACCGCAACTCCACGCGACAGAAAGCCTCGCCTAGCGAGTGCCGCCTTGGAAATTCCAACACGTAGAACTGATGACATTGCGCGTTCTCTTCGGTGGCGAATAGATCTAACCAAGGCTCTCCCCCATTGAAGAAAGAGTCCTTGCGCCACCTCCGAGTGAAGACGCCATTCGTGATCCATCATGCACCTGCGGCTGAGATCGTCCGCCCTGGCGTTCAGAGAACCTGCCAGGTGTTGCACCATCAGAGACATGCCCTGATGTTCCAGCCATGTCCAGAGACGCAGAGCCTCCTGACATAGGGTCCACGACCCCACCCCGCCTTGTTTGTTGCAGTACCACATGGTGGTGGTGTCGGTGAACACCTGCACCACCTTCCCTTGACAGACGGAAGGAATGCCTTCAGTGCAAGTCGGATCGCCCGGAGCTCCAGAAGGTTGATATGGAGCTGGGACTCCGCCGGAGACCAGAGGCCTCTGATCTCCGCCTCTCCCATGTGACCGCCCCATCCCAGAAGGGACGCATCCAACACAACTGTGTGGTCTGGCTGGGGAAGGGAGAGGGATCTGCCCGTGACCCATTGCCGGTTCGAGAGCCACCACTGCAACTGTCGTGCAGTTCCCTCCGAGATCTGGACGTAATCGGACAGGTTCCCCTGATGCTGCGCCCACTGGAACTTCAGAGCCCGCATATGCCATCTGGCATGATCGACCAGCAGGGTGCAGGAGGCCATGAGGCCCAGCAGCCTCAGGGTCATCCGTACCAAAACCCAGGATAGCGGCTGAAAGATCGGAATCATAGCCTGAATATCCCGGACTCGCCACTCGGGAGGATAGACCCGAAACTGCGTCGTGTCCAGAACTGCTCCGATGAAAAGGAGCTGTGGAGAAGGAATCAGGTGCGACTTCGGCACGTTGATGGAGAACCCCAGCGAGTGCAGGAGTTCTGCCGTAGTCTGGAGGTGGAAGACGACTGCCTGGGACGAGCCTGCCTTCAGCAACCAGTCGTCGAGGTAGGGGAAGACTGGAACCCCTGCCCCGCGCAGATGAGCTGCGACCACCGCCATCACTTTCGTGAACACCCGTGGGGCGCTTGTAAGGCCAAAGGGTAGCACGATGAACTGAAAATGCTCGTGGCCTACTGTGAACCGCAGGTAATGCCGGTGGGCCGGCAGGACGGGATGTGAAAATATGCGTCCTGCAAGTCCAACGCTACCATCCAGTCTCCAGGGTCGAGGGCAGTCAAGACCTGAGCTAGGGTGAGCATCTTGAACTTCTCCTTCCGGAGGAAGCGATTGACGTTCCGGAGGTCCAAGATAGGACGCATGTCCTCCTTGTCCTTTTTGGGCACCAGAAAGTAGTGGGAATAACAAATACGCCCTACATCTGCGGTCGGAAAGTGCTCGATGGCCCCCTTGGCCAAGAGGGCCGCAACTTCCTGCTGAAGAAGCACCAAGTGATCCCCCGACATGCGGTGGAATAGAGGTGGCAGGGGGGGAAGGGGAGTCTCGAAGGGGAGGGAGTAGCCCCTTTGGACAATGTCCAAGACCCACCTGTCCGATGTTATGGTACGCCAGTGGGGAAGGTGATGGCGGACCCTGCCCCCCACTGGCGTGCTGTGGACCTGAAAGGATGGACTAGGAGGGCTTGGAGGCCGCGGAGGTGGTGGCCTGACCCGCACGCTGGTTACCCAATCCACTTCAGCGGGAGCCACGTCCCCAGCCGAACGAAGGCCCTTGCTGCGCGGGCTGGTGGCTGGGCAATGGACTTGACTGGGAGCCCCTTCCGTGGCCACGAAAGGAGCGAAAAGCAGACTGCTGCGGAGGGCGCGAGGCCCAAGGACTTGGCCGTAGCCCGCGAGTCCTTAAAGTGCTCCAGCGCGCCATCTGCCTTATTGCCAAAAAGTCGGATGCCTTCGAAGGGCATGTCCATAAGGGTGTTTTGGACATCGCCCGAGAAACCAGTGGTCCTCAGCCAGGCGTGACGGCGCAACGCCACTGTCGTTGCAAGCGATCTACCCAGCGAGTCAGCGGTGTCTAGGCCACATCTGATCGTGAACTTCGCCGCGTCTCTCCCATCTGCAATTACTCACCCGTGTTGTGTCTGGACCTCCTCAGGACACTTAGGCAGCACTTGCGCCACCGAATCCCACAGAGAGTGGGAATAACGGCCCAAAAGGCAAGCGGTGTTCATGGACCGCAAGCCAGCACTGGAGGAAGAAAACATCTTCTTCCCAAATTGCTCCAGCTTTTTGGATTCCCTGTCCGGCGGAGTCGTAGGGAAGGTGCTTTGAGAGGTACAGGCTTGGACAACCAAGCTCTTGGGGGTGGGGTGTTGGGAGAGGAACAAGGGGTCGCCCGGGGCCGGGCGATGGCATCGGGCTACGCTCCTGTCCACAGGAGCCCCTGTGGTGGGCCTGGACCAGGTACCCAAAAGAACGTCAGAAAGTGCGCCGTTGAACGGCAGCAGTGGCTCCGAAGAGGTAGCCGCCGGCTGAAGCACTTCCGTCAGGAGGTTAGTCCTGACAGCCACTGTAGGGAGCTCAAGGCGCAAGGCCGCCCTACGCAACACCGTTGCATAACTTGCTCCCTCCTCCGTAGCCACGGAAGGAGGAGACAGCATGCCACGGTCTGGAGAGGTGTCCAGGCCACTGGCATCACCCAGTTCCTCTGCCCAGTCCTGTTAAGGCTCACACTGAGCTGAGAGGGTCCTCCGACCCCGCCCAGTCCTCCAATACAGGTGAAAAATATGGAGGGCGGACATGAGGGAAGAAAAGTCCCATCGGCGTCGGAATCAGCCGACGCCGATCCAGCGCCATGTCCGGTTCCGGGGAGAAGCTGGAGAATGGTACCGGAGTGGTCGGCGCCGGTGAAGGTGTGGTTAGGTCAACCGGCGTCGACCGGGATCCAGGCCTGGATCCGAGGGGGTCCTGCGGCACCGGAGCCGGCGGAGACACCAGGGCCGGAGCCACTGGTGGTGGTGCCGAGGGAGGATCCCCACTGGGGCCCGAAGGCGCACCAGGGTTACCCTTAGGCCCGAAGATGTGAGCCATGGCCGACAAGAAGTTTTGGATGTCGGCCGGAGTCGACGTCGGACCCGGAACAGGCGGGTAGTCCGGCGTCGGCTGTTCGGGCACCCCCGGAGCTGCGGGCAGTACCAACAGGACCCTCCGCCGAGTCGTGAGACCAGCAAGGGGAGGTCTTAGAGCGACACTTCTTCGACCTCGTGCTTCGCCTTACCTGAGGACGAAGACTTGGACCCCGACGAATGACAATGGCTCCGGGACCTGGCGCGGAGCCAAGTGCCAGGCCTCGAGAAGCTTTCGAGACCGCTCTCGCAAAGCCTTCGGGGCGAGGGACCGACACTCGGGGCACGACGTTGGGTCGTGGCCGCGCACCAGGCAGAAGAGACTCTCGGTGCGGATCCGTAATAGACATCATGCGATTACAGACCTCGCATGGCTTGAAGCCGGGCATCCCTACTGACACCGTTGCAGTCGAAGCGACTCAAAAACTGGGACAAAAAGTCTCCAAAAAGATTCAGTAAAAAAAAAAAATGACTCAATCCGGATCTGCGCTTACTGGCGCGGAAAAAGAAAAAACTGACGCCAGCGCGCATGGGCGGCGTCTAAGTATTGGCCGCAACGTCATCCCGGCGATCACGACACCGGACGCGGAGCCGCACGATGCTGCCTACCGACGCGCAGGGGTACTGCTACGCAAAACTTTCCGGAGCCAGCCTGACGCCTGGGGATATTCTAAGGTAAGGAATCGGTCACTAACGTGCCTCTTTCAGATACGTAGTTTTTGGTGAAGAACTGAGAGCTCCAATAGGGCTGTGAACCAAGGTTGACGTGCCCATGTGGGAGCAACTAGGATTAGTGTCAGGGACGCTTGGTTGAGTTTCCGAACCACTAATGGAATGAGTGGGAGAGGCGGAAAAGGGGAAGCAAATATCCCTGACCAATTCATCCATAGTGCATTGCCTTTGGACAATGGGTGTGGATACCTGGACGCTAAGTTTGGGCATTTTGCGTTCTGGTATGTGGCGAACAGGTCTATGTGAGGGACTCCCCAACGTTGAAAGTATGGAAGGAGGACCGGAGGGTGGAGTTCCCATTCGTGTATTTGCTGTGTCTGCCTGCTGAGGAGATGTACAATCTGATTGTTGACTCCTGGGAGGTGTTCCGCTAGGAGATAAAGATTGTGGTGAATGGCCCACCTTCAGATGTCTTGGGCTAAGTGGGACAGTTGGAGAGTGTGGCCCCCCCCGCCCCCCCCGTTTTTGTATGCAATACATGGCTGTCATGTTGTCTGTACAAATTTTGACAGCTTTGCCCTGTACGTGAGTTTAAAACGCCTCGAGTGCTAGAAATATTGCAAGCAGCTCCAGGTGATTGATGTGGAGCAACTTCTGTTGTGTTGTCCACAAGCCTTGTGCTGTTGTAGATGAGCTCCCCAGCCAGTGAGGGACGCGTCCGCTGTCAGTACTATCTGTGGAACCGGGTCTATGAACGGCTGTCCTTTTGATACATTTTGTGTGTTCCACCACTGCAGAGAGCGAGGAGTACGGCCACTTACCAACACTAGATCGGTCAATAGACCTTGTGACTGGTTCCACTGACTGGCCAAGCATTCTTGAAGTGGACGCATGTGCAGTCTGGCATGGGGAACGATCATGATGCAGGATGACATCATTCCCAGTAGCTGCATGCAGGTTTGAGCTGGAATCCAATGGTTGGATTGAAAGCGGAGAACTAAAGCCTGAATATTTCGAATTCTGGCTGAGCTGGGAAAAGAGAGGTTTTTTTTAGTATGTATTGTGGCTCCTAGGTATTCCTTTGTATTGGTTGGTTATGTGACTTTGGGACATTGATTGTGAGCCCTAGTTGATGCAGAAACTGAATTGTCCTGAAAGTGTGCTGCAGACATTGTTGGTACATGTTGGCTTTGATGAGCCAGTCGTCTAAGTACGGGACGACGTGGATGCTTTGTCTCCTTAGGTGACCAGCTACTACCGCCAGACACTTTGTGAAGACTCTGGGGGCGGTGGTGACACCGAATGGGAGTACCCTGAACTGATAGTGTTGACCCGCTACCACAAACCTGAGGAATTTACGATGAGCAGGGTGAACGCCTAAATGAAAGTAGGCGTCTTTTAGATCTAGAGTAGACAAAGTCGCATTTCTGTAGTAGAGGAAGTACCTGTTGAAGTGTCACCATGTGGAAATGATCTGACTGAATGTACCGGTTAAGTTCTCTGAGATCTAAAATTGGTCTGAGAGAACCGTCTTTTTTGGGAATTAGGAAGTAAAAGGAGTATACGCCCGACCCGTGATGTTGGGGCGGCACAGGCTCTATAGCCCCTTTTAGAAGTTGAGACTGAACCTCTTGTTTGTGGAGGTATAGATGGTCTGGTGATAGGTTGTAGGGCTTTGGTGGAATATTTGGAGGCATGTTGATAAATTCCAGGCAGTAACTAGAACGGATAATTTGGAGTACCCAATTGTCTGTTGTTATTGATTGCCAGATTGGTACAAAATCTGACAGTCTTTGCTTTGTGTTGGCGGGGGAGTTGCGTGTATTTGAACCCCTGCCCTTACCGTTGTTACCCCTGTAACCTCCCCTGAAATAACCCCTAGATGGAGAGAGTTGGTTATTGCCCTTATAGGTGGAGGTGGCTTCCGATGAGGTCTTTTTGGACCCTCCTCGGTAAAAGGCGCGGCGAAAGGAAGCACGACCCTGTGTGGACTTAAGGGCTCTCATAGATTTGGCTACCTCAGTAGCTTTCTTCTTTTTCTCAAGTTAAGAATCTACCACTGGGCCAAATAGATGTTCCTTATCGAATGGGGTATTCAAAATGGAGGTTTGAACCTCAGGTTTAAAATCAGCTATACGGAGCCAGGCATGTCTCCTCAAAAGGACACTAGTGTTTATAGCTCTAGCAGCAGTGTCTGCAGCATCTAGAGAGCATCTTATTTGATTGTTAGCAATAGGTTGCCCTTCATGAACCAGATCTTGTGCTTTTGACTTGTGTTCCGGGGGGGGTAAATATTGGATCAGTTGTTCCATTTCATCCCAGTGCGCACGGTCATATCGCGCTAACAGAGCCTGAGTGTTGGAGACAAGCCAGAAATTGGCTGCTTGAGAAACTACCCTTTTCCCAGAAGCGTCAATAAGTTTTGATTCCTTATGAGGAGGTGGAGCCTCTCCTGTTGTCTGGGAGTTGGCTCTTTTTCTTGCATTGGACACCACCAGGGAGTCTAGTGGCAATTGTCCCCTTATATATACTGGGTCTGATGGTGCTGGATTGTACTTTTTGTCCACTCTAGGGGTAAGAATACAAATCTGACTGGGTCATTAAAAATGTCATCTACATGCCGGACCATTCCTTTAAGCATGGGTAATGTATGTGACGACTTCTGTTTGGTACTGAGGGTTTCAAAGAGGAAATCCTCTTCTAATGACTCCTTATGTAGCTGCACCCCATGGTAGTTGGCAGCTCTACCCAGTAACTCAATGTAGCCTACACTATCATCTGGTGGAGAGGGTTTGGTAGGGTGCAGGTCGGGATCATTGCCCGTGGGCGAATTGGTGTTATAATCCTCCCAGGGGTCTTGTAATGGCTGATCATCATCCTTATCCTGATCATTAACCCCATCATCCTGGTTGTCAGGTGTATGTGGTGGTGAATGTTTAGGTTCGGGAGGATAGGCCCGAAACTGCGTCGTGTCCAGAACTGCTCCAATGAAAAGGAGCTGTGGAGAAGGAATCAGATGCGACTTCGGCACATTGATGGAGAACCCCAGCGAGTGCAGGAGTTCGGCCGTAGTCTGGAGGTGGGAGACGACTGCCTGGGACGAGCCCGCCTTCAGCAACCAGTCGTCGAGGTAGGGGAAGACTGGAACCCCTGCCCGGAGCAGATGAGCTGCGACCACCGCCATCACTTTCGTGAACACCCGAGGGGCACTTGTAAGGCCAAAGGGGAGCACAGTGAACTGAAAATGCTCGAGGCCTACCGTGAACCGAAGGTAACGCCGGTGGGCCTTAGTGGAGGGACGCCTGGCTGCCAGAATCACATCATAAACTTCGGGAGGCAAGTCGAAAGGAATCAACTGCCACCGCTCAATCTCCACGCAAGCAGGTGGAGGCTGGACAGGTTCGTGTGGAGGCTGCTGCGACAGAAGATCCTCCCGAAGAGGCAGACGGATCGGGGGATCGACGCTCATACTGAGTAGCTCGGGATACTAAACTCTTCGAGCCCAGTCTGGAGCCACAAGGATGACTTGGGCCCGGTCGCGCCGAATCTTCAACACTCTGGGTAGAAGTGGTATAGGCGGAAAGGCGTACAACAGACCGCAACTCCACTCGCGACGAAAAGCGTCGCCGAGCGAGTGCTGACTTGGAAATTCCAACGCGCAGAACTGATGACATTGCGCGTTCTATTCGGTGGCGAATAGATCTAACCAAGGCTCTCCCCACTGTAGAAAGAGTCCTTGCGCCACTTCCGAGTGAAGACGCCATTCGTGATCCATCATGCACCTGCAGCTGAGTTCGTCCGCCATGGCGTTCGGGGAACCTGCCAGGTGTTGAACCATCAGGAAAATGCCCTGATGTTCCAGCCATGTCCAGAGGCGCAGAGCCCCCTTTCCGGATCCAGTCGGACGCCTGGGGATATTCTAAGGTAAGGAATCTGTCACTAACGTGTCTCTTTCAGAAATTCTTCTTCTGCATCAGTCCTTTTTAGAGTCACTTTAGTGGCGAAATGGCCAGTCTGTGGATGGAAATACAAAAGCTTTTTTCGGATCCGTTTTTTCAATTGGGGCATCAAAACTAGGCTTTGTATTTGTTTTCTGCACTTCTGTCCGTTTCGGCGCTGAAATTTTCGGTGCCGGAGTCGAAACCATTGATTTCTTCGGATCGGACGATTTTTTCAGGGCCGAATGGTGGGGGTCGGTGCCGGACTTGTGTTTCGACCCCGAAGGTCTGGGCTCCAAACTCGGTTTGGAGGGAGTCTTTTCAGCGCCGGAAGGCTTTTTGGTAGGCTTCTGTGCCGAGCCATAGGGCGGGGCGTCAGAAGCGTGATCTCGGTGCCGACCGGGGCCCGAGGGCATTGGTTGGACCGAAGCCCTCTTTTTAATTGAAATTGTTTCTTGGGATGAGGGGGAGGTGTACTCGCGGTACGTTGACCATGTGGGATGTCCTCCTCTTGGTCTGATTCTAAGCCTGAGATGGCGACCGACTCCTGGTCCGCCTCTGTTCCCATAGCCTCGCCGGCCTCTTCGTCCGACTGTTGACCGAAGATGTCCGGAATGGAGCTTGTGTGCTGGCTCTGCATGTCGCGACGTCGAGCCAGACGGTCGCGAAGTGTTTTCTTGGAGCGGAAAGCCTGGCACACGTCGCAGTCTTGTTCTCTGTGTTCGGGGGACAAACACAGATCACACACTTCTTGTGAGAAGGTGCACTGGTATTTCGCGTGGCACCGAGGGCAGAATTTGAAGGGAGTTTGTTCCATCGACTGCAGGTCGACCCAACGTGGGTAGGCCAGACGGCCTTCCACGAACTTTCCGACTGAACGATTATTTTAAGTAATTACAATACGCGATAGAAAGGGAGACGCGATCGAAAACAATACAGTCAAGGGCGAGTATCTTACGCACCGAGGGAAATCGAAGGAACAGTGTCGAACCGGAGCGCAACGATATACGTCTGAACCCGATGGCGGGAAAAAAACAATCTAACAATGGAGTCGATGCCCATGCGCACTATCACCGAAAGGAGGAGTCACCTACCTCGTGACTGGAAAGACTTCTTCGAAGAAAAACAAAGTGCAAACATCCGGACCAAACACTAGATGATGATCTATGCATAGCATATGATCTACAGCTCATATGCCTCGAGCATTGTGTGAAAAGGTGTTCCGGGGTCCGCGTAGGCAGCAGTGAACTATTCAGCATTTAGGACTATTAATGACGATCCTACACTGCAGAATGCTTTATGTCTCTCAACCCGTTTTATGATTCGGTTACCTGTTAAAGAACCACAAAATGGATTTAGTACGACTTTTTTCCTAAACAAAAAAAGCCATTCCTGTGATTTTGCGAATCACATGCTTTGTGATTGCAAAAATGACTGTACATCAGTCCGAAAATCTCTAGATCTATTTCGGCAGCCAATCATACTCTGTAATACAATGTTATTATTATTGTTAACTTTTTTCCAATGCACACAATTACCTAGAAAATGCATCCTGCCACTAAAACCTAACCGTACCGCAACACTTTTTTGCCAGCAATTACTATAACTTGGATTCAGTGTTCTTAGTTGCATTAGGACTTTATAGCACTATAAATACACATCAGTTTTCCCCTGTGCACCAACCTGGATTCAATTGTGAGACTGGTTGCACGCACAGACTTATGCAGTGATTCGTTAACCGAATGAGCTTTTATGACATAAAATAATGCATCTCCCACAGATTACTTTAACTTTGTGTTTTATATTTATTTACATGAAGGTGAAAGGACAACAAAATAGTTGTAGAATATTTTTTCTTTTAGCCACAGTTCTGACCCAGTCTGCTTTGCACATAGAATCAATTTTCTTTCGTGTTTTAAAGCACAAGAGAACCTGAGAAATACTTAGTACGAGGCCGTCATTGAGGCCCCATGTTCACAGCAGCCCAGTGCACAATAGCTAAAGAACGTGTGCGTCTTGGAAGCTTCAGCAGCCCTTGCTAAGACACAGAACGCTGGGAGGGGGGGGGGGGGGAGCTAAAACTTTTTTAGTTTTAGCCCACTGGACTTTGCACACCTGCACCGCAGCACTGGGCGAAAAAGAGGCAGTGCAACCCACTGACGATGCGGATGCGACAGATCGTCATGTGTCATCCACTAGGCTCAGCTCAGTGCAGCTCTTCGAAGCCAGTACATGCCTTTCTTCTCTAAAGGTTCAGTAGATGCCGGGACTGTATACAACCAAGCAGAGCATTACTGCTGAATCGCAAGACAAAAAATAAAGACAGGCAATATAAAACATTTTCCAAAAAGGGGAGGAGAGTGGAAAATAGTTGATCTCGGATGAACCTGAAAAAACATTAAAATAAGATAGTTTTGCCCAAGCTCACACTAGAAATTGTATGTGTATTCTGAACGAAAATACGTTTTACCTGGTTGGGATAAAGCAAGCTTATTGAAGAGCAGCGCATATGCAATCATGTCCCGCAATACAAATTGCTACTAGTTAAATACAGGCCTACAATTGCTTATTCGTGCTGACTTTTTAAAGGAGTCTGAGGTTTTGTGCCTGGATGCTAAAGTTCCCAGGCGTACACCATCACCTCAAAATCCAGTAGGTGTCACTAAAGTCACATTTCAAACGCACAACATGTATGAAACTTTATTTTTCACCATAATAACTTCTAGGAATATTCTTCACACTACAGCCATTTTAACACAAGCGAATACCTATTGCTATAACATCGAACCTCAGCATTAGTCTTTGCAAAGACAGACAGATACAGAGGGGTTTCAGAGTATAAAACACAAATTTGAAGCTATGCAAAAAGGACAGCCTTTATTTTGCGTAGGAAATAAAAACTATTCACCCTCCGCTCAATCCATCCCAAGAGAGCATTTTCTTGCTTCAAAATAACCATGTGTTTGGCATTACAGTTCTCCTGGCTTTTGCCGACTTGCGTGCAAATAACATTTTCGCAAGAATTCCCAGAACAGAAACCAGAAAGATAACTAATTTTTTTTCTTTTTAAATGATCTGAATGTGTACCAAAAACAAATGAATACAGACATGAACGTTTACTTCTTTTTAACCTTGTATAGTCACATTTCTTTGGGATACCACAAATTGCTGCAGCTTGGACACTATGTGGCATTTGCACTAGTCCAGAAATTGTCTGACAAAATAGATTAGCACAATCGATAGCAGCTTCTCTTTCTTAAAACCATTATCTACTTGCTCATTCAAAGCGATCCTGATAGAAATTCAGTATTTTAAAGTAAGCGCTGCTCTTGGAAATCGTGGGGAAAAAAGAAAAAACAATTATTTTTATCTTAATGAAACGTAACTCTGCTGCACACATTCACAACTTGCATAAAGTCTTAAAATCAGACAGACAAAATATCCTTCTGAACAAAAATGTCCAAGTACCTCCACTATAGAGGACAATGTCAATACGAAAGGATCCACCTGGCAGATCTTGCCCAGATGTTTTCCTTTTGTGTTTTTTTTCGTGTGGTCAACATACTAATTGTTAAAAAGAAGGATTTAAAGCTAAGAAGTCTCTAAAGTCTTAAGTAGAATTCAAAATGCAATAGTACCATGGGAAAGCACGAGCACAATATATCAATAAAGGAGGAAAGAATCCCTCTTAAACAGCAGAAGGCAGACTGCTGAAAGGACCGTGCAGCAAAATCGGCATAGTTGGCCAGCTAAACTGGACTTCAAACTGGCACAAGGAAAAAGATCAAAAAAAATAATTTAAAAAAAGGGTAAAGTGAAAATTCACATTTTTGCCAATAAAAAGAACACAGATTCTGACCGTATTGTGAGTGTCATTTTAAGGACAGACGTAGGGGTGAATTTATTTTAGAGCTCACCATGTACAGAATGCTGCCAGCCAAAAGAACACCTGCAGGGAGCACTGTGGGAGTGTGGTGTCTGCTTCTTATGTACAATTATACATATTACCCAGATAGATACAGGCAAATATTTTAAGTATATAAAAAATAAAGTGCTTTCTAAAATGCCCCAATGAAGAGACATTACAAAACATTCACACACTGCAAAACATTGTTACAATTAAGGAATACTACATCCAACATACACGAAAACAATGACAATATGTACACTCCCCATCATATACACAGTATATACATATATGCTCTTATCTTTACTCAATATATTATGACAATATATATATATATAAACTTTGTTTATAGACAAAAATCATGAACCCTATTAAAAGGCAAGGATTAAGCACACAAGTCCGAGACTGATCACTGGCAATGCATGGTTGCTGCCAATGCTGTCGATACCATTGTTTGGGAAAATATGCCACAGCTCTCTTTTTGGATGGAGTACCTTCATGTCTTCCAATGCACTCCGAGCAGCTGCAGTGAAATTAGCATCCCCAGTGGTAAGTAAATCAAAAACACAGCTGTGAAAATAGATGTCCTTCACTCTCATAGTCTCCAGACACATGGTTGTGGCAGTCTCCAGTGTGTAAACAGACTGTGTCTGAGCAGAGGCTGTGTGAAGCAGGAGAGGCCCCTTGATAGGCAAAGGCAGGTTTCCCCGGTCATCAATGCGTTCGCTGAAGGGGCAACCATTCATGCAAAGCTGAAGGTCTTGGCTTTCTTCATAGGCCATAGCTAGTTCTTCAGGCATACTGATTGCCATGGTTAAGTAGCGTCCAAGTTGGCGCACAAACACTGTGGTTCCTATGTACTTGGCATGTATCTCTATATGCCTGCCACTGACTTTCTCTACAATGCGCAAGCTCTTTGAGTCCCCATCACGTCCATTTGTGGTGCCATCCACAAAGGCTGCAGGCAAGTCATCTGTCACTGCCAAGTACACTTTCTGATCTGTACAGTCTTGGTAGGATTTGAAGATAATGGTAATCTGGAAGGCAAAAACAGAATAAAATGAATTTGCAAAGCTTGCAAATAGTTCTCACCTGTTCTTTGGAAAGAGATGTGGTTAAGATGACCCCATCAAACAAAATCTAGGAACGTCAAACCATGTGCGAGAAAAGGACACTTTGATAACATTTTTAATCCGTTAATTCTTCATTTAAACCCCCTTTCAGAACTTCAGGTTTGCTTAAACTAAATCTAGCATACCAGTGATGAGCACATTTAAAATTACCATCATATGTTGTCATTTGTACTATTCTTGATCAAAACAATTTATGTTGGCCACAATAACAGCCATGTGTTAAAGGATATGAAAATGAAGTGCTTTCAGTTCTTCCCATTCTACACAATCTCAGAGCAGTGGGGAGGTAGAGCAAAGATGGGTGCAGACACTATGGAAAGAGACCATGAGCTAACATTGTATGGAGGTTCTCATTCCCAATTGCCAATTCCTGCCTTGTTAAATACATCTTTGTCTCGAGTCAAATATGTTTATATGGAAATGTGCCCATAAAACGAATACAATAACAGTAATTAATGCACAAGTTACTTACCTTCGGTAACGATATATCTGTAAGAGACATTAGTGATCGATTCCTTACCTTAGAATTACCCCCAGGCGTCAGACTGGATCCGGAAAGTTTGTCAGCAGTACCCCTGCTCGTCGGAAGGTGGCGTCGTGCGGCTCCGCGTCAGTCGTATGCGGCATGATCGCCGGGATGACGTCGCGGCAGCTACTTAGACGCCACCCTCGCGCGCTGACGTCAGTTCTGTACACGACTTTCCGCGCCGAGAACGCAGAGCCATGCAAGATACGGACCACTGGTGCATTGAAACTAGGGCCCTGAAAGGGATGACCTTAACCCTAGAAATCAGTTCGCAGAACGGGGAGGATGGGTGGGGCGGTAAGGAATCTATCACTAACTAATGTCTCTTACAGATATATAGTTACCGAAGGTAAGTAACTTGTGCATCTGAAAGAGACACGTTAGTGATAGATTCCTTACCTTAGAATAGATACCCCAGCAATACCAACCCCGGTGGTGGGTCTGCGAACCAAGATCAGACAAGGAAGTCCCGGAGGACAGAACGGCCAAAGAAGCCGTCTCGCCAGACTTGGCTGTCAAGACAATAATGCTTAATAAACGTGTGCAGCGAGGCCCACGTGGCGGCCTGACAGATGTCTTGCAGGGGGACACCACGTCCCAATGCAGTAGTAGCTGCTGTCGCCGTGGTAAAATGGGCACGCAGCCCCACCGGAGGTTCCTTTTTAGCCAGAGAATAACAGGCTTTTATACACAAGACGACCCAGTGGGAGATAGTCCTCTTGTGTACAGCCCGGCCTTTCTTGGCGCCTACGTAGCCAACAAAGAGCTGGTCATCCACCCGGAACTGTTGTGTGCGAATTAGGTAAAATGAGAGCGCACGCTTTGGGTCCAGAAGGTGGAGCCTCTCTTCCTCTCTGGAAGGGTGCGGAGGCGGAAAGAAAGTGGACATGGTGATAGTTTGCCCGATGTGGAAGGCAGTAACAACCTTTGGCAAGAAGGAAGGACGAGTGCAGAGCACAACCTTGTCCGGCTGAACAGACAGAAAAGGAGGTTTACAGGAAAGAGCCTGGAGCTCACTCACGCGCCTAGCGGAGGTGATGGCAACCAGGAAAGCAGTCTTTAAAGTCAGTAAACGAAGAGGACAGTTGTGAAGCGGCTCAAAAGGAGTGCACATCAAATAAGAACCAGATTCAAGTCCCACTGCGGCATCACAAACTGAATAGGAGGGAAAAGGTGAGTAATGCCTTTGAGAAATCTACTTACGACAGGGGACTAGAAAAGAGGGCTGATCAGGGAGCCTGAGAAAGGCCGAAATTGCTGAAAGGTAGCCCTTAATAGTGCCCAGAGCAGAGCCCTGCCGGGCCAAAGAAAGGAGGAACAAAAGAACTTCTGAAAGAGGGGCAGAAAGGGGATCTACAGCCTTTGCTGTGCACCATGCCACAAATTTGTTCCACCTGCAGGCGTATACAGATTTAGTGGAGGGACGCCTGGCTGCCAGAATGATATCACAGACTTCAGGAGGCAAGTCAAATGGAATTAACTGTCGCCGCTCAATCTCCACGCAAGGAGGTGGAGGCTGGACAGGTTCGGGTGGAGGACCTTCCCCTGCTGCTGCGACAGAAGATCCTCCCGAAGAGGCAGTCGGATCGGGGGATCCACACTCGTACTGAGTAGCTCGGGATACCAAACTCTTCGAGCCCAGTCCGGGGCCACAAGAATGACTTGGGCCCGGTCGCGCCCGATTTTCTTCAGCACTCTGGGTAGAAGTGGTATAGGCGTACAATAGACTGCAACTCCACTCGTGACGAAAAGCGTCGCCGAGCGTGTGCCGCCTTGGAAATTCCAATGCGCAGAACTGCCGACATTGCGCGTTCTCTTCGGTGGCGAATAGATCTAACCAAGGCTCTCCCCACTGTTGAAAGAGACCTTGCGCCACCTCCGAGTGAAGACGCCATTCGTGATCCATCATGCACCTGCGGCTGAGTTAGTCCGCCCTGGCGTTCAAAGAATCTGCCAAGTGTTGAACCACCAAGGAAATGCCTTGACGTTCCAGCCATGTCCAGAGACGAAGAGCCTCCTGACATAGGGTCCACGACTCCACCCCGCCTTGCTTGTTGCAGTACCACATGGGGGTGGTTTTGTCTGAACACCTGCACTACTCTCCCCTTGACAGAGGGAAGGAATGCCTTCAGTGCAAGTGGGTTCGCCCGGAGCTCCAGAAGGTTGATATGGAGTCTGGACTCCGCCGGAGACCAGAGGCCTCTGATCTCCGCCTCTCCCATGTGGCCGCACCATCCCAGGAGGGACGCATCCGTCACCACTGTGTGCTACGGTTGGGGAACGGAGAGTGATCTGCCGCTGACCCAACGCTGGTCCGTGAGCCACCACTGCAACTGTTGTGCAGTGCCCGCCGAGATCTGGGCGTACTCGGACAGGTCCCCTTGATGCTGCGCCCACTGGAACTTCAGGTCCCACTGCAGAGCCCGCATATGCCATCTGGCATGATTGGTCAGCAGGATGCAGGAGGCCATGAGGCCCAGCAGCCTCAAGGTCATCCTGACCGAAACCCAGGACAAGGGCCGAAAGATCGGAATCATAGCCCGAATGTCCCGGACTCGCTGTTCGGGAGGATAAACCCGAAACTGCGCAGTGTCCAGAACCGCTCCGATAAAGGAGCTTCTGAGAGGGAATCAGGTGCGACTTCGGCACGTTGATGGAGAACCCCAGCAAATGCAGGAGGTCGGCCGTAGTCTGGAGGTGGGAGACTACTGCCTGGGGCGAGCCCGCCTTCAACAACCAGTCGTCGAGATAGGCGGAAGACTGAAACCCCCGATCTACGCAGATGAGCTGCGACCACCGCCATCACTTTCGTGAACACCCGAGGGGCGCTGGTAAGGCCAAAAGGGAGCACGGTGAACTGAAAGTGCTCGTGGCCCACCGTGAACCGCAGGTAACGCCGGTGGGCCGGCAGGACGGGGATATGAAAATAAGCGTCCTGTAGGTCCAACGCTACCATCCAGTCTTGCGGGTCTAGGGCAGACAAGACCTGAGCAAGTGTGAGCATCTTGAACTTCTCCTTCCGGAGGAAGCGATTGATGTTCCGAAGGTCTAAGAAAGGACGCAGGCCCTTGTCCTTCTTTGGAACCAAGAAGTAGTGGGAGTAACAACCACGACCTACTTCTGGCACCGGAAGGCGCTCAATGGCCCCCTTGGCCAAGAGGGCCGCAACTTCCTGCTGGAGAAGCGCCAAGTGATCCCCCGACATGCGGTGGTATTGAGGTGGCATGGCTGGAGGGGTAGACTCGAAGGGGAGGGAGTAGCCCCTTCGGACTATCTGTAAAACCCAACTGTCCGAAGTGATGGTGCGCCAGTGGGGGAGGTGATGGCGAATCCTGTCGCCCACTGGCATTTGGTGGGCCTGAAACACCGGACTAGGAAGGTTTGGAGGCAATGGTGGCAGGGGAGGTGGTGGACTGACCCGCCGCTGGCCCCGTGACCCACCTCGGCGGGTCCCATGTCCGCAGCTGCGCTGAGACTGTTGCTGCGCAGGCCTGTGGCTCTGAAACGAACGTGTTTGGGCGCCCCTTCCTTGGCCACGAAAGGAGCGAAAAGCAGAAGCCGAAGGAGTGCGCGTGGCCGAAAGGCCCAAGGACTTGGCCGTAGCCCGCGAGTCCTTAAAGCGCTCCAACGCACTGTCTGCCTTGTCACCAAAAAGGCAAGTGCCATCAAAGGGCATGTCCATCAGAGTATTCTGGACATCCCCAGAAAAGCCAGTTGTCCTCAGCCAGGCATGACGGCGTAGCGCCACTGTCGTGGAAATCGCTCTGTCCAGCGAGTCGGCGGTGTCAAGGCCACAACGAATCGCGAACTTGGCTGCATCTCTCCCCTCAGCAATAGCTTGGGAAAGCACCGTCCGGGCCTCCTTCGGACACTGAGGCAGCACCTGCGCCACGGTATCCCAAACAGAGTGGGAATAACTGCCCAAGAGGCATGCGGTGTTCACAGACCGCAACCCTGAACTGGCGGAAGAGAAAATCTTCCCAAACTGCTCCAGTTTCTTGGATTCCCTGTCCGGAGGTGTGGCAGGGAATGCGCTCGGGGATGCAGAGGCTTGGACAAGCAAGCTCTCAGGGGTAGGGTGTTGGGAGAGGAAAATGGGGTCGCCCGGGGCCGGGCGATGACGTCTGGCCACGTTCCTATCCACAGGAGCCCCTGTGTTGGGCCTGGACCAGGTGCCCAAAAGAACGTCATAATTCCCGTCATTGAAGGGCAGCAGCGGCTCCGCAGCGGAAGCCGCCGGCCGAAGCACTTCTGTCAGGAGGTTAGTCCTGACGGCCACTGTAGGGAGCTCGAGGTGGAGAGCCTCAGCTGCCCTTCGCAACACCACTTAATAAGTACCACCCTCCTCCGTAGCCACGGTAGAAGGAGACGGTGTGCCAGGTTCTGGAGAAAAATCCAGTCCACCTGCATCCTCCAAATACTCTTCCCAGTCCGGGTCTAACTTGCATTGGGCTGCGAGAGGGTCCTCAGACCCCTAACCAGTCCTCCCCGTCCTCCGTAACCTGCGTGGCAGGTGGAAAAGGAGGAGGAGGAGGATGGAGAAAGGGATAGAAATTCCCCAATGGCGTTCATTGACACCGGTCCGGCACCGTCGCCACGTCGGGGTGGAAGCCAGGGACGGCATCGGTCGGGGAGCCGGCCGGCGGCGGTGCTGTAGACGTCGAACGAGGCCAACTGACATCGGCTGGGATCCATGCATGGATACATGGTGGTCTTGTGGCGCTGGAGCCGTCGAGGACGAATAAGGGCGAGGACCCCCAGTCGGACCCACGGGGCCTGAAGGCACACTGACGGGCCAAAGAGGCGGGCCATGGCTGACAAATTCCTGCAGCTGGGCCGGAGTCGCCGACGGACCCGGGAAGGGCGGGTAGGCCGAAGGCGACTGCCTGCGCTCCGCCGGAGCCGCGGGGGTGGCACCACCCTCAGCCGTGTCGCTGACAGGCTAGGCGAAGAGCTACGTTGCTTCTTCGACTTCTTGTGCTTTGCCTTACCTGACCCAGAGTGCGAAGACTTCGTCGAACGATGGTGGCGGCTCCGCGACCGGTCCCTCGACCTCCCACGGGACCTTGAACGGCGCAGAGCCGACTCCCGGGCCTCAAGCAACTTTCGGTACCGCCCCCGCAAAGTTTTCGGAGCCAATGCCCGGAAGTCGAGGCACGACGCGGGGTCGTGGTCGCGCCCCAGGCAGTAGACACTTGCAGTGCGGGTACGTCACTGACATTGTGCGGGGACAGGCCTCGCTAGACTTTAAACCGGGCATCCCTACACACCAGGAGTCAAAGACTCAAAAGAACAGAGACAAAAGTCCCAAAAAACTCAGTCAAAAATTGACTGGGGGTACCGCTCTCTCCGGATCTGCGCTTGCTGGCGCGGAAAAAGAAAGAACTGACGTCAGCGAGCGAGGGCGGCGTCTAAGTAGCTGCCGCGACATCATCCCGGCGATCAAGACGCCTACAACGGACGCGGAGCCGCACAACGCCACCTTCCGACGCTCAGGGGTACTGCTGACGAAAACTTTCCGGATCCAGTCTGACGCCTGGGGGTAATTCTAAGGTAAGGAATCTATCACTAACGTGTCTTTCAGATCCTTCATGTAATAAATATCAATAAAATAGAACACAGATTCGCCAAATACAGCACAGCTCCACAATTTCTAAAAACTCTGGATAAATGGAGAAGCTGCTATCATCAGGTGGTTTTTAAGGCCCACTAATACATAAATGTAAGTCAATTAAAATCGAAACAAAAGTGCTTGTGTCCCTCTAAAAGGGGGAAAAAAAAAAAAAAAATAGTTGTAGATGGTTTATACAAATGTACTTGGCAAGTGGAAGTACATGCCCTTTTTTCAGTGGTTGGCGAAAACAAATATAAACTATGCATTAGTTAATACAAATATACAATTCAAACTGATAAAAATTAGTTAAAACATCTATATCAGATCCTTGTTTTCCGTCAATATCCACACCACAAACAACCTTCTCATAGAGGACACAATATCAATTGAGTATTACTCTTCAAGGTCCTTCAAGCACCTTTGTCTCGATGCATGCTAAATGTATAAAAAAACAAGTATCGGTTAAGCTAATAGGTCTGGTGTCGGCCGCCACTCTGTTGGCTTTACCAATGCTAGTTTTGTTTTCTCATGTTTTTTGTAAAACCTTGCAGTTGGGGGAGCAAATATGCTTTCACCAATATTAAAACAAATGTTTTGTATTTAGCCTTTTTTGAACCTCAAAAAGCATACAATGCCATTTTAATCCGTTGGGCTGAAGGAACTACTTTGACATGGTCGTGTTCCTTGTTCCATCACAGAATGCAATTACTCACAGTGAAGACGGTCATCCTACTTTAACCACTGGCTAACTGCACCAATGCTGTAGTGGGCAAAGGATAAACGTGGATAACAACAAACCAATGGGTAATGAGGGTTGGCTGAAAACTCCGATAACTATATAAAATAGAATTTCAGAAAAATCAAAAGGTCTTGGATAATGCTAGACCTAAAAAATGACCATTCCCATAACAGTTTTGCCCCTTTAGAAGACGACATTGTAAACTGGCTATTTGTCCTCCAAACATAGGTAGGCACTGTGTCATGAAAAGCAGTTTGCTTAAAGTCTGGGTTAATCGATGTACAATTCCCTCCCCCCTTTCCCACAGTTATACACTGTCTGCAAAGCAAAACAGCTTACTAATATGGACGCTCAAATGTTGGGCACAAACATTAATGATGATAGTATGGAATTTTAATTGATTCCGAATTAGTAAGCACCTGTAAACTGGATTTCAGGACAGTCGTCACAAATGACTTACAATAGAATGCACACATCAGGGGTATAAGGCTTTTGGCTTCAAAGCAGTAGTGGTTGCAAGTACATCTAACCAGCAGCTACATGCCCTGCATGGACTGCTGCTACTAGATAGCCCTTCATATTGTATAAAAAAAAAAAAACAGCTAGAAAGTGGTGTTATGGAAATTGGAAATGCAATCAACTATTAGAGTCAATAGTGCTTGAACTTAAGGAAAGTTAGGAATGATGTGCCAATGCAGCCATCAAATCCGAGTGCTTTTTACAATAACACAAGAATAGCCAGCTCGATGCTTCAACATACCATGCAGACTACTTAAAACTTCACCCAAAACTATGAGCTACTTTCTGCAATTGTAAACGTCTATCATTTACTGCCCCCTTACTTTCACTTCTGTTGCTAAATGAATTGAACAAGCAATGGCAAAAGGTCTGGCTTCAATGTGCTACACCCTGTATGCTCAGATACACCGCTCACCCTGCACTCACATGGGCAGTCTAATTTCTGATGTACTAGGGACAGAACTCCGACCAAAGAGTGTCTGCTTGCTTTGGCACTTCAAAACATGGGGACTACCAAAAGTGCATGAGAAAAGAAACTAAGCATGCGACCGAGCACGTAGCACTGAAGCCAAGAGCTCAGTTATTCAGGACAAGTTCCAGCCAGTGCTTTATGCACTGTGCAAAGTGTAGGAAAAAGACCGGTTTATTCACTGGTAACCTATGAAGATGGGAAACGGCCTTTAAAATGCAGGCAGAGCCACACATGCGGTTTCCCCGCAAGCTTAACCACTCATGCCTTAACCACGCATGTGAGATTAAAGCAGTGCGCGGCCTAGATGCTGGGATGAGCGGGCCCAGGAACAGGAAGGATTAGGAGAGAACGCTGTAAGATAAGTGGGGCTGGGTGTTTGGCGGTAGAGGGCGGGGTAGTTTTTAGGGCTCGTGTGTTGGGGTAGTGATTAGGGCTCAGGGGGACATGGTGGTAGTGTTTAAGGCTCGGGCCTGGGTAGTTTTAGGGCGGGGGGGAAGGGGGTGATGTGGGTTGGGTGGTTTTTAGGGCTTGTGGTGTGATCTTTACCACACGTTTACCAGTCATGCCTTTTCCATGAAATTGGTTGGTGAAGGAATGCGTTGTTCAGGCGCATGCACTGTTCAGGCGCATGCATTGTTCAGGTGCATAGTAGAGGCATGCGTGATTTAACCATGCGTGCCTCTGTCATAGAACCTATGAAGACCGTCTGGGATTTAACAGAAGCTTGCTGATGTAAATTTGGTAGCAGCTGTGGCAGCTGCATGTTGCACAACCGGAAAATGACAAATATTTTGAATTAAGACAATCGAACAGCACTCCTATAATCAATATTGGATGTGTAGCTGCCTTTATCACCAACCTTTTCCCTTTAACTAAGAGGCATGGAAGAATTTTCCTTAAGCCCTTCAAAAATCAAGAAATATGCATCGGAGATTTCGTTGGTTTGAAGGCATAAGAAAAGAGGACTTCCAAAAAGGAAGAGAACTTTAATTAACACAACTAAATACTAAACACAAAATTGCAAATGTGAATCAGAGACCTTGGTAGCACCATCGGAACTATTGATACGGTTAAGTAAAAGGTCTTTGTGTTAAACAATGCATAAACCCTCCATATAGTGTACCCTTTCCTCTTGCATTTGTCAAAGAGTTCATAATTTAAAACCAGACTGAGTATTAGGGAAAGCAGTCCAAGGCTGACTTTTCTGGATTGTGTGGCCATACCAGTTTGGGTAACAAAGTCGACTTCCTACTTTAGTGGCAAAAGGAACACTAGCAAATATTGGGAGGTCTTTGCTTGGATTAAAGACACTTCGTTGATGGGTAAGATAGCTATACCAATTTATTTAATGAGTTTTATATAGCGCTGACTAGACCCGGAGGTATCAGAGCGCTTTACATGAGGATCATGAGTTACAGGTTACAAAAGCATAGTCAAACATGGGATAAAAAAGCAATGTTGCAGTAATACGTCAGAGGGAGGGGGCCAATTAATTTATGAAAGTGAGTCTGATAAATGTATTAGGTCAGGAATTTAAGTAAAGCATTAGGATCCCTCTGATGTTGCCATACAGAAGAGGATGTGTGTATCAATCTCCATTTGAGAGATGTGTAGATGCAAATAAGGTGGGATGTATGAGAAAGGAAGGCCTTCGAGCTGAATAAAGTGATGGACATCAGCAAGTTTGGAACACCTTCTTGTAACATTACCCATGATAACTATGCCCTTGGAGTGCATGGCTTTTGAAAAAAGATAGGATTGTAGCGGGGGGGGGGGGGTGGGTGTGTGTGTGTGTGTGTGTGTGTGATATAAGGGGGGCCTGGCGGCATAAACTCAGGAATAACTCACAGGTGTAGAGAATACACAACAGCACAGCTAAAACCATACACAATAATAAAGTTCTATTAAGAAAATAAAAGCAAGGGGAAAAGAGCAAGTAAAATAACTGTTACTCAACAGTAAATATTAACATTTCTAGGCACCTCATTGATTACAAAAAACTCCATAAACTATATTTTGCAAACATATATATATATATACACATACATACATACATACATACACACACACACACACACACACACACACACACACACATATATATATATATCCCCTCCAAATGGCATTTATACTGACATGCTTCAACTACGTTTTTTCCTTTCTGACTTTTATAGCAGCACTAAAGTTAACTATCCATTTCAGTTGCCTCACTAGTCCATCAGAACAGAATAAGACGGTCCTTTGTTTGCTCACTCCCATCATGCAAATTCTCCCAAAAGTTAAACACAGAAACTTTCCCGCCAGGGATTTAAGTGGGATGAAAAAAGTGGAGGCTCCCAGAAAGAGGTGGGGCTTATATAATTAAGGGCAAGGCTTAAACATAGATTTAAATTTGCGTAGAGTGCCACCCTACCCACACATTTCAATAGAATCACAACTGTACCTGGCCTTGTGACCATTGCTCTATGCGCTGTGCAGAGAGGCCAAGTATTGCATGACCACGTATTCTTAACACCTTTTTGCCCCCGACTTGCAATGAAAGAAACTTGCACTTCCTTTAGCCAAAAGTCAATTGCGAGCCATTATGAAACATCTGAATGCTACTCAATTCAAATTATGCACTAGACAAGAGTATTATGCTGCCTGAAAAAAACCGTAACGCAACATCCTGGAAAAGCACTTATAGGGAATGCAAGATTAAGTAAAGCTTGTCAAATAGAAGCAGGAACCACAAATTACCTTAACGTTTTTCCACCCATGGGTCAGAAATCGAACAGCTTTTTTACATGGAAGGTTAAGAACATGAATACAGGGCCCGAAAAGGACCAGTTTCAATGTCAGTTTTAAATTACTACTGGTAAACGGGCCCGGTCCACTTACTTAAAGCCATTCTTCCGTATCAGCGTAGGCATACGTGAAATACAGCAGCAGTCTCTTGCCACAAACTGCTCTGATAGTCCGCATAAACAAAAGAGGGTTACAAATTAAATGTGTCTTTTAAAGAATGAATTGCATCAGAAAAATGCCGATGGCTTAAATACTTCTTTGCACTAACAAAAATATGCTCTTTCAAGTATTAAGAACCACCTTTTTACTATTTAAGAAAAAAACGTTTTACTCCCAGGTTTTTAAAACAGGGAGTAAAATACTACCACTTAAAAAAAATAAAAGGTCTAGAGCCCCGGCTGCGACACCTTAAAGCCTCACCGTAGGTCGAGGGACACTTGAGCCAACTACGAAACGGCAAGCTCACGTATACATACACAGCGTTTATGAGTTCCCATAGGAGACCATGTCCCATTAGAATGCGTTGACCGAGAAACTTCAAAAGAGCAAAATGCTGAATTTAGGTCAGTCAGAACTTTCTACATGCGGTGCAACAAAATTAAGATACTGACAAATCATTTCAATATATTGTTTAAAAAAAATTAATTTAAACATGAAATCTTTGTAAGCGTTCTGCATTAAACAGTACCATCCAAAAAAAGAAAAAAAGTCAGCCTCAATCAAACAATAGTTTGCCAACCAACCTACAACAAGCTAGCGTGTTCCCAACTGATATCATGTGTCAGGAATTTTCCAACAGCTTCTCGGCTGCAATCAGTTATGCAGCTAAATAAAACCAGCTGCAGCCTAATCATGATAATCTTTCTAGGCTGCAATTCTTCGTACATTCATCACAGGCAACAGAATTTGCACTGGGAATCATCGGTGTACCTAGCTGCTGCCAAAAAATGATGGATCCGACCACATGGAAGCTGAACTTTGTACATTCTCAAGCAGTTGCGTGCAGATATGAGATGTGATCCATTTTACCTGGACATGGGCGCCACTGCGGTTTTTGAGCTAGGATTATTTAGCAGAACACAGTGGAACTGGAGAGGATAAAGCATGTTTTATTCATAAATATTAACAGCAAGACAGCGATTAGATACTCATGGAGTCTGCCCTTTGAAATCCAGTTATACTAATAATCTGCAATACAAAAAAAAGCTACTCAAAGTTCTGAAGAGGGGAAAATTAGCTTTTAGAAAACTTAGTCACATTTTGTGCGTTTTTGAAAGAAAAAAAAGATTATAGTTTTTTTTTTTTTGGAGGAAGGACTGCTTTCATTGCGATTTGCTATTAAATACGGACTATGGAATCTACGCAGCCTTGGAGTTTCCAAAACTATCTTTCAGGACTTAAAACTTTCGCTTTAGTTTTATTCAAATAGGGTCAGTCAGGATTTTTGTTAAGCATTTTTGGGACCCTAAATGCGATCAGGTCTCATAAAAAGTGCACTCACAGAAAAAGCATGTAATATATCAAATAATAAAAAAGTTTAACACGGATTCAAAGTAGCCTTGTGGAAGCAGTAAGAGAAGTAAAAAAAAAAAAAAAGTAGTGTTAGCTAAAAACTTCACTAAGGAGCTTTTTCGAACCATTGCTAAATGAACTACCACCCCTGCTCCTTCTGCCACAGGCAATGAATACTTCTGTAATGCCTTGGCAACTTAAAAAAAAAAAAAAAAAAAAAAAGGGTTCAGGACATCTTTGATAGCTTTTCTGCCAATAGTCAAACTAGCAAGCAGCCCCCGAGCACTGATCCCTTAGTGAACGAAAATCCCAGCTCCTTCAGAGAATTTACCTGTCTGTCAGCAGAGTAAGTCAGACAGCTGATTAAGGTTACCAAGTCGGGATCTCCGCTTGATCCTTTCCCTCCCACTATTCAGATGGCACCAGATATTATTGTTGGAAATTTAGCAAAAATCTTCAATGTAATGTTCCTTACAGGCAAATTTCCTACGTATTGGAAACAGGCCTCAGTCCTGCCACTTAAAACAAAGTCTAATCTTGCCCCCCACCCCCCTAAGATACTAAACAGTTATCGTCCTATATATAGCAAGGCTTCCTTTCCAGCCAAGTTGGTGGAAAAGGCTATGAATTCACAACTGGCATCTTTCATTGAGCAGAACCACCATTTGGATGTGACCCAGTTTGGGTTCCGGAATGGTCAAGGCACGGAGACAGCCCTTACGGTGGCCACTGAGGAAATACGATCCACTCTGGACAGGGGCAGCAGAGCAGCCCTTGTCGTGTTGGACCTATCGGCGGTTTTCAACACAGTCAATCATACATGTTTGGTCGACCGGTTGAGTAAGCTGGGGGTTAAAGATTCTGCACTAATACTGCTTTGGACCTTTCTAACAAACAGGGTTCAATCTGTAACCATGGGCAACTTTACTTCAGAACCGTACACTTTACCTTGTGGTGTTAATCATTAAGCCCATCCCTGTTTAGTATATAGGTCACCCCTCTGGTGGCGTTAATCAGATCATTTGGGTTTTCATTAGGGTCCTGCGCGGATTATACCCAAACTGTGGTGTCCCTTTCCAACACGGATCAGGGCATAGACTAATCCTTTCGAAACTGCATGTCTGCAGTTAGCGATTGCATGGGCAAAAATTGCCTTAAATTAAATTCAGCCAAAGCAGTGGTGATGTTTGGGCATAAGGCATCCTTCTGGACTCCTTCCTGGTGGCCGCAAGACCTAGGAATTTTCCCAGTCCCAAAAGAATAAAGTAAAAAACCTAGGCATCATTCTGGATGATAGACTAACCTACAAAAACCAGGTCAGTGTAGTCATTTCTTCCATCTGCATTTTAAAAACTATAAAGAAAATCAGTCACCTGATCCCATTTGATCTATTAAAAACAGTAGTCATTGCACTGGTTTTCTCTCGCATGGACTACGCCAATGGAGTTCATCTAAATCTGCAAATCAAGTTGATCTCCAAATTACAAACTGTGCAGAACTCGGCAGCCAGGATGCTCTTAAACGTACCCAAATTTCATCCTGCAACCCAAGCCATGAAGAAGCTTCATTGGCTCCCTGTAAAGAATCAAGCCATTTTCAAAGCACTATGCATAGCTTTTAAGGCCTTCGCTGAAACAGGCCCAGACTACTTGAAAAATAAACTTCAGATGGTACACTCCTAGCAGATCCCTTCAATCCAGCTCTGGAAAATTGTGGTTCCCCCTCATAAGCTGGTCTCTTGGGGAGGAAGAAGTTTTATTAGAAACACTACACTATTATGGAATCATTTGCCTCTAGATATAAAAGCTGTCCCATCTCTCTCGACCTTCAGAAATGTTTTTTTTAAAAAAAAATTTTTTTTAAACATGGCTCTACAGCAACTAAGTGTGCTCCACCTTGGTCACAGGCTAGCGCCAAGACGCCTCGGGCATAAGATCGCTCTATGAAACCCAGAAATCAAATCACGACTATTAAAAGTGAGTGATGCACAAGTTACTAACTTGTGTAACGATATATCTGTAAGAGACAGTAGTTAGTGACAGATGCCTTACCTTAGAATATCCCCAGGCGTCAGGCTGGATCCGGAAAGTTTTGCGTAGCAGTACCCCTGCGCGTCGGTAGGCGGCGTCGTGCGGCTCCGCGTCAGTCGTCGGCATCGCCGGGATGACGTCGCGGCCAGTACTTAGACACCGCCCATGCGCGCTGGCGTCAGTTCTGTACACGACTTTCCGCGCCAGAAACGCAGAGCCATGCAAGAAACTGACTAGGGCCCTGAAAGGGATGTCCATAACCCTAGAAATCAGTTCGCAGAACGGGGAGGATGGGTGGGGCGGTAAGGAATCTGTCACTAACTACTGTCTCTTACAGATGTATCGTTACACAAGTTAGTAACTTGTGCATCTGAAAGAGACACGTTAGTGACAGATTCCTTACCTTAGAATAGATACCCCAGCAATACCAACCCCGGTGGTGGTTCTGCGAACAAAGATCAGACAAGGAAGTCTCGGAGAACAGAACGGCCAAAGAAGCAGTCTCTCCGGACTTCGCTGTCAAGGCAGTAATGCTTGGTAAACGTGTGCAGCGAGGCCCACGTGGCTGCCTGACAAATGTCCTGCAATGGGACACCACGTCCCAAAGCCGTGGTGGCGGCTGTCGCCCTGGTGGAATGGGCACGTAGCCCAACAGGGGGCTCCTTCTTAGCCAAAGAATAGCAGGCCTTGATACACAAGACGACCCAGCGGGAGATGGTCCGCTTGTGTACCGCCCGACCTTTTTTGGCGCCCACGTAGGCAACAAAGAGCTGGTCGTCCACCCGGAACTGCTGTGTGCAGTTTAGATAAAATGAAAGCGCACGTTTTGGGTCCATACGGTGGAGCCTCTCTTCCTCTCTAGAAGGAGGCGGAAAGAAGGTGGGCAAAGTGATGGTCTGCCCAATGTGAAAAGCAGTAACCACCTTTGGCAAGAAGGACGGACGCGTCCTAAGAACAACCTTGTCTGGATGGACAGACAAAGGGGGGCTTGCACGAAAGAGCCTGCAGCTCACTCACCCGCCGAGCGGAGGTGATGGCCACCAGAAAGGCTGTCTTCAGAGTGAGAAGACGAAGAGGACAGTTATGTAGAGGCTCAAAGGGAGCGCACATTAAAAAAGGTAAGAACCAAGTTCAAGTCCCACTGAGGCATCACAAACGGAACAGGAGGGAAGAGGTGTGTAATGCCTTTAAGAAACCCGTTAACAGAGGACTTGAAAAGGGAGGGCTGATCAGGAAGCCTGAGGAAGGCCGAGATTGCACAAAGATAGCCCTTGATGGTACCCAGGGCAGAACCCTGTTGGGCCAGAGAAAGAAGGAACAGAAGAACCTCAGAAAGGAGGGGCAGAAAGGGGATTCACAGCCTTTGCTGTGCACCATGCCACAATCTTGTTCCACCTGCAGGCGTATACCACCTTAGTGGAGGGACGCCTGGCTGCCAGAATCACATCACAAACTTCGGGAGGCAAGTCGAAAGGAATCAACTGCCACCGCTCGATCTCCACGCAAGGAGGTGGAGACTGGACAGGTTCGGGTGGAGGACCGTCCCCTGCTGCTGCGACAGAAGATCCTCCCGAAGAGGCAGACGGATCGACGCTCATACTGAGTAGCTCGGGATACCAAACTCTTCGAGCCCAGTCCGGAGCCACAAGAATGACTTGGGCCCGGTCGCGCCAAATCTTCAACACTCTGGGTAGAAGTGGTATAGGCGGAAAGGCGTACAACAGACCGCAACTCCACGCGACAGAAAGCCTCGCCTAGCGAGTGCCGCCTTGGAAATTCCAACGTGCAGAACTGATGACATTGTGCGTTCTCTTCGGTGGCGAATAGATCTAACCAAGGCTCTCCCCACTGTAGAAAGAGTCCTTGCGCCACCTCAGAGTGAAGACGCCATTCGTGATCCATCATGCACCTGCGGCTGAGTTAGTCTGCCCTGGCGTTCAGGGAACCTGCCAGGTGTTGAACCATCAGGCGCATGCCCTGATGTTCCAGCCATGTCCAGAGACGCAGAGCCTCCTGACATAGGGTCCACGACCCCACCCCGCCTTGTTTGTTGCAGTACCACATGGCGGTGGTGTTCTCTGAACACCTGCACTACCTTCCCTTTAACAGAGGGAAGGAATGCCTTGAGTGCAAGTCGGATCGCCCTGAGCTCCAGAAGGTGGATATGGAGCCGGGACTCCGCCAGAGACCAGAAGCCTCTGATCTCTGCCTCTCCCATGTGACCGCCCCATCCCAGAAGGGACGCGTCCGTCACAACTGTGTGCTCTGGCTGGGGAAGGGAGAGGGATCTGCCCATGACCCATTGCCGGTTCGAGAGCCACCACTGCAACTGCCTTGCAGTCCCCTCCGAGATCTGGACGTAATCGGACAGGTTCCCCTGATGCTGTGCCCACTGGAACTTCAGGTCCCACTGCAGAGCCCGCATATGCCATCTGGCATGATCGACCAGCAGGAGGCCATGAGGCCCAGCAGCCTCAGGGTCATCCGTACCGAAACCCAGGATAGAGGCTGAAAGATCGGAATCATAGCCTGAATATCCTGGACTCGCCGTTCGGGAGGATAGGCCCGAAACTGCGTTGTGTCCAGAACTGCTCCGATGAAAAGGAGCTGTGGAGAAGGAATCAGGTGCGACTTCGGCACGTTGATGGAGAACCCCAGGGAGTGCAGGAGTTCAGCCGTAGTCTGGAGGTGGGAGACGACTGCCTGGGACGAGCCCGCCTTCAACAACCAGTCGTCGAGGTAGGGGAAGACTGGAACCCCTGCCCGGCGCAGATGAGCTGCGACCACCGCCATCACTTTCGTGAACACCCGAGGGGCGCTGGTAAGGCCAAAGGGGAGCACGGTGAACTGAAAATGCTCGAGGCCTACCATGAACCGCAGGTAACGCCGGTGGGCCGGCAGGACGGGGATGTGAAAATATGCGTCCTGCAAGTCCAACGCTACCATCCAGTCTCCAGGGTCGAGGTCAGTCAAGACCTGAGCTAGTGTGAGCATCTTGAACTTCTCCTTCCGGAGGAAGCGATTGACGTTCCGGAGGTCCAAGATAGGTCGCATGTCCTCCTTGTCCTTTTTGGGCACCAGAAAGTAGTGGGAGTAACAACCACGCCCTACTTCTGGGGTCGGAACGCGCTCGATGGCCCCCTTGGCCAAGAGGGCCGCAACTTCCTTCTGAAGAAGCACCAAATGATCCCCCGACATGCGGTGGCATTGAGGTGGCATGGCTGGGGGGGTAGTCTCGAAGGGGAGGGGGTAGCCCCTTCGGACAATGTCCAAGACCCACTTTTCCGATGTGATGGCACGAGGACGGGGCGGAGGTGGTGGCCTGACCCGCACACTGGTTACCTGACCCGCCTCGGCGGGAGCCACGTCCTCGGCCACGCGAAGACGCTTGCTGCGCGGGCCGGTGGCTGGGCAATGGACGTGACTGGGCACCCCTTCCGTGGCCATGAAAGGGGCGAAAAGCAGACTGCTGCGGAGGGCGCGAGGCGGAGAGGCCCAAGGACTTGGCCGTAGCCCGCGAGTCCTTAAACTGCTCCAGCGCGCTGTCTGGCTTATTGCCAAAAAGGCGGATGCCATCGAAGGGCATGTCCATAAGGGTGTTTTGAACATCGCCCGAGAAATCAGTGGTCCTCAGCCAGGCGTGACAGCGTAGCGCCACCGTCGTGGCAAGCGATCTGCCCAGCGAGTCGGCGGTGTCTAGGCCACATCGTATTGTGAACTTCGCCACGTCTCTCCCGTCTGCAATGACACGGGTGAGTAGTGTCTGGACCTCCTCAGGACACTTAGGCAGCACTTGCGCCACCGAATCCCAGAGAGAGTGGGAATAACTGCCCAAAAGGCAAGCGGTGTTCACGGACCGCAAGCCAGCACTGGATGAAGAAAAAACCTTCTTCCCAAATTGGTCTAGTTTTTTGGATTCCCTGTCCGGCGGAGCCGTAGGGAAGGCGCTTTGAGAAGTAGAGGCTTGGACAACCAAGCTCTCGGGGGTGGGGTGTTGGGAGAGGAACAAGGGGTCGCCCGGGGCCGGGCGATGGCATCGGGCTACGTTCCTGTCCACAGGAGCCCCTGTGGTGGGCCTGGAGCAGGTGCCCAAAAGAACGTCCGAAAGTGCGTCGTTGAATGGCAGCAGTGGCTCCGAGGAGGTAGCCGCCGGCTGAAGCACTTCAGTCAGGAGGTTAGTCCTGATGGACACTGTAGGGCGCTCGAGGCGCAAGGCCGCAGCCGCCCTACGCAACACCGTTGCATAACTTGCTCCCTCCTCCGTAGCCACGGAAGGAGGAGACAGCATGCCAAGGTCTGGAGAGGTGTCCAGGCCACTGGCATCACCCAGTTCCTCTGCCCAGTCCTGATAAGGTTCACATTGGGCTGTGAGAGGGTCTTCCGACCCCTCCCAGTCCTCCCCGTCCTCCAAAACAGGTGAAAAGTAAGGAGGATGGACATGAGGGAAGAAAGGTCCCATAGGCAGACGTCGATCCGGCTCCGTGTCCGGTGCCGGGGAGAACATGGGGACGTCGTCGTCCGGGACCTCGGACGGCGCCGGGAGTGGTACCGGGGAGGTCGGCGGAGGTGTTTGTAGGAGAGTAGGATCTGCTTCACATGGGTACCCCCACTTTTTGCTGATGCTTCACTGTTTTTCGACTTTAGTCTGGCTGGGGCCCTGCTAATCAGAACCCCAGCCTAGCTGCTTCCTCTCTAAAATGGTTTCCATGTGCCTTAGGCACCTCTGATTGGAATCTGGAGTGCCCTTGTAAGTCCCTAGTATATGGTATACTATGTACCCAGGGCATAGGTACCTCAGAGGCCTGCCAGGGGCTGAAGCATGTATTATGCCACCCCTGGAAGGCCAGCCAAAATGACACCACAGGTCTGCTACTGCAGCCTGGGTAAGGTGGTGCATGCACCCCTTACTGTGATATAGGCTACCTATATCACTACATACATACACACATATAAACCTATAAGTCACTCCTATGGCAGGCCTTATCAATCCTGAAGGCAGAGTGCTTGGTTCCTATGTGAGAGGGTGCCCCTGCATGAGCAGAGCCCCTCTGCAGCGTTCAGAGACCCTTCTCTGATGCGGTTTGTAGTGCAGCCTGACCATATACTCTTAAGCGCATTATAACCTCGCGTTAAATGCTAACTTTGGGATGGCTGCACGGAAACATGTTGTGTTTGGTGTCAAACATCTTGGAATACTACCCCCCGCCAGTTCTGGCGGCGGGGGTAGCATTCCACCCTTCTAGAGGGAGAGACATATACACACCGGTATACCCGGTACTGACTTTCCAGAGCCCTGGCATCACAAAATGGATGCCGCTGCCACAGACACGAGTCTGGCCTCCTGCTGCTGACCGAAACTCCGGCAGGGGAGGCCTGGACAATAGGTTTCCTGTCCCCCAGACAGGATAGTGTGTATTGGGGCTGGGCGGGAGCACTCTCTGGTGCTTTGAAGTCCTGCACTGGGGGCACATTCGGTGTCCCTGTGCATACCCCAGTTCAAACCGGCTCAGGGGCTTCCAGCCCCTGCTCTGGCGCGAAACTGGACAAAGGGAAAGGGGTGTAACCACCCCTCTGCCCTGACCCTCCCATAGGTGGGTCCCCAGAGTATGTCCAACCCCCTACCTTAGTATAAGTATGGGACCCCAGTCCTTAGGACTTTAGATTTACCTGGACGAAACTGACACAGAATCCTGGACCTTCGACGCTCTACTTCAAGATTAGAGGACTGAAGAATCTCCCTTGGGGTCAAGGAGTGACTCCCCTGCTTGGCAGGCACCAAAGAAGCAATTGTCCGGTCTGCATCGCTGAAGCTCCCGTCGGACGCCGAAGTCTTTGCATCACCAGAGGTAGATTTCCAGACTTCCCCGAGGCTGCCCTGAGTCCCCAGCAAAGCTGAGGCCCGTAGCTGTCGTGGGTAACGTGGAACCGTGACCCCTGGACACCGAGCACATTTGCAAGTGCATCCTCTTCCTGGTCTCCCACGAAGTTGTGCTTTGGGCTCCGAGTAGCCCCCGCCTCCAGCACCGACTGCACCGAAGATCACTGGCCTCCACTCCACGAGTGTCCCGTGAGCCAGCTCCAAGTGCGTCCACTCGAGGCTCCTTCGCGGTCGCTCGTCCGTTGGCTAGTAGGCCCTCCCGAAGGCCAATCTTCTTCTGCTTGGGCTTCCCTAGTTGCTCCAGGCGTGCCCTGACTTACCCTCGCTGGGTGAGTCCCTCAGACCTTGCTGGTCTGCACCACCGTCCTTCTATTTCCACGAGACTTGCCGTTGCCAAGGCTTGTTGGGTCCAATCCGGTCGCCGACACCTCAGCAATCGACAGACGTCGTGGGACAGCTCGAATCCAGCTCCTGGTAGTCGTCGACGCCGCCTCCTGGACCTCGTGGCTGAAGAGTCAAGATGACCGTCAACCTACCTGAAGCACTCGACATCGGTGGGCATCTGCTCATCGCCTTCCTGGTCACTGGCTAGTGACCCAGACTCTGTCCCCTCTGCTTTCAGGTTCTTCAGATCTTCGATCCACCTTTGGATCCACCCGAACACTTTCGACTTGGCCGCCAGCAGCACTTTGCAGCAGATCGCCATTGAAAACGACGACGAAACCCGACCCCGAAAGACACCTATGCACCCGGCTTCCCTGGGTGAGGTAACACGAGTACTCCGGTGCTCCAGTGGGTATAGACTCTAGAACGACCCAGTTCTAAAAGGGTTTGCTCCAAGTCCTCCTCTAAGTGTCCCTTTTCTTTAAAATTCAAACCGCAAGTTTCCCCATAGAAGTCAACGGCGATTCGCGGCTGTGTTCTCACACTGCACGCGTCCCCCGTGGGTCCCCTGTGTCACTACCTTGGGTGGTTCCTTGTGGTCCAAGCACTTCTACAGGCTCTAGGCCTTGTGTCTAGCTCAGTCGTGGTTCTTATACCACTTTATTGGTATATGGTTTGGTACGCCCCTAGGGCTCAAACGTGTATTTGTGCTATTACTGTGATAACTAACTTATAACTTATGTACTTCGAACTCTAGCCTCATAAAGAGACTAGAGGGGTGTGTTTAGCAATAAATACATATATTTTGAATATATACCTGGTGTGGTCCTCTTTCATTTGGTCACTCAAGAGATTATAGGCTGGTAAAACAAGCTGCTCTACATTCCTTCAAGACTTAGCCTGAAGGCTGCTCTCCATAGCTACCACTAGGATAGCTTTCAATAAAGGTTGTCTTTAACCTATCTCCAATAAGGGGTTGTTTGGACTGGTGCAAGGTGCCCACTATAAATAGTGGACAGCATATACCAGGCCAACTTCTCACAGTGTTGTCAGGTCAACCGGGATCCAGGCCTGGATCCGAGGAGGTCCTGCGGCGCCGGAGACACCGGGGCCGGAGCCGCCGGTGGTGGTGGTGCCGAAGGGGGACCTCCACTGGGGCCCGCGGGGCCGAAGGTGCACCGGGGTAACCCTTAGGCCCGAAGATGCGAGCCATGGCCGACAAGAAGTTCTGGATGTCGGCCGGAGTCGACGTCGGACCAGGCGGGTAGGCAGACGCCGGCTCAACGGGTACTCCCGGAGCCACGGGGGCGGTACCAACAGGACCCTCAGCCGAGTCGTGAGACCGGCGAGGGGAGGTCTTAGAGCGATGCTTCTTAGACCTCTTGTGCTTCGCCTTACCTGAAGACTAAGACTTCGACCCCGACGAATGACTACGACTCCGCGACCGGCCCCTCGACCTCTCCTTGGACCAGGACCTCGATCGGCGCGGAGCCGAGTGCCGGGCCTCGAGTAGCTTTCGAGACCGCTCTCGCAAAGCCTTCGGGGCGAGGGACCGACACTCGGGGCACGACGTGGGGTCGTGGCCGAGCCCCAGGCAGAAGACACTTACGGTGCGGATCCGTAATCGACATCATGCGATTACAGACCTCGCATGGCTTGAAGCTGGGCATCCCTACTGACACCTTGGAGTCGAAACGACTCGAAAACTTGGACAAAAAAGTCTCAAAAATACTCAGTCAAAAAATGACTGGGGCACTGCGCTTTCTGGCGCGGAAAAAGAAAGAACTGACGCCAGCGTGCATGGGCGGCGTCTAAGTACTGGCCGCGACGTCATCCTGGCGATCCCGACGACGGACGCGGAGCCGCCGCCTACCGACGCGCAGGGGTACTGCTACGCAAAACTTTCTGGATCCAGCCTGACGCCTGGGGATATTCTAAGGTAAGGAATCTGTCACTAACGTGTCTCTTTCAGATATAACATAACATGTGTATTTGTAAAGCGCACGTATCACCAAAGGGTCTCAAGGCGCTGAATAACAGATGTATATTTTTACCCAACTCAATGGTACTCATTTTATCGACCTCAGATGGATGAAAGGCTGAGTGGACCCGCCGGGATTAGAACCTGTGACCATGAGGTCGAACACAGGCCCCTACAGTGGATGCATTAGTCCACTGCGCCACTTTAAGGCAGCAATTCATACATCCACTGCCTCCAACTTCCCTTTAGTAATGGACTTTCCATGGGGGTGAGGGGAGGGTTTAGAGATTAATTACTATTCCATCCGAAATCTCAAATAATCAATTTAATTGCAAGTTTATTCTTTTGTTGCAGCGAATGCAATGCCATTAAGAGGTTCAGCATGTACAGCAGAACCAGATTAAAATCAAAGTTCCAGATTCTTCACATTACTGAGTGCACCTAATTCAAAATGAATGGGCGTTGGGTCAGGTTGGCTCCTAAATACCAAAAGTGGAGTCAGATTTACTAATGGTATGTTAATTGCACTAGAGAAGTCCGACATTAGAATGGCCCTGTTGCACTGTTTGTTAGCTGTCTAGTGATGGGGTGCACACGATTCTATGGGTTTCACTTGTGTGAGATGAGCAGATGCACCAGGTGGATAAAGCAACAGAACCCCATATTGTGGTACCAATTTGGAATTTCTTCCACTAAATCCTGCATTTCATCTGTGCTTTATGGATATCTGGTGTCTTCTGGCCGCAAGCGGAGGCGGTCCTTGGGTCGCGAGTTACCATCAATGGTGTTTCCAAGTTTATGGCAGCATCTGCCAGGCCACCTGCAGGAAAGGTTGAGATGTCAACCCTGTGGTAGCCTAATTTGCCCCATGACCAGTCTCCTGCATTTTAGGCCACAGCGTCCCCTGGAGTAGAAGACTGGAGGTCAGACTTGGCAAGTGCTGAATGAATGGCAACACTCCATAAAGCAAGGTGAAGATTGCTCCTATAAAGTGTCCAGTTGGAGTAAGACCAAAAAAAGTCTGATTTAAGCGGATGAAGAGTGTTGTAGATACCAACGGTTTGAACATCAAATTCTGCAAATTTAAAAAAAAAAAAAAAAAAAGTGACCCCAAAAAGGCTGAGTCAGATGAACAGGCGAGGTCGCATGAGAGCAAAGAATCATAAACATAGGTGTCAATGAATGACTACCATAGTGCATACTGACATTTCCTCTGTGGTCTCAAAAAATAATGAGCAGTAGAACGTGCTTAACAATTATTAAAATTACCTGCAGAAAGATAGGGAGGTGCACTGACACTGTTCTGGATAAAGTCAAATATACTTTTATTTGATTTCATAAAATAAAAAAAATCATAAAAGGGTGGAGAAACCACCATAGATAAAACATGCATAAAATATACATTTTTGAATTTTGTTCTGGATGAAATTATCACTAGCTAGACCTTTGTCAACTATTTCCTAGAGTGGAGTAAGGATGAGGGGACAGCACAAACTGGTCGTATGACAGGTGGTCCTTTCGACAAATGTCTTGTAATCGACCTATGGAAAGGGCCATAAATTTGACTTTAATATCCAATACACCACATAAAAAGAGGACTTCCTTTTGTACCAGCTTCTATAAAGACCCCTTCTCTCTTTACTGTAGGACATCAATCCTCCAACAGCTTTTCAAACCAATTCTAATCCAATTTTTAAAACGTTGCTACTCTTAGAAACTGGTTTATCCACTCCCTAAATTCTCAGGCTTCGGATATTGAAGAATAATGGTTAATGCCAGCCAAGTGCAAGGCATTCGGTCATCAAGTTTACCATGTAAGTTTATGCAAAGCCATTAACACCTGCAGCTATAACATTTCAACTATGTCAGACTACCGAGCAATCTAGAAGTCAACACGAAGAATGAGCGAGGCGAACAGGCGTGCCAAAATAATAATTCTTTAACCTCCAAAAATCAGACCAATCTAAGAATCAAATAAAAAAAGACTTCAAACGCGGTGCAATTTCTGCCTAATCCCTTGATGCATGTTGCCTAGTTGATAGCAAGGAGAACTATCTTCTGCTGTAGTTGTTCACCTGTACAATAAAGTTACAGAAATCAGTAAAACTGCATACACTAGATCATGCAAAGGTGTACAGAAGTAGCAGTAATACCAACAAGGTAAGGTGTCAATATTCAATTAATAAAAAGGAAAAAAAAAACCTTCCATGAGAGCACGGACTTTAGAAAGGTTCATCAGTGTATATGAGACTGTGCAGGCCATACTTATTTTCCAGTATACCAACTTTAAAATCGGCAAGGTATTCAAAATCTGTTCTGAGTACTCTACTGAATCACTCAAACACATCTGCCATTTAAGGTTACGTGGTGGAGAAGGCCAAGAAAGCACTAACTTTGGAACATACACATTTCAACTACAGGTTTAGGGTTTCAAAAAGAGGGTCAAGATTATCACACTGCTCTTGAAATGTTACAGTAGAAAGAAATGCTCTTGCTGGAAGAGGAAGCCAAAGTCATGCTGATATATGGGGCTTTCAGGAGGAAATCGACTTTCTTTTATCAATTGAAAAGTAAAGACTTGGAGCAAGAGAGTTACCAATGACCAGCATAACCGGTTTTGCTTACAGAAACTATATTTGGCATGGCTAGTTTAGCGTTTCACTCTGGTCTCATGCTATTACCTTCACAAATTTGGACAGTCAACACAGGCCTAGGCCAGAAGGCTGATTAGCTCTTCTGCAGAGGAAATAGTGAGGCTATAAACCATGCTTTGGAGAGCTTGGGTTCAATGCCAGAAGTAAATGGTAATTCTGCGTCCTGGGAGAGTGTGCTGGGTAATGAAAGTAGTTTCCTGCTAGTTCCACGCATAAACTATACTGATGGGCGCAAACAAGGCTATACATCTATATGAAGCACAATTCTAAGAAAACATGTACAAAGGAGACAAAGTTTCAACAATTAATTTGAGTTTTTCCAAATAGTACAAAGCAACCTGAATCGCCTCAAGACACTTGCTCTAACATTTTTCAGACAATGACAGCCATTAGCTGCCAGGCTCTGAAAGTTTTGTGAACCTTAGTAGGGTTTGTAATGAGGAGAGGGCATTTCAGAATAGTGTGACAGCCACGGAGAATCTATGGACAACCATTCAACAAAACGATTACGCCTGAAATGCCTAAGAGGGATTATGAAACATACAGGATCACGCAGAGAGTTGAAGAACTTGGTCAAGACCAAAATGCTGCAGTCATCGTTTGTAACAGTATCAAATTATGGGATAATAAAGGAACATACAATGAGAACTATAACCCCAGAGTCCGTTCCAGTAATTCTATATGTAAATAACTCCCTTACTCTTAAAAACCATACTAACGTTTGTGTCGATACATTTTAGCACCTGTAGCAACTTGAAGATCTAGTTTCACCCTTTTCTAACATGCCATTCCCATTTTATTCGACACAATTTAAATTATATGCACACAAAATAAAATCTCTATAGTAGTCGGGTCACGAATGCAACAGTCTGTATTTATCAATGCTTCTCTGATGTAAAGAATAGAAAGCAAAAAGGTCTAATTTTGGAAAGCACATTTCCGAAGTCTTCCCATTTAGAAAAAACAAAACATTCCAACTAAAGGTACTGAATAGTATATTTTTTTAAAAAGCGAAGGTAAAAATTCGGTTTTATAAAAAAAAAAAAAAAAAAAAAAAAAAAAAAAATCCATGTGGAAATCTGGTACTGTAATTAAACTCAAATCAATTATTGCTTTAGAAGATAGTTTGTAACGGAGACAGAGTTCGGCGTTTCCTCTGGATTAATGGGCAGCTGAGTTGCATTCCCGGTAGTTTGGCCTCGAGCCCTTGCCATTCATTCCCTCTGTAAATGCCCTTCCTAGAGGTCGCTCTTGAGGCGATTAAAGTTCCCTGTTAAAAGTCTTCCAGACAGGTTATGAACATGACTTTGTTTGATGAAAGATAAGTCGCGATCTCGGCAATTTTAATAGCACTTTATCTCAAAGAAAAAGATTACTAGGCAATGTTAAATCAACCAGAAAGGCAGCCGTTGGGTACTTTGAAGTGGGCGGTGTTTCCGAACCCTTGCTAAACAATTAGATGCACTGAGAACAAGTGGTGCAGTTACCACTTTGTCAGATTCGTCTTCCATGCTACACACGAGTTCACACGAGAAATAAAGTGAATATGGCAGAAACATTTCCAAGTCCTAAACACAAACATGACGCTAGTTTTAGTACCAGAACCGCAAACCTTTTGGTGGCAAGACTTAAGCATACAAAAATGGCATTGGACTGCTTTTTATCAGTAGGCTGAGAACACTACAGCTTCTTTTTCATTACTCACAAAAACCCCATCAAGCAGATGCTCTTTAAGTACGCCTTAATGCACTGCCCGCACTCGGCACCTAGTTTGCCGAAATGTCCCCTTAGAGCCAAGCAGAACAAAATATACAAGACTAGTAATACACACCACTATATCATCTGAAAGAAAGGGATCAAATAGCAGAATTCTTCTCTACAGAGAAGCAAACTATTTTAGAATGGTGAATAACGACAAAACTTCCGAACCCCAGATATTTTATACCAAGATACGTTAAGTACATTTTAAGGAGGAAAAAAGTCCATAACAATCTTCTAACTTTATTTTCCATGCTTCTTTAAAAATAATAAAACTGATTAAAAACCCCTACACACTTGAGCATATTTTCATGGTCTTCACAATGCTACAACAAAATTGTTACATCGTTTTGAGTCACTGTATGCCAGAATAAAAATGGCCGAAAAAAGGTGAGGTTTTTTCTTTTCATGTAAATGCCCGAAATATCACTTGAGCGAGGGTGAAGATACTGCGATGAATCAGATTATACATTAATGTATTACTCAGTAGATTATTCTTTTTCTACAGTCATAAATGCTCGTCACATACTTTCTCAAGTTACAGCAACCTAGTGAAAGCATGAACATGTACCCCAATCATAAAGAGATATCAGAAAATAAGGTGGCTACGTAGTAAGTGCCACACTCAATGAAGTACCAAAAGGATCATCTGCAATAGTACTCAAACAAGTGGGTGCTCAAGACCGGGGGGAGGAGGGGGTGGAAGAGTTGGGAGACAAGCTACACCTCAACTAGAACAAAGTCCAAAACATAACAAGATGCCCCCAAGCATTCCAGGCGAGTCAAGAAGTCCAAAGTCATGTTGTAGTCTTCGTTTTTATTCACACGATTCTTAATATTGTGTACTCCGCTCACAACTTCTAGCCGCATTTTGTTATGCACAGGACTTTGTTTTAGAAGATGATTACATATTGGATTCCCAGATATGAAAAGGATTGTCTGAGTTTGACTTACTCAGAAATTATACATATAAAACCAGTGCATTTCAGAGAGGAAATGTAGTTCAAATTAAATCCGTACTAGATTACAATGTCGTCTAAAAGACGGAGAATGGATGTTTTTCAGTCGGACTATTCAAAAGTGGAGTATCGCCTCCACTAAAAGCAGAGTGTTGAAGTGACAGCTCCACACACACACACACACACACTTATAAAAGGTGTAACAGACCTTTATTAACGAGCACCAAACACAGCGTGGATCTTCCTTTGCCAGCCACGGGGTAACTGACTTGGGTCGAATCTACGCACCGGCTACACTCCAATACAACATTGCATAGAAACATTCTAAACCCCATTACTACACATCCCCCCCTCCCTTCTACCCAACCACCAAAACCACCATGAACCCATAAAAGAAAGGAAGGTAGAGGACAAATGAGGATATCTGTCCCTTCAAATCAAACCAAAATGTTACAGACATAAGGCAGAGAAAAAACAAAAAAAAACAAGTGAAGAATACAATGAATAAAACAAATTCCAACTGTTTGCATATAATCCTCCAGGTAAAGAAGAAGTCTATGAATCCTGGTAGAGTGAAATCTTCTGGCCTCCTCGCAAGGGACAAAGCGGCTGGCACTCAAGTCATAGGCATCACCAGTCCCACACTCCATACGCTCACCTCTAGCATCACGCCTGGCATCATCCCACCCCTTGGTCAAATAGTCATCACCCATCATCATGAACCCGTTAAGGCCCACCACACTCGCGCCTCGCCACTGCACTGTGCCCAACTCCCCCTGCATTCAAGGCGTGAAGCGCTGGTTACGGAAGTGACCCTTTTGCAGATTCCAGTTGCCGTGTTTTCGTTCTGACCGCAGGTCGCAGCAGCGCGGGAGCGGGAGGACGCCGAAAACCACTGCCAAACTGCTTACGGCCCTGGCCTGATTACCCTGTTGATTCCAGCATACGGGGGGCTTAATGACAGGACGATAGACCGTCCATTCACCCGCGAGGAGTGAGGAGCTGCTCACAGGCTTCGAGGCACCGAAGACGAGGGGAGGCAGAGGTGCGGAGTCTTGTCAGCTGAGCAGAGTTAAGTGGAGGCTGAGAGAAAGCGAGGAAGGAGAGAGGAACGAGAGCGCGGTCACCTTTAGCGGTGACCGCAGAGTGAAGAGCCCAGGTAAGCCCGCGGAAGCGGCCCAACTAGGTTGGGTGCGGCTTGCAGCACGCCCTGCTCTCTATACCTTTCCCACTACTCCATTCCTCTGCCGCCCGCCGCTGACTGCTTGCCACTTCTTCTGCAGCTGACGCCCAGGCCACCCCCGCGACTTCTCCTCCCCCCGCACTTCTCCGAGGAGGGGAAATTCCTCCAGGCAGCAAACGGCACAACGGGCGAAGGCACATTGTGGTCATACTGGCTATGATTGCCGACACTGTTCTAGGGGGGCTCGCCCTTAGCTGCCCTCTGCCGCCAACGCCATCAATTGCTGCCCTCTACTGCTGCTACCAGCCACCAGCTACCGCCGCTCAGCCCCCAGCTTGACAGCTCTTGGTGCAGTCGTGACAGCTTCACTGCCTCACTGTTTTATTGCCTTGCCTTACTGAACCACAGCACAACCCCCAAAATACCCCAGTTCCCCAAGTACTCCCGACTCTGGGAATCTGTAACCTGCAACGGGTGCCACTGAACAGAGGTGGAGTGAAGGAGTGAAAGAAGAGAGATTACCAAGATTAGCAAAAAGGAAGGGAAAAAAGGACAAAGTAATGAGGTCAGGAAAGTCAAGGGACCAGTCAGCACTGGCTAACCCCATTAAAAGAACGAGGAGGGTTAATAAGAAGGACCTTCTGAAGGCCAGCGATAACATGAGGAAGAAAGGGGAGGAGGAGGGAGAAGCTCTCCTGATTTCGCCCCTACTCACAAGTCCGCAACCTTCGCCAAGCATCAAGGGGAGAGGGGCAGTAAGCGTACCTTCCCGGAACAAACCGGGTTACCAACCTAAAATCTATACGAAGTTCTCATTCATCAAGGACGCTGGCTCAGCCCTCTGTCTGAACAGCTGCAACGCAAGTAACCTGCCGACTCCGCTGCAACCTAGCAAGGTCCACCCCTTGAACCAGCAACCGCTGTTGGAGTCTATGAGAGATCAGCTGAAGCCGAAGAAGGGGGAAAACTGCGTGGCAGGGCCACTCCACACAAACAAAGGAGAGCCTAACAAGGGACTCGAAAATGTCGATTCATTGAGCCCAAAGGCGCAGGTCCGGGGGCAGGAGCAGGCAGATTTAAAGCCAAAGGTCAGCAGGAGGGGGTACAAAATGGAGTGTGAAAGCGAGAGCCACGACCCCATCACAAGCTCCGGAACCACAAGAACAAAAAAATACTGGAAGTGCAGCCTCCCCCCCCCCCACCCCCTCCAAGTCCTGCAAGCCTTGCAGCAGCAGTTGAACCTCTAGACGATGGTCAAGGGCCGTCAGTAAACAGCAAGGGACAAGAGGCACTAGCACCCAGCGCTTTCAGGAACCATTTTATGCCGGACAAGGGGGACACAATATTCATAGAACACAGCAATTCACTACCCCAAGTAGTGCCGGCACGTGACAAGCATACATCCCCAATGCCAGATGGCACGTTGGCGCTGCAAGAGAACAATAAGGGAAAGAGAACGTATTAAATCGGCGAAAACAACAGAGGGTAATTCGCCAAACACACCAATTATACTGCAACCTATTCTGCAAGAACGGCTCGCACCTCATAAATGTCCAACAACTCGAGCAACCCGAGCTAAGCCTCGTCCCCTGCAAATTTCATACTCTGGGCCTAGCCAACCCAGTCACTATACCACCGCAGGCTACGGACCCTGAATCCTCGTACCTCACTCCAGAAGAGTGGGAAGAATTGGTAGCTTCCTATTCCGCGGCTTCCCAGGAGGAACCATCAGGCTCGACCAACAGTGTCCCAAATTCTAACCCCGGCAAGGAAATACCTCAAGCAAAAGAGGACATCTGGACAGCTCTCTTGCATACAATGCAAATGTCGGTAAACGCCATCCAATATCAGCCGGACAAGATGGATCTCCAACTGTCTGTCCTTAATTCACTTTCAATTTTCGTCGCCAATATTGATGACAAGCTAGCCGAACCCAACAACCTGGTTAGAAGGGCGCAGGCAGAGAGACAACTCACACAAACTAACTGCTCCTGCATAACAATCGTGGATAAGCTAGCAACACATCCATCGGCAATGGATAACCTCCTCTCCGATATTAGGGAGGCTGTAAAAAAGAAACCATTGAATGGGTCGGCTCAGACGAGAAGTGAAGCTTGGCCGTTACTGAAAGGAGGAACCCGGGTATCAACCCAGGCGACCCCAGAGCCGACCAGAGGCACTGGGAAGCTGTGGATTCAATAAAGCCTGGTCCAGACAGCAGCTCAAGGAATGGAGGATGCCAACTGTCACCAATCAACACAGCGCCATCGGGTGAAACTTTGCAAAACAAAGACCCACCGGAACACTTCCAACCTATAAAACAGGTGAGAAAGCAGAGAAGGGGCGCAACCAAATGACAAAAATCCCCGCAATATTTAGGGGCAAGAATAACAGCACTGGGAATATGACACCGGAACCAACGCAAGATATGCCAGCCCAGATAAGCAACAAAATAGATATGGACCACGTCTCAAGAGAAATTCCGATCCAGGAAGAGAGGCAAAAAGAAATACCATTCGGAATAGAAATTCTGCCACCAGTGCCACTCGTAAAAACGAAGCGGGACGCCCTCGAGGGGACCCACTAGGGGCTACAACACCAACAACCACCACCGGCCTAGAGCCAACACAGGCAAATGAAATGAGCGTTCAGGGACAGAGAGCACCAATTGAGAAACTCCACTGCTCAGGGGCCGATCCTACTATCATTCAGAACAGCCCAACACTTGAGGGGGCAAGCAGGGAGCCCCACAATCGTGTTTCACCCGGAGTATAAATCAAAGGGCACGATGGATATCTTAAACAGGGGGAACAGACTACGCTTACTGAAATCCATCAACAGCTTAAAAAACATCTACTAATGATCTAGAGTCAGTTGAATTCATAGAACTATCGGAGCACTCAGGGGGTCGAAGCAACAAACAGTATGGTCTACAGTAGAACTAGCTGAGAGTGCTAAAAGAAGAAGCTAGGTTTAATAACTGGGGCATAAAGCTTCGACCGCTGTCAAAACCAAGATACCCTGACCCCCTGTCAATTGACAGCAAACAACGGAAAGGGAACGGACAGACCAACATGGTCTCACGATCATTCTCTGTACTGAGAGGGGCTCGTAGTAATACTCCCGAGACCTCAGACTACAGAGAGCTTCGCAACAAGAGACCATCCGTCACGAAAAGCCAAACCCTTCAGGACTGGAGCTGGCTCGCCAGGACCATCAACGTCAAAACCGAAAACCAATGACAAAGTAAGTCCAGTGCCGAGAACCTCATTAACATCCTTAACCTGTGCTCTTGGAACATCAATGGCATAGGAGACAAGTTCATGGACTCGAAACTATACATCTATCTGCAAAGATTCGACATCATTGCATTGCAAGAAACGTGGTCTCACTCCCCCCGCCAGCACTTCCGGGCTATAACTTGAACTACGTTCCCACCACACAGAGCGCAACGTTTGGTCATAAAAAGGGCGGCCTTGCCACATATAGTTCCATAAGGACCAGTTATGCAGTAGAGCCCCTGACATACAAGCTAGCCCCACCACATGCAATGCAAGCCCTACGAATCTCTTTTCGGGAGCGGGCCAAAAAGGAAGATATAATCGTGATAAACCTCTACTTACATCCCCGGGAAAAATCAAGAGGAGCGCAGCAGCTGCAGGAAGAGCTCATAAAATTACTAAAGACCGAGAAAACAAACAGCTTGATTATCAGCGGGGACTTCAACTTAAATATGCTCAGCAACCCAACTACAGACACCATTCACGAGGAGGACCCATTTATTTGAGAGTACTCAAGACAACACCTCTGGAGGTAGAAGCTCGAAAACAGCTCAGAGACTCCTATCAACTTTAGAAGAGCTGGGCTTTCGAGCACTTAACGGCAGATTTGCAGGGGACCGCCCTCAAGCAGCAACATTTCATAGCACAACGGCCAGCTCTACAATGGACTTCACATTCTTTTTGCGCAGTCTGTATCGAAGGGCAAGGGATTTCCATATTGTCTTACTAGACCACAGCGACCACTTGCCCCAGGAAGTTAGGATCGAGGCTCTCAATATTAAGCCCAATAACTGCTAAGGCGCATAACTTAGAATATACCACCAATGAGAGGCGGATAAAATGCAGAACGGACGACCCACAAAGCCTCTTATCTCATGCTAAGCAGGCACTAGGCGAAGCACAAACAGCAACATCAGACCTAATTGAGAGCTGGGAGGTGTTTACAAAAACACTACGAAACAGCGGATCAAAAAAGGGAAATCACTGGTCTGAAGGAGCGGTCAATGGCCCAAAACACAAGAAACATCAAAATTTTAGAAATAATATCCATCTAAAAAAGTTAAGACCTAGATTAATCAAACTCTTCGAAGACTAAGGACTGACCCCGCTGCCCAACAAGAGCCGAGACGGCTAAAGGGCGATCGCAGGATGTTAATTTGGCGTCTTAAACAAGAAGCAGATGAGTCTCTCTGGGCCAAACTTCTATATGACACTAAAACCAACAACAGCACACAGTTCTGGCAAAAGATGAACAATCTGACAAGTAAGCGGAGTCAGGGCATCGAATCTTATGCTACAGAAGAGGCCTGGACAACTTTCCTTGGCTTACATTTTAACGCTACTCATGAAATCAGACAAGGGTCAAACAATCCCACAAATGACTTCGAAACCAGACTACTGCAACTCAACGAAACTCGAGCGCCAGATCAGGAAATTTCAATCACGAATACATAGATCTGTAAAAGAATTTCAAAGGGAAGACGAGAGGGCGCGCCGGGTCCAAATGGGATTCCCCCCATTTTGTTTAAACAAGAGCCGGAATTCTGGGCCGTCGTACTCAAACCAATATTTGAAAAAACCTTACAAACGTCAATAATTCCATCATCCTGGAGGGGAGCAATCATCGCCCCAATTTATAAAAAAGGAAATAGGAACGACCCAAGAAGCTACCGGCTAGTAGCCCTACTTGACAAGGAGGCCAAATATTTTGCGGGCCTATTACTCCAGGAACTAACATTGTGGGCAGCAGAAGTCACAGCAATACCATACAACCAAACTGGCTTCTGCAAAAATATGGGGACGACCACCAACATACTAGCTCTATCCCTAATGATAGACGCTGCGCTCGCAGCAAAACAACCCCTATATCTGTGCTATATCGATTATAGCTCTGCTTTCGACCATGTCAACAGAAACCTTCTGTGGCAAAAATTAAAAAAGCTGAACATCCCTCCGCTGCTCCTAAACCAATTAATCCTCTTGCATAGTGAGACCTGGGTGCAGGTTAAACTAGGTGCAGGAGAATATCCATCAAGGAAGATTCCAATAAGCGCAGGGGTAAAACAAGGCTGTGTGCTCGCACCAACACTTTTTAATCTTTATGGCAGAGCTACCAATCTTGCTGAATGAAAGCAATTCGCATGCACCCAAGCTAGGGGGCACCCAGCTGTCCAATTTATTTTACGCGGACGATCTGGTACTTATCAGCCGGACCCCGGAAGGTCTGCAGCGGCTGTTGGACATCACGTCGCGATATTCTGCAACAAATATGCTTAGCATCAATCAAGAAAAATCCAAAGTTATGATTATCAGCACTCGCAAAAATAGAGAAACAACAAGTAACTGGTTTTTGGCATCGAGGAAGCTGGATGTCGTTCGCGAATATAGATACCTGGGGGTCATCATAGACCACAAGGGCAATTTTAAGCCACAATGCGAAGCGATAAAAAAGAGGATTAATGACTGAGGTAGCCCGAAGGAATCTAAAAAACAAGATCACTGGATCAAGCCTCCTCCCTCTAACAAGGGTGATCCAGGCAAAATTGGTTCCATCCATCACTTACGGCAGCGAAGCGATGAGAGCGAGGGACGCGGACACTGTAGATGGCAATGTAGCAAGAGCACTGCCCATGATCTTCGGCCTGCCGGGGTACACATCCCCCGCTCAGATGAGGCTTGAATGTGGGCTGCAAAGAGGAGCTGGCACGAAAGCACAAGTTACTAACTTGTGTAACGATATATCTGTAAGAGACAGTAGTTAGTGACAGATTCCTTACCTTAGAATATCCCCAGGCGTCAGGCTGGATCCGGAAAGTTTTGCGTAGCAGTACCCTTGCGCGTCGGTAGGCGGCGTCGTGCGGCTCCGCGTCCGTCGTCGGCGTCGTGATCGCCGGGATGACGTCGCGGGCAGTACTTAGGCGCCGCCCCTGCGCGCTGACGTCAGTTCTGTACACGACTTTCCGCGCCAGGAACGCAGAGACATGCAAGAAGCTGACATAGGTGTCTGAAAAATACTAGGGCCCTGAAAGGGATGTCCTTAACCCTAGAAATCAGTTCGCAGAACGGGGAAGATGGGTGGGCGGTAAGGAATCTGTCACTAACTACTGTCTCTTACAGATATATCGTTACACAAGTTAGTAACTTGTGCATCTGAAAGAGACGTTAGTGACAGATTCCTTACCTTAGAATAGATACCCCAGCAATACCAACCCCGGTGGTGGGTCTGCGAACAAAGATCAGACAAGTCCTGGAGGACAGAACGGCCAAAGAAGCCGTCCCTCCGGACCGGACTGTCAAGGCAGTAATGTTTCGTAAACGTGTGCAGCGAGGCCCACGTAGCTGCCTGACAAATAACGGGCGCGGAACACCGCGGCCCAAGGCCGTGGTAGCAGCTGTTGCCCTGGTGGAATGGGCACGCAGCCCAACAGGAGGCTCCTTCTTAGCCAAAGAATAGCAGGTCTTGATGCACAAGGTAACCCAGCGGGAGATGGTTCGTTTGTGCACCGCCCGACCTTTTTCGGCGCCCACGTAGCCAACAAAGAGCTGGTCATCCACCCGGAAGTGTTTTGTGCGGTCGATATAGAAGGAGAGCGCACGTTTTGGGTCCAGACGGTGGAGCCTCTCTTCCTCTCTGGAAGGATGCGGAGGCGGAAAGAAGGTAGGCAAAGTGATGGTCTGCCCAATGTGAAAGGCAGTAACCACCTTTGGCAAGAAGGACGGACGCGTCCGAAGAACAACCTTGTCTGGATGAACAGACAGAAAGGGAGGTTTGCAAGATAAAGCCTGGAGCTCACTCACCCGCCGAGCGGAGGTGATGGCCACCAGAAAGGCTGTCTTTAGAGTCAAAAGACGAAGAGGACAGTTATGCAGAGGCTCAAAGGGAGCGCACATTAAAAAGGTAAGAACCAAGTTCAAGTCCCACTGAGGCATCACGAACGGAACAGGAGGGAAAAGGTGTGTAATGCCTTTTAAGAACCTGTTAACAACAGGGGACTTGAAAAGGGAGGGCTGATCAGGGAGCCTGAGGAAGGCCGAGATAGCACAGAGATAACCCTTGATGGTACCCAGGGCAGAACCCTGTTGGGCCAGAGAGAGAAGGAACAGAAGGACCTCAGAAAGAGGGGCAGAAAGGGGATTCACAGCCTTTGCTGTGCACCATGCCACAAATTTGTTCCACCTGCAGGCGTATACCACCTTAGTGGAGGGACGCCTGGCTGCTAGAATCACATCACAAACTTCGGGAGGCAAGTCGAAAGGAATCAACTGCCGCCGCTCAATCTCCACGCAAGCAGGTGTAGACTGGACAGGTTCGGGTGGAGGACCGTCCCCTGCTGCTGCGACAGAAGATCCTCCCGAAGAGGCAGACGGATCGGGGGATCTATGCTCATATTGAGTAGCTCGGGATACCAAACTCTTCGAGCCCAGTCCGGAGCCACAAGAATGACTTGGGCCCGGTCGTGCCGAATCTTCTACAACACTCTGGGTAGAAGTGGTATAGGCGGAAAGGCGTACAACAGACCGCAACTCCACTCGCGACGAAAAGCGTCGCCGAGCGAGTGCCGCCTTGGAAATTCCAACGCGCAGAACTGATGACATTGCGCGTTCTCTTCGGTGGCGAATAGATCTAACCAAGGCTCTCCCCATTGTAGAAAGAGTCCTTGCGCCACTTCCGAGTGAAGACGCCATTCGTGATCCATCATGCACCTGCGGCTGAGTTCGTCCGCCCTGGCATTCAGGGAACCTGCCAGGTGTTGAACCATCAGGAACATGCACTGATGTTCCAGCCATGTCCAGAGGCGCAGAGCCTCCTGACAAAGGGTCCAAGACCCCACCCCGCCCTGTTTGTTGCAGTACCACATGGCGGTGGTGTTGTCTGTGAACACCTGCACTACCTTCCCTTTGACAGAGGGAAGGAATGCCTTGAGTGCAAGCCGGATCGCCCGGAGCTCCAGAAAGTTGATATGGAGCCGGGACTCCGCCGGAGACCAGAGGCCTCTGATCTCCGCCTCTCCCATGTGACCGCCCCATCCCAGAAGGGACGCGTCCGTCACAACTGTGTGCTCTGGAAGGGAGAGGGATCTGCCCATGACCCATTGCCGGTTCGAGAGCCACCACTGCAACTGTCTTGCAGTCCCCTCCGAGATCTGGACGTGATCGGACAGGTTGCCCTGGTGCTGCGCCCACTGGAACTTCAGGTCCCACTGCAGAGCCCGCATATGGCATGATTGACCAGCAGGATGCAGGAGGCCATGAGGCCCAGCAGCCTCAGGGTCATCCGTACCGAAACCCAGGATAAAGGCTGAAAGATCGGAATCATAGCCTGAATATCCCAGACTCGCCGTTCGGGAGGATAGGCCCGAAACTGCGTCATGTCCAGAACTGCTCCGATGAAAAGGAGCTGTGGAGAAGGAATCAGATGCGACTTCGGCACATTGATGGAGAACCCCAGCGAGTGCAGGAGTTCGGCCGTAGTCTGGAGGTGGGAGACGACTGCCTGGGACGAGCCCGCCTTCAGCAGCCAGTCGTCGAGGTAGGGGAAGACTGAAACCCCTGCCCGGCGCAGATGAGCTGCGACCACCGCCATCACTTTCGTGAACACCCGAGGGGCACTGGTAAGGCCAAAGGGGAGCACGGTGAACTGAAAATGCCCGGGGCCTACCGTGAACCGAAGGTAACGCCGGTGGGCCGGCAGGACGGGGATGTGGAAATATGCGTCCTGCAAGTCCAACGCTACCAACCAGTCTCCAGGGTCGAGGGCAGTCAAGACCTGAGCTAGGGTGAGCATCTTGAACTTCTCCTTCCGGAGGAAGCGATTGACGTTCCGGAGGTCCAAGATAGGACGCATGTCCTCCTTGTCCTTTTTGGGCACCAGAAAGTAGTGGGAGTAGCAACCACGCCCTACTTCTGGGGTCGGAACATGCTCGATGGCCCTCTTGGTCAAGAGGGCCGTGACTTCCTTCTGTAGAAGCACCAAGTGATCCCCTGACATGCGGCGGAATTGAGGTGGCATGGCTGGGGGGTGGTCTCGAAGGGGAGGGAGTAGCCCCTTCGGACAATGTCCAAGACCCACCTGTCCGAGGTGATGGTGCGCCAGTGGGGAAGGTGATGGCGGACCCTGCCCCCTACTGGCGTGCCGTGCACCTGAAAGGAGGGACTAGGAGGGCTTGGAGGCCGCGGACGGGTTGGAGGTGGTGGCCTGACCCGCACGCTGGTTGCCCGATCCGCCACGGCGGAATCCACGTCCTCGGCCACGCGTAGACGCCTGCTGCGCGGGCCGGTGGCTGGGCTGCTGACGTGAAGGGGCGCCCCTACCGTGGCCACGATAGGGGCGAAAAGCAGAAGTCAGCGGAGGGCGTGTAGCAGAAAGGCCCAGGGACTTGGCAGTAGCCCGTGAGTCCTTAAAGCGCTCCAACGCATGGTCTGCTTTGGACCCAAAAAGACAGACTCCATCAAAGGGCATGTCCATGAGAGTATTCTGGACATCCCCTGAAAAACCAGTGGTTCTCAGCCAGGCGTGGCGTCGGAGCGCCACCGTCGTTGCAATAGACCTGCCCAGCGAGTCGGCGGTGTCAAGGCCACAACGGATAGTGTATTTGGCCGCATCCCTTCCTTCCGCAATGGCGCGGGAAAGCAGTGCCTGGACCTCCTCAGGGAACTGGGGCAAAACATCCGCCACCGAATCCCACAGGGAGTGGGTATATCGGCCCAAAAGACAAGCGGTGTTAACGGACCGCAAGCCAGCACTGGAGGAAGAAAAACCTTTCTTCCCAAACTGATCCAGGCGTTTGGATTCCCTATCCGGAGGAGCGGCAGGGAAGGCGGTTTGGGAAGCGGAGGCTTGGACAACCAAGCTCTCAGGAGTGGGGTGGACAGAAAGAAACAGGGGGTCGCCCGGAGCTGGGCGATGGCGTCGTGACACGTTCCGATCCACAGGAGCCCCTGTGTTGGGCTTGGACCAGGCGCCCAAAAGAACGTCAGTGAGGGCGTCGTTAAACGGCAGCACAGTCTCCGCAGAGGAGGCTGCCGGCTGAAGCACCTCTGTCAAGATGTTAGGCTTGACCGTCAAAGTAGGGAGCTGGAGACGTAAGGCCCCAGCTGCCCTACGCAACACCGTACCAAAATTGGCCCCCTCCTCCGTAGCCACGGGAGGAGACAGCATGCCAGTGTCAGGGGAAGTATCCAGACCACTGGCCTCCCCTAGACTCTCTGTCCAGTCCTCATCATACTGACAGTGTCGCGTCAGAGGGTCATCAGACCCCTCCCAGTCCAACTGGTCCTCCTCTGGTTCAAAATAAGGAGGAGGAGGGACATTTGGGACCCAAGGTCCCATCGGCGCCGGAGCCGGCGTCGCTCCGGATCCATGTCCGGAGCCGGAAGGAACAGGGGGACGACGCCGCCCGGAGCCCAGGGCGGCGCCGAGAACGGCACCGGAGACATCGGCGCCGGCGGAGGTGTCGTTAGGTCGACCGGCGTCGATGGGGGTTGTGGAGCCGGGATCGAGGCCGGGGCCGGAGCCGGGATCGAGGCTGGAGGCACGGGCGACGCCGGGGCCGGAGCCGTCGGCGACGCCGGAGCAACCCCATCAGGGCCCGCGGGGCCCGAAGGCGCACCGGAGGGGCCTGAAGGCCCGAAGAGGCGGGCCATGGCCGACAGGAATTCCTGTACTTTGGCCGGATCCGCCCCCGAACCCGGGAAGGGCGGGTATGGCGGGGGCGACTCCACAGGCATGTCCGGGGCCGCGGGGCGGGGACGGTGCCGGGAGGAGCCTCAGCCGAGTCGCGAGACCGGCGAGGCGAAGTCCTAGAGCGATGATGCTTTTTGGACTTTTTGTGCTTCGACTTACCGGACGAAGAAGACTTCGACGCCGACGACCGGTGTGGACTCCGCGATCGACCCCTGGACCTCTCACGCGACCGGGGCTTCCGCGGAGCCGAATGCCGGGCCTCGAGGAGCTTTCGAGACCGCTCTCGCAAAGCTTTCGGGTGGAGGGCCTGGCAGTCGGTACAAGACGCCGTGTCGTGGCCTCGGCCGAGGCAGAAGAGACACTCCCAATGCGGGTCGGTGACGGACATCATCCGCGCACAGGCGCCGCATCGCTTGAAGCCGGGCATCCCTACGACACCTTGAAAGATGGAAAAACAGTGAAAAAATCACCAAAAAGTATGGTCAAAAAATGACCAGGGCACTGCTCTTCCCGGATCTGCGCTTGCTGGCGCGGAAAAAGAAGAACTGACGTCAGCGCGCAGGGGCGGCGCCTAAGTACTGCCCGCGACGTCATCCCGGCGATCACGACGCCGACGACGGACGCGGAGCCGCACGACGCCGCCTACCGACGCGCAAGGGTACTGCTACGCAAAACTTTCCGGATCCAGCCTGACGCCTGGGGATATTCTAAGGTAAGGAATCTGTCACTAACGTGTCTCTTTCAGATAGGAACATATGTAAAAAGCTGGCACAAAATAAGTAGGGGAGAACCGAAAACGCTAAATGCCCTGTTGTGGAAGGAACTTCAAGCCAAAGAGACTTGCCCCGCAAGGCTATATCTGGAGGCAGCTATCAACCACCTGGGGCTACGACAACTATGGGAACTCCCAGGGACCCCGGCAGGCTTAAAAAAAGCAGTAAACAAGACAGTCAGGAAAAAATTCACTCTTGCAGGACAGATCCTCCCTGGCTGAGCGTGCACATGGCTGGCTTACTATACAATCTTACACTAAACTTTCGCCCCAAGCATATCTGCTGAATGGCTTCTTCAAAAAGATGAAAGAGAAGTTCCTGAAACTATGCCTAGGACTGCTGCCATCCGCAAATCATTTACCCCCCTGGCTACGCCCTCCGATACCAGCAAAGTGCCGACGGCGAAGAAAATATAGTACACTGTATCACTATTTGTAGGGACCTACTACAAGAACGCCGGACCTTCCTGAGACCGCTTTTTAACAAAAACCGGATACGGTCCTGCAGGCAAGCGGTGCTGGCATGCTTCGCCGGCGACGATGTCCAACTGAGCTGCCGGATGGTAAAATTCCTCGCAGCCTCTGAAGCTCACCTTAACAAACTGAAAGAATGCCTAGAAGACAACAGCAGCCCGGATGAAGAGCGGAACACAGCATCATAATTTCCACTGAGAAGGTCCCAGCTCTCACCAGTGAAGAAACAGGAAGTACAGCGTCAGCATTGGGCGCACTTCCTGCCTTCTAAGTGGTCAAAGCAATCTGGTGGGAACAAGGGGCCCGATTCACAGAAGACACTTACACATTGTGGGTGGGTAACTTACACATTGTGGGTGGGTAACTTACACATTGTGGGTAACTTACACATTGTGGGTAACTTACACATTGTGGGTAACTTACACATTGTGGGTAACTTACACATTGTGGGTAACTTACACATTGTGGGTAACTTACACATTGTGGGTAACTTACACATTGTGGGTAACTTACACATTGTGGGTAACTTACACATTGTGGGTAACTTACACATTGTGGGTAACTTACACATTGTGGGTAACTTACACATTGTGGGTAACTTACACATTGTGGGTAACTTACACATTTTGGTATTCACAGAAGGCACTTACTCATTGATGAGTAAGTGCCTTCTGTGAATACCAAAATGAGTAAGTTAATTCTGTAAATACCAAAATTGTTGTAACTTCATTCTGTGAATACCCAAATGTGTAAGTTCATTCTGTGAATACCAAAATTGTTGCAAGTTCATTCTGTGAATACCCAAATGTGTAAGTTCATTCTGTGAATACCCAAATGTGTAAGTTCATTCTGTGAATACCAAAATTGTTGTAAGTTTAGGATTTTGACGTAAGTTAGTTCTGCGAATCAGGCCCAAGGGCCGAGCTGGAAAAGTGGTCTCCACTGATTATCATTGTTCCAAAAAATTTTTAAACCTGAAGAGGCACTGGCACCGATCTCAAAATCTAAGCCAGCAGGCCCCAGATGCTCCCTCGAAACTCCAGCTCCTGGAGCAACCGACTATCTTTTTTATGTGTGTTTCTCTGTTTCACATAGTTTAATTATAAGTTGGACTGAAACGAAGTAAGTTTAAGACCATGCGGAGGGCTATTCCATGCCGCCCCTTTGTACTACAGGTTCAGCAATTAGCAAGATAGAAAAGAACAAGTTAGTTCAACCCAAGCGGGGGGGACATCTTATGCTGCCCTGCACTCACTTTTGATGCAGTTTTTGCATTAAGCACTTTCTCGGCAAATCGGCACATAGCCATAGATCACTCTCATTGCTGCTAGGGCTCCAAGCACTTTCGCCAGTTTACGCTTACATTGTTACTGGCGGTCTGAACAAGACCAAGCATGCGATTTAGAGGCTGATCGGCCTGGCCATGTTGCTAATTACAGGCCTGTAATAGATGCCAGACAGGTACCTTAACCCTTGCCAGGCCTAATTTGCCACGAATTCTAACTTTTTTTTTTTTTTAAATATCTGCACATTAAGCACACTGCACACTTTATGGCAATTCCCAAGTATGAATTTTAACTATGCCCTGGCTCTTTGGACTACATTTTTCAAGGCATTCCTGCATATACAGACTTGGCTATCTGATCCAAAAGACCAGTATAAAACCATTTGCGCCCTGTGCAACGAAACCGTTTGTCTCTGCTCCCAGGACGTCTGGCCTTGGCCTACAGCCACTACTGCACTTGGCACTTTATCCCCTTTTAAACACACTCCGCTGCGACGGCAGCATAGACAGAAGAGGACTGGGCCAGCTTGTAGGCTAATTTTATGTTATAAACCACTAATCATTTTAAAAGTTCTCATTTTGCATTTTTAACAGCGGTTTTTTACTCACGAATTGCCACAACATTACTGTACGTTGCCATTCCTCTTTTTATAACGAAACCGTGTAAAATGATGATTGCTTGTAATGGTTTTAATTAACTGCACAATAAAATTTACTTCCCCCTTTTTGGTACAGTTCCACTTGTTGCCATTGTCCAACAGCACATAGCTGTCAAAAGCTCTTTCACTGTACGGGACAAAACGTAGACAAACCTTTACAGAGCCTCCCATGCCTTATTTTGACCCAGCCCCGGGAAACACCGCTTTGCTACCGGTCATGACCCCCCCTTAGAGCCATTCTTCTCATGACAAGAACTTGTAAGCCACGCTGGGGTGAACTTCGAGCCTGGCTTCTGGCCACACAATTTCCCAAAACGACAGACCCCAGTTACACAGTACGCTGCATGCAAAGGGCCCATACCAGGTCATCCACCATCGTTCTGACATCTTTCCCACTCTGGAGAGCCATGGAAATTGCACTCTTCACTAAACGATTGGCCTGTTCCACCATGCCATCAGCCTGGGGGCTATAAAGTGCTGTGCGATGGTGGGCGATACCACAACTACCAAGAAATGTTTTTATTTCATGCAAAAAGAATTAGGTTCCATTATCCGTGACAAGGACACGAGGCAACCCTTCATCCAGAAACACACCCTTCAATGTTTCCACCGTCCTTCTGGTGGTGATATCAGGCACGAATTTGACAACCAACCATTTGGAATGCACGTCCATCAACACCAAGGCACTCTTCATTCCATCATCCAGCATTTGCATAGGTCCGATAAAATCCAAACATACCGTATTCCGAGGTGTATCAGGGACTTCGATATGCCCTTGTGCTGCATAGCCACTGGTCCTAAGTCACTTTCCTTATAGACATCACAATTCAACATCCACGACGTGATCTGATCAACGATTCTAGGCCACCAAAAATTCTCCCTTACACGTTTCTTAGTCATGGTTTGCCCTAAATGACCCTCAGGCGCTAAAATAATGATCTTGCATCTCAAACCCTCAGGTTGAACAAATTTATCATTTATTATGAGCACTTCTGAATCACTCAAAGTTAACTCATCCAAAATGTTCACAAAAAGTCTCAAGTCGGGAGCTAACGTACTCTCCTTACGCTCTCCATACACCACCATATGCTGCACACTTTTGAGGACTAAATCCACATCCATACCCTTATGCCACTCTTCGGACGAGAACGATCCACCAAGGCACTCCTCTACATTGCACAAAGAAGCCACCGCCCCTTCTTGTTACCAAGCTGAACCACCATGCCCATCTACCCCCCCTCCCCCGACCACTCCAAAGACAAACGGGAAAGGCAGTCAGCTAGCGCGTTCCTCCAACCGGGAATATGGCAACCCGGTACCAATACTCTTGAAGTCTAGAAGCTTGTCTAGCCAGTCTGGCCAAACCCTTACCAGTTCCACCAGGACTCAAAACTTTGACCAATGGTTTATGGTCTGTGCGTATCCAAAAATTTAAACCCCATAAAAAAGGTCCTAAAATGTTCAACCGACCATGCTGCTGCTAGAGCTTCACGTTCAATGACTGAATAGTTGCTCACACTCTGTAAGAGAACGCGAGGCGGAAGCGACAGTTGTCTCAGTATCTGCATGTACCTGGGATGAAACTGCTCCCAAACCATGTGAAAGGCAGCGAGTCTTCTAAGACCCTCAATGCTGCCCGGTGCAGGGTTCCACCTCTAATTCACTTTGGGTTCGCTATCAAAATAATGAGGCAAGCGCTGGAAACTGGAAGACAAGAAAAAGGTTTATTTCTCATGAGGAGATCACGTCAACTGAGACACCGGGATGTCTGAGGGAGGTGTTCTGCTGATAACTCCTTTGGCTCTTCCTTTTATACAGGTTTGACACAATGCATTTGTTTCGTCAACATGGTTACAGATTGGTCTTTATCGCAAGGAACAGGTGCAGACGTAATAGCCTCTAACAAGTCAACTTTGGGTCGGACACCCTGCCCCGAAATGGTATGACCAAGGTATTCGATTTCTTCCACAAGAAACCTGCATTTGTCCTTCCTCAAAGTAAGGCCTGCCTGCCTCAGCCTACCCAACACAGCCCTCAAGATGCTGTTTGTTCTTGAATGGAGCCTCCAAAAACAAGAATGCCATCCTGAACATTTTTTACATTATCTAAACCCCTGAAAACCTCAGTCAGTCATAATTCTCTGAAAAACGCTTGCATCCAAGGATAGCCCGAACGTCATCCTCGTGAACTGTAACGTTTACTCAATGGTGATAAAAGATGTAAGAATTCTAGAGACTTCATGTAGCCGAATCTGGTGGTAAGCACTTTAAGTCCAGTTTCGAAAAGTACCTACCACCCTTAAGCAACAGCTCATTAATGTTGGGGAGGAGAAATGTGTCGGTCACCACATGTCGAAGGTCCACATATAACCTAAGTTTGCCATTGCTCTTCTTAGCGATTACAACTGGAGAGATCCACTTAAAGCCTCAACAGGCTCTATGACTCCTGCTCGAAGCATGTCATCCAACAATTTTCTAACTTCAGCCTGCACAACTACTGGCACCCTGCTCACTTTGTTTAACTGGGATGGTAACAGTCTCCAGCACAATCTTGTGCGTGTACCCCTTCATCACACCCAGTTTCTCACTGAACACATCCATCATCTCACCCGACACCTCATCAATGGTAACATCCGTCACAGCCAACACTTGTCCAGGGGCATGTAGATCAATCGCTATATGGAGATCACATTGATGACCCCAACCCAAAATAGGTGGTCCATCTTCAGCCACGTAGATCTTTCCCAACAACTGTTGGGACCTGAACTCAATAGGAGACACAAAATACCCCTACACATCTATTCCCTACCCCTGGTAACCCCTAGGATTACTGTCTTTAGGTAAGAGTGGGACTTGTGGCCACTCTTCCATCCACATCTTCTTTGGTACGATTATGTAAAGCGAACCAGAGTCCACCATCAGTTCTACACGTTTGTCGGGAATCCCAAAGGACGCAGCGAGTCAAATTCTTCTACCACCTTCTTCACTTCCAGGAAGAACCACCAACACTCAATCCTCATTGTCATCCTCCCAGACTATGTCTTCAGTAACAGCCACACGAGAATTGACCGGCTCTCTGCAAACCCAGGCAGAATGACCTTTGCGCCCACACCTTCTGCACTCCTTGTTGGAAGCGAAGCACCACTTGGAATCGCTGGTATGGTACACACTACCACACCTGGAGCATCCCTTCCCTTTAGACCCTTTCTGCGCTCTGGCATTGTACTTGTTCCTTGCCCCTTTGGTAGACTCATCTTTTTTTCCAACAGCTGCAACGTCTCCTTCCGCCATCTCTTTCTTACCCATCTCCCTCATACATTGCTCCGATTCCTCAACTACATTAGCAACGGAGATGGCATCCTTCAAAGATGGATTTTTTGCCACCCAGACACTCGTGTTTTTTTTTTTTTTTTTTACTATAGCACTGCACTATAAGTTGATCTCTGATCAACTCATCTGTCCGAACTTACATTTTATGGACAATTCACGTAAGCTTGACACAAAGTCATCTAAAGATTCGCCAGGTTTCTGTGGTCTAGTATAAAACTTGTACTGCGACATTACTATGTTTTCCTCTTTGGCAAACCTTTGCCAGACGTAACTTAGCCTCCTTGAAAACATCCTCCACAGGTTGATTGTCATTACCCAGCATCTGAGGTAAGTATTTAAAAATATGGATGAGCCTCTTTGCCAATGGTGCCCAGCAACAACACTTTCTTCCTTTCAGGTGTGAATTCCAGACCATCTAATGCTATGTAATTATCAAAAAAGGTCTATCCATTCCTCCCATTGAATTGAAGGTTGACCTTGTGTGGGCCAAGCATGGGGGTGGAATCACTATGATGAAACTGCCATAATAAATGACTGTAGAGCTGTGATAGAGTAAAAGTACTTCTCCAAGGTATTTCCTCGAAGGTGATGTCAACATTGCACACGCAGAGAAACTCAGACCCGGCTTATGGCCTTTCCTCTAATGCATTAAAAAAACTGTGCTTGAACTTCCTTTTGTGCACAGCCCACTCCAACGTGGCTCAGCACACGATCGAGAGGGAATAAGTCCATCTGCCCCCAACAATTGCAGCTAACTGGATGTTCGATGTGCACTCAGCACGGTAAGCGTAGAGCCTGTGTTACACCACAGCCAGCTGGGCAGGTAGCGCGAGTCAGAGCCAGCGTGCAGTCTAGAATCTTCAGATGCAGAGCGCGCCTGAAACAACTGGCCCTCTGATCAACGGGTGGCCTTAAACTCAGACACCTTTCAAGTGCGCACACGTCGTAGCAGGCAAGGACAATTCACCCACAGCGATCAAGCCCTCTGATCAACTGGCGTCCCCAAGAGTCTGCCACTTTCACTTCGCGCACCTGCCATAGCAGGCAGGGATGCCTCCAAACACAGCACTGTTACACACTGCGCACCAAGCTTTCCCTTGATACTGCCAACACCAGGGATGGCTTCATTCCTGCTCACGCGGCGTCTGGACTCACTGCAACGTCGTGTGGCTGGCGATCGTCGCCAAAATGTTGAAGTGACAGCTCCACACACACACTTATAAAGGTGCAACAGACCTTTAATAATGAGCACCAGAGCATGAATCTTCTTTGTCTATTCAAAAAGTACGAGTATCACCTCCATTAAAAGCAGGGCAACTTCAAGCATATATACAGACACACAAATGAAAGTTCATCCACCTTGAATTGTTCATGGTACATTTTTCACTCGATCCGTCAAGAGAAAAAGGAAGGGGGGGGGGGGGGTTCCCCAAAACGTTTTCATATTTTAATTCCCATGAAAAACATCTGTTGTCCATATAGAAAAAAACAGCTAAATGGAATTACACCACATTTGAAAATCATTTTCACTTTACTCAGGAGTGCTTTTTGTGATCTGGTGTAAATAGACTACCCTGACCATTCTAGCACTTGTTGTGGTAACGAGGTCCCCCAGGTGAAGCTTGTGCAGTACCAGAGAGGTGCAGATACCACAGGAGTAGCGTAGTTCCCACAAAAAAAAAAAAAAAAAAAAAAAATTAAGCCAAATGTGGGATTGGTGTCTGTAGGCTGATGGCTATGCGCTGCGGGGTTCATTTGCCCATAGGCTTTTGGGTGTGCACAGCGAGGAGTTAGTCACACGCACAAGGTTGGCCGCAGTGCCTGGACTCTGGCCAGGCCCTCCAGCCAATCCTCTGTTGTGCACACCAGAAGGCTGTGCACAGTTGGGGGTGTGTGTGTAGGGAGGGGGGGGGTAATTTGCTGTCTGCATGAAGTTGAGTGAAAAGCTTGGTCGGCACGGCTGAAGGCGGTACACAGTATGGAGTTGGCCACCCGTGCAGGGTAGAATGTAGCCTCTGGCCAGCTCTGGTGGCCAATCCCTCGCTCCACGGCTTAATATGATCAAAACGCCCAAATTGGGTGCATGGTTGGTCTGCCACAGGCCAATGAGGTTATAACTAGGTATGCCAGTATAGTCCTACTTTGCGTTAAAAAACCAAAGGTTAAAATGAAGGAATAGTTGGGTATAGTAATAAGATCTTCCCGCAAGTTAAAATAGCAAATATTCCGTGAAAAAAAAAAAAAAAAAAAAAAAAAAAAAACACCCACACAGATTAAAGTGACTTTATAATTAGATTTTAAAATGAGACCCAAACGCAGAAACAAACCAAAAAAAAACCCCAGTTGTAGCTTACTGAGCCAACTATAAGTTGTGCTCCCGCCATGCACTGCTTAAGACCTTAAATATTATATCACTTATTGTTGGACTTGGCCCGCTCTGCAAGGTCATCCTAAACGTTTTGCCTTCACCCTTCTGTTTTCTGAACCGGTTTGTTAGCTTTTGGGATTCTAGCACTGGTTAGTAGTGGTAAAGTGCACAAAGTGCTTGTTCCCTGAAACATGGTAACATTAGCTTCCACCCAATTGGCGCATTTAATTTACTTGTGTCTCCCTAGTAATGTGGTACTACATGTACCCAGGGCCTGTAAATTAAATGGTAATGGTGGGCCTGCAGCACTGATTGTGCCACCCACTAAATTAGTCTTTTAAACATGTCTCCGGCTTGCTATTGCAGCCTGTGTGTGCAGTTTTAAATTGCCATTTCGATGTGGCAAAATAAACCTTTTGCCAGTCCAAACTCTTCCTTTTAATATATACAAGTCACCCCTAGGGTGGGCCCTAAACAGCCCATAGGGCAGGGTGCAGTGTATTTAAAAAAGTTAGACATGTACTTTAAGGTTTTACATGTCCTGGTAGGGGAGAACTCCGAATGTTGCTTTTCACTACTCTTCCATAGGATAACATTGGAATTCATGATTACATTTAATAAGTTAAGCAAGTAGAAAAGTCGAGTTTGGTATCTAAAGAATTGCAATTTAAAACGCTTTAAATGGTAAAGTCGGATTTTAAGTCACAATTCTGAAAATGTCCCTTTTAGAAAGTTGGCAGTTTCCTGTTAGAACCATTTGGTGCTTGCAGCCTGTGCCCTGGTCACATGACTAGGTGTAGCTGGCCTTTGTATATTGCTCCCAGACATTGCAACAAAGGAGGAATAGGTGTTCGCAGGAAGGGCCATCTCTGATTTGATAGGGGGCGGAGCAGTCACTTACCACACTGGCACATCACAAAGCCTCTACCTCAGCACACTCCCAAAGGGTTTGACACTAGTCTTTTGTGTCCCCAGGCAAGCTGGGGGGTAGGGAGGCAGGAAATTCAAAGCACCTCTGGGGGGTGGAACCATCTAGAAACATATCCTTGCTTAAAGCTGGCACCAAGGATAAATAGTGGACCGTCAGACCATCATTTCAGTACACTTCTGGACACTACAGGAGGACGGCTGTGCTGCTCTGCTGCCAGAAAAACTGCTACCTCTGCTGACAGAAGGAAGACTGCACCTACACCCTTTTTCCCCAGGCTGAAGTGACTACAGAGCCCGTTTTTTAGGTCTCGCCTGAGCCAGCGCATGCGCTGTTCTGGCGAGACATTTAGTGAGTGGGCTTTAGAAATCCCACCACAAGCTTTTGCTGGCCTAGCGCGTGCGGTTACGCGCAAAGTAACGCGAATTCCTCGCTCGATCAGGCGCCATCTGGCTTTCCTCTCGCTTGCTCTCCCAAGCGCGCGCTTCAACGCTCCTACCCCTCCCCCGAGCGCGTCCCGCTCCTCCCGCTGGCTGCTGCTGCTCCTGGCGCCATCTGGCTCTCTCACCTTCTGACTTTATTGGATTTTAACCCTTCAAGAGAGCAATTTCCAATCATGAAGTTCCACTGATCCTTCTGATATGGCCTTCATAAACATTTTTTTACATCTGTTTTATTGATTTAAACAGCAATGCAGCACAACTACTAGTAGACATGCCGAGAGTCATCAACACTGTGTAAAACCACAAAACTACACAGTGAAGAGTGTAGAAGAGCTAAACAATGACCCTCTCAAGTGCACAATCAACCATCAGCAGAGGAGTTCAGCCAGATGGGGCAGCCTTCACAGAAGTCACTGCGTTTTTTTTATACACATAAGTGAGGCAAGGTGCACAGAAAATTTGCGAAATGGGCTTTCCGTCCTTAACTTATATGCACGCTTGCCCTCCTAAACTTAAAATAGATTACCATCTACAGCCTACTGGGTACTACTGTACTGCCACGTCCCACAACATACACTAAATGCCAATCACAGAGGAAAAGAAGCTGTCATTCTTTACCTCAATAGCTGCTGGGTTAGCATTCAATAAGCAGCCATACGCAGCCTACACGCGCATGCTGTTCGAGAAACTGAAAACTTGCAAAATCACAAACCTTAAAAAATAGAAAAGCAAAAGATGTCAGTTGTAAGGAAATTTTCCATCTCTTCAGCAGCAATTCAGAGACAAACAAATCATTCCACAAGAAATCAAGGCAGAAGTTGAATATGTTGCACTTCATGTTTCTCCCTATCAAATGCCAATATAATATGTTTACAGAGAAAGAAAATCAAGGCAGAAGTTCAGGTGATGACATTTCTTTCTAAGCAGTCACTTACATTAACCCCGCTTGGGACATTGAAAGGCGCGCTGTATTTTGCGTTACAGCCTGCAGTACAAGCGCACGGTCACCGCATGGACAGGTCCGGCAGTTGCTATCTACGGGTGACCGAAAAGAATGGTTTACCCATTTCCCTCGCACAGCTGGTGAAGTGCGCGTGGCCTCCAGTTTCAGCAGCTGGGTGCTTGCTGGGCCAGTTTCATCACTTCCTGCTCCGCGCTGAAATCCTTGCAGCTTTCCATAAGGTCATCCCCTGCCTGCACTCTGCAGCAGGCACACTACAGGGCTTCCCGCCCCACGCGCTGGCTCGGGTCTTTGCATGATGTGCTGCAGCAGTGCGGAGGGTGATGCAGGAACCCCGCCACATCAGAACACTCCAGCGAACCACAAAAATAGAACAGGTTTCCAGAAAAAAAGAGAACCGGTGTAGCCGAGAGGATTCAGGAAGTGCCAAGAATCCCTTAAACCGAGCACATGACTTCATGAATGAACACGCTTGTGCCTGCCTCCAGGCGTCAGGCAGGCATTCAAAGGGCAACTCGCTGGGAATATTTAACGAGTATATTACTTCAGAATGCAGAGACACCAAGGTAGTCATTCTCCAGAAGTGCTCACAGTATCTGGAACTTCATCTCCTGGACATCTTGTTGGGACACTTAAAAAAATAAATAATAATCCACACTAGCTGTGCAAACCACTGGGGGGTAGACTGAAGCAGCAGTTCACTAACATGTGTGCCCCACTGAGAATGGCGCTGAGAGCAGAGCGGTAGTTTGTCTCCCTGTCAGAGTTAGCTTTCAGAATTAACAAAGCATTGCTTTGAGCTCTTAAGCTCCAACCAGACTGCTCCCAGGGTATGCCGTGGACTATATGGTTCATTGTTTGCACCATCCTGGTTAAGATAATCATGTGGTTTGTAAGGCCTGGAGGGAAGCATGCCAGCAAATAAAAGTTGCTCCATACGTATGAGCAGTTGGGGCTGGTGGGAGCAGTGAGAAGTTGCAAGACTCATGCATTGCCAATAAGAGCGGTGTTTAGTGCTTTCATTTAGTTTATACCTTTTCCCCATCTTGACGGAGCCCAGCTGCAAAGAAATTATAGTTGTAGCTCTATTGCTTTTCCTAGCGTGGTCTTCTGCCCTTCGCATAAAGTTATGCCTAGTAGGGTCTATGTGGGCTTTAGTGACGTAATCTTGCCTTTTCAAATGGTGCTCCAGCATCCGGTCACCCGTACTCAAAGTACTAAGAACCACCTAGCAAAACAAGCATTGGCATAGCCAATAGGTCACGCCTTGGGGACCTTAGAAGTGTTTAGCCATGCAACGGTTGATGTTGTTGCACCAAGGATATTGTGCTGCATAACTAAATACTTATAAGGTCCCAAAAGCGAGACCTATTGGCTATGCCAATGCTGGTCTTCTTTGCCTGTAGTGGAGGGAGGACTCAGTATCCCAGCAGTCTGTGCCGCCAGCGTGACATCTTCCCGCGCCCGGAGGCGCTGAAAAGGGGCCAGGGCTTCCCGCAGCGCGGGAGCCCGTTTTTCTTCTTTGCCTGCAGTGGAGGGAGGACTCAGTATCCCAGCAGTCTGTGCCGCCAGCGTGACATCTTCCCGCGCCCGGAGGCGCTGAAAAGGGGTCAGGACTTCCCACAGCATGCGCGTGCCCAGGCCGCGCCCGGGCCAAGGGCGGGCTCGTCTGCGCCCATCAGAGCCCGGAGGAGGCTGGGCTCTCCCTCTTGGCTTCGTTATTTGGTGCCTCGAGCTTCAATCATCACCATCCGACATCGCCTAGGCTGCTGCACAGGGATCGAGTGAACGGCTAGTCAGGTACCAGGTGCGCCTAATGCACAAGTTACTAACTTGTGTAACGATATATCTGTAAGAGACAGTAGTTAGTGACAGATTCCTTACCTTAGAATATCCCCAGGCGTCAGGCTGGATCCGGAAAGTTTTGCGTAGCAGTACCCTTGCGCGTCGGTAGGCGGCGTCGTGCGGCTCCGCGTCCGTCGTCGGCGTCGTGATCGCCGGGATGACGTCGCGGGCAGTACTTAGGCGCCGCCCCTGCGCGCTGACGTCAGTTCTGTACACGACTTTCCGCGCCAGGAACGCAGAGCCATGCAAGAAGCTGACACAGGTGTCTGAAAAATACTAGGGCCCTGAAAGGGATGTCCTTAACCCTAGAAATCAGTTCGCAGAACGGGGAGGATGGGTGGGGCGGTAAGGAATCTGTCACTAACTACTGTCTCTTACAGATATATCGTTACACAAGTTAGTAACTTGTGCATCTGAAAGAGACACGTTAGTGACAGATTCCTTACCTTAGAATAGATACCCCAGCAATACCAACCCCGGTGGTGGGTCTGCGAACAAAGATCAGACAAGGAAGTCCTGGAGGACAGAACGGCCAAAGAAGCCGTCCCTCCGGACCTGACTGTCAAGGCAGTAATGCTTAGTAAACGTGTGCAGCGAGGCCCACGTAGCTGCCTGACAGATAACCGGCAGCGGAACACCGCGGCCCAAGGCCGTGGTAGCAGCCGTTGCCCTGGTGGAATGGGCACGCAGCCCAACAGGAGGCTCCTTCTTGGCCAAAGAATAGCAGGTCTTGATGCACAAGGTAACCCAGCGGGAGATGGTCCTCTTGTGCACCGCCCGACCTTTTTGGCGCCCACGTAGCCAACAAAGAGCTGGTCATCCACCCGGAAGTGTTTTGTGCGGTCGATATAGAAGGAGAGCGCACGTTTTGGGTCCAGACGGTGGAGCCTCTCTTCCTCTCTGGAAGGATGCGGAGGCGGAAAGAAGGTGGGCAAAGTGATGGACTGCCCAATGTGGAAAGCAGTAACCACCTTTGGCAAGAAGGACGGACGCGTCCGAAGAACAACCTTGTCTGGATGAACAGACAGAAAGGGAGGTTTGCAAGATAGAGCCTGGAGCTCACCCACCCGCCGAGCGGAGGTGATGGCCACCAGAAAGGCTGTCTTCAGAGTCAGAAGACGAAGAGGACAGTTATGCAGAGGATCAAAGGGAGCGCACATTAAAAAGGTAAGAACCAAGTTCAAGTCCCACTGAGGCATTACAAACGGAACCGGAGGGAAGAGGTGAGTAATGCCTTTTAAGAACCTGTTAACAACAGGGGACTTGAAAAGGGAGGGCTGATCAGGGAGCCTGAGGAAGGCCGAGATAGCACAAAGATAACCCTTGATGGTACCCAGGGCAGAACCCTGTTGGGCCAGAGAGAGAAGGAACAGAAGGACCTCAGAAAGAGGGGCAGAAAGGGGATCCACAGCCTTTGCTGTGCACCATGCCACAAATTTGTTCCACCTGCAGGCGTATACCACCTTAGTGGAGGGACGCCTGGCTGCCAGAATCACATCACAAACTTCGGGAGGCAAGTCGAAAGGAATCAACTGCCGCCGCTCAATCTCCACGCAAGCAGGTGTAGACTGGACAGGTTCGGGTGGAGGACCGTCCCCTGCTGCTGCGACAGAAGATCCTCCCGAAGAGGCAGACGGATCGGGGGATCTATGCTTATATTGAGTAGCTCGGGATACCAAACTCTTCGAGCCCAGTCCGGAGCCACAAGAATGACTTGGGCCCGGTCGTGCCGAATCTTCTTCAACACTCTGGGTAGAAGTGGTATAGGCGGAAAGGCGTACAACAGACCGCAACTCCACTCGCGACGAAAAGCGTCGCCGAGCGAGTGCCGCCTTGGAAATTCCAACGCGCAGAACTGATGACATTGCGCGTTCTCTTCGGTGGCGAATAGATCTAACCAAGGCTCTCCCCACTGTAGAAAGAGTCCTTGCGCCACTTCCGAGTGAAGACGCCATTCGTGATCCATCATGCACCTGCGGCTGAGTTCGTCCGCCCTGGCGTTCAGAGAACCTGCCAGGTGTTGAACCATCAGGAACATGCCCTGATGTTCCAGCCATGTCCAGAGGCGCAGAGCCTCCTGACAAAGGGTCCAAGACCCCACCCCGCCCTGTTTGTTGCAGTACCACATGGCGGTGGTGTTGTCTGTGAACACCTGCACTACCTTCCCTTTGACAGAGGGAAGGAATGCCTTGAGTGCAAGCCGGATCGCCCGGAGCTCCAGAAGGTTGATATGGAGCCGGGACTCCGCCCGGAGACCAGAGGCCTCTGATCTCCGCCTCTCCCATGTGACCGCCCCATCCCAGAAGGGACGCGTCCGTCACAACTGTATGCTCTGGCTGGGGAAGGGAGAGGGATCTGCCCATGACCCATTGCCGGTTCGAGAGCCACCACTGCAACTGTTTTGCAGTCCCCTCCGAGATCTGGACGTGATCGGACAGGTTGCCCTGGTGCTGCGCCCACTGGAACTTCAGGTCCCACTGCAGAGCCCGCATATGCCATCTGGCATGATTGACCAGCAGGATGCAGGAGGCCATGAGGCCCAGCAGCCTCAGGGTCATCCGTACCGAAACCCAGGATAAAGGCTGGAAGATCGGAATCATAGCCTGAATATCCCGGACTCGCCGTTCGGGAGGATAGGCCCGAAACTGCGTCGTGTCCAGAACTGCTCCGATGAAAAGGAGCTGTGGAGAAGGAATTAGATGCGACTTCGGCACATTGATGGAGAACCCCAGCGAGTGCAGGAGTTCGGCCGTAGTCTGGAGGTGGGAGACGACTGCCTGGGACGAGCCCGCCTTCAGCAGCCAGTCGTCGAGGTAGGGGAAGACTGAAACCCCTGCCCGGCGCAGATGAGCTGCGACCACCGCCATCACTTTCGTGAACACCCGAGGGGCACTGGTAAGGCCAAAGGGGAGCACGGTGAACTGAAAATGCTCGGGGCCTACCGTGAACCGAAGGTAACGCCGGTGGGCCGGCAGGACGGGGATGTGGAAATACGTGTCCTGCAAGTCCAACGCCACCAACCAGTCTCCAGGGTCGAGGGCAGTCAAGACCTGAGCTAGGGTGAGCATCTTGAACTTCTCCTTCCGGAGGAAGCGATTGACGTTCCGGAGGTCCAAGATAGGACGCATGTCCTCCTTGTCCTTTTTGGGCACCAGAAAGTAGTGGGAGTAGCAACCACGCCCTACTTCTGGGGTCGGAACATGCTCGATGGCCCTCTTGGTCAAGAGGGCCGTGACTTCCTTCTGTAGAAGCACCAAGTGATCCCCTGACATGCGGTGGAATTGAGGTGGCATGGCTGGGGGGTGGTCTCGAAGGGGAGGGAGTAGCCCCTTCGGACAATGTCCAAGACCCACCTGTCCGAGGTGATGGTGCGCCAGTGGGGAAGGTGATGGCGGACCCTGCCCCTACTGGCGTGCCGTGCACCTGAAAGGAGGGACTAGGAGGGCTTGGAGGCCGCGGACGGGTTGGAGGTGGTGGCCTGACCCGCACGCTGGTTGCCCGATCCGCCACGGCGGAATCCACGTCCTCGGCCACGCGAAGACGCCTGCTGCGCGGGCCGGTGGCTGGGCTGCTGACGTGAAGGGCGCCCCTACCGTGGCCACGATAGGGGCGAAAAGCAGAAGGCAGCGGAGGGCGTGTAGCAGAAAGGCCCAGGGACTTGGCAGTAGCCCGTGAGTCCTTAAAGCGCTCCAACGCATGGTCTGCTTTGGACCCAAAAAGACCGACTCCATCAAAGGGCATGTCCATGAGAGTATTCTGGACATCCCCTGAAAAACCAGTGGTTCTCAGCCAGGCGTGGCGTCGGAGCGCCACCGTCGTTGCAATCGACCTGCCCAGCGAGTCGGCGGTGTCAAGGCCACAACGGATAGTGTATTTGGCCGCATCCCTTCCTTCCGCAATGGCGCGGGAAAGCAGTGCCTGGACCTCCTCAGGGCACTGGGGCAAAACATCCGCCACCGAATCCCACAGGGAGTGGGTATATCGGCCCAAAAGACAAGCGGTGTTAACGGACCGCAAGCCAGCACTGGAGGAAGAAAAACCTTTCTTCCCAAACTGATCCAGGCGTTTGGATTCCCTATCCGGAGGAGCGGTAGGGAAGGCGGTTTGGGAAGCGGAGGCTTGGACAACCAAGCTCTCAGGAGTGGGGTGGACAGAAAGAAACAGGGGGTCGCCCGGAGCGGGGCGATGGCGTCGTGACACGTTCCGATCCACAGGAGCCCCTGTGTTGGGCTTGGACCAGGCGCCCAAAAGAACGTCAGTGAGGGCGTCGTTAAGCGGCAGCACAGTCTCCGCAGAGGAGGCTGCCGGCTGAAGCACCTCTGTCAAGATGTTAGGCTTGACCGTCAAAGTAGGGAGCTGGAGACGTAAGGCCCCAGCAGCCCTACGCAACACCGTACCAAAATTGGCCCCCTCCTCCGTAGCCACGGGAGGAGACAGCATGCCAGTGTCAGGGGAAGTATCCAGACCACTGGCCTCCCCTAGACTCTCTGTCCAGTCCTCATCATACTGACAGTTGCGCGTCAGAGGGTCATCAGACCCCTCCCAGTCCTCCTGGTCCTCCTCTGGTTCAAAATAAGGAGGAGGAGGGACATTTGGGACCCAAGGTCCCATCGGCGCCGGAGCCGGCGTCGAGCGACGTCGCTCCGGGTCCATGTCCGGAGCCGGAAGGAACTGGGGGACGACGCCGCCCGGAGCCCAGGGCGGCGTCGAGAACGGCACCGGAGACATCGGCGCCGGCGGAGGTGTCGTGAGGTCGACCGGCGTCGATGGGGGTTGTGGAGCCGGGATCGGGGCCGAAGCCGGGATCGAGGCACGGGCGACGCCGGGGCCGGAGCCGCCGGCGACGCCGGAGCAACCCCATCAGGGCCCGCGGGGCCCGAAGGCGCACCGGAGGGGCCTGACGGCCCGAAGAGGCGGGCCATGGCCGACAGGAACTCCTGTACCTTGGCCGGATCCGCCCCCGAACCCGGGAAGGGCGGGTATGGCGGGGGCGACTCCACAGGCAAGTCCGGGGCCGCGGGGACGGTGCCGGGAGGGGCCTCAGCCGAGTCGCGAGACCGGCGAGGCGAAGTCCGAGAGCGACGATGCTTCTTGGACTTCTTGTGCTTAGACTTACCGGACGAAGAAGACTTCGACGCCGACGACCGGTGTGCACTCCGCGAGCGACCCCTGGACCTCTCACGCGACCGGGGCCTCCGTGGAGCCGAATGCCGGGCCTCGAGGAGCTTTCGAGACCGCTCTCGCAAAGCTTTCGGGTTGAGGGCCTGGCATTCGGGACAAGACTCGGTGTCGTGGCCTCGGCCGAGGCAGAAGAGACACTCCCAATGCGGGTCGGTGACGGACATCATCCGCGCACAGGCGCCGCATCGCTTGAAGCCGGGCATCCCTACGACACCTTTAAGTTGGAAAAAACAGTGAAAAAATCACCAAAAAGTATGGTCAAAAATTGACCAGGGCACTGCTCTTCCCGGATCTGCGCTTGCTGGCGCGGAAAAAGAAGAACTGACGTCAGCGCGCAGGGCGGCGCCTAAGTACTGCCCGCGACGTCATCCCGGCGATCACGACGCCGACGACGGACGCGGAGCCGCACGACGCCGCCTACCGACGCGCAAGGGTACTGCTACGCAAAACTTTCCGGATCCAGCCTGACGCCTGGGGATATTCTAAGGTAAGGAATCTGTCACTAACGTGTCTCTTTCAGATACGATTTTACTCCGGCCCTGATCAACCAGATTCTAACGCAACAAGGTAAGCCCTACGGGGTCATTACTCTAACTACCTCTTGGCCACTTGTTTTACAACTGTGCGGGGGAAAGGCAGTGGTCTGATAACTACATTAAATCTTCCACCTGCACTTAGATATTCACAGAGCAGGGAATTATGGGGAAACATAAGACTGCCGCTGTGATTCATGCTGCCCCATTAACTTCGACCATGGACTGTTTCTTGCAAAGAGCGGCGGGGGTACTAAATAAGTAAATCGAATTGGTGGAGCGCCGTCTCTCGGACCCCGGCGAGCCATTTACACCGGTCCGTCTCTGCACATGGGCCACAGCGTACCCCGGGAGTGGACTCGGATGTTATTCCTGCATCTCCGACTGAACACATTAATCAAGGACCAGGCAAACAGAGGAGTAATGAAGTCCAGGTCACCGCCACTGAGCCGTTGGCTGGTGGTGAGTTGATATCGCTGGTGCCCTTGTCAGGCCTTAGGACCCCAATCCAAAAGCTAGCCTCTCGCGCTGATGTGCAGAAGGGACAACTTTAAGGGGGGCTAAGCGCAAGTGTTCCATCCCATGGGGTCAGGGCAAAACGCACCAAAGTGGATACAACATCCTCCAGCTCCCAGGGTGTAGTTCCCGTCTTGAAAGACGATCTGGCCGCCATGTTTGAAGCATGTGTGTGCTCCTTTCTTGCTCGCCTGGACTCCAAATTGGATCCAATTAAGCAACGTCTGTCCTAAATCGAGAGGGAACTCTCCAACTTGTCTTCACTCACTAAGTCCTCCAACCCGGTTTACTGCACCAGTGATACAGCAGATGCAGTTGTAGCACCTGATCCAGTCTTAATGGAGGCTAACAGCGTACGCACCACGCATCCTGGGAGCAATACCCCTTTTTCTGGCCCCCCCATTCGTAACAGCCAACATCTACCTCCCATGGGAGGTTTACAGGCGAGGACATCCCCCCCCCCCCCCACGACCAAGCCAGGCCAGAGGGCAGTCAACGAAGGGAGCCGGCTACTTGCAAGAGGGTGGCCAGCGGGGAGATCCTTACCATCATCAAGGATGCCCAGGAAACACAGTCCCAGGGTCCTAGCTTCATCCATCTACCCCCGGAAGCAACTCCATATGTGGTGGTCCTAGGAAACGTGCCAGTCCTAAAGCCGGGTGTCATTGAGGACTTTTACCAACTAAAGAACAAGGTTCTTTACTGGCTCAATAACACACCTTTGGGCCTTAGAGTGGAGAGGCACATTATTATGGTCCGGAGGGTGGCCTGGATAGGAGGTTCTAAAAAGAGTAGCGGTGGTGACTGCGTTATTATTAACTTTAACCGGCTACACTTGGCAGAAAGGATTCTTCACACAGCTAGTAACCGTAAAACCATGGGCCCAATCTCCTCCATTAGCGCCCTTCCCCTGGGCTATTTCTATTCACTCATCTGTGACACCATAGCCTAGAAATCTAGAGACCCCGACCTTTCCCGAATGGCCTCAACTGTCCTCATCGTTCCCCCTTTCTAATTTCTTTGCACCACTGGGGCAACTTGACACCTGCGATTGACTTAATAGGCCAGTACTTAAGACTTCCAAGGTGCCTTCACCACGCTTGGATCCTAAGCACCAGCCGGACCGGGGTTTTTTCTGCAGTCATGCGTCGGTCAGCAATTTCTGTAATATCTCCTGGAACATAGCCGGGCTGGCCAGCAAGTTCGTAGATCCGTCATGGTTGTGCTTCATCAAAAATTATGACATTATTTGCTTGCAGGAGACTTGGACTATTGACAATACCTATTTTTTTTAGAGGGTTTTAAGCAGCTTAACATACCCCGCAACCCCCTCAAGGTCAGGCCGACCGAAGGGAGGCCTTGTAGTCTATGTTTCACTTAGGTTAGGAGGTGGTATTGTGGTACTGAATGTAGATAATCCGTGCCTTCAGGCGTTATTTTCATCAGGGTCGTATAGACTTTTGTTACTGAATTTTTATAAAGCCACTTCATCTCTCCCGGAGGTGTGCAACGTAACCCGGTTAGGCACATTTTTGACCAATTTCATGGCCTCCCCACGTAAAACTGGTAACATAGTTCTGCTAGGGGATTTTAACATTCATGTGTGTGGGGACTTCAGGCGAGTGGATGTAGGGTACAATGTGGATTCTTGCCCACGCGTAGGGGGTGTGCATTTTGAAGATAGTAGACGGGGAGAAATTAAATGCCCTAGTATGTGAATTGGATATGCAATCAACCATGGGAAAAATGGGCCCCAATAAGAGGTACCTAATCCCCACGTTCAAGGGGCTGGGCCCTGAACTCTCCATTATTGATTTTATTATAACTTCCACCCCTCTTTATCTGATCTCTGAGTTTTCAGTGATAGTTAGTAATCCTAGTGATCATAATCCATTGAGCATCAAAGCCAATTGACCAATTTTAGATTTAAAAAAGGAGCACAGGAAATGGGGCTTTGCGGCCCACTGATGGAGGGAGACGGCTTAAATGGGCGCAGATCTCCCCAAACTCCGTGTGAGTCTCTCCTGGAGAAATGCCAGAGCGAATTTCAGATCTGTCAGAATGCGGAGGCAGAGTCTGATGAGTCCATCATCCGCGCCCTCGTATCCATTTCCAGCTCGGTTGCAGAGATACTAACGGTCCCTACACAAGGAGCACAACAGGAAAGGGCCCCTAGATGGTTTAACCCGGAATGCTCGCTTGCCGCTAGGAGGCTTAGATTAGCCCTGTGTGTTACTCCTAGGAACTCCGCATTAGTTAAAACTCGTAGGAAACAGTATAAATTAGCCCTTAGGAAGCGTAAAGAGGCTTTGAAGGAGGAAGCCTGGGGTAAACTTATGGAAGTAACAACCTACAAGTGCAGTGCCAAATTCTGGAGTATTGTAAACAGCCCCTTCCTAGGTGTGGTGGCAGCAAATGCCCTGGACGCTCACATCTCAGAGAACGACTGGGTCAGTCACTTTGAGGGTATGTTTAAGGGAGCTTCGGCCTGGTCCCCTTTACCAGATTATAGTGGCTAATCCACAATTCTATCCATTTCAGAGGAGGAAGTGAGGCGAGGTATCATCGGCATGACCCGCAATAAGGCCCCGGGAACTGATGCGATTATCCCCGATCTCCATTTGTCGGACGTGGCGTTCTGGGCCCCATTGCTCATCTCCGTAATTAACGCAGTGGCCAGGTCTGGTATCCCCGCTTCTTGGGCCACCTCCATCATTGTGCCGGTCTTTAAAAAGGGGAACAGACAGCACCCTCTGCTATAGACCTATCTACCTGTTAGATTCCGTGGTGAAAGTGGTCGGGCGGATATTGTTGGGTAGGTTATCGGCCTGGGCTTTTGATAATAACATCTTGTCGGAGGCTCAATATGGCTTCCGCTCGGGTCGCTCCACAACTGACCAAAGTCTTAACCTCTTCCTGATAATGAATAAATACACGGTAGCCCACCCGGGTACCATTTTCCTGGCTTTTATGGATTTGTCATCCGCATTTGACTGTGAATAGAGGTAAATTGTGGCAGATCCTTTCTACCCTAGGGGTGGATAGTGCGATAGTCTCCTTTTTATACGATCTCCATCGAGACACCAAGGCGGCAGTGCGCTATTCAGCAGACCTGCATGTATCACGCTCGTTCCCAGTTAGGGGTGGTGCCCGCCAGGGTTGCATCTTGGCTCAGTTTCTATTTAATCTTTATATTAATAATTTTGAGAAAATACTCTTGGAGACCAAGGCAGATTCCCACAGGTAGGACGGCAGGGTCTCCCGGTCCCGCTATATGCAGAGGACGCTGTCTTGATGACAAGAACCGAGCGGGGCCTACAAACTCTATCTACATTTGCACAGTTTATGGGGGGGGATCTGGATTTGATGATTAACAACTCCAAAATCATACATCATGCAAGTGGGGGCACGGCCGAGTAGACCATACACCTTTAAGACCGGGCTTACCCCGATCCCGAAGACGCCTGTGTTTTCCTACCTGGGGGTCCTCCTGGACGATAAAATGAAATGGGGACCCCAAATTACACGCAAGAGTAATGATCTCAATAGGGAGACTGCAGCAATTTTAAATTTCGCCTCTAGATTGGGGAAAAGACCAGTGGGGGCCCTTCTTGAGCTCTATAGGGCTAAGTGTACGTCAATGGTTCTCTACGGCAGTGAACTCTGGTGATATGCTGGCACAAATGATATTCAAATTGCGGAAAACAAATTCATGAGACGTGTGCTATCAGTTCCCCAGGGTACCCCTTCTTTTATCGTCCATGAGGAGTTGGGAATGTCTCACATTACTGATCCGATAGCCTTTCACCCGCTGTCCCTGTGGTTAAAAACGAATAGTTTTACCTGTCGGTGTAGTTTTGCAGCTTGAAGACTTTCTGGATTCACTATGCTGTGCATTATTCCGCCATCTCGTGGTTGGGTCCGGATTCGTAGTCTTTTCTTTCTTTTTTTTTTTTGTTGGCCCAGGTGGGCGGCGACGCCCCCACCATTTGGTGTCCTCGGTGACGTCGTCGCGCTTCCTGCGGAAGCTCCCATCTTTGGTCGCCATCTTCGGATTCTTTTTTCTTTTCCTGTTATTGTTTTGTCGTCCATGTCTTTCTCTTTTATCCTTTTATTTTTCTTTTGATCCCTCTAAACTCTGTATGTAGTCTAGTTTTACCCTTAACCTCCTATGTTATCTTCCTGGCGGAGGCGGGTGGGATCGCTAGTGAATCCAGAAAGTCTTCAAGCTGCAAAACTACACCGACAGGTAAGAAACTATTCGTTTTGCAGCGTGAATCTTTCTGGATTCACTATGCTGTGCATAGACTTTGTAGCGGTTTTGTTATTGCGGTGGTTGGGTGGAAGATGAGCATTGGTTGCTGAAAATGTGCTGTAAGACCTTCTGTCCTACTTGTGCCTCTTTGTTCATCTGGATATCAACACAGTAGTGTTTGGTGAACGTGTGCACGGAAGACCATGTTGCCGCTTGGCAAATGTCTTGTAAAGGTGTGTTCGCTAGGAACGCAACCGTTGCTCCCTTTTTCCTTGTTGAGTGAGCCTGGGCGGCTCCCTGTAATTCTTGTCCTGCCTGCTTGTGGCAGAGTTGTATTGCTTGTGCAATCCATCGTGCTATGGTATTTTTTGTTACTGGTCGTCCCAAGAAACTGCTTGCGAAGGAAACAAAGAGTTGTTTTGTTTTCCTGCATTCCTTCGTCCTTTCTATGTAGTGCATCACTGCCCTTCTGGCGTCTAGCGTGTGTAGCGCCTTTTCTGTGGGCGTTGATGGTTTCTGGAAGAAACTTGGTATCTGTATTGTCTGGTTAATATGGAACCGCGACACCACCTTTGGCAGGAGTGTGGGTCCGTTCTCATGACAATTCTGTCCTTGTGTATTTGCAAGTAGGGCTCTTGTAGTGTAAGAGCCTGCAGTTCACTGACCCTTCGCAGTGACGTGATAGCCACCAAGAATGCCGTCTTTAGTGTGAGCATGTGCAGTGTGGTCTTGTGTATGGGCTCAAATGGTGATTTCATCAACTGTGTTAGCACAGTGATGAGGTTCCAGCTTGGGGCTGGCATCCTTTTTGGGGGGGGCTATTCTTTTAGCTCCCTCCAGGAATCTTTTGACCACCTGTGAGGTGAAGAAACTTTTCCCCGCTTCTCCCCTGGTGTAGGCCACTATGGCTGCTAAGTGAACCCTTAGTGATGAGTAGCTTAGCCCGCTGTGTAGTAGGTGCGTTAAGTATTGTAGTACCGTTGATTCTTTTGTGACCTTTCGTTGCAGTCCCTCTTTAATGCACCATTGCGAGAACCTTTTCCACTTTGCAATGTAGCATTTTCTTGTAGTGGGTCTCCTTGCTTCTCTGAGTGCTGCCATGGTGCTTGGTGGTAGCTTGAGGTGTGCGAATTCTAGGTCCTCAGGAGCCATGCTGCTAGGCTGAGGCTCTCTGGTTCTGGGTGGAGCACTTTTCCTTCTTGCATTGTTAGGAGGTCTTTCCTTCTGCTGAACCTGTGCGCTGGTTCCTGTGCCATTTCCATTATTTGTGAGAACCATGATTGTCTGGCCCACTGAGGTGCCACCAGTATGAGTGTCATGCTGCTGCTCCTGCATTTGCTGAGTACCTTGTGTAACAGTGGTATCGGGGGAAAAGCGTATGCAAATTCGTTCGACCAACTTATCCATAGCGCATTCCCTAGGGACCTTTGGTCCGGTTGTCTGGATGCGTAATGTTGGCATTTTGCATTCTGGAGTGTTGCAAACAGGTCTATCCGTGGTGTACCCCACTTTTGGAACAGCCGCTGCACCTCCTGTTGGTTGAGTTCCCATTCGTGGGACGCAGACGTCTGCCTGCTGAGTCGGTCTGCTTCTACATTGTCTATTCCTGGAAGGTGTATTGCCAGTAGGTCTATCCTTAGAGGGATGGCCCATTTCCAAATCTCTTGTGCCAGGCTTGATAGCGGTGCTGACTGTGTTCCACCTTGTTTGTTGATGTAGAACATGGTGGTTGTGTCTGTTTGTATCAGCACTCGCTGTCCGTAAAGCTGCTTCTGAAAGGCTTTTAAGGCTAGGAACACAGTTTTTAGTTCTAGGTAGTGGATGTGTTTCACTGCATCTTGTTGTGACCACAGCCCCCTGACGCGGAGTCTGTCCATGTGCGCGCCCCAGCCCTGCCGTGAGGCGTCTGTTGTGATGGTCACTGTTGGAGTTGGCTGTGTGAATGGCTTCCCCTGTAATATGTTCTCTTCCTTCCACCACGCTATTTCTTGCTGCACTGCGTGTGTGACAACCACTAGATCTTCCCAACTCCCTGTCGCTTGTGACCACTGCTGCTGTATCCATTCTTGGAACGGTCTCATGTGCAGCCTGATATGTGGGACTAGGTGGATGCATGATGCCATCATTCCCATTAGTCTGCTCACCGTCCTCACTGTCAGAACTTGCCCCTTGCGGTAATGACGTGTTTCCCTCAGGAGCGCTATAGTTCTCTTGTCGCTGGGGAACACATTGGACTGTGTGCTGTCGATTTGTGCCCCTAAGAATATTTTGATCTGCTGAGGTTCTGTTGACGATTTCTCCCAATGTATTGAGAAACCTAGTCTGGACAGTGTTTGTATGACTTGTTTGATGTGATCCTTGCAGTGTCTGTATGATCCTGCTTTCACAAGCCAGTCGTCGAGGTAGGGGTATACATGTATGCCCTTTCTCCGTAGGTGCGCTGCCGCAAGGCATTTTGTGAAAACCCTTGGTGCGGACTTGAGCCCAAAGGCTAGCACTGTGAACTGGTAGTGATTGTGGCCAATCACGAATCTTAGTAGACGTTTGTGGTTGACTGGTATGTGCAGATATGCGTCTTTCATGTCTATGGTCGCCATGTAATCCCCTTCTTGGATTTGGGGTATTACTTCCTGAAGTGACGTCATTTTGAATTTGAGTTTTTACGAACTTGTTGAGGAATCTGAGGTCCAGTATTGGCCTTAGTGTTTCGTCTACCTTTGGCACTAGGAAGTACGTTGAGTAGACTCCCCTGTTCCTTTCGTTGATTGGAACTGGTTCTATTGCTCTTTTTGTAGCAGCTCCTCTGCTTCTAGACGTAGGAGGGCGAGCTCCCTTGCGGGAATTGCCCGGTGTCTTGGTTTTTGCCCGGGGGTGTCTTTGGAGTTCTATGCAGTACCCGTGCTGTATGATGTTCAGTATCCACTTGTCCGTGGTAATCTCCCTCCATTGTGTGAGGAAGTTTCCTATTCTGCCCCCCACCGGGGTTGTATGCTCGGTGGTTATTTGTTTGCTGTGTGTGTTTCTTATTTTGTCCTTCTGTTGACTTCTCCTCTCCCTTGGTGTTAAAAGGGGAGGGTTTGGTTTGTTTGTGGAGTCACTTTGAGGTGGGCTGCTGACCCCCTCTTCGGGCTTGTCCCCGTCCGTACCCGCGTCCTCGAAAGGACCGTCCTCTGGGTTGATACTGCCAATTTTGCTGCTGTTGTCCCTGTTGGCTTTGGCCCTGGTTGTTCCTCTGGTATCCTTGTTGGGGAGATTGGTGGGAAGTGGCGGGCGCATTGCCCCCTCTACCATTGGGCCGCCTTGAGGGGGTTCCTCTTCTCATCCCCCTGAATTGCAGTGCTCCCATGGACCTCGCAGTTTCATTGTCTTTTTTGAGCTGAGTTAACTTCACGTCCACTGGGGCTCCAAACAGTTTCTGGCCGTCGAATGGCGTGTTCAGGATGTTGCTTTGTACCTCAGGTTTGAAACCTGAGATCCTGAGCCATGCGTGTCTCCTTTCGGTCACCCCTATCATCATCTGCCTGCCGGAGTTCTCTGCTGCGTCCAAGGCTGATTTTAGGCAAGTGTTTGCAATAGCCTTGCCCTCTTCCACTAGGTGATTAGCCCTTTGTTGGTGTTGTTGTGGTAGGTGTGTTATGAGCTGGCTCATTTCATCCCAATGCTGGTATGCATGCCTGCTGAGGGAGTTGGCGATGCGCCAGTGTATGGCTGCGTTCCTCTCCACCTTTCGTCCTGTGAGGTCCATTCGTTTGCTCTCCTTGTCTGGAGGTGGACCTGTGTTAGTGGGCACATTTGCCCTTTTCCTGGCCGTTGCAGTGATAATGGAGTCTGCTGGCACTGACCCTTGTATGTACGCAGGGTCTTTAGAGGAGTGCTTGTATTTCTTTTCGCTCCTTGGTGTAACAGCCTTGCAGACTGCCGGTTCTTTGAAGGCCTCCCTTCCCTGGTCCAGGACGCTAGGGAGCATGGGTAAGAACTGGGACCTTGTTTGTTGAGGAAGTAGGGTTTCCAAAAGGAAACATGCCTTTGCCTTCTCCTCTTGCATTTCGACGCCATACGTTGCTGCAGCCCTTTGGACGACCACATTGTAGGCTCCAATATCGTCTGGTGGCGAAGGCCTCGAGGGATAAGAGTCTACCCCTTCTTCTGGTGATTCTGCGTCGAGGTCTTGCCAGTCTAGGTCTTGTTCTTCCGAGGGCGCCGAGTCCCGGTAAGACTGGAACTCTTCTTCGCCTTCGAAGTAGTAGTCCTCTTCGCCCTGTTCGTCGAGCGGTTCGGGGGTATTAGGGGGCTCGATGTCTTCGTTGTCGCCATCCGCGAGTGTTTCACGTGCTGGCTTCGACGGAATGGCGTATTGCTTCATTTTTTCGTCGAAGTCTTTTTTCCTTTGCAGGATGCTCGCCATCTCTGCTTCGAGCCTTCTCTTCTTCTCCATCTCGTGGACCCTTTCGGCGTCGACGGCTGAAGCGCCCCTCTTCGCGGTCTCTGACGTCTAGGATGACGCCGGGCCTTCCTTTCTGGGTGTCGAGGCTTCCTTTTCGGAGGTTACCTTCGACGCCCTTGGTTTTTCGGAGGCTTTTGCCGATTGGGAGTCCTTCACGAAGGATCCGCTCGGTTGTTTGTCCTTGGTTGCTGTTGCTTTCGTTGAGTGTTTCGGCGGCAACGCTCCCTTCGAGGACTTGGCTTCACTTCTGAGTGTGTCGCTCGGGGCCTTAGCTTCACTCTTTCGAGCGTCGCTTGGGTGCTTCGGGGTAGACGTCTCCCTTACCTCCTTCGAAGTTTTCTTGTGGACCTCGACGACTGAGCAGTCCTCCGGTCCCTCTGCGATGTTGTCTTCCTCTCCACTCGAGAGGCCCAGGTCTCGGAGCGATGGAGGTGCTCCCTGGCCCTGCATGTTGTGTTTCGCCCTTCTTTGCCTCTCACCCGGATGGTTTTCGGGGTGAACGCCGAACACGCGTTGGTCTTCGCTGATGTGGTCGAGCGGCAAGCAGAGGTTGCAGACTGGGTGCTGGTCCTTCTGGGCGTACTTGTGGTGACAGTTTTGGCAAAACTTAAACGGTGTCTTGTCCATACCCGCGCTCAGGGGGCCCCCTGTGAGCGCACTCTCTGTAGGCGTCGAGATTTTGGTCGTGGACCTTCTACCTCGTCGTCCTTCTCGTCGCCTCCTGTACTCGTCTCCTCGTCCGGTGTCTTCAGGAAATGATCTTTTGGTGATTATTTCAACCTCGAGATTCTTTGTCCAACTTTCTGGAACTTCTCGTCGACGATCCAGACCCCACGGCGGAAAAAAGAATCTGAAGATGGCGACCAAAGGTGGGAGCTTCCACAGGAAGCGCGACGACGTCACCGAGGACACCAAATGGTGGGGGCGTCGCCGCCCACCTGGGCCAACAAAAAAAAAAAAAAAAAAAAAAAAAAAAGAAGACTACGAATCCGGACCCAACCACGAGATGGCGGAATAATGCACAGCATAGTGAATCCAGAAAGATTCACGCTGCAAAATTTGGGTTAAAGAGGGGATTTCGCTAAATAAAGCAATTCTTAAAGATTGCCTGGCTCTGGACCATGCTTCCAGGGCTCAAATATATAGAAAGGAGTCTTATGAGCCTGGGAAGAGGAGATCTTTTTCTAACCCTGAGGCAACACAAAGGAAGATCTAGCCCTCCTTAAGGTGTTTATTGCACATCAGTCCATGGCTAGGGAGGAGAGGGAGCTTGCGAAGGCCAGCGTACACCGCTTTGTCATGTTAAGGACATCAGTGACAGCAGAGCAGTACCTATTGGGGTTTCCAAACAATTACAACCGTTTCCTCCTGACCAGGTTCCGGTTTGATCTTTTATATCTTCTCCTCGCCCAGCCGAGGGGCATGAATAAAGGGCAAACTCTTTCGTCCTGCGGCTGCGATGGTACATCTCCGCAGGACATGGTTCACTTCATGTTTTTTTGCCCATGTTATGATACCCCCAGAAAATCCTTCTTAATCCCCATCTTAAAACAGGCAAATTTTAGACAAGTTCGGCCCGCCTTTTTATTTCTCCAGATGTTGACGTGTAATACCATCTTTCATGTGTTAAACTTTTTAAACTCCGCCACTAGGCTTAGGGCGAGCTGAGACTAACTCGCTTGTACCTTGTCTTCATTTCTGGTTTTATGCACTTTTTATGCTAACTGCCTATGGAATCAATTAGGTTTTTAACGGATTTTTAGCTTCAATAAGAATATTTAAAATCAATTATCGAGATGCCATATTCTGGTTTGATCTGGTCAGGTTTACACATTGTATTATATTTTAATTTGTATTTGTTCTGCTTTTATGTTTTTTTTTCACGAAAACGACTAAAGATATTGGATTTGACCCCAAGGGTCAGCTGACTGACCTCTTGTTAGAGCAACAGGGACATAAGCTCCAGTGGCCTCTGCATCTGCCCAGCTGATCTACTGCCTGGACCTGCCTTTGTCCTGCTGGAGTGAGTTCCTCATCCCCAAGAGGTGCCCCTCCGCCATGGATCGTTGTGTGGCATCAGTTGAGCTCCCTATCCAAGAAAAGGAGAAACCTGACGTTTGAGGCTCTTCTCAACTAATATCTTGCTGCCCACGCCTACTGCCAAGATCCTTCATGCTATAGTGACAACCAGCAACTCGAGAGCAGCACCTTGCGCTACAGTCTCGACAGCCCGCTGTGACCGCCAATGTACATCTCCGACAATGACAGTGTGACGCCCGACAGCATCTTTACGACAGACAACCATCTGCAAAATTCTCCCTGCTCCTCACAGCCCCCTCAGTCGCGAGCGGAACTCTTTGTGCTGGACTAACCATGTCTCCGTGTATCTAGCCCACGCTCCATCGTAGTCAGCCTGAACTTGTAGCTTTCACCTGGTCTCGCACACCCAGATAACAGAGTGGCGCTTTCTGCTTTTAGGTGCTACACTTGCCTTAAATCTTTACAATTGTATATTTCCGGTTCTACTGATTAGATTTGTCGTTTTGGTCTCAAGTAATTTATTATATTTTACTCTATTTTTCTAAATTGGGGAGGGATTTTTCCTGTATTCTGTTTTCACTTTATTACTGTTTCAAGTGCTGCATAAATACTTTACACGTTGCCTCCAAGCAAAGATGGACTGCTTTTGTGCCAAGCTACCCGAGAGTTAATCACAGGTTAATTTGAGGCCGCCTGTGACTTTACCATGACAGATTGTGGTTGCTGCTCGAGTAGGGTTTCAAACTCTTAAACAGGTAACCCAATTTCCTACACTTATGCTATATTAAATTACATCATTACTGACATGGTATCTTTAAGCATTGGAAAGTAAATCGGAGTATTAGTATAGATAAAATCAAAGCAGTGGTATTTGGGAGACAACAACCACATTTTAAATGTTTTTATACAATAATAAATTGGATGATGTATAAATACCTAAGGTTTCACTTTATGATGGAATGAGCATTTGGATTCTAGTAAAATAGGAGCTTTGCTTTCATCAGGGACATTAGCCAAATTTAACTATGAATATAGGGGAATACTCTTTGGCTCCTCTACTTCAGGTTTGAGGGCAAGATACTACACCTTTGTCTCTCTATAGCTCAGAAATTCTGTATTTAAATCCACAAGTTTCTTGGAAGTCAACAGGTAGTAACTTGTTGAAACAAAAGGTATCAGCAATAGGTTACCAATTAAACATCCTCTTGAGCAGAAATTGCAGGTTTACGTATGTTAGGTTTTCTTAAAAGGTTAGTTACAAATGAGAACTTGAATAAAATCTCAACCTTATGCTGGAAGGGAGGTTGAATCAAAAGAAAGTAATTATGCCAAAAAATGTGTACTCTGTCAGATAAATAAATATAAAAAACAATCACATGCTGCTGGCCAATAGAGATATTTAGGACCCTTTCCAAAGCCAAAATAATTCTGAATAGATTAGGTTAATCCATATCCTTTCTAAAGGAATCAAAGAAATCAGGTATCTAACATGACCATCCTCAGAACATGAAAATGTTTTACCCTACACTAATTATTTGCCTGACCACAAATTATGATCAGACGTTGTAATGCTAGAGATATATATATCTCATCCAAAGATTGCCCACAAGCGAAGACGCACACAATGGCAGGCAAACAGAGCCTCTGTGGCAGTGTACTTTATTCAACCAAAACAGCAACGCTCACGGATATTTCCTTGGCCTCTCCCCAACACGATTCCAAGCTCCTTGATCAAGGCTGCTTCCGGGCAGATGCAAAAGGAATCAGTCCCATAATTGGCTATTTATCGCCCTCCTATGGCTTCACATCATCATCGGCCTTCTGGGACTCTTGGTCCTTGTGCTAAAATAATACCCTGAATGGGTTCTGCTTTGAAGCAATTCTGTCAAGCCCTCCATAGGGCCTCCGGTCCCGTCGCTGTTCAGAAATTTAAAACTTGCCATTCTGTTATCACGGTGTCTGTGGATCGGACATCAACAGTCCATAAAGTTGTCATGGCGGTGCAGTCTTCCTGGCCGTGGCCGGCCGGTATAATTCATCCAAAGATTGCCCACAAGCGAAGACGCACACAATGGCAGGCAAACAGAGCCTCCGTGGCAGTGTACTTTATTCAAACAAAACAGCAACGCTCTCAGATATTTCCTTGGCCTCTCCCCAACGCGTATCAGAGTATTGCTTCAAAGCAGAACCCATTCAGGGTATTATTTTAGCACAAGGACTACAAGTCCCAGAAGGCCGATGATGTGAAGCCATAGGAGGGCGATAAATAGCCAATTATGGGACTGATTCCTTTTGCATCTGCCAGGAAACAGCCGACCCGTGATCAAGGCGCTCCGAAACGCGTTGGGGAGAGGCCAAGGAAATATCCGAGAGCGTTGCTGTTTTGTTTGAATAAAGTACACTGCCACGGAGGCTCTGTTTACCTGCCATTGTGTGCGTCTTTGCTTGTGGGCAATCTTTGGATAAATTATAACGGCCGGCCACGGCCGGGAAGACGGCACCACCATGAGAACTTTATGGACTATTGATGTCAGATCCAAGACACCGTGATAACAGAATGGCAAGTTTTAAATTTCTGAACAGCGACGGGACCGGAGGCCCTATGGAGGGCTTGACCGTATTGCTTCAAAGCAGAACCCATTCAGGGTATTATTTTAGCACAAGGACTAAGAGTCCCAGAAGGCCGATGATGTGAAGCCATAGGAGGGCGATAAATAGCCAATTATGGGACTGATTCCTTTTGCATCTGCCCGGAAGCAGCCGACCCGTGATCAAGGAGCTCCGAAACGCGTTGGGGAGTGGCCAAGGAAATATCCGTGAGCGTTGCGGTTTTGTTTGAATAAAGTACACTGCCACGGAGGCTCTGTTTGCCTGCCATTGTGTGCGTCTTTGCTTGTGGGCAATCTTTAGATAGATATATAGAGAGATAGATAGATAGATCTATATCTATCTATCTCTCTATATATCTATAATGTGTGGACCATAGACTTCATGTTGCTTTAACTAAATTTCATGAGCACGTTTCATCTTGTCTGTCTGACCCTGCCTTTCAGCTGCGAACGCAGGCAGGCCTCCCCCAGGTCACTTGCGCACACACAAAATTGTTTGTTTTTCAATTCACTGAGCGGGAGAGATAAGCTGCTCGAACAGACAGGTGTGGGCTACGTACAATGCCCAAGCATGAGAAAGTGAAGAATTCTGGCCCTCGGCTCTCATCGGAGCCTGGCCAGCTCCATTGAATGACCTAGACGCAGAGTGTGCAACCAGCACCTACAGTGCAGATGAAGGGAGGGGGAGCTTCTAGAGCCCTCTCTCTGTGTTAGTGAGAGTATAAAGATGGAGACCTCTTGGCGCTTTGACAGGAAGTCTTTTTAGGAGTGGACCCTCTGCCTAAAGCCCTGCCCGGCTGAAGAGCTCCTGCTGAGACTGTTAACGGGTTCCCCAGTACAAATTTAGCTGAAAGACAAAAAAACAGAAAAAAACCCTCACATTTTTCTCACATTTCTGTGTGGGAAAGTTGTGGGATCACCGGGCTAACACTAATTTCCTACCACCACGTGTTCCCCCATGTCTCCCGATGAAAATGGTACCTCCCTTCTGTGGGTGGGCCAAGCACCTGCGATAGGCAAGGGCCCAAAACGTATTGTGGAGCCATCAAAATTATCCATCACAAAACAGCCTGGTTTTGCAAGGGGGCACCTGTGTTTTTGGTCCCGGCTTGGTGTCCATCTAGGGAAACCTACCAAACCCAGACATTTCTGAAAACTAGACACCCACGGGAGTTCAGGTAGGTGTGGCTTGCGTGGATCTTCCAATGTTTTCCTACCCAGAATCCCCTGCAAACCTCAAATTTAGCTAAAAAAAACAAAACACATTTGCCTTACATTTTTGTGTGGCATCACCTAGCCGACAAAAATGTCCTACCACTCACTGTTTCCCTCAGTCTCCCGAGTAAAATTATACCTCACTTGTGGGGGTGGGCTTAGAGCCTGTGACTGGGAAGGGCCAAAAACACAGGGATTGATGGTATAGCACAGCAAGCTCTAAGCGCTATATTTTTATTAAAATAAATTTTTAGGAGATTCTGCATTGGACACCCACACAAGTGAGGTATAATTTTTATCGTATCGGGAGACCAAGGGGAACGCTGTGTGGTAGGACATTGGTGCCGGCACGTTGATGCCATAGAGAAATGCAAGGAAAATGATTTTTGTAAGCTAAATGAGGTTTGCAGGGTATTCTGGGTAGGAAAATGTTGGGGGATCCACACATCTCTGGACTCCCCTGGGTGTCTAGTTTTCAGAAATGTGGGTGTGTGTTTGGTAGGTTTCCCTAGATGGCCGCCGAGCCCGGGACCAAAAACACAGGTACCCTCCTTGCAAAACCAGGTCGTTTAGTGATAGATAATTTTGATGTCTCCACAATAGGTTTTGGGCCCTTATGTGCCGCGGGTACTTAGCCCACACACACAAGTGAGGTACCATTTATACCAAGAGACCTAGGGAAAAGCTGGGTGGTAGGAACTTCCGTTAGACCTGTGATCCTACAACTTTCCCACACAGAAATGAGAAAAATTTGATTTTGTTCAGCTAAATTAGATTTGCAAGGGATTCTGGGTAGGAAAACGTTGGGGGGAAACCACGCAAGTCACACCTCCCTGGACTCCTCCGGGTGTCTAGTTTTTGGAATTGTCTGGGATTGGTAGGCTTCTCAGGTGGCCGCAGAGACAGATAAAAAAAACGCAGTTAACTCACTGACAAAGCAAGGTCTTTTTGTAATCTATACATTTAAAGTCTCCACAGTACGTTTTGGGCCAATCCCTGTCGCGGGAACTAGGCCTACACACAAGTGAGGTACCATTTTTATCAGGATGCTGGGTGGGTGGAAGTTTGTGGATTCACACAGATTTCAGAACTTATCACAGAAACGTGAGGAAAATTTATTTTTTTGACAAAGTTTGAGGTTTGCAAAGGATTCTGGTTAACAGAACCTGGTGAGAGCCACACAAGTCACCCCATCCTGGGTTACCCCGGGTATCTAGTTTTCAAAAATGAATAGGTTTGCTAGGTTTCCCTAGATGCCGGCAGAGCTAGTGTCCAAAATCCACAGCTAGGCACATTGCAAAAAAGGGTAGGTTTTCACTGGAAAAATGTGATGTGTCCACATTGCGTGTTGGGCAGTTTCCGGTCGCAGGCACTAGGCCTACCCACACACGTGAGGTAGCATTTTTATCAGGAGACTATGGGGAACACATTATAGTAGAACAAGTGTTATTACCAATTGACTTTCTTTGCATTTGTCTTCTAAATGTAAGACAATTTGTAAAAAAGAAGTCATTTTGAAAAATGACCTCTAATTCACATGCTTGTATAGGTACCCTCAATTTGAGATGTGCAAGTAACCATTGCTTCTAAACTCTATTTTGTTCCCATTTCGTAAATATATAAGTTTCCTTGGTACCTATTTTTCACTCTTTATATTTTACCAATTTAATTGCTACATGCCCAGTACACAATGAAAAACCATTGCAAGACGCAGCTCAGTTATTGGCTCTGGATTACTCTGGTTCTTGGTGAACCTACAAGTCCTATATAGCCCCGCAACCAGAAGGGCCCAGCAGATGTGACGGTATGTTGCTTTAAAAAAAATCTGTCATACTTCGAAGAAGTTACAGGTTGAAATGTTGGCACAAATGGCTGTTTTTTTCCAACTCAATTCCTAATTTTTTTTCTTCCAACTGTTAGTTTCTATAAAAAAACAAAACCTTGAAGGATCTACACAAATTACCCCTTGCTGAATTCAGAATTTTGTCTAGTTCAGAAATGTATAACTTTCCGGGATCCATTATTGCTTTCATACCCATTTTTACCACTAACTGGAAGGCGGTTAAAAGCACAAAAATAGGCTATGTCCCAGTTAAATGCCAAAACTGTGTGAAAAAATTTGATTTTCTGACAAAAGTCTGCCTGTCCCTAAAAGCTTAGAAGATGGTGATTTTAGCACCACAAACCCTTTGCAGGGGGGAAAAAAACCAGACTTTCTTCTGCAGCACTTTTTTCCCCCATTTAAAAATAATAATAATTTAGCTGTAGTTTTGCTAATTTCTGGGTCCCCCTCCAGGGGAATCCACAAAGCCTGGGTACCTTTAGAATCCTCAAGATGTTGGAAGAAAAGGACGCATATTTGGCGTGGATACCTTATGTGGACAAAATGTTACAGGTGCCTAAGCGCAAACTACCCTAAATAGCCAAAAACAGGCCTAGCAGCGAAGGGGTTAAGAGGTGTAAACTCCGTTCTGTGATCATGACCAAATTCCTGGCTACGCACAAAAAGCCAGCTGCAGACGGCTGAACACAATGTGCTGCAGGTCTGCCACTATGGGGGTTGATCACGTAACAGGAGGTAGAGGCATTTAAGCTAATTATTTATTATAAACGGTGAAGTTCAGTGGATATTCAAATCCGGGACACCTGCCTCGTCCTGTTCGGCATATTCTTTGTGAATTCAGCGGCATTCATTTGGGTAACAGCTGAGCAGGAGGGACCAAAATAAACTCAAAAAAGTCTTGACTGCCTAGGCATATTAATCATTCAAAGGTCATTATTGACCCTATTTCTTAAGCAATTCAATACAAGTGGCAGCAACGTTACAGAAGTATCGGTCTAAGATGAACCTGTGCTTTGATATAAACAGCTTTTTCAAGCTTCTATTCATGCATTTTACTTGCAGATGACCGTTAAAATGAGTTGGGCAGAAAAAGGAAAAACTGCTGTGGAGGTGATCTGTGCTGACATCCGAGGCAGATTACTATGTTGCCTTCCTGAGCACTTGGGAGTGTCAAGCTGCAAGTGGCAGCAATACAAAGAGCCGATTACCTTGGGGTGTGCATACAAATCGCAGGTTAACTTAAGGGCATTCGTAATGTACCGCTAGGTGGAACATGTCATTGTATTTCTGGCTTTGACATAGGTAGCCTCCGGCAGCAGTGTTTTACTACTGTAGGTTAATCTCATAAATAAGAGTGCCAGGGTAACCAGTGCCAGACAAAAGACTTCACAGGACAGAAGGATGTGCTGGTAGTGATGATCATTGCTGTAGGCAGATCTCAGAATCCATACGTTTTGAAATCGCAGTGGTCTGACAATGTGTCAAAGAATTGAACACCAATGTGAAGAGCAGTAACATTCTCTTTAAATTAGCAGTGGTAACAAAGAATAAGTTACTTATCTTCAGTAACGCCTTATCTGGTAGAGACAGGATCTAGTCGCAGATTCCTTGTCTTAGACTTCTCCCCAGACGCCAGACTGGATCTGTAACTTTTTGTACAGCAGTATCTCGGCGTGCCGGTAGAGGGTGTTGAGCAACTCCGTAGTGACGTCGTCCTCCGGATTTGCCGTCGACAAAGTCCATATAAGCACACCCCCGAAGCGCTGTCAGTTTCTTCAGTGACTACCTTCCGAACTCACAACGCAGAGCCACTTTTAGAAACTGCATATGGAAACAGTGTGCCAAAAAGAAACAACATTTTTGTTAAAACAAATCCAAAGTCCTGAAAAGAGGCATTAGAATGCCGAGAGAGGAATCTTGTAGGTAACAGGACCAACAATCTGCAGAGCGTGGAGGACGGGTCGTTAAGGAATCTGCGGCTAGAAACTCTAGCAAATAAGGCGTTACAGAAGGTAAGTAACTTATTCACCTCCGAGACATCTAGCTGCAGATTCCTCATCTTAGAATTGGATGCCCAAGCAACACCATCTTCGGAGGCGGGCCTGCGAACTAGACTGTCAAACCAAGATCCCTAAATAAGACTAGCCGGTCATAGCAACTAAGCTGTCCAAAGAATCACAGCCAAACCAAAGAAGGTGCTCCACAAGAAGAATTGTGGGAAGTCCTCATTAGAAACATGCAGAAAACATAACCCAGAACAAAGGGATGAGGAAGCACATCATAAAAATAATACTATGTATCCCTGTCAAAGGTAATCAATCCATGACAAGGCTAGGAGGCCAAAGACAATCAATGGCACCAAATTAGAGCTTTAGCTCTAAGCCGTGGACTTGAGAACGTGATCCAACTCTAATCCTTCACAAGTGGACAAAACTCAAGAGGCCAATGAGATCACCCCGTACCTCTGAATTAAATCAATAGCACTTTGTTGTGGAATCTAAGCCCTCCCTGAGATCAGAGCGGGAGAGGATTCTCAGAGCACTCCCAAGAGAGACACCTCGACAATGCCGAATGAAAGCATTACAGAAAATAGCAACTACAATAGATGGCAGAGACCACTTTCAAATGGAAAAAACCCACGTAGAGAGAAACGCACTCTCTGGGACTATGTAATGCAGGAGCCCCTAGAATAAGAGTGGAAATGTATATAGCAGCAATCAGTTCAAGGTTGATCTAGAGTCTCAAAAGGGACTGCAGCAACAAAAGCAGACATACACTCCTTATGGATATACTTATAACATATACCTGATCAATATACACACAAATATAGAAATCTACCCTCCTACACACCAGACCATCAGGATACTACACGTATCATCATCCCATCAGGAAACGAACCCTCAGTCTCCCTCGACAGGCAGGGAGACTAACCAGTGTAGGAACAAGAAACCCTCGAATAATCGAAGTATCCATTGAAAGGTAGAACTACCAACATTAATGGTAATATATCAAGAAAGCAACAGCACAAAGTGAAAACTATAAATAGATATTTTCAATGAGCTGGACAACCAGCAATCATAATATGCAAGAGTAGTGAAGGACTGAGGAGCATCACCCATTCCAGAACAACCAAGACAATCTCAAAGAAGCGAACCTCACCGCCTGAGAGCTACCCAGAGGCGGCTATCCAGAAAGAATAAAAAGAAAAAATAGCAGTTGTAAACACTCCTGCTGAGATAAACGCCAAAACGCAAAAGGCCCTAACCAATCAATGATTTCAGGTAGCCAAACCTGACTAACATTCAACAAGAGATAAAGCATGGCCGTCAAAGAGATAAAGCCCTATGAAAAGGAAAGGTGGATGGCAGTGATAGAGCCACAACAAGGATTGAGGCCAGAAAGCGTCCCAACCTGAGACAGGATGTACTCTTTACTAAAAAAGGGAATACAGACCTTTTTCTTCCTTCAGAAGATGAGAAGAAAAGATTTGTCCAATCAGACAAAATTCACAATTATGGTAGAAAAGGTTTAACAGACCATTAAAAGACCAAATCCCTATCACACCCTATAACGAGAGAAAAGCTCCAGGGAAAGAATTGTAAGGAAGACCTCGCTTCCTTGCTGAAGACAGGAACTGCAACGTTACAGTAACACATTCCAGAAGGAAATCTTGGATGAAAATTAGCCACCAAACCATAAACAATGAGGAATAAGATGACATCTAAGAACAACCAGACAATAAGAAAATTCCCTGGTTGCAACCAGAATTGGTAAATGACCATTGTCTATGGAAAGCAAGAAATATAAAGCATTCCAGATAGGAGATGAAATACATCCTCTCAGACATGAGGAAGAGAAAATGTGTCAAGGACAGTGGCACCAGACCAATGACATCGAGGCAGAGATGAGATCCGAAAAATTGCATTAGACAGACCTAGACTATTCAAAGCTTAACAAGGAACTAGAAAGAGCCTTGCCAGAAAATCTTGCTGCCAAAACAAAGCAAAACAAACTGCCATAAAAAGCCCAGGTCCGAGCTAATTCCTGTCCAGCCACAGATTGTCACCTTCCTCTATGGAAAGAAGATAGCGATAAGAGTAAGAACACCCCATGGCTAGAAAGATAACCTACACGAAGGCTGCAGGAGAAAGAGAAATGAACATTTCACTGGTGTGTAGCATGACTACTAACACATGTTCAAACAGATAATTGAAGTCCCTACAAGGGAACATAAGTATACAGAGGAAAACCCCAAAGTGCCCACAAGGCATACCAAGGATGATCCCTGCAGAACAGGGAGCAAGGCCACAGTGCATTTGTACAACTCAGACATGGTACTCATAATAGAAAAAGTACTCCGGTAGAAACCCCGTGCCAGCAAAAACCTGTTAGTACGGGTGAATACCAAGTTACAAAATAACATATGTCCCAGATTACTAGAAACTTATCACTGACAGAATAAACTGAACAAAAGTACCCACAGCAAGCAGGAATACCTCACCGGGTATCACCCTATAAAGGGAAGATTGAAAGGAAAAGCCAATGGGTGTCGCCCCATGAATGGCTCATACTGGAATGGAAGGTTTCCCCATATAAACTAATTCAAGAAAAGCAGGAAACAGTCGGCAGGGTTAAGACTCTGCTGCACCCCAACTATCTCTAAATATCTGCAACGCAGTCAGCATGCAAACAGAAAATGCAAGCACCATCAAAAGGCATATCAAGCAAAGTGGCCTGAACTGCATCTGATAACCCCGTCGTGGGCAACCAGGTACGACGAAGCAGTGCTACTGAAGAAGCCATTGCCCGACCTACAGAATCAGTAGCATCCATACCACAACGAATAATCAGTTTAGCCGTCTGCTAGCCCTCCTGTACCAACGGGACACGAACGTTCCGTGTCTCTTCCAGAAGGGACGGCAGAAGGTGCTCTAACGAGTCCCATAATGAATGGGAGAATCGTCCAAAGACACAAGAGATATTGAGAGAACGCAGTGCTGAACTAGTGGAGGTGAAAATATGCCTACCACAGCTATCCAATTTCCTGCCCTCCCTTTCTGGAGGGACAGCAGGGAATATATCAATATTTTGGGCAGCCAAGGCAGCCTGCACCATAAAACTATGATGAGTCGGATCTCCATGGGCTGGCCGATAACTGCGAGAAACAGAATGATCCACAGGGGCCCCAGTTTCAAGCTTAGCCCAGGCCCCCAACAGAATATCATAAAGAGACTCACGAAAAGTACGCGCTGGATCTACCAACTGGTTCGGATATAAAACTCCAAGTAATGGATCTGTTGTCAATTCCACAGAGCGAAAAGATCGATACCTTCAGAACGGTAGAAACAAGTCTGAGTATATCCGCTAGAGAAGAGCCCACTTCTGTACCCAAACTAGGAGGCGACAGAAGGCCTGAGGACGGGGAAGACTCAATTTTTCTGCGGTATCTTGAATTGCTTCAAGCTTTTGTCGAACTCTTTCTTTCTTGGCAAAATACTCGCCATTTCTGCTTCTAGCCTCTTCTTTTTCTTCTCGATCTCGGACGGGTGAGTTTCGGCGTCGAGACTTTCTGCCTTTCTCTTCGCTGTCGACGGCGCCTTCACGGCAGACGAAGCCTGTTTTGACCCCTCTTGTTGCGACATTGAAGCGTCCCTTCCTTGACCATCTTTCGACGTCTTTGATCTTTCGAGGGTCTTTGCCGTTACGGAGTCCTTGTCTAAGGATCCATCGGAGTGGTTCTCTCTGGATGCAACTGCGGACGTCGAGTGCTTCGACGCCAAGGCTCCCTTCGAGGCCCTTGAGTCAGTTTTCAGGACTCGTCTAGTTTTTTCGAGGTAGACGGTTCTCTTACCTCTCTCGACGTCGTCTTATCGTCAACTACGACCTGGACGTCTATGTCCGCATCGACCTGTGGACCTTCAGCGACATGGTCCTCTTCCTCATTGGAGAGTCCCAGGTCTCGTAGCGATGGTGCTGTGCCCTGCATGTTGTAGTTGGCTCTTCTCTGTCTCTCTATTACGCTTAAAGTATTTGGGGTGAAAGCCGAACACGCTTTGCAATCTTCACTTTGGTGATCCAATAGCAAGCAAAGGATGCAGACAGGAAGCTGGTCCTTTTGGGCGTACGTGGTGACAATTTTGGCAGAACTTGAACGGTGTCTTGTCCATTACCATGCACAGGGAGCCCCCTGTATGCGCATTGTCCGTTCGTTGGCGCAGGTTGTTCTTTTCAACTTTCAGCGCACTCCGGCACCTTGATTCGAAGGCCGGTATGTCGAATCCTCGTACTGTTTGTTTTTGAAGTTTATTCCTTAGTTTCCTTCGATTCTTCTCTCCAAATATCAGGTGCTCCTTCCGTATCGATCCAGACCCAACTGCGGAAAAAAAGAATTTGAAGATGGTGACCAAAGGTGGGAGCTTTCGGAGAAAGCACATAGACGTCACAGAAGGACACCAAATGGTGGTATGTCGATGCCCACCAACAAACAAGAGAGAAAGCAGGGAAAAAAACAAAAAAAAAAACAAGGACAAATACAACAATTCCAGACCCAACCAATAGATGGCGGAATGCACAGCATGTGAATCCAGAAAAGATTCATGCTGCAAAGCAACTGCTCTAATGATCCAAAAACACAAATCAAAAATCAAAATCTCTGGACAACAATTTTTTTTAATGAGGTAAATCAGGGGGCCGGGTTTAAAATGGCTTCATTGCAGAAAAGACCAAACAAGAAAGAGCTCAAAGGAGGCATTCAAACCAATATACCAGGAGTCACTGTGGCTGGTACTGGGAAGAAAGGGACTGTGACTGTTTCTCCTTAGAGCAGTTGGAACTGACCAACCGGGGGTGGACTGGTATTACTCTGCTCTTCATAGGAGTTTCATTTTCCTGGGCCTCGGTGTCCAGAAGTAGGACAAACCAATAAAAATATTGCAATACAAGCAAATGGCTATTCCTGGTGAATGTTGGCAAATCAGGCAGACTATCAGTTTGTATCGTATGCAAATTATCCAATTACTTTGTTGAATAAACCAGAAAATTATTTACTCCAACAGAAACTGGTATAGTTGGTTATTCTACCGATTCTCTTTAATTTGCAGAGCATGTTTATCTGTTGACTTGGCAATGTATTAATAATAAGCTGCAGACACTCACTGAGCACATTAAGGTTGCTGGGAGAATACTAGAAGTTTCAGGACTTACAAATGCAGTGGGAACCTGCATTTCCCCAGGGCAAAATTTAAGACGATTTCAGGTCCAGAATAGAGTCCCCCACTGCCTCCCATCAACCTGCCCGCCCCCCCCCCGCATATTTTATTAAATTTCACCTGCCTAAAAGCACGGGGAATGAAAAACTGCAGTGCACTATAAACCAGTTTCTATCAGCATCAGATTCTAGTAAAGCCTGTGTTGAGGGCCCTAGTGTAATTCTTAAAAAATGATTGTGTACAGTGATCACGACAAGGAATTCACCATCTTAGAATGATCTGCTGAGTGGGGATATGCTTCAGGAGACCAAGGCCCGTCACAAATGGCAGATTAACTTTCTAGTTACAACATGCACAATCTGGTATACGAAATACAACATAATCATGACTCATTGTTCAATTAAGAGATACTACAAACAGATTGTGCAAAATAGGTGAACAGCTACCCAACTGTATGATAATAGTGGAAAGGACGCCACATACATGTCTAAGTAAATGTCTGATGCACTAAGCCTACAATGCGGTTCTTAATAGACTACAAAAAAGATAGCCAAATTCTGGAATTACAGGCCAAGCAACTTTTTTTTCTTCTTTATACTTGGGAGACTGTCAAGAGAAACAACAAGATCAGCTGAAACCTGATGTGCTGGAACTGTAACAAACGTGTGGCTTCCTTGGCACGTAGAGCTGCAACCCAGAGCTCAGACAGATGTGCCCCAGTTTACACACTACACCTTGCAAAAGACTGCTCTCTAAGCATAAATGCTGCATTCAGTCCTCACAGAGGGGCTCTAATAAAAGTCTTTACCTGGCAGAGTAGCAAGTTTAGTTACATAACACTCCTAGGAACATTCTCGGGAACAGGAAAAAAATGCTGTGCCTGCAAGCCACACACGAGATACTTAACACATTACAGTGCTTATTTTGTAAGCTGTAATAGTGGTTACAATTAGTAATATTTCATGCAATGAGCTCACTACAAAGCCAACCTCTTTTTATGCAAGGAGCAGGTCTCCGTGCTGGAATTTTCTATAGTAACTTTATAAAATATCCAACTAAACCGATGCGAAAACCTTTAAGGCGCCAGATCCCATGAGAAGGCCACATGCAGGCGGGACTGGGGTTATGCAGCAGCCATGTCCATGAAGGTACAATCTTCACATTCAAGCAACCAATAGTCAGTCACTCACGCTATCATACAAACATTAAAGACACCAGAAAAAGCATAAAGCATGGCTTCTGTCAACAGATAAAGGCTGGCGAAATTAACCTCATGAAAAATTTGAATTATCTGAGGCAGGTGTACTGAAGGATCAAAAAAAGGCAACACAATGAGTTCATTGCAGTTAATCAGCACCAAGAAATGTTATGTCAATTTCCAAAGTAACTCCAAGTCAACCCTCACCGCCCCTCCCCATACAAAAAGAAGACACACAATTACCTTATTAGTAGCAGTAGCACTAGATCCTGGAACAACAGGGACATTTGTCACTTGCACCGACAAGTAATTATTGTCTATCAGAGGCCAAGCGCCTTCCACTTTGCAGGTCTGAAAGTGATCCTTAAATGTCCTTAGATGGGGGTCCCCGAACAAACCACAGAAGACATAGGTAGGCTTTGTGTTTTGCCCTACCAAGTGCTCTCTGGTTCCAGAGCGGGTATGGTAATTACACGGGTCGTGGGCCACCTCTGGGTGAGTGGAAGATGTTGGGCCATCCTTAGAGCAATTTCTCTGGCTCATGAGGTCGTTAATCCCCAGCACAGCAGAATGATAGACTAAGTTTCCCCGACATGTTTTAGAATTTTTCTCAGTGCACCCAGCATATGCCCGCAGAGCTTTGCAGAACTCTAACTCAACTCCATCAGTATTCAGATGCGAGGTCAGCGCAACAAAATCTGCGCTACACTTGTGGATCCGGCATTGTGACTGCAAAGGTTGACCATCACCTAAAAAAGGCAGAGTAGAAAAAGGGTAAACATTTAACATAACACTATATCTACTGTTTTGCCCAACAAACCCAACCACAATAGCAGAGATACAAGCAGAGCCCAAGCAAGGTAGTACTAAGGCATGAGAATTCCGATACAGTTTACAGAATTTGTTAATTTTACTAATTTTACAATATATTGAGATTAAACAGTATACAAAGCAGATAGTTCACACAACACAGTTTTCAGCGCTTTGCATCTCTTCTTCATACCATATACCATTGAGCATACTCAATGAGAGATCCAGGGAGAATCACAAGTTTAGCTCAGCTTCACAACATTGCTTTACATTAAGAAACAAAATCCAGTGCTGCTTGTGTGTCCAGTGGAAGTTAAGTTTGTGACAAGCTGCTCCATCCCCAGGTTTTTCGGACACATCACAATGAAGAGTCTAGATCTCAGTAGATCCCATTATCGAAACAAACTTCTATTTTAAACATCAAGACTTTGATCCAATTAAAACAATGTGTAGTTCCCAAAGTAAGCCATAGCCTTTTCAAGGCAAGTCATTTGACAAGCAGGAGGTAAAACAGAGTAAATAGAACAAGCATTGGCATAGCCAATATGTCTCGCCTTTGGGACCTTATAAGTATTTAGTTATGCAGCACAATATCCTTGGTGCAACATCAACTGTTGCATGGCTAAGCACTTATAAGGTCCCAAACGCGAGACCTATTGGCTATGCCAATGCTGGTTATGTAGCGTTGCTACACTCATTATACAACAGGTTTGACAGGAATCTATTGGTTCGTCGTTAGAGGCACATAATGTACCAAAATAATGATTAGAACTTTTTAAAGCTGTAAACAGTAAAGTATTTAAGGTATCTTAAGGGAGTGTGTTGTCTTTGTTGAGATACGAAAAAATGACTTTTTTTACTTTATGCATGGAATTAGACCTTAGCCCCACCTACTTACTAGGATAACCTGTACTGCTATAAATAGACGCCCATCTCAGCCGTTGGTTGAGTACATTTAACCATATGTTAATCATTTTTCGAGTTACCTCCAACACTACCTACTTTCTCTTCCTCTGCAAGATCATGGAGAAGGCAATGGTACATCAGCTTCACAATTATGATAAACACTTGTTTTTGGGCATGGCTAACGCAGCCATCATGGTGGACGTGTTCTAGACGAGCTCCGCTCTCTAACCTGCTTAGCCACGATTACTCCTGCCAGGAGCCCGCCAGCCACAGGTGCAAGTTTCCCCACCCCCAGACGCCTCCCATTCGCCCTACCTCTGTACTGTGCAAAATCGCTGCAGAGAGAGGTGTAGACTTGGAGCGGTGGCCCGCGCTCGATTCGGCTTGAAGGCGGGCCCACAACCACTATGCTGCAGATACTGACTGACAACACCGATCAGCAGTACAAGAGACAGTGAGCTCCTGTTTACATCATCGAGGTACGGGACTGGGGTGCCTCTGGGACCGGGTCCACCTCCCCGCTGCGTTGGACTGACCAGGGAGTGCAGAGCGGCGTGCTGTGCGATACGAGTCCTGGTGCTTGCACACGCACGGGGACCCGGCGGCCCTCCCCTTTGCCCCTGCTGCTACAGCCCAGAATCGTTCAGGCGAGCCCCGCATGCAGAAGGCGCTGCCTGAGTCAGGCTATGGCTTGGATGCATCTGCGGTCCTTTTAAATGCTCGCACCTGCGGGGTTCTGTGATACTGCGGGCAGGGCATCCGGCTAATTCTCTGCCGCTACTCGTCCCTGAACGCAGCTGCAGGAAATTAAGACGTGTCACTGCTGGACTGGCTGCAGCAGCTAGCCTGATTCGCCGCGGAGCTCGGAGGGGCTGCACTGAGAGACAAGAGAGGAGCGGGGGCGAGCAAGCGCGGCAGCCTGCAGAGCTGACCAGACGCTCGTGCGTCGTGGCCTTTTGCCTGCGATTACGCGCGCGGCAGACATGCGTTTCCAATTATTGTGCCCAGACAGATAATTGGAAACACATGTCTGCCGCGCGCGTAACCGCAGGTAAAAGGCCACGACGCACGAGCGTGGTCAGCTTTTGAAACCCCCTAACAAAGTCTTCGCCTAGCAGCGCTTGCGCGCTACTCGAGTCTCGACCTAAAAAGGAGGTATGTGGGGGTAGAATATGAACGGTTTCAGCAAATAAGGCTGCTTACAACAGCAAGAAGTTTGCACAAGCATCAATCAGACAGATGTGCAAGGGGGTGGAGAAACATTAAAACAATAACCATTTCAATGACAGTGCCCCCTCCCTGAACACCTTCAGGAAGACCCTCAAGACCTGGCTCTTCGGCTAAACAGATCTGCGGACCCCCCCCCCCCGCCCCGCCCTCAGCGCCTTGAGACCCTCACGGGTGAGTAGCACGCTTACAATTCCCTGATTGAGGCATCTGAACAGGTGCCTTCTAACCCTGTAACTAGACAAGCCAGGAGAAAGACTAAGCAGCACATGTGACTATTTAAATACACATGCAAAAAGAACAATTGATGGACGGAATGCTTAACAATGTCAAACATCCACCCATAGTGCAGAGATCTGGATCCAAATCCATCGTTTTTGCTCACCAGGTCATTCCGGTTTGGACCCAGCCATATGCATATCAGTCTTGACCCTGCTACCCATGGGAACAATCCAACCGGAACTGCCAGGCCAGCTCCTCCCTGGACCGGAAACAAACATCCTGAGACCGGTTTAATGGTATCACCCTTCATCAGCCAGGCTAGTTTGACTCCAGAGGCATGGCAAGCACGAGACCCATGTCTGGGCATACCCGTCCCACTCGGTCCAGGGAGGACCTGGCTTGGCATATGCTAAACTGGGGTGGCATGGTGAGCAAGAGAACGATGGATTTAACCCAGATCTCTTGACTGGGGGGGTGGATGTATGATTTGTTTCGCATTCCGTCCATCATTTGTGTGTCTTTTGCTATTTAAATACACAGGCTCCAATGAGAGCTCTACAAACTGTGTATACCGTAGAGGCATAATAAACGTGAAAAATGAATTGCTAACGCAGCACCTAACAAAAGTCACAGCAGTATTTAGGGATCACCTAGGGAATGGCCAGAAGAAGGCAGGGATGTGGAATTTCTATAGCCCGACGCCCGGGACATATTGTTTGGGGTCAAGGGCAACAAGTTTTCATGTGTATTTTGTCCTTGGGACAAGTAGGCCCAACCCCCTACAGCACAAACCCATTGGCTGCCAGTTTACAGTATCACATTATGGATCAGGGAAGGGTATTGTCTACAGTTAAGGTAATATGTGTGTATGTGTTAATGCTGTTCAAACTTGTATTTATGGTTCATTAATGCAAAGCCTTTATTATTAGGGCGAGCACTAAAAGTAAATGTTGTAAGCTCAGCCTGCACTACTGACAGTGGTTCCAGTATAAATGTGCACACGTTTTCAAAGTTTAGTAATATGAAGCTATGTATAATGCTCCCAGAATGCTCCCTGATTATATTCAAATATTTGCAGAAGCTTGAAAGCAAGAGTGATGATTCTTTGCTTTCAAAGCAAAATGTTCACAAAAAATGCAAGTAGGAAAAAACAACATTTTGATAAACTACTGTAAGATTTTAGGTACCATGTCTTTGCAGCATCATTTAGTAACATGTTGATGTATGCTTGTATTTTCCAAAAATATTCATAATGGAAAATCAGTGTAACCAGTTTGAATACGATTATGGGAAACAAAAATAAACAAGCATTGGCAAAGCCACTAGGTCTGAAATTGGTGGTCAGCCTTTTGGTTTTGTCAATGCATGACTTGTTTAGGCTTGGTTTTTGTAAAACCTTATCGGTGTGGGAGGTGCTGGGCCCTCACCATTCTAACAAGCATTGTCTAAAGCAAAAATAGTTTTTGGTCTCAGAAAGCACACATTGCCACAGCAGTTCCGGGCACTGAACTAAACTACTTTGTGTGCCAATATGCTCCTTGTAAAAGAGCAGAATACTGTCACTCACAGTGAAGCCAGCTGATAGACAGAGAGAGAGAGAGATACAGAATTTTATCAAGCACAAAAGGTCATGGTTAACGCATGGCCTAATTAAAGGGCCAATTATTAAAGAAAGTCTCAAAAGTGCAACCATTGGTATATATCCTTGCATTAAGTGCATATATACAGTTTCCGTGAATTCACAAGAATTTACAGAAGTAGGCCAAGAAATAGTACTCCTAGAAAATATTTGTGAACTGCATTTTAGCATGAGCAAATGTGCATGTGTAGATTTGCCCATGTGAAAATCGGAATGTTTCAAGTTCACTTTTCCTCCAAACACTTTTTTCCCAACCCTGGAAAATGTTTTACATCTGCCACTGTCAGGAGTAAATTTCCAACCTTTTTCCGTATGGGAAAAGATTAGAAAAAAGTTGGTGAAACCTGGACTATTGCTTACCACTACCTTCAGCCCCAGTATGTAGACCTGCCGAAACATAGCAACATAAGGGAATTGCTAGTATTCAATCCCTACTATGGTATGAGCCCTGGCATAATTAGAGAGGCTAGATCAGAACTCTTATATAATGAGATTGCTGCCGTAATTTGTCACCGCATTACAAGGCACAAAAGGGACAAGTGGATTTTGTTACAGGACAAGTAGATTTATGAAGCAACCTGCCCCATGGACAAGTAGATATTTTATTAAATTCCACACCCCTGAGAAGGGCATGGTCGTCCTGAACTGCAGGAATCTCCTTGGCAAAACATGCATGCCTTGTAAGATTGCAATATCAAGGAATCACCAAGGAGGGTCCCTGAAAAAATACACTGGTTTCCCCTTGATTAAATGGAATAATGAAGTCTTTCAGAAGTAGTGTTGGAAGGTCGAGCATTTAAAAACAATATCCACACTGAGAATACATGCAAATAATGTAATTTATGTTTTTTCAGAAGCACAATGAGCAGAACTTTAGCATATTGAAGAACTTCCACCTAGCGCATTACAATGAATGTGCAAGATTCATGAAGAGCACTGTGTTCCAATAAAGGTACAACATAATGGAATACAAATATGAAACTATTTTAATAGCAAAATGTTTGGTCAGTGTCGTCTGGCATAACCGATGACAAAGGACATTAATTCACTTTTATCTGAGGCAAACATTTGTGCCATGAACAGCAACAGTGACACTCTTAAGCAGGCATGTTTTCAGTGGTTCTTGTATGACAAATGTGAGGTCGTCACTCTTTGGTATGTTCAAGAAAAAGCTGAAAACGCGCAGAGCAGGGGGGGGGGTTCTCACAAGTACACTCTTAACTAGCTTGAAAGCTAGAAACAAAAGGAAGTAAGTGTAGAGAGCCAATCGCGCCACAGAAGACTAACAGATCATTAATAATATCTCGTGGTGGTGGTGGTTTTAACTGAAAATTTTGGAAAGCATTTCGATTTAACAAAAGTGAAAAGTAAAAAAGTAGTTATCTTTTGGGCGAATACCACATTTACACTGAAAAAAGAATAGTATTTGGTAACATGATGGAAATCTATGCAACTAAAAAAGTCCCAAGTAGATACAGAAGGTTTAGTGTAGGTGAAATCTTGCTTTAGGGGCTGTGCATTCTGTTCTGTAGAGCAAAACGAAATCTTGCTGTGTACAAATGTAATAAAATTCACAAACAAGATGGTTCAGAAAGCCTATGTGCTATAAAACATTTCCTTGAAACATTGCAAAACCAATGTTAAAAAATTTTTTTTTTTAAACCCATCAAAAACAAGATTTAGCTACAGCCTGCAGCTCGTGAAATCAACATGGAGCAATGCTAGAGGGACGAGAAGGTTAGGAGGAGAGGAGTGAGAGAATACAGGTCTAGTTAGATACTATGTAACATACTCAATACCACCGTATTGGTCACATGTTCGAACGAACAAGATTGGTTGGCCAAATGCTGGAGAGGCCTTTACAAGGTTCATATATGCTTTAAAGCCACAAGCAGAGAATACAGCCACATATTATAGTTATTACAAAAAGCTTTGAGGGTTAAGATGAAAATGGCCCCCAGATAATCAATGTGGCTGGAGTGACTGAATGGTGTGCAAAGGACTTGAAGCGTTTATGGGGACATCAAATAAAGTGATTCCGAGGCAACGAAAAACAAGAAAGACGCAGAAATCTCAAACTAAATGTATACAATGATTGTGCAAGATGGACAAGAGGTTTGAAATATATATATTTTGCTAATCTGAAATGTCACTACCAATTTTAAGCACCCCAAAAACTGAAAAATAAGCCTAGGATTCTAGGAAGAAACTAACGCAAAGAAGTTTTCACTTTAAAATTGTAAAGCATTTTTTTTTCTTAAACACACTAGCATTAGAAAATATGGGTAGCTGCTAAACGAAAGAACTATTCAGGATGCCTGATGGATTATAATAGCAACAAGCATTGGCAAAGCTAATAGGTCAATGACACGGCTGCTTCTGTAGGCATCATTTTGTAAAATTGTATTTACCAATCTAAAATGGCAGGTGCCAATTGAATTGGTAAATAAAAATGTACTAGCACGAAAGCACTTTTTAGTATACACAGCGGCCCAGCAACTGCTGGGCCTTCCAAATAAATTAAAATAGATTATGAAAGGACCACGGGTGCTGGCAGCCTGCGGGTTAAAAATAAAGTGGAAGGCAACATGGAGCGCATGGGTTAGTGGGGTAGCTATAACAGTAAAAGCAGCACACAAATGAGAGCAAGTGTGGGTAGGAGGGCGTAACATGTAGCGCAAGGTGGGTATGGGGTGAGAAACACATGAGAGAAAGAAAAATATGCACTCTGATGGGAATGACTGATAAAAAGGAAAAATGTGTTTCCTAAGGTGACCAGTGGAAGGGTACAAGTCAGCTAAAAAGATGGTAAAGAGACTATCACAGGAGAGCCAAACAAGAACAGGAAGTTAAGGCATTAAATAAGAATGGGAGCTAATATCAAGTAACAATACATTCAACCAATGGGGTGGTCTCTAAGCCCACTAACGGTTTTCGTACTGGTCCATGATTGGCTTTCGCCTACAGACAGCTAAAAGCTGTGTGGTATGTGAGACCTAAAAATTGAAAGTATCAGCCGCAAGTAAACTCTTAGCTCACCAGACTTTAAAAATATTGAATTGATGAAAAATTAGAAGAAGCCTTTCCCGACTGTATGGCTTCTACTGCCCACTTAAGTTACCTTCATGCAATAGTGGATGAATAAACTGATTTTGAACATTAGTGTTATGCATCACCATGCATGTAAGGTCAAACTGTAGACTAGGTTACAGAATGGGCACCTGGAGGAGCCAAATTAAAGGAATAAGATGAGTTGGTCTAAACCAATTTCGACTTGGCAAACAGTCTGTTAGAGCTTGACATGCAAGGGGGGAGGGGAGGAAGATATCTATGTGGCAAGCCTTCAGTCAACCATAAGGGAGCACTAGCCATACAAAAGATTACAACTCAATGACATTACTGTTCCATCCAACATAGTAACTGCAAGGGCAAAGACTTGCCAGGTACTGGTAAGAAGTTGGAACTATTAAGTCACCATGATGTGCCCACTTTGCTGCATCTTAACAGGACAAAACACGGCACTGAACAGTCAAGTCCATACATCACAATGAACTGCCAACTCTGAAATTGCCAAAAGCAAGACATCGTAATTATCCTGTGCATTCCAGTCCATTTCTTAGACTTTCCTAGTCAACAAGCAAGCTACATACACGACTCTCAAACACACTTACCTTGCTCTTCTGTATGTCCAGAGTAGTTAGCATTTCGACTTGCAACAATACTCTTTATTAACACCAACATTCATAAGGACTGCTAGACATCTATCCCCGCCATTAACCCCTCAAACATTCTAGAAACTAACCCCTTGCTTGAAAACTTCTCCTAGAAACTTTCACACAGAGCAAAGACGCTATGTAGTCTTGAGTTGCCTACATAAATAATGGTCATTTTACTCTTTTCACATTTGCACAGATATCTACGTTTTTTTCCTTCTCTGGTTATTTAACTTGTGATATTTCATAGCGCAATGGATCACCCAGAGGACCATCTTCTAAGACTCTACGGTTCAGCCAGATTTCTTTCTAGCCCCTCTTCCTCTCTCGGCTCTAGTGACTATTGGCAAACTTTCACTTCCCAACGCAGTGAGCAACTAGCATGTGCACAACTGTCATTTTGTGCATTCTATAATATATTTTATGTACCAACTTCACAACCATGTATAGAAATACACAGCACTGGCTGAAGCAACAATGGTGACTAATAAAAACGTTCAGCTAAACTTAACGTTCTCATGCACTGCATTTATCACAGTGCACCTGGGCGAATTGTGTGCTAATATGCCAGGCAGTGTGCTCCCTCCACTCTTTTCAACTTCAGTCTTTCTTCAGCTCTCATACCCACTACCATGTATGAACACAATCTATACGTAACCACACCACTGACAATGCTATATTAAAACAGTGAGCACATCTGATTAAAGGCTTACCAATTACAACATTTTGAAAGCCTCTGTAGAAATACAGCCAGGTTTTTAATGATCAACGCAACATACTACCAGATAATAAACAGCAGGGCCGGAGGTACGGACAGGTTTAAAGTTGGTAGTACATACTCTTGAACAATACAGTCACCACCTAGCAGGTACAGGACTCCTGTAGTATAAACACGCTAACAAAACTCCAGATTCAAATAGGACTATGCAGTTCAATATAAGCCACATCTTGGCACTTGGCCAGGTCAAGTAATTGCACACCATGTATTAGGAGGCGTTTGGGAGTGGCTGGTGGTATGACTTACTCGAGAAGCTCCCAGATTCAGCAGCATTACCCCCTTCTGCACTCTCATTGGCTTCCATTGGAGGACAACAGGTCTTTTAACAGGTTATTCATTGTCCACTGCTTTATCAATCGCATTGCTCCACTTTTCATAATCAGAACTAGCAAACTCTCCCCTACAGTCAGACTTCCAGTGACTTGGAGCTAAATAATGTCCCTTGCTTAAACAGACTTGTTGATCATGCATTTATGTGCTTTCTGGAGACACTTTGAATCTCTCTTCCACTGTCCTGGAAAGTGTATAAACGTTTCTCTTTCTCAAGACCTGGCTTCTTGTACACTACCTACCCATCAAGTCTCGGCCAATGTGGATTCTCACCTAATTTTCTTGCAGTAATAAGGGAACTGCTGAAGTGTTAGTGAGCTTTAGGTGGCACATCTGGCCCTGGCCGCCATCCCACGTATCTGCAAGACCGTGGGGCAGACCTGGAACACCCTGCTTCTCCACCTAAGGCAATCACAGTCAAGGCCCCCATTCAAGAAGGAGCTCAAGACCTGGCTCTTCAACTGAACCACAGTGCCTGCGAAAGATCAGCAGTCCCCCCCCCCCCCACGCCTTGAGACCCTTACGGGTGAGTAGTCGTGCTTTACAAGTCTCTTGATTGATTTTAACAGTCATTTTAATACAACAGCTAGGTGTAGAGCGGTTACTAGCCAAAATGTAGGTGTAGAAGAAAAGATATCTTGTATGTGGGAGTGGCCATGCCTGCATGAAAACTGAGGCTCGGTATCTCTTTTCACAATAAATTCAGTTTATCAACAGACAGTGTGGTAATCACTAGCTTCAGCCTGTCCAATGTTTGTGGGAATTCTGGTAGCCGAACGTGTGGCAAGACTCTACAGCCAGCATCTGAGTGCTGTGCCAGTCTTCCCGGGCATGCTGACAAGTAGTCCACAGAGCGAATGAGAGTTACAGATATGTATGTGAACCTAGGCAGCTGTTTAGAATGTCCAGGTCATACATATCTTTCACTGTGAGCTGCCTCATTGCCTTCTGTCATGAATTACAATATGGTGGCAACTAGCGGTATTTAGTGCTGGTAGCGACCAGTTTAGCACACGTGCCACAGCAGTAAGGTCCTACCAGCTGTATTCCAGGACATCACAATCACAGGGAGTCGACAAAACTAAAACATGAAAGGAGGCATGTTGTTTGTGCAGTTTTACTTGTATCCTGCTTTGAGTCCAAAGGTCTGTATGACATCTACTGCCTCTAGGATGTCTAAATCAGTTAGCCTGATCTCTTCACAAAAGACACACAATTGATGGACGGAATGCAGACCAAATCAAAACATTCACCCCCAGTCAAAAGATCTGGGTTAAATCCATCATTCTTTTGCTCACCATGCCACCCCAGTTTAGACCTGGCCATATGCAAATCAGTCTTGACCCTGTGCCTCAAGGAACAGTCCAGCCCGAACTGCCAAGCCAGGTCCTCCCTGGACCAGAAACAAGCATCCTAGGACCGGTTTCGGGGTTTCACCCCTTATCAGCCAGGATAGCTTGATTCCAGTGGCACATTAAGCCCGGGACCCACGTCTGGGCATACCCGGCGCACTTAGGGCGAGAAAGCAAAAAGACACACAATTGATGGACGGAATGCAGAACAAATCAAAACATTCACCCCCCATTGGGTGCAGGGTCAAGACTGATTTGCATATGACTGGGTCCAAACAGGAATGGCATGGTGAGCAAAAAAACGATGGATTTAGGCCCAGATCTCTGTACTGGGGTGAATGTATGACATTGTTCCGCATTCTGTCCATCAATTTTTCTTTTTGCATTGATCTCTTCACAAGGCCTAACCATGAAAAGGTATCCCTTCCCTGGTGACATTGCACACTGCCAAAGCTGTCAAGGTTCCTGTACACTCATTTTTCAATGTCATATCAATTCTTTTTCAAATCCACAAGTGCAGAACTTGAAAGCTACGACGAAATTCCTTCCATTCTGTATGATGTACCACAGTAATTTTGTGGGTTGGATATGGAAAAGTAGCTTGCCATTTAAGCAAGGTACTCGCTTAAGCACTTCATCCACAGAGAAAATATTCTGTGGGTTCTAGTAATGTCTGCAATAGGACAGCACATGGTACAAATTACTTGGCTCCCTGTGCTCGATTTTTCCAAAGGCATCCTTTCCAGACAATATTTGTCCTGCACCAGCAGAGCACTACTTACACATTTTCTGTAACTCTTTTAATGTTATATCTTAAGGGTCCATAAATTGATAACCTTTCGTAAATATCATCAGCTTTAACGTCCTAACTTGTGAGGGTAGTCACCAATTTTTTTTGTGGCAACACCACTATACTCAAATGAGGAACTCTCTGAAAATGCGAGGTTTCACATGCCAAACTGCCACGCTTTCCAATTAAACACTCCTATTTGACAGCTACATTTTCAAAGCCTGTGCCTAAAAATATTTTATTCACTAATTCTTCCTGGTCATGTCTTGTTATTTAAGAAACACTTATTTAGTGCTGACGCGGTGAGCTTCTGCGAGCTACAAATCTAGTGGAAAACTATTCACATCTGGATGCGATTTGGATTCAACTTAGGCTAACGTTTCACCCTCTTACAGACACACGGAAAGAAAAGACTGAAACCAACTTGCCTTCTTAAACAAGACCCCATGCATACAGATATTGCCATGTGCAGCCTTTAAAGCATAGTATGCACAGTTAAGGTGAAACAAGCCAACGGGGCCGCAAAGCTTGAAAAAACATTACCGAGAAAACACAGGTGGTGGATTTATATTCCAGTTCCCTTGTATAAAACCCAAGCTCAGGTTTCAAACTATGTCATGAACCGGTGGAAAGCAAATACAACAGTCTACGGGCAGGAATGCCTACGAGAAATAACACCCCTCCCCCAGCTCGCTCGAGCCTTCTCTGTTGAAACTTGGCAGGACGTCAATCTGTCTTCTCCTTAAACCTAGCGGCTAGCTACGAGCTTCTTTAGACAACGGTGTTATTATATGGCACTTTACGAGGCAGGGAGTTTTCACATGCCAGTGGTGGTCGGGGTGGGGGTACAAAACGACGCCATGAAACATGCAGAGGAATAACACTCAAACACTTGTGAGGGAACAACACTCTATAGACACCAAGGATGGAAATAAAATGCATACCCACGGCGTAAAAGAGTAGCAACACAAAGGCCTTAAAAGGAACAATGTACAAATATGTTGTGAAATATATTATATCCCATTTCTATGCTGCAAAATATATTTCAAACCATCCTGGTTGCGGATAACTGGTTTGTGCAGACCGTTATTAGTAAACAAAAAAGCCTCCCAGACGTAATTTCAAAGTGTGAAATATTAGTTATTGTGACCTATCAAAAGCGAAGATTACAACCATAAATAACATGCAATAATCTCTACATTAATTGTATGTGTTCAGTACTCAAGAGCATACGGGTCTGGGTACACCCGACTAGTGAAGCTGCTGAAATTGGTCGATTGAAATGGTGGCATGGAAGATGCCGCTACTATAAAGCATGGAAACGAGATGGATTTTTCGCAGCCTAGAACCCGCGAACGATGATAGTCGAGCCATGGTAGACAAACTAGCCTTTTTCGCCAGCATACTGGAATGGATAGAGCAGAACACAGAGTGAATGATAGAGCTCTGTAAGCTAAACTGTATCAAAAAGACCTGAATGTATGACTATTCAGAATATATGACTATGTTTCCTGAAGATAACATGGCTTCAGTGACGACAGTCAGATTGTAGTTGCATATTTTTTTTTAGATGATGTCTTGCATTAGGTTAGGTCTCTGGATTCAAACAACTGTTTGAGCTGCAGCATGGTTTGGAGACCCAGAGCACATCTTGAAGGGGGTGGGAGGGGGAATAAGTGAATGTGTAAGGAAAGGTCTGGGAGGGCTGGGCGCTTTATATGGCTGTTGCGTTATGGTGGGGGCTCATTAGGACCCCATTTGTGAGGGGCGTATGTCAGGTAATTCTTGAGTCGATAGGGAGCCATTAGTGAATTCGGGGTCTAAGAGACGGTTGACAAGGGACTGCTGTAAAGCTCACTGCATTGGTGGAACACGCAATCACTACCAGGTATTCAGAGTCGAAAGGGAAAGCACTGCATGGTCGATAGATACACTAATTCCCAAATTGGCAAAAGGAGAACGTAGAAAATGTATTATTGTGCAAATTAAAAAAAGTGTACCCTAGCTCAAAATACACCCTTACTACTTCCTATGGGCCAACATTAAAATAACATTTCTACTTCCAAAATAACTGTAACGACTACTCCGCCTTTCAAATAAGGGTTTGCAAATACCTTCACGTATAGCTACCATTTACAGACAATCGTTGGTACAAGGCAGATGCGCCAGCAATGTAGAAGGCATACCTTGAAGATGCTTCTAGCTGGATGTTCAATCCGATAGAACAAGGAGCTAAAATAAAAATTAACACCATTTACGCACATGCGTTAACGTTGTAAGAACGCCTCCTTTTCCATTTTTATCCACGCCCAGCTGCCGAGTTTTAGGTGTATGGGCAGGAGGAACTTAAGCCTACAATCCAGGGTCCCTGCGGGCCAGTTTGACTCAGTCTGCCAGCGTTCCACTCCAGGAAGGAAATCTTTACACCACGGACCAAGGAATAATTGGGCTTAGTGAATATTTGATGACGATGCACGCACTGCCTGTTACGGGGTCAATACTGAAAACCTCCGGTCAGGATCCCATGGAAGAACAGACAGACAACAAGCCCAACCACAGAGCACAGAAAGGCCTTGAAACAGTCAAGAAAACAGCCGTTCATTCAATGCGCCATGGGCTTGTCAGGGCATCCTCGGCATCACGGGAGAAAACCCTTCCGGTGACCACACGTATAAAGTGTGGGAAAATGGTCCCTAAAATCGTTTCGACTATGGAGTACTGGAAGATGGCCAGGGGGGCAGGAGAGATTTAACTAATAAAAGCAGCAGATTTGTTTTTGCAGTAACGGTTAGGGCCAGAGTTGGTCGAGGTTTTGACTGCTAGCAACTTAACAAGGGGTGGAAACAACTTTAGTACTTAGCAGTACATCAAACAGTACTTTATCGACCATGTTTTTTTTGTTGCTCGCCATGCCCAACATGACAGCACAAGAAAATACAGCCCTCCCAAGCTTTGTGTACACTCATGTGACGTGCTTGGCTAGCAGCATGCAAGGTATGTGGAATAAGTTGACAATACAATATTCGATAGCGGACTATTTAAGTTACTCTCTATGGTCATATTTTATTCCCCTCTCTAGACAGCTCGTCACCAACTGTTTGGCTGAGATTCGCTGGCACTCAGCCCTATAGCAGCTTCTTGGTCCTACTTCAGCGCTGGAATGAAAATAAGTCAGGTATGCAAGTAAGTCATGGTTTGCAATCACGGATCAAACATCCGAACACTCGTACTCTCTCTAAGCAAATGTAAACAATTTAAACGCAGACTAAAGCTTATTTGCATGCACTAAGTCGGCAGATTTTTGAAAGGCGATTTCGCTAGGATCAACATTTCGGGGGGTGGGGCTCGACCTGCCAACCATCACGTTAAACCCAGACCTCGAACAATTCATAAAGTAATCGCATTAAAAAAAAAAAAAAAAAAAACATACCAGTGGGGAAAGCGCATTTTTGCAAAAGAACTTAAAACATAATGAAAATGATTACTACAAGTCCAAATTTGTGTATGTGTAGAGTGCTGTAGAGCCTCAGCGGTGTCAGGGACTCACTTGATCTACTTTTCACCTCGTTACCCTGAGACTTCATGTCTCACACATCGGAGTTTAGTCTCGCTCTCTGCCAGACTCATGTGCCTTTTGCAACGAGGCTCATACCTTGGATCCACATGTTTTCTAACACGAGTCCTTGGTGGGAAGCCAAAGAATTCCAAACATATAGACTGCTGGCCATATACATCATCGATCAGCAGTTGAAAGCACCGTCAAAACACTTTTCAGCCCTGTGATCGACCCAAAAGTGCTGCTCCCATAACACAAGGGCAGCCACAGCAGCGCCTAGAGGCCTTTTACCGGCGGAGGTTCCGGATCCCTGCTCTGGAGGATCATAGAGGAGTGACGGGGATCTGTAGGCATATACTGTAGACGTTAGAAATGGATCACAGAGTAGATTAACATCCCCCCTTCACAGGAACTGACTCCGCTATCTCCAATACACATGGGACTGATGCTGGAGGTGGTGAGGGACGCGTTCAAACCGGCTTTCTGACCGGGACTCCCTAGTCGCAGTCCCCGGGATGGATGGACATCCGACGTCTCTAAGCCACCCCAACTCTGCTTCAACACCCCGCCACTCGGAAATCACCCCTACATGAGAAAAACACTACCGCCTGGGACTGTAAATGATCATGTGTCGGCCCTAGTGTACACATACCTGCCGCAAGCCAGAAGAGCCAAAGGAACAGCAGCAGTGGCGGCGGGCGGAGTGGGCCGGGGCGTCGGTCAGCGCCGAGGGGGCAGGGGGCGGCCGCTCTCCCCATGCCCGTCCATTCAGGGCTCGGCGGGCCAGGAGTATGACAGCAGGGGGACGCGGGTTTCCGTCCGCGGTCCAGGTCACGCGGTACTGCGACCGGAGTCCGAATAAGGAGCGCGCGCAGGAGCGTTACAGCTTCTGCGACTGTAACAGTAACTGTGCCTCGCGCTCACTGCCCCAACCGCCATCGATCAATCTCAGCCTCGCACTCAAACTCCGCCCTTCGCCCGTGAATTGGCTGTTCCCCACCTCCAGCTCGCAACTGATTGGCTGAGGGCGTTGTAGTTCTTCTTAGAAGGGGAATGGCTGTCAACTACTACACAGTCCCAGTGTAGAGGAACTCTAACAGCCACTTCGGAGACGCGAAAGGTAATTTCGACGACCAATTGCAAGTCGCCGTAGGCCACTCTCCATGGCAGCCATTGGTTGCTGCGGAGTAGGAGCCCGCAGCGGAACCTGACACCTTCTGCTCTAGTGCCTACTTGCACAGGGCAGGGTTGTTAACGAAGCCTGCGAATCTTTCCCCCTCCCCCTTATCTAGTGCGGCCTACTGCCAAGGCATATCCTGAGGGAGGTCTAGTCCTGGAGAAGGCAGCGCAGCTCAGTTGTTGACAGAGGCACATGCTTCCCCAATCCCCCCTCGTGAAGAGCACAGGAGCAGCCAGCGCTCCGCCCAAGTCACAGATCCACTGACGTGAATGTCCCCAGTCCTTCCAGACCAGATGTCTTCAGACCAGATGTCTTCAAGCTGGGCAGGAGGAGGTGTTCTATGCCATGCGTTTCTCGCTTTACGATGTGACGGCAGCGTGGTCAGTTCATACCTGTTGGAGGTTTTGGTGGGGGCGTCAAACATTAGCATGTTTTTGGAATACGAAAGAGCGCCGTCATAAAATCCCCCACCATGCGAGCAGAAAAAGGGAGCCACTTGCGCCCGCTCCCATTAAAAAAAAAAAAAAAATCACTAGCACAAATATCTTTGGAAAATTGTGCGCCTTGGACCATTTTCATCTAGTTCTACCAGAGCCAATGTAGAACGCTGTACTTTGGGGGCCAAGAGGGTAAAGGAAGGAAAATGAGTGATACCAAACCTGACGGACCTTATTGGAATCCTTGTTGGCCGTCTAACACTTAGAGGTCAAATTTGATGGAGAATATAGTTCTACTAGATCCCGACTCCTCTATTCAACTCCAAGCCTCTTTACAAACTTTCCCAATGTTCACAATCACCATGGATTTCTGTTACTCATGCCCGACCAAACACCGACCTGGTTGTTAAAAGCTTCAGCTTCAATCTCGGCTTCTGTACACGTGTGCAACAACTCCTTATCACTAAGTTCAGCCAAGAATCCTAACATTTATGCATTTGTACTTTTTTTTTTATCACCATAGCATACACTCTCAGGTGTATCTTTAATTGAATTCAAGAAAACTACACATCTGGAGTAATGTTATAAGAACAAATTAGTAGGTTTTCTTATTATTGCCTTGTCTTATGACTTCTTGCTAGTCTGTCAAACTGTTCTTTTGGCACTCAAGTCCTCATATACTACAGCCTTTTAAATGATTGACGCTATAAGAATTAAAGACACTCCCTGAGTGCAAAGCCAGCTATGCCAGGCCGATTAGGAACTGTTCCTTCTGAACTGTCCTAAGGTAAACAGTATTTGAATGATCCCACTTTTGCATATTTGGTGTGATAACAATATTTAATAAAGGCAGCTTTGGATGCTTGCTCTTAATTAAGTAAACAACATTCCAGAAGTCTGAGTTATTGGAATATATTGTGGCAAAAAACAACTTTTCTATACACCTTGCACTGGAGTTAATCTAAAACATGCACATTTTGGAGGAAAGGCATGTTGAGCACAGGATAGTGTAGATTGTATTGTATTGTAATTGCATTTATATAGCGCTTACTACCCCTGACGAGGCGTCAAAATGCTGTTTCGGCGAGTTGCACTCTACTCCGGAACCCATAAAGGATTAGTGGTGAATTAAAATAGTGAAAATATGAAAGTAATTTGAGTGGTGGATATGTTAGTCAGTTATTTGGATTGGGAAGGATAGAGGAGGGATAGAAGATGGAAAAGTAGAGCTTTTGGGGTACAAGGAAGGAAATAACATCATAAATTGACAATTAATGAAAAATACTTTTATAGGACAAGCAGCAAAAGTATACAGCAATTCTTCAAAAGCCTTACTTGAATCCATGAAACAATGTCCATGTCAAGAACAGAATAAACGCAAACCTTACCAGAGCTGGCTAAAATGTTGACAGAAAGGACCCCTACATTGTCACCATTGACTACGGGAGGCTCTCGATTTAACACATGACGATTCTTCTTCCTTCTCAAGTGTTTCAATGCTTCTGCAAACCTTCTGTCCCCTGCATATTCCCAGATAATCCATAGATATTTAGCTCTCATTACTTTTGAAATTGCACCAGCAGAAGAATTTAGCAATTTTGAATTTATTCTACAAAGTGCAAAGATTAAGGCGGATGCTTTGTTTTAAATGTAGGCTAGATTAAATCTTGGAGAGCAACCATCAGTAAGCCAAACACTTACGTATGAAGATGTATAACTCAGAGTGAAAGAACGGAGTTGCCAATATTTTTTTGCTATCTTGTTATATTTCCCAAAACGGCATGACTTGTTTTTGATTCGTTTGCCATCAGTCTATTGATTTGATTATATATATGCAATTTGTTTAGTGCTCTGTAGACCAACAGCAGTTTGATCAGATCATCAGCATATCAAAGTATTTGAATCTTTTGAGTTCCAATCCTGGGAGGAAATTATCTGGATGTGGAGGGAAACATCCGGAACAACGAGGCCAGAGCCACGAGTTCCGGAAGCCCGCAAGCCAAACAACGACTTGCCCGAACAACGACTTTGCCTTAACCACGCATGTACATGGTTAAGGCAAAGTCGGTCTAGTGTTCGGGATGGGCGGGTAGAGAGGAGCGTCGAAAAGCGAAGAGGACAGGTAAGAGGGGTTTCAGGGTAGTTTTCAGGGGGTGGGGGGTTCGGAGTAGTTTTTAGAGGGTGGGAGGTTCAGGGTAGTTTTTAGGGTGTGGGGGGTTCGGGGTGGTTTTTAGGGGTGGAGGGGTTCGAGGTAGATTATAGGGGGTGGGGGTTGGGGTAGTTTTTAGGGGGTGGGGGTTCGGGGTAGTCTTTAGGGGGTGGGGCTTCAGGGCAGTTTTTAAGGGGTTGGAGGGGTTCAGAGTAGTTTTTAGGGGTTGGGGTAGTTTTTAGGGGGGTGGGAGGGATTCAGAGTAGTTTTTAGGGGGTGGAGGTTCGGGGTAGTTTTTAGGGGGTGGGGTGTTCGGGTAGTTTTTAGGAGGTAGGAGGGTTCGGGTTAGTTTTTAAGTGGTTGGGGGTGTATTTAGGGCTCGGGGAGAGGGAGGGGGGCGGTAACCTTAGCCATGGTTAGTCGTTTACCATGCATGCCTTTACCACGAAAATTCGTGGTAAAACAATTCGTGGTTAAGATGCGGTCGTTGTAGAGACCCCGTTGTAAAGGTAGGTGGGGTTGTGGAACTCGTTGTTCCGACATACAACCGGCTGTGGAAAGTGCTTTGCCAATTTTTGCTACGTAAAGACTAAATATCAAAGGAGCCAGGAAACATCCTTATTGGAGCTCTCTGTTTGAGTATATGTGGTCTGAAACCAGATGACCGTTTCCAGCTTTAACTCTTACCCAGATATCAGAGTAGAATGAACTAATAGCTGTTAGTAGGACAGGGGGAATACCCCATTTCTAAGCCCTTAGGATTTGACAGTCCACCCTGTCAAATGTAGCAGTAAAATCATTAAAACAAGCAAATACTGGGACTTTATGTAAGAGTAGAATTATGAGCCATAAAGTTCAGGATCAGATTGTAATCTGTGGCATTGCAATTAGATCTAAACTCTGTTTGAAAGTATTGAATTAATAATTTTTGCTCTGCCCATCGTTCTTACTCTCCTAAGAGAATCATGGCATCCGCCTTCGTCTCCATATGTAAAAGCGTGATTGAGCAATAGCAGAATCAGATCTTTCTCCCTTCTTATGAAAAGGGTGTAGAATAAACTCACGCTAAGAATCTGGCACATGTGCCTGTTGAAGCACTTGCATGATACAGCTGGAATAACCAGTGAAACTGGCAATCGATATTAGATTTAAATAAAGAGCCCGGAATCCCATACAGGCCTGGAGTGCTGTTGGATCTAATTCACTTATGTGCCAAATCTGTGGTTTTGAAAACAAATCATTAGAGGGGGTGGGTTAATTAGAATCTATTCAGTTATATGATCATAAGTATGTGTATTAATAGTAATGGGTGATATCAGCTATGTAATAATGGGTAGTTCTGTGTTTTTCTCAATCTAGTAGGCATAACCCATTTCTGTGAGCCTTACTGTTATCTAGGTTATTTACAAATTGCCAAAATATGGCCTGATCCCTCTGCCTTGAAAACGTATATACTAGTGATCACTGTTGATCAAGATAATGCTTTTTCTTTTCCAACAATAATCTGTGATAATTTCTTCTCCACAGACTGAAAATGGCTTGAGAGATTTAACTAATTCTTTTTTGTAATTATAAGGTGGTCTAATCTCAGCTCTAAGTGCTTTTAGGGTAGGTGTAATCCTCCAAGCCTTCCTTTTTTTTTTTTTTTTTTTTTTTTTTTATTGGGCATATCCAGAAAATATAAATACAGATACATACAAATTCATATAGAATGGAGACAATTTAAAGAGTAAGAAAATCGTTGAGAATTTAGAAATTTAGAAAATTTTACACATAAAAAACCTATAGATAGTAAAAAAAAAAAACAGAGAAGATCAAGAAAAAACAGCAAACATTTCATTACAGTTTACCCAGGATTATCAATTAACAATTAAAATGCATGGAGAAGCTCGGCTAGTTCATCCTCGCATCTCTACTCCATTCAGCCATATGCGCCCAGATCTTCCTCCCCCGAGTCCTGGCCTGTCTGCCTCTACAAGCATATATGGACAAAGGTAGGAAATGCAGGAAATACAGGAAACGCAGTTGCAGATGGAAGGGACTCTGGGGTACAAGCAGATAATCACCATACCCTGAGTATGCAACCCCAGGAGCAACTATCTAATGCCGATTTCAACCCAGTCTCTGTCAATCGTTCACTAGAAGCTAATGCCAGTAGCAACATTGACTATGAATGCCAAACAGAGCTTGACAAGGAACCTAGTGAATTTTTTTTTTTCTGTATCTGACGGCGATGAGTGGACAGAGGAGTCATCAGCTGATATTACAGACCTAAGCTATAGTGATGAGGAAGAGGCAGGTGGTCCCAAATGTAAAACTGTTCAGAGGAAAAAGAAAAAGATGCACGGTGGAAAGGAGTTGGCTTGGGATTATACCCCGACGAATCAACTTTCTAATCCTATGCTCATCTCCCAATCTGTTTCTGACCCATCCGAGTCAACCTCCCCAACTCTAGAGACTATCTTTCAGGCTATCTCCATGCACCGCGAGGAAACTCGCCAAGACAGTCGCAAGGCACAGCTTGCCATGCGCAAGATGCAAGGGGTTGTCCGAAAACTAACGAAAACCTGCAGTTCATTTGGGGAATGCCTAACCGACCTCGAGTCTAGGATAGTCACCACGGAAAATGATGTTGCCTCAACCCACGCGATGGTGGGATCCCATGAGGGACAGCTAGTGGATGTCAGATGGAAGCTGGAGGAGTTTGAGAATCGCCAGCGGAGGAAAAATTTGCGGGTCCTCGGGGTTCCCGAGGGGGCTGATATATGCTCATTTGTGGTTGATCTGTTTTGAGACTCTATGCCGGAACTAACTGGCTGGAACTGGGCTCTAGAGATCCAACGTGCTCATCGGGTCCCCTTTGTCCAGAAATTGCCTGTAAGGGCAGGAGCTCTTCCCCGTGCCATCCTGGTTTATTTTGGCAGTTTTCTGTTACGTCAGGCCGTGTTTGAAAAAGCTCGGCCCGACGCTAAAAGGTCCAGAAATGAGATTACTTATTTTGTTCGCCCAGATTTCTGCCACTCCACTGTTGAAAGGCGGTGGCGATTGCGGCAGCTTATCAAACCGTTCCAAGACAAAAAGGCTCAAGCCTTTTTAAATAATCCAGCTCGTCTAAAAGTGATTTTTGAGGGGCAAACAAAGTTTTTTATGTCAGAAATAAAGGCTAAGGAATACCTGGACGGGCTACCCAACTAGAGACGAGCTAACAAACAAAATGAAAATGTAACTCGCAATTGTAGTATCTCTTGGGAGCACTATGGTGAGGTATTAATGAGTTGGGAACTCTGGCTGTTGGAAGCAGCGTTTAGTTAAGGTCTTTAGAATTAGGGCTCTCACACTCAGTATGTGTAGCACATCCATCACGATCAGACTCAAGATTGAGTCTGCATGCCTCATTTGGGGAGGGGGGAAGTTGGTGGGAAGCAAAGTGGGGGGGGAGGGAGAGGGGAAGGTGGAGGGTTAAATGCGGGGCGGAAAAAAGCACATCCAGAAATTGTAATAAAATAGGGGGACAACCAAGAGGGATAAATCAGTGGTATAAGGAGAGGCAAGTATCTAATAATGGAAAGAGGTCGAGAAGGCTTCATGGAGGAACTCAGGACCGTGAGCTTAATCTAAGATGGGGAAGATAACTATTTGCTCATGGAATATTGCGGGGTTGAACGACGGGGCTAAGAGGATAAGATATGCCGAACTCGTTAGACTACACCCCACCGATATAATATGCCTACAGGAGACACACATTCCGTGGGGGAAAAGAGAAGTATTGAGAATTGCAGGATATAATCTGTTGGCGTGTACTACCCAGACATCTAACATACGGGGTGTGGCTATTTTAGCAAAGACTACCATGGGAATTGCCAAACGGAAATTAGTGGATGCGTTGGGTAGATGGGTAATCATTGAACTGGTTATGGGCGGTACGGTGTGTGCAATTTATGGCTCTAACCAGGATGATCCTCAGATATTCGAGGATTTAGAAGTAGAACTTGCCACCTGGCCAACCCCTCTGATTTTTTGTGGGGACCTGAATATTTCTCTGGACCATGGGTCAGGGGTGTATATGGGTCGAAGGCCCAGGGTCTATAGGGCATTCAATTCTTTAAAAACTAGTCATGGCCTGGTAGATATCTGGGCTACAAAGAACTTTGACAATCCTGGGTACACGTACTTTTCCTGCCCACATAAAAAATACGTTAGGATTGATTATTTCTTTTGTACAAGGGATCTTGTTGAGCAAGCCGGGATTAAGAAACTCCCCAAAATAATTTCTGACCATAACCTTTTGATTTTAGAACTTGAAATAGCCAGTTTTAAAAGGCCACGGAGTAGATGGACTTTTGACAGGAAACTTCTCGTGAATAGCGAATATATTACACATATGAAAAAATGGGCACAGGAATTTTTCGATATAAATAGGTTTAGTGCTAGCAGGGGGGTCGTGTGGGACTCATTCAAGGCGGCTCTTCGAGGCAAGCCTATTTCTTTTGTTATTAGGTCAAAAAAGCAGCAGGAATTAAAGAACCAACAATTGATGCAAGATCTAGCTAGGGCTGAAGAAGAGCATACCTCGCTGATAGCACAGGGACTGGAGGGAGATTTAACCCAGTATCGAATAATTGTACTGAAAGCAGAGCTCACTAACTGGCTAAGTCAGAAATCAGCTGAGGAGTATCAATCGCACCGTAATAGTGTTTATGAAACTGGAGAACAAGTTGGCAGGAGGTTAGCGCTTCGTACTAGGCAGAAGACAGCGTTAAATGCTATATCTTTGATTAAAATAGATGGGCAAGCCTATACCGATCCGGAGGACATAATCAGAGAGTTTCAAAATTATTACCAGGTCCTATATCAAGACGACATTAATAAAAGTCGAGAAGAGGTCTCTCAAGGTATGGCAGGGTTGTTTGCAGACATCATTATTGGCGATGGGATGGATAGGCTCACGAGTGAGGAATTGGAGGTAGAAATTACATTTGAAGAAGTTCAACTAGCATTGTCAGGGTTGGCGTTAGGAAAGGCGGCGGGCCCGGATCGTATACCTCTCGAGGTTTATAAAATCCTGGGATCAGCCATAACACCTTTGCTTTTAGATCTGTTTAGGGGTGTACAATACAGTGGACCCTCCCCCCCGAGTCTTGGAAAGAGACCGCCATTGTAATCTTTCCTAAGAAAGGGAAACCGGTTGATAATCCATCTTCCTACCGGCCGATCTCCCTGATCAATTCTGACACAAAAATTTACTCAAAAAGTTTGGCTAATCGGCTAGGGAGGGTCATAGAGCATCTGGTTTCCCCATGGCAGCATGGGTTTATCCCGGGCAAAGAAACAGCGGACCATACCCGTAGAGTTATTTCTCTCTTTGACATTATGTCCGGGGTGGGGGATCAGATGGCTATGATCCTTCTCGACGCAGAAAAAGCCTTTGATCGGGTGTCTTGGGAGTTTCTATGGCTGATATTGGAACAGAACGGTATTGGCCCTCAGTTTGTAAAAGCTATTAAGGCAATGTATTATCAGCCAATAGCCCGACTACAACTATTGGGGGGGGAATCTGGCAATATTAAAATATCAAGAGGGACTAGACATGGCTGTCCCTGCTCCCCAATTTTATTCGCCTTATATATCAACCCCCTAGTTGATAAGTTGTTACAGACCCGGCGGATTACACCAATAATTACGGGTGGGTTCGAGACAAAAGTATTGGCTTTCGCCGACGACATTGCGGTCTTATCCTCCAACCCTGCTGAGGCGATTGAAGAAATTGGCAAGATTGCTGAGGCATATGGTCGTTTTTCTGGCTATGCTCTGAATGCTGGGAAAACAATAGTATTATGCACGGATTACCTTGATTTTAATGACCCTAGGAGAGCAACTTCAGCAGTGTACCTCGGTGTCCGAATAAGTGCCAAGGTGGATGAAAGCAGCAGAATCAATTTTGAACCTTTGATTAAAAATATAGGGAATGAACTAAGGAGGGTTAACAGGCTGCAATTGTCTATTATTGGGAGGGGGAATTATTTAAAAATGACCATACTACCGAAAATATTGTATTTGTTTCGTTCTATACCACTGGCCGTAGATGATAATTTATTGAGGGCACTGGAAACAATTTTTTCTAATTTCATATGGCAATATGGGAAGGTCAGAAGAGCACTGAAATATTTAGCACTGCCCCAGGACAGGGGAGGTCTTGCAGTCCCTAATATTATGCTGTATTATTGGGCAGCCCTTTTATATCAGATGACTACCCTGCTATCGGTGAATAATACCAAGGAACCAGTGCAGGGCCCAAAATACCCACAATTTATGAGCTTTCGATGGGGAAGGAAGCTTCTGGGCTGCTATTGAGACAATTGGAACCCAGCTACTATAAGAAGGTGCGGTTTAAAGTAATCTATGGCTCATGGAGAATTTGGAAGCAGGTCTCCAAGGTTATGGCAATCCCAAGAATCTCTAGATATACCCCTTTATGGCGATCACCACTGTTGCCATACTTGGCCAACGATGATATGGGGAAAAAGTGGGAAAAATATGGGGTAGGAACAATAGGGGATTTCTGTGGGGGAGAACAAGATGCTCAATTCTTTAGGCTACAGCGGGTGTTTGGCGTTCTAGACAACCAATATTTTAAATTTGTCCAGATTAAGAATGTCCTCACCACATGGAAACCTAAGATTAAATTGGATGAGATACCGCTTTTAGAAGCGGTAACCAGGGAAACGAGCAGAATTAGGGACTTTTATAAAAATACTTCTTGATAAAAGCCCCGACGATCTGGAAAAAACTGAAGCATCTTGGGTAACGAAACTGGGCAACCCCGATGTGGATATTTACATGAGCCTCTCCTAATTGCAAAAATTTTCTTAGCCTCGAATCTAAAAGCTCAAATTTATAAAACGATATTTAATCTTTATTTTACCCCTGCCAAACTCTATCAGTGGGGAAGAGGGTTGATGACAAGTGTCCTAGATGTGGGTCTGGACCTGCCACTCTGATACATATGTTGTATGGCTGTGACAAACTGGCCTTACTTAAAGAAGGCCTGTTAGGCTTTTGGGAAGTATTGTTCGGTTTTAGACCAGAATTAACCCCGACCCTGCTGATTCTCGGATATGATAGTACTCTGGGTCTTAACACCGAACAAGAATATGGTCTGTTTCTGGGGGCAGCAGTATTTAGGTTATTATTGGCCGCAAGATGGAAAGATACTGAGCCACCAACCTTTTATATGTGGCTTGCTAGGTTCCTCGGGATATACAAACAAGAGATGTCCATATTTGCTTGTAGAGTCAGACAGGCCTCCAAGCCTTCCTTATGTAACCCTTGGTCTTTGTTTTCTTTTACTGGTCAGAGTATCAATAATTTAATGACCAATTAACAAAGTGACTGGGAATGATTCAGGACAAGTAAACTGTCAAATAGCTGTGTCTTTTTATGAGATTATGCCACTCTTCTAATTTCTTTATACAGACTGGTTTCTATTTAAACCTCTTCACTTTACCTGTTTTTTTCCACATTTTCTACCGCTTTATTGCATTCCGCCCAATTTAAAAAGAAGTCATTGACTAAATAAAGGGGCAAATTATCAGTTTAATTCCTCTGCAGAATGGTAAAATCTGTGCAGGTGGAAAGTAACAACAGAGAAAGAAATATATAATCTAATGGACGGACAACAATAGAAGTGGTGTGATATGTGTCTGCTTATGTCATTTTAAATGCAACACTGCGTGATAAAGAATGAAGGTTGAAGGATTGACAACAATGGTTATCTTCAGGCCTTCTTGAGTATTCTGATCTAGCAATTTAATATCATGGACTTTGCTGGGTGGGGAGTCATTACATTTATCCAGTAGATTAAGATTGAGATTGAAATCACCAGTTATGATAACTTCACGATCAGAGTATTGATACACAAAAACCTCAGTTGTTTTGCTGAAAGTCAGGCTTTTCCCTCTTCGGTCACCTTTGTTTACATTCAATAAAACATAAATTAAAATAATGAAAATTCTTTTATTGTAGAAATTACAGTGATTTAAAATAACTGCCTGTAACAATATACAGGGCTGATCTATCAAAATAATGTTGGTTTCTGTCGAAGCGTAAATATATACAAAGAGGCTGCCTGATGATCTACCAAACTTATTTGATTTAACTGCAGGGATACATATTCATGGTGTAATTTGATTGGCACAGGTGTGATCCTCCATGTTTCCTTTAGGCATAACATATCCCAATTCAAGATAAAGGTCAAAGTGCATCTGTTTTGCAGCACTTTTCTTAGCCTTGCAACATTCGATGAAATGAAAGAACATGGGGTAGTAGTACGTTGTTCCTATGTGGTTCGAATTCGGGCTGGGCTGGCAGTGTTGGTTTGGATTAGCCTTTAATGTGGATGGCAGCCAGCTCCAGTGCCCTTGATTCTCCATGGCCATTAATGAAAATTTGCTGCATAGTCTACTCTGCACTTTGCGAAGTTGAATGCAAAGAGGATATCGGAAGTTTATAAAGGCATCGGAATGACAGCAGTCAACCTTGAGGATGTTTTTAGGGCTTGAGTCTCAAGTTATATCTGGCAACTTTTCACATAGTAATCATAAAACATATATTGAGCGTTTTTTTATTGTTAATGTCTATAACTTTTAACGTCTCCTAATAAAACATATATTTTGCGTTTTTTATTGGTAATGGCTATGACTTTTAACGTCTCCTAAACCTCAACTCAAAAAACTTGACCTGTCTTATCAATGAAATTGATTTCTTTAATCTAGGTTCCATCTACATAACAATGCAAATGTTTGCAATCCTGACTAACTTCTTCACTACCACAATCTTTAGGCATTTCTGAAAAAACCCTAATAATCAAGAAACCATCCGTTTCTTTCCTTTTAAGTTCCAAACTTTGTCAAACATGTAGTTCCTGAGCAAGATACCAGAAAATAGTCACCCAGCTTCTCAGACAGTAGCTCATGTTCAGTCATCTCTTAGATGCCTACCAACGTAACTTCCACTTATTTAAAAGTCACACTATCCCTCCTTTTCACCTTTAGCCAACTCGTTACTTGCTGCAACCCTTTATTCAATGATATGGAGTGTTTCTTTATTTCCTATGTTTTTAAAAGGCTAGGATTAAGGGGCTGATTAGGATGGCGGCCGGATTTTCGTCCGCCCGCCCGCCACCCTATCGTAAACGGGACCACCCGACAGGCTGTCGGTGGTCCCGACAGAGGCATTACGATGGAACCGCCACCACGGCGGTCGCAATGCCTATCTTTTGCACTGCGGCAGGTGCTGTTGGCTGCAGCACACGCCACAATGCAAAAAGGGGACACATCACATATCCCTGCACTACGTGGCAGGCACCCTGCGATGCCTGCCACATTGTGCAGGGATATGTAGGGGGGCATTGTAGGTGCCCCTCACAACCCACAGCTTATGGCAAGGGGGAATGGGGGCCCGCTACAGGCCCCCAAAGTCCCTTTCCACCTGCTTTTTCATGGTGGGTTAACCGCCATGAAAAGGGGGGTGGAAAGGGACATCATAATCCCTAGGCCCTGCCACCATTGTAGGGATTGGATGTCCCTCCGATGCACCGGCAGGCTCAAGGAGCCCGTCGGATGTGTGGCGGTCCGTTTTTCTGACCGCCAACCATCCGCCCACCATGGTAATATGGCGGGCGGATTACATGGTTCCGATAGCGGTGAGACCGCCACCGATGGGCTATCAGTGACGGTCCCACCGTCATCGATTTCGGCCCCTAAGAACTCAAGTCATTTTGTATGTAAATGCTTCAATTTGGAATTGATGGGCTGTCTGGTGTGGTAAAGTGATGAGTACTCGTTCCCAGGTTAATGGCTTAATACCGCATTGTTAAGAAAGCATAAAGTTTGTTGTGTTAGAGACTATACAACAGTCAAATGGACTGCACTTCCCACATCAAAATAATCCATCATCCTTGACATCTAGGTGCAACAATACCAACTCATTAAACCATGACAAGTAGTTTCCCTCTTTCTGCTGTCAATATGTGATATGTGCAAGAGGTCTACCATGATCCACAGGAACAGATCAACAAGGACACACTTCCACAGGACTGCAAATCCAGCTGCAGCATAGAAACAGCTTTCAGATAGTCAACAAGGCCATCTTCCAACCCAAATCTCCTGATCCTGCTTGACTTTTCTGTAGCCGTCAACAGAGTGCACAAACAGTCATTGAGCCACACTGTAAAGATGCAGGGTTTTCTCTGACAAAATCTTTGCAATGGTTACTGCCTCATAACTGCCAGGAGTTCGTACAGCCCATCTGATGTGAAGTATGCCAGGGGTCTACCCTCTTTCTCGTCACCTCTCTCTACATGGAACCTCTTGCATCACTGCTCTCTGACAACATCAAGATCTATCAACAGGCTGAAGATAATGTCTCCTCAACCAATGACATTTAGTGATTCAAAGCCTGTCTCAGGTTAATCCAGAATTTGATGTCAAGTAGCTATCTCAAGCTCAGCCTAACAGATGTGGAGTGCCTCCTTGTTGCCAACAGTCTCAAATAATCACAGATATAAGCATGGCTATTCAACATGAACGTAGATGGCTTCACCTATCAGCTGACACACCATTCCTAGGATTCACCATCAACACAGACCTCACCTGAAAAACATCGTCAGGAGAACAAAGGCAATTTTCCAGCTCTCACTCCTGCAAAAAGTGAATTTCTTCCTTCAGACACCGAATTCAGAACAGTGCATGACCTAGTCTTCTTCCGCCTAGATGAAAGCAGTGTTCTCCTCAAGAGCCTTCCTGACTCCACTCCAGCAAAACTTCAAAGACATCCCACATGCTACAGCTTGTCTTGTCCATCACTTGAAGAAATTCAGCCACATCACCACAACATTTTAGAATCTAGATTGCCCCCACCCCCACATGCTCACACCATGCTTAAGAGCAGCTGACCCACCTAAAAGGCAATTAAAAATGATAACCTGATATATCTGGCCAAGAAAGTATTCACCTAAGTTATACAATGTGTTACCTGGATCCAGGATATGATCAGACTTCAGACAGAAATGTGCTGGGAAAAAAAACTGAAGGCAGGCCTTGTCCGTCAACACCCACCGGATTTGGAGTAGTATTTCCACCAAAATCATATTTTCTCCCTTTCTCCTGCAATTCAGAAAGAAGCTAAAGGCACAAAAGTATCACACCTGTCACCTTCCTCTCTGTAACAACTATGAATCTTACCGTTTGGCCTTGGCCTTCGCACACGGCTCCGTTGCTTCCAAGCAGGATTTGTGCTATACAAATACCCACACATACATACACTTAAAAACGCTAATTTTCCTGGTAGTTCTCAAATGCTGATAGACTGTATAATCATGGCTAGCCCTGGAGCTATTCAGGTCCCAAGAGTTTCCATGAGGAGTCACATCCAGATGTTTGACATAAGCAGGGTCCTTTTAAACTCATTATAAAACATACCTAAAAATAATGCCATGGGTGTATGTCTCATTGCAAGAAGGGTAAAAGGTATGCAATCCCATCAGAAGCTTACTTTGAAGAGCTTTGTGCAGCTAAATCATCTTTTATCGTGTCCCCCATTGCCCCAGTCTGTTGAACTGGAAGGATAAAGGAACATTCTTTAATCGTTGTTTCTGACTATGAACCCCAGCTCTTCAGAGATGCTGCATTCAGTGTCACAAATTGCTATAGAACATATTATGAAACAATAAATGTTTCTTGGTTCATAATATTCAGTAATAACAGCTATCTAAAGATCAAATGCACCTGTTTCAAGTTCTTGAATGGTGCCACCAAGACCAATAAGATGTAAACGTTGTGATTCTTGGCTTATTGGTAATCTTCATTTTACTGTGCCCCTCTCTTTCCGGTTGGCTTAAGCTTCGAAGTTTGCTTACTTAGATACATAGAGGCGTTTGAGGAATGGACAGTTAGTTGTAGCCAAGGAAGGACGATGGCCTTACCCATGCTGTTGTGTCGCATGGCAGTGATTAACCATCACATATTTGGGCTTTGTCTAGGCAGAGGGAGGCAGTGGTAATAGTCCTTCTCTTTCCAGCACATGAGAAAGGGCTTCAGAGAGCTCTTAAGATCGCAGCCTACATATCGCCCCCACCCCCTGCACCCCACCCGCCAAATGGTAGCTGGACATTTTCACCGGAGAGTATCCAGATGGCAGAATACTACGTGGAGTCTTGCTTTCCAGCTCTGAGTAGTTGGTTGTGAAATTTTGATAATCTCATTGTAAACTTGATTTGATCATATTGCGCGATCTTGGGAATCTGGCAATATTCATTGATATTTAAAAATGGAATCAAATGTATAAAATGACGCATATAACCAAAGTGCTATAGCTCAATTGAGAAATGCAGATAAATGCTCGCAAGTGGCCAAAATACATTATCTTGTCTGAATAAATGTACATTTCGAAAATAGCCATTTGCTCAGAACTCGACCTACCTCGCCAGTCCACAATCCCCTCCTCTCACCCCCTCCTCCCCCCCACCTACAAAACACCGTCTGGATTCGAGTTACATGTATTAGGGCGCTTTGATCAATGTGATCAAAACCTCCCCATGAAAAGAACCCTTTCGTGTTTTTGGGATTGAGGCTAACATAGCAACGCTGTGCGCTCCAGCAGCTGACCATCCGAGAACACAAAGAACAGCTGTTGTGGCGAGGACGTATCACCATTGACAATCGTAAGGGCGCAGTTTGGTTAAAAGTACGTTTGCCAAGTGGATTGAGCAATTTCCCCTGTCAGCGGGTGTGAAGTGGTTCTAAGTCTCCGACGCTTCGAGCCTCCACTCTCTCCTTACAAGTGCCACCATACTCAGCCTGGCATATACCCACCAGCTCAAGACGGCGGGGATTCGGCATGAAAAGCAAATATAAACCACCTTAAGTTAATCAATCTATTTCTATTTTTAGTCTCCGCGAAAACTCCTGGTTAACATCTTTAAACACATTTACCCTTTTTCAACATTAGAGGGCACTCTAATGTTTCATATTTTAAACAAAGGTTCACTGAATTATTGTGCTTGTAATAAAGTAGCATGGTTGAATTGATTGGACTGAAGCTGCATTGTTCGTAATTTATGCGGATCCTCGACGAAAGGTAACATTTAGACTTTGTCTGAGTCTTTGAAAAAAGTCAAATGGTGCTTTTACTGGAATACTTTTGGGCAAATAGTTCGGCTCCATGTTGTATTATCTCGTCTTTGTCTCCCTTGGAACATAATAACGTATCAACACTGCAGAAGACAGCAGTCCCCTGCACTCACACCGCACTGCTGTACAGGCTTTCTAACATCCTTTCTCACTCTGTAGGTCTGACTTGTTTACATTTTCCTTTATTTATTTATGCGCTTTTATATAGCGCGAACTTTACCCGAAGGTATCAGAGCGCTTTACAATAGAACCAGTTACATTACATAAGGACTTCAGAGTACATGAATAACATAAAATATACAGAGATAAACTCTAAAATCACATAAGAATGGTAGTAAGTACATGTCTACTACAGATACTAGTGGTTAGAGTTACATATATACAAGTTGCAAATTCACTCAAGATTACATTTTAAAAAGAGTTGAAGCGATTGGGGTTGGACAATAATATATTACATATTTACAGAGCATGATCTTCTCGCCAATGATGGGGTTCTTGCAGTGCTCGTTCAGCCAGCACTCACAGGCGGTGATCTTGGGCCTGGAGGGCTCCCCAAGCTGGTTATAGCCTTAGGGACAGGCGGATCCGTGCCACAAAGTCAGGCCTCCTTCCGGGCTCAAGCTCCCACAGCGCCACTGGGTCCCGACCTCCACGCCGCAGGGTCTGTCCTCGAGGCACCCCTGAGGGGGCTCTCCTCCGACTCCATCGCTCCTGCCGCTAGTCTCAGGCTCCAGGCCTCTCTCGGCAGCAGGTCTCCGGTGCCGATGGGTCTCCTAGTCACAACTATCCTCTGCCATCTTGAGGGCCGCAGGCGCCTCTGTGGCCATCGGACGCTGACTGCCAAAACCAGCGCTGGTCATTGCTCGGGACACAGTACTCAGCACTGGGGGGAGGGTCCAGAGGGGTTCCATTGGAGCTCACCGGTGCTCCCCAGGACCTTATCGTCTGGAGCATTGTATCGGGTGGGGGACTCAGGTGGAAGCTCACCCTGTGAACCTCCCGCCGGAGCACCGGAAGCTCTCACAACATAACAGTATTACAGACGGAAAAAACGCACACATTGGTACCATGGCTAGGGCATGTTCAGTTTGCCTCTTTCTTTCAGGGCCTTCATGGTAACCTTTGTTTCTCAAATGCTGCTTTGGCGGCATCCCCTAGACTAGAATTCTCATTCCAGTGCATGAAACAGCAGGATAATGATTTACTTTGAGGGTTCAGAATTACTATTCCCACTCCAGTCTACACAACAGCAGTGAAAGTGTTTGACTTTGAGGGGTCAGAATTACTATTTCCACTCCAGTCTACACAACAGTAGGGAAAGTGTTGGGCTCTGGAGGGGTCAGATTTACTATTCCTAATCCAACTTGAGCATTTGGACTTTGGAGGAGTTAGATTTACTATTCCTACTCCAACATAAGCAACAGTAGGGAAAGTGTTGAATTTTGGTGGAATAAGAACTACTATTCCCACTTCAATGTACAATGTAAGCAATAGTAAGGGAAAATGTTAAACATTAGTAAGCAAAGATTTAAATTTCCCTATCCTTAATTAACTAAAAATAAATTTCATATATATCAAGTAAATCAACGTAAAATATATTTCCATAAACACAAAAAGTTACATTTCTATCATTTATAAACATTATTAAAAAGTAAAAATACAAATTTAACATATACAATTTTGCATAAAATTATTAAAAAATAGATTTAAAATTCTTCCCATCCTATTACCCTAAAATTTCAACAACTGCAAAAAAATTAGCGACAGAAAAAAAGAACACACATTCTTTCTTAAAAATAATATCACTATAAAAATAATTATTTTACAACACACCTTAAACATATCATTAATTAATATGCAAATTGTTGAAAACAATTAAATAATTAACACTATCAATTATGTAATTAACAAATACAAAAATTATTGACATATTTTTAAATAACCGTTTAACTAACTAATAAAAACATTTTATAAGTAATTAAAAAAAATCTTTTTAAAAAGTCCGACCGTGTTCTCCAACAAACCCAACAACCTGTCAAAAAACAATTGACATAAAATAAAAAACATTAAAATATATTACCAAACTAAAAACACACTAAAAAGATTTACACATACTTAACATTGAATAATAACAACTTATTAAAACAAAGAACAAATAAAACTCCACTAAATGATTAAAAATGGATATAAAGGCTTATAAACTATCTTTTTAACTTGTATTTTGTGTCCTACAACTTTTTGACATCACAATATTGTTGACATAATATTTGTTCCTCACGATATTTTTTAAACATTATTTTGGTGGAATACCCCTTTAACAACCACCATAGTCTATGGCAGTAAGCTATAATGCTATATTAACTAAAAGCAGACCACAACAACCTTTATAAATAGAGGTTAATGAGAAATAAGAGAATGCCAATTTATAATCCTAACTCCAGCTGCAATTTTCTCAAATGATAATTGCCTCTCTGGGGTGATGTTATGTACTGGCTTCGATAAATGCTGATACCCCTGGAAAAGGTATTGGGGGCTGATAAATAAGCATAAGCACAAGTTTTCCTCACCCACCTATTTGCATCCAGGTGCAGCAGCACCAAAATCCACCTCCCAGAGCATACTGTTTCTTACCCTTAAATTTAGGCAGGGTTGACCTGTCAAAAAATGGAACCTGAGGCATTGGAAAACTGAATTATAATTGTAATAATTGCCTATGTGTATAATCATAATCACATTTTTAAAAATCTCTGTAATATGCTGATATATCTCAAAAACTGATTTCAAGTTTCGTTTATCTATTTCCTTGGTACCTTAGTTTCTGTTCTTGCATTTCAAACCATACATTGGTCTAGTATATGAGCAGTAACTGTGAGGCAGCCTCCTTCGGATTGTCTTCCTCCTCTTCATCATGCTCAACTTAGTCCTCCGTGTAACAAATCTGATTATTATTTGGGGTGAGTAAGTAAAGTAAAATAAAGTTTATTTAAGTTTGATTGAATAAAATCATTACATAGGATAACATTACGACCCAATTTTCGTACAGGACTTTCGAAGTGCTTAATATAATTAATAATTCCTGAAGAACAATCCTTTATTGTCCATAAATCTCCTTATCCATTATGAGATAATCCCCAAAGTACATAAAGTTAAATTGCACATTTCCCTTATTAATTAAGACCCTCACTGGCATCCATGATTATATGAAGGTGCCAGTACACAAAGATTTGAAAACCCCTAAATTGTCAGGTACTTATTTATTTTAAGAGTTAAGTGGAATTTGATAAGTCTAAGCAAGTTCCCTCTCATGTAATTGTCTAAATCCACTTCTGCTGGGGAGGGCATTTTTGTTGTATGTCTGTATTTGCTGCATTTCGCTGTTCTTCTGCCACCGCTTTCATAAAGTTTAAAAAACGCCCTGATAGTTGATGTGATTCCCCTTTTAGGCAGCTGAGGACAGCATTCTTGCAAGATCTAATATTTAAATCTCAGAACATAGAGAATAGCCAGTGAATCCTCAGGGTTTTTAACGTGTCACAAACACATATGTCAGGGTGAACCCTCACAGTTACTAAATTAACCTGAGCTCAACCCCTTGGTAGTCATGGTACAGAGCAGAGAGGCTTAATTTCGGGCAATGTGCAAAGTATTTATGCGGTACCAAAGCAGCAATAAAGTCAAAATGCAAAACAATAAAAATCTCAAACCAAATTAGAAAAATAGAGTAACATTTAATAAGCAAAATGACAATAATCCAATTAGGGGAACCGTAGATATGTTTTAAAAAAAAGTTTTAAGTAGGAATAGTGGCAAGATGCATAAAGGGCCAATGATAGTGGTTGTGCTTGACCCGATAGAGCACAAGTCTGACGCACCAACAAGGTTCCTCCTGGTCAAAGATTTTACATTCTGACTTTAGTCCTTTAAGTCCTAATCCACCATGGGAGTACCCTTTTAAATCGCCCATTGGAACTCAAGGGAAGCACTTAGAGCAAGGTCCAGCCTAGGTCCAGTTGCCAGTGATCAGCTAGGTAGTTGCAGGATAAGGCCTCTTGTAGTTTCTTGTGTCCTTGTAGATTTAACAGGCGGTCAGCCTAATGACTCTCGGAGTCCACTTCTTTGTCATGGGTACAAGAGAGAGCAGGTCCAGACCTTCAGGGCTTTTTTCAGGTCACAGCAGGTTCAGTACTCTTCTGATCTTCCTCAGGTCCAAGAGTGCTCTGAAGTGAGTGCCCAGAGGTGCCACATTTATACCTGGTACAAGTGAGTGAGCAGGAATGACTCCTGGGTACTCCATAACCAATGGGGTAAAAGTTCAGAGGGTCAACCCTACCTACTTTGTGAATTTTCAAGATGGTGAAAGTCTTCAGCCACACTAATCTTGGGCTTTGAGGGCAGGGTGTGCATGTGTGGAGTTTACTATGGGAATCCTAGTGTCCTCCTACATCTAACTCTAAAATCCAGTTTGGGGCAGTCACTGTACCCACAATAAACCCAGAGACAGGAGTTGGTTAGAACAAAAGTACGGTTTCCAAGCAACTAGACAGTGGATACACAAGAATTGTTTTGCCATCCTATTTCCTTTCCTTTCAAGTGCACCCCTAGTGTTATATGTAAAACCCAGTAGACCTGTCGAGCAAGATTTGACATTCAAGCAAAATTAAATTTGACACTAGAAATGTCAATGGATGCTCAGAGGTTGAGAGGAGTCATCCCTTCCCATTCAGATCAGCCTATTGTTTAGTCCTGGAAAGCACTTTGCTCCTTTTTCACACCTATTCAAATGCTAATTATTTGCTGGCAGAAGTAGAAGAGCAAATGTAAATTTAGCTTTCAGGAACTTCAGGCAGGGAAAAACAACTTTCTTAATGTTACCATACCTTAATATTTATTAAAAATAGTTGTGTTCTTTTTTAGGCAATCCTATTCCTGAGATACAGTATTAGAATTGTTAATATGTACTCTGGTTTTCTACTCAGGACAGCTAGGCCTGCCACAGTGAAAAATAGCTTTTGGGTACTAGTGACTGTAAGGACATGTTAACATTAAATTTTTACATGTCCTACTTTTTACTACCATTCAACCTACCTTGTCGGTGACAGGCCTTAAAAGGAGTCACTTATTAATATTTAAAAAGGAGGGTTGGACCTGTCAAAAGGTTTCATTTGACAGGTCGAATTGCATTTTTTACACTGCTATAGAAAGGAATGCAAGACGTCGCTGTCTGGATGACCAACAGCTGCCTGAAGCTCAACGCCGAGAAGACAGAAGTCCTCGTCCTCGGTACCACCCCTTCTGCATGGGACAGCACCAGGTGGCCGACCGCCCACAGAAGCCCACCTACCCCCTCAGACCACGCCAAGAACCTCGGCATCGTACTCGACTCATCACTCACCATGAACCGACAGGTCAATGCCGTCACCTCCAGCTGCTTCCTCCGCAAGACCTTCAAGTGGATCCCCCCTGAGTCAAGGAAGACAGTCACCCACGCCCTCATCACCAGCAGACTGGACTATGGAAACGCACTCTACGCCGGCATCAACAAGTCCCTACTCCGCAAACTCCAGACAATACAGAACACCGCCGCCAGACTCGTCCTCGGCATCCCCTGACACGAACGCATCAGCCAACACCTACGAAGTCTCCACTGGCTCCCCGTGGAGAAAAGAGTCACTTTCAAAATCCTCACTCACGCCTACAAATGCCTACACAACAACGGACCCAAATACCTCAACGACAGAATCAACTTCCACGTACCCAAAAGAAACCTCCGATCTTCCAACCTCGCACTGGCCAAAACCCTGCACATCCACAGAGCCAGAGCAGGCGGAAGATCCTTCTCTCACATTGCAGCCAAGACCTGGAACGAGCTACCGGCAGACATCAGACGCGCCCCCTCCCTGAACACCTTCAGGAAGACCCTCAAGACCTGGCTCCTCGGCTAAACAGATCTGCGGACCCCCCCCCTCAGCGCCTTGAGACCCTCACGGGTGAGTAGCGTGCTTACAATTCCCTGATTGATTGATTGATTGATTGATAGTCAGACTACAGTCGTAGGCCTGAGGCTATGTTTTACATTTTCACGGAACTGGACGGTACAATAGGTGCTGCAGTCTGCTAATGATATTTAACTTACAGGCCCTGGGTACACTTTGTACCATATTCTAGGGGCTCATAGATTAGTAAAATATTCCAATTAGGAATATGCCAATTCTACCATTTTCAAAGGGGGAGCACAGGCACTTACTACTGGTTAGCAGGGGTAAAGTGAACACAGTTTTTTTTAAAAATCAGAAAAAAATAATGGGTCCAGCAAAAGGCGAAAAATCTGAGGTGATCGTGCAGAAAAGGCAGATTTCATGCACTCAGATTCCCCTTTCTCAGCTTGTTTCAGATTGCGGGGAGCCTGTGGTCCCATTCCCTCTCTGCCTTTTGTGCCTCTGTAACAGTGGCAGATTTAGCACAAGGAGGTGCTCAGTGTTCTAGTGGTGCTGGATTACTCTAGGGTGATGCTGGTGATTTTGGCTGAAGTACTTCCCTGCTGGGAGTTGGCGGAAGTGACCACCTGGCTCCTTCTCTATAAAGCCACCACTGCTGCTGTCCAGGTGATGTAAGATTCTTGCTCCATTTGCATTACCTGAACTGCTATGACCAGAAAGCCTCATCCGCAATGGGGACACTTCACACCAGGAATGATGCTGGGCTCCGCCAGGCAACATTCTGTGTACATCAATAGCACTACCTTATATATGTGCAAGCAAGCCAAGAGCATATCCTTCAGAACATTCCAGATATTTGGGGCATTCCAATTTTCCACCTTCACTCCACTCCCACTGGGTTCTTCTTCTCTGGGTTTTGAGCACACACATCCAATTAGTAGGATGGAATGGTTGCATTTACACTCCACCCCTCACTCAAACAAGACAATAACCAGGTTCTACTCTAAGTGCTGGGTTAATGTGGTTTTTATTTTATTACAATCACTGTAATACTACAGAACACTTAGTAAGTCCTTAAAACATATATTTCCAAAGTAGAACCATTATTTTTAACAACAGCAAAAGCAGCATATTAGAATTACAGTAGTTTATATCAGGATATACATTTAACAACACCTTGGCTTAAGTACTACATTGCCATCATATCCAGTGACACACAGGCAAAACCACCCGTATGCCAATTATTGGGAGGTGAACATGGACAACCACCCAACGTGAGAGGAGTCCTGGATCTGTCCCTCCACCCCCAGGCAGCCTGTTGGGTACTTAAGCCCTGCAGTGGGACAAGAGGGTAAAGTGCCTTACCCCACAGTGTCTCAAATCTTCACCTACATAACTGGAGAAAAGCACACCAAATGAAAATGTACAATGAAATCCTCCGTGTTAGTAAGTTATTGTTAGCAAAAACCTTTCTTCACTGATAGGTTAAAGAGTTTCTTCTCCATCTAATATGACCAAAAACAGTCACTAGACAAATAATCATTGTAAAGTACTTACAGTATAACTCCCTACTCAATTCTCTTAAATTATCCCCTCTGTTAAATAAATCATAAAAAAGAAAGCTTAGTGGGAGGAAATTTAAAGAATTTGTAAATGATAGCAGTGACGTCATGTCTGGGCTAGATTATCAGCAGAAAAGATTGGGATCCAAGGGGCACATGCATCAAAGTAGGGAATTGCGAATCCTTAATAGCGATTATTAAGGAATCGCTATTAGGGATTCGCAATTACCTATGCATGTAGGTTTCACAAAAAAAAATTGCGATTCCTACATATTCCTTAATAGCGAATTGCAAATTGCGATTCTCTATTAAGGAATGCCTTCCCATTCATTCCTCTGGGCCTAGAGGCCCATAGGAATGAATGGGAAGGCATTCGCAATTTGAGAGTACCAAATAAGTACTACGCAAATTGCGAATGCAATTTCAAGGGTGATAGGGGCCAAAAGGCCACCCTGATGCACCCCCAAAACAGGTAAGTTTGCACATGTGGCGCACATACATTCCCTAAGGGCATGTGTGTGCGCCACATGCATTCAGATAGCGCTACTGCCCGAGTCACTTTTGGTATTTGTATGCTTGTGCTGCTATATTTGTACTGTTGAATTTGCCCATGCCTCAATACTTTACTGCTTTTACGTTCTTTTAATCTCACCGGCCACCTGATCCCGGTCCGGTTTTATTTCCTGTTCGTCACTGATTGCTGTGACCAATCACTGTGAGGGAGGTGGGGCTAAGGCGGACCTCGGCTATTTTATGCCGGCCGCAGCGCGTGAGCGGGCGCATTCAGATAGCGCTACTGCCCGAGTCACTTTTGGTATTTGTATGCTTGTGCTGCTATATTTGTATTGTTGAATTTGCCCATGCCTCAATACTTTACTGCTTTTACGTTCTTTTAATCTCACCGGCCACCTGATCCCGGTCCGGTTTTATTTCCTGTTCGTCACTGATTGCTGTGACCAATCACTGTGAGGGAGGTGGGGCTAAGGCGGACCTCGGCTATTTTATGCCGGCCGCAGCGCGGGAGCGGGCGCATTCAGATAGCGCTACTGCCCGAGTCACTTTTGGTATTTGTATGCTTGTGCTGCTATATTTGTACTGTTGAATTTGCCCATGCCTCAATACTTTACTGCTTTTACGTTCTTTTAATCTCACCGGCCACCTGATCCCGGTCCGGTTTTATTTCCTGTTCGTCACTGATTGCTGTGACCAATCACTGTGAGGGAGGTGGGGCTAAGGCGGACCTCGGCTATTTTATGCCGGCCGCAGCGCGGGAGCGCAGCGGACGCGCGCAGCGGGCGCGCCGGCGGCGCGCCGAAGGCGCGCCAAAGGCAAGCCCGTCTGCGCCCGTCCGCGCCTGGACGTCGCCAGTCACCAATCACTCTGCCATTGTAGACGAAAACACATATATATATTCCCGAGATGAACTTATGACTATGAGACCTATAAAAAATACGGGTTGTCTTCCCCCCTCTAACCCTTCCATGGGTCCATTTTGCTGCAGGAATTGCGGTTTTAACTCCGAGGCAATTGCCTCTCTTTCCCCTACTCACTCTTCAGTAGTGGGGCAAGATATAAAACTGCTTAGTCTTAATTGCCGGTCTCTGGCTAAACATTATTTAGACGTGTATGATTTACTACAAAGCGATTTACCCGACGTTTTCTTTCTGACAGAAACATGGCTGTCAGTAGACACGGTGGCTGAACCAGGTCTTGCACTCCCCCAGGCTACAGTATTGTAACCCTTAACCGAGAGACAAGAGGTGGTGGTATTGCAGTTGTGTTCAAATCATGCTACACCTGCACACTGAGTAAGGAAACTGTAGCAGGCTGTGAGTGCGGGCGATTCAGAATTACTTTTAATCCTAATTTTACTATGTCGGGCATACTGGTCTATCGTCCCCCAGGCCCCTCTAAGGAAGGCAGGGCTGCCTTAACTGACCTAGTAGGTACCCTGGCTGTGAGATATGCCAATTTTTCTGTTATTGGGGATCTAAATATACATTTTGACAATTCCCATGACTCAGAAGCAGCTAATTTTTTGCGGATCTAGCAGCCTGCCAGCTGCTCCAATTGGTATGTGGCCCTACTCACTCTGCTGGTCACCTGCTTGATCCAGTCTTTTCGAATCTCCCTGGTCTCTCGGTTTCGACTCCCACTCCGCTCTGTTGGACTGATCACTACCTGATCTCTATGACGCTCTCTGGGGTAGTGCCTGCACGAAAGTCAGATCAAAAAAGTATGTTCCGCCGCCCTTGGCACAAACTTGACTTTGGCCAATTTAGTACTATCCTTGCTGCGAGTGTGCCCAGTTGGCCAGAGGACATAGACATGGCCAGCAAAGCTCTCGATGATTGGATTAGACAGCCTTTGGATGATATGATCCCGGTTACACAATCTAAGGGTCGTAGCACCAAAGCCAATCCATGGTATAATAATAATCTAGCCATTATCCGTAAATCGTGTAAACGATTGGAACGGGAGTGGAGGAGAGACTTTGACCCTACTCGGAAAGGTCATTACCACTCAGCCATCAAGAATTATCATAGGGCTGTTCAGAGGGCACGTGCTACCTATTTCTCTGAGGAGATCAGAAATAGCCAGAATCCCTCCAAGAAGATCTTTGCTATTATTAAAAATCTTAAAAATGCGGGGGCACCTGTGGTATCTGCGGTCAAATCTAATGAACAATGTGAGGACCTTGCCACCTTTTTTATAACAAAGGTGGACAATATCTATAAAACCTTTCCCCAGATAGTCAGCTTTGACTTTGAGGACCCTGCTCCCCCTGCCCATATATTGGCCACTTTTCCACCTATCTCTGGAGAAGCTCTTAGTATACTTTGCAGGAAGATTAAATCGGGCTCTCCCACCGACCCTATGAAGCCGGAACATCTAATAAGACTCTTACCTGTGCTTCTTACACCTCTGGGCCAGGTTATTAATCTATCCCTGACCATGGCCACAGTCCCAAGGACATGGAAGCAAGCTGCGGTTAAGCCGCTATTGAAGAAGCCCACTTCGGATCCGACTAGTCCTGAGAACTATCGCCCCATCTCTCTGCTTCCCTGGATTTCCAAAATATCTGAAGCCTACGTTAACACCATTGTCTCAGGCTATTTAGAGGAGAATTGTATACTGGACTCCTCCCAGTGTGGCTTCCGCCCCGGTCTTAGTACAGAGACCGCACTGTTAGCTGTGACTGAACACCTGAGAGCGGCTCTGGATGAGGGACGTACCTCGGCACTGATCCTATTGGATCTCAGTGCCGCATTCGATACGGTCTCCCACCAGATACTGATCCAGAGGTTGAAGGATGCTGGTATTGTAGGCCCAGCCTTGGCTTGGCTCACCTCCTTCCTCTCGGACAGGTCCTTTCAGGTGTCAGTTCCCCCTTTTTCTTCTAAGGTGCACTTTGTCAAACAGGGCGTCCCACAGGGCTCTGCTTTAAGCCCTACGCTTTTTAACCTGTATGTCCAGCCCTTGGCTGTGATAGCTAAAAGGAGTGGACTGACTATAGTGTCCTACGCTGACGACACTCAATTAGTTGTCGCCCTTTCCAATGATTGTTCAAATGATGCTGCTAGGTTTCGAAGTGGGTTGGCGGATGTCGCAGGGTGGATGACCACCAACTGTCTTCAGCTCAACGCCAGCAAGACCGAGGTCCTGCTGGTAGGAAAAGATCCTGAGCTTTGGAACGGGCATTGGTGGCCCACCACCCTGGGTCCGGCCCCCACTCCCAAACAGGTAGTGAAAAATCTTGGCGTCTGGGTGGACTCGGCGCTTAGTTTCCGAGATCAAACTAAGAGGGTAGCTGCGACCTGTTTTGGTATTCTGCGCAGCCTCAGGCCCATTTTGGGCTTTTTGACTCCTCTATCCGCCAGACGATAGTACAGGCTTCTGTGCTGTCAAGACTGGACTATGCCAGTGTGCTCTATCTGGGCACCAATAAGGCCGAGATCGCTAGATTGCAGAGGGTTCAAAATGTCGCCGCTAGAACCCTTCTTGCCATGCCCAGATGCTGTTCCACCTCCAGCATTATCCGGAGGCTACACTGGCTGCCAGTAGAGAGGCGAGTGGAGTTCAAGTCTCTCTGCTTCGCGTTTAAGATTCTGAAATACCCGACCCTTGGGGTATTATCTGATCTACTCTCTGCCTATATTCCTATGCGTCAGTTACGTTCTGCAGACCAACAGCTTGCTTGCATCCCTCGTGTGAGGAGAGCCCGCGCAGGTGGGCGATCTTTCCGCGTGATGGCGGCCAGGTTGTGGAATGGCCTTCCAAGCCAGATACGGAGCATGGACAACTACTTTGCTTTTCGAAAGGCTCTAAAGACCCACTTATTTCCTTACTAGGTTACCTGCTCCACTGACTGTTATTTCTATGTTTTTCTGGTTTCTTTTCTGCTCTGCTAGATGGGATTCTCGCAGTCAGTTGCTACTTTTGCTCTTAGCGCCGGGACGCCCCTTTGCTGGGGCAGCTGAGCGCTTTACAAAACTGCTTAACATAACATAACATAACATGGCACTTAGAAAAATGCAAAAAAGTGCATTTTTCTAAGGATTTGCAATTTACCACCAACTTGAAGTTGGTGGTAAATTGCGATTCCTTAATGCAGGGTCGCAATTTTTTCATGCTTCCTGCATTGCATTTAGGGAATCGCAAATTGCGATTCCCTAAATGCATTCGCAAAATAGGTAATCTCAAAAATTGCGATTCCCTATTTGGTGATGTGCTTTGGGCTTGATGCATCCGAAATGGCAAAATACTGGTCGCAAAGGGGCTGATTCTGCGAATCGGCCCATTTGCGACCGGTATTTTGCTCGATACATGTGCCCCAACCTTAAATTCATATTTGCTGTCTTGATCCTTTCTGGTTGTGATGTTACCATTCATGGCCCCTGTAGTGTCGCTCCAGTGACGTAACTGGAGCGACCGTGAGTGGGATGTTCAACTGTGTGCACCCCTGCGTGTGTAGCTGTTTTGGGTTGTGCTGCACCATGTGGTGCTTAGGCAATAAATACCCCCGGCCGGATGTGGCAGATAGACAAGACCCAGGCCGGGGCAGAGTTATGGGCTAAATCTGTGTCCGTGTCTTTTATTAACCAGGGCCTTTGGCCTATCCGCCTCCTGCTATCCTCAGAGCGGTCGCGGCCCCAATCAGGTACTGCATAGAGTAAACACAAAATTGGCGACGAGCGGGTGCTTTCTCTGCTGCCCCCGGCATTGTGTGGCGGGGGCCTACCATATGTGAAGTACACGGTGCTCGTGCCACGTGACCATTGAAGCCTGGAGCAGCCCAGCGTGAGTCCAGCAGTGAACAGGGGCCTCCCTTCTGACGTAGGCGTCAGACAGAGCCTCGGAGCAGATGGCAGGTGCTTTTCTTGTGCCAAAGGGGGAGGAACAAGACTGTGTATCTGTGTTATCCTCGTGGGGCTGAGCAAGTGAGTAAGTGCCCCATGCTGGCTGTGAACAGGCGAGTGATAAATAAAAGAGGAGATGTAAATGAGGAAATAAGAGGGCAGATCATTCAGGGGTGTGCATCCTCCAAACTCTGGAAGTGAATACTAGAAGAGTCCGGAAAGTCTCTACCGAACATGCTGACGCTAGGTAGGATGAAAGAACTCTCCAGAGCCTGCGCGGCTCACATGGAAGCGGCACTACAGACCCAAGTGAATACCGAACCAGTCAACAGTATCACTCAATACTCCAATGCTAAACAAGGTAGGAGAGATGGTACTAAACCTCGGACCTGTGGATACTGCTGGGGAAACAGTCATCGCCCCATGGAATGCCCTGCCAGAGGAAAACTCAATCATTTCATGGCAGTTTGTTGGTCAGGAAAATAGCGGGGGCAGCTCACCACTGTCAACGCTATCCCAGAAGTTAAGGAGAGATGCAGTGATATGGATGATGACGAAACTGGAGAACACACCATTCACTCTGTTTTCACCATCGGCAGTGCCGCCCAAACCACACGGCGCCTGCCGCAATGCCAGATACGAGTGGGAGATCACATCACCACTGCTGTGGTAGATACCGGGGCAACCGTTAATATCATGTCTGCCAAAGCCTACCACACCATGAGATCAGCCCCACAACTGCACCCCGCAATGATCAAGGTGTTCGCCTATGGCCAAGATAAAGCCCTGTTGATGCAAGGCAAGTTCAAAACTACAATATTGTATGGGTCCCACTCGGTCGAGTCCTATATATATTTTGCAGAGGAAGGCCATGGAATGCTCCTAGGCTGTCGGGCGGCTGAAGATCTTGGCATCGTAACTTTTGCTTTTGACATACATCAGGAAGCTTTAGCTCACTACCAGCAAATTTGCCACTGTCTTTGAAGGAATCGGGTGCCTGAAGGGCAAGGAGATCCACCTGCATATTGACCCGTCTGTGAGGCCAATAGCTCTCTGATATCGGTGCATTGTGTTTCATTTGCGACCTCTGGTAGAGAAGGAATTGGACAAGCTTGAGACTGAAGGCATCATTGAGAAAGTAATGGGACCAACACCGTGGGTATCACCGTTTGTGTTGACATAAAAACCTAAATAGCCTGCTGAAGTATGGATATGCGTGGTCATGTGCATCCCAATGTCGCAATAAAGAGGGAGAGACACTTGACACCTACTATAGACGACCTGATTGGTGAACTCAGCAGAGCCAGTTGGTTTTCAAAGCTGGATCTACGTTCAGGATATCACCAGCTCGTCCTGGATGAGGAATCTCGCTACATTACAACTTTTTCAACCCATGTTGGTATATGGAGCTACACACGTTTGAGCTTTGGGATCTCCAGTGCCGCTGAAGTGTTTCAAACCACTATTCAGGAACTTCTGGTTGACCTCCCAGGTGTTGTAAATGTCAGCAATGAAATTTTAATCTACGCAAAGACCATGCCAGAACACAATGCGAGATTGAAGAGGGTGCTCCAAAGGATTCAGGAGTCAGGCTAACTCTACATCACAATAAGTGCAAATTCCTGCAGCAAAAGTTACACTTTTTCGGATACGTATTCTCGCCAGAGGGAGTGACTCCGGACCCCAATAAAGTCTGAGACATCAAAGAAGCACCAGCACCTGCCTCTGTCGCAGATGTAGGAAGTTTCCTGGGCATGGTCAATTATTGTGGCCAGTTCATCAGAGACCTCACTACCCTGACACAGCCTCTCTGAGAACTCACAAAATTGTCGGCTCCGTGATCATGGGGTCCCGATCAGGAGGCTGCTTTTAAGGCTACCAAGGACTTGGAGCAGAGGAAGAAGTTTGGTATGGGGAGCAGCACATGAGGCAAAGCTTGCAACACAACAGAGAGAGGAAAACATAGTCTGCCGGGGCAATAATTGGTGTGGGAGTGGGAGGAAGTACACAAGTTAGAGAGCTGGAAAACACATGCACTCTCATGTCATGATAAAGTGAAAATAAAAAAGGAGCTCACTAAAAATGAGCTGTGGAAAGATAGAAGCCGGCCAATCAGAGAGGTGGTAAAGAGGCTGTTCTCTAGGGGAGATACAAACAAGATGGACAAGCTTGGACACGGAATGCCATCGAATAAAAAAAAAATTAAATGAGAGAGACAATAAACCAACCAATGGTAAGCAGAGTGTGGGGTGTAAGCCCTTTAAGTTTTTATCCTGCCCACTATAGTTCTTTTGCAGCCAAACAGCTTGTGCTGCCTTATAGGCTCGACATAAAAATGACCAAGACTAGGGAAAATGTACTGTAGAAAGGATTCTCATTTGTTCCAATGCAAATTACTAACCTGTTTGAAACTAAAATACAGCTATACAAATTGGTCCATAAAGTACAGTGGTAAGATTTTTTCTTCAACAACTTAACAATATCAGACAAAGATGTGAAGTTTAAGCCAAAGAGGAGACAAGAAGCTCCTATAATAAATACATCTATTGGGATTTATCAGAATGCAGTCTTGAAAGATTTGCAAAAGATTTTGTATTCCAAATAAGCACTCCACAATTTGTAAATGTACAGAATGGAAAGCCATTTTTGGTTCAAATCTGTTTTATTGCATTTCAATAATAGAAATAGAAATAGCGCAAGTCAAAGCTCACGCCGAAAACAGACAGATCAGAATTAAACCAACATTCAAACAGTTTCCCCTCTCCCACCCACGCCCACCCTCTGGATACTCACTCCTAGGATGCTAGGAAAGAAAAATAGCACTATGTGCCCCCCCTCTGGCCCATCTAAGAATCAGTCCTGTTCTTTCTACTGGGATTCAGGCTCTGTCAAGCATAGCAAGCAGAGGTATCGGGGACAGGTCAGCTCTCAAAATTCTGCCAAAAGAAGATCAGTGTATGGGTGCCAAAGCTCCCTATAAGAATCTCCCTGGTTAGTCAGTGCAAGAGTCAATTGCTCCATCCCTAATATGCGCCTAGCGCTAGACCTATATGGCTCCCCCTGCGGAACTTGAGCGACATTGGTAAGTGCATTTGGGATGCCTAGAATAACATAAGCAGGAAATCTGGGTAAGTGCATGTTGAAGTGGGTATTAATGTCTGTCAGGACCATGTCCCAATAGCACGTATGCCTGGGGCAGTCCCAAAACAAATGGAGCAGGGTTCCCGGGGACCCACAGCCTCTCTAGCAGTCCACAACGCGAGTGGGGTTACCCCTATGTAGTCTGACTGGGGTAAGGTAGCATACATAGCTATTTTAGTGGCTGTCTCGATACTAGCAGTCTTTCGAGCCGTATCCCAATCTCTGTAAAAGGTCTTATCCCACTCCTTAGACTTCAATGTCCTCCACAATTCCAGCTCCGACTACTTCTGCCCAGAGGATTTGGTCACCATATTGGCCCGCTGGAGCAGAGCATAAATTTCAGTTATCAATTGACTGTCAGTACTTTTGGTCACAAGCCACTTTTCAAAAGACGTAAGCGTGCGCTGTGGCCCTAACCGGACAGTAGGATGAGTGAGGCAGTGGCGTATCTGTAAATAGTGCATCCTCTCCAATTCCGGCAACTCAAAGTTCCTTCGAAGCTGCTCAAATGAGACAGGTCCGCCTCATCAAATAAATGGTCTATAAACCGACAGCCTCTAATTTGCTACGGGGAGAAGCAGGTGTAATCTAACTCCAGTGTGAAGTCTGTGTTACCCAAAATGGAAGTCAATGGGGAAGGGAACGTAGTCAAAGCTTTCCACGCAGCCACTCAATCCCACACCTCAAGGGTAGCCCTAGTGATAGGGGAGGAGTACAGGCTCCACACCCTCTGCGATCTGTGCAAGAACGGGACCGTCCATAGATGTTTACCCGCCACTGCTCGATCCATAAAGAGCCAGCGATTCTCGGATTCATCACAGCTCCATTCCACTAGGAAAGGGAGCTCTGCACCCTAAATGGCCATTCACGCCTGAATGGCATGAATGGAAACGTGGCGGGCCAGATTGCGTCGCCAAATTAAGTACTCTTGCCGATAGGAACATGATTGTCCATACGTACGCGGACTGTTTTAACTAAAAGGACACATGGTGTGGCTGATATGATCAAACACCGGTAATTCTCTGGCTATCTTTACGTTTATAGGTATCAACATGTTAGCTATAGTGCCCTGAAGAAGCCCTTGTTTGGGGGCAAAACACGTTGGTTGCATCTGTATATCTGAAAAGATCAAAGGAGGAAATCGGAATTACTAAAGAATAAAAAAAAATACCCTACCAAACCTGGGAGTTATGAACTAACTTGTCTAAAATGTTGCTTTCTACTGAGCAGAGCTAACTATGATTGTGTTGCCTCTCATCCGTTTTGTGTAATTGTCTTTTATTCATGACCATGTGGCAGCTGGTCATTTGAGGTGGGCAACATTGATGGGCAACTATATAATTTGTATGCGACTATAATGGGTGGTGCAGTGATTACTCACCTAGCTGCCATTATTTTCTTCAGTAATGCAATAAGTTGGGGACCCCATTCCTGGGTCGATCGGTAGCTCTGTTCCCGACTCATACAGGGTCTCCCCTTGACCCAGGCAAAATTATTCAGCTTTCCCTGCAAGGTCTGCAGCATGCCAAATTGAGGGGCAAGTGAAGGGCCTGAAAGAAGAATAAAACTCGTGGAGGATTGTCATCTTCATCACCACCACTTGACCTACTCATGTAAGATGATAGTGCTTCCAAGGGTCAGATCTCACTGCACTTGCCAGAGTTAATTCTGATAGGTAATGGCCTCTTTCGATTGCAATGTAAGGGCCACCTGGACTCTCAGGTTGGGGATCGAGGTAGAGGACCATTGAAGTGGATATTGAGCAGTTAAGGCTGTGTACATAGCCGGCGAAACGGAGAGATTCAGGGCCTATGACTTCTGGAGATTAACCCTGAAGCCCACCATCTTCCCAAAATCTTCAAGTTCCTTCAAGAAGACTGGGAGTGCTCTCAATGGGGCATCACCACAGCTAAACCATCATCGGCGTAGAGATTGACGATGTGTTTCTCCCCTCAAAACACACCACAGTGATATGTGGATTGTCTAACACTCTTTGAGCCATGGGCTCCATGTAGAGAGCAAAAAGTAGGGGCGACAGTGGACACCCCTGCAGTGTGCCCCTATGGATGGGGAAGGGCACAGAGCCATGGCCATTGACCCGCACTGTCGCCTGCGGCTCCCTATAGTTACCTAAGATCCACTGGAAAGCCATTTTAAATCTGGAGAAGAGCAATAAGATGTTGGATTTGGTTCTCACATCCCAAAAGCTTCACCAATCAAGGTGGATGGAGAGGACCTAGTCATGACTGAAGAGTTCACCTACCTAGGCTATGCTATCAGATTTGATGGAGGGGCAGGTAGTGACATCAAAAGCAGAGTGAACAAGGCCATGAATGCCTTCAGGATGCTGAACAGTGTGTGCAGGTCATCTCAGTACAGCACCAACACCTGGTTGAGACTTTACCAGAGCTGCCTTCTGTCAACACTCTTGTATAGATCAGAATGCTGGCGGATTAGGAAAAGCGACATCACCAAACTGCCAGCCTTCCACCACAGTAACCTGAGAAGAATCTAGCACATTTTCTGGCCGTGAGCCATCGCCAACTAGGAACTATTCACCCGATGTAAGCAAGTCAGCATGGACAACGTCATTATGAGAATAAGATGGAGATGGATAGGGCACACCATCAGAAGAGCACAAGACTCCAGCACAAGAACAGCTCTCCACTGGACCCCAGAAACAAACAAAAGAAAGACAGGTCAAAGTACAACTGGAGGCGAACTATGGTGACAGAAATGAAGACCCTGAACCACAGCTTGGGCACCATACAGAAACCTTCCGAAGACAGCAGAGATGGAAGCGCTTCTTTGCTGCTGTACATGCCAGTCGGCATAACAGGCAGTAAGAAAGGAGGAAGAAAAATGAGATTGTGGTAGAGAAAGCAGACAAAAGGTTGCAATAATACTTATGTACTGAGAGTGGTATGTGACATCCAAATCCGTCTCCATCATATGTATTGGTGCAAACCTGAACAGTACCAGCTGCTCAAGATACTACTGACCAGACAGAAAAGATCAACAATATAAATCAAGGAACACTCATTTCAAAGTCCAGCATGTATAAAATCCATTATGACCAGTATATGTAAGGGAGATCTTCTTGATATAGTATAAAAATCTTCTTTATTAATTCCAGTCCTAAAAAACAATACAGCCAACGCGTTTTGTTTAGATGAACGTCTTCAGGGTTGTAAGTAACAACATATATATAAATACAAAACTTACAAAAACATTTTAAAAACGCTATATTACAATTTGCTATCATAAGCATAAAAACAAATTAATGACAATGTTCAATTCATCATACAACATGCCAACAAATACAGTTACATTATCATGTTGTGTGATTATAGAAGATACTAATCGTAAGTATAACAATCTGATAATGCACTTGATGTAACAACATCCCTAAACTAATCAATGGCAATTTGAATAAAGAAAAAGAATAAACAGGGAAAGATTGAAGTAAAAACACATTCACTATGTGCATTAAAGTCCCCAATTCAAACCAAAAATGAAACTATCAAATTAAGTTATATACATTTGCACCTAAAGTCAATGTGAATAAAAAAGAATAATAAACATATCATAAATCCTGTAGCTTAATGTTAGTGGATTGGGTTCCTTCAAGCATTAGTATATTAAGAATTCACAATACACCAATGTCACCCTCGGTACTTAAATCACAGTGGTATAATTGGATGTCTTGGTGACATTAAGATCCCGGCCTTGTTGTACGCCGATGATACCCTTTTAATTTCTAAAACCTCGAAAGGCCTGCAAATTCTCTTATATAGATTTAACTTATTCTGTTCGGACCCTGGCCTGGCAATTCATGCTGGAAAAACAAAATGATTGGCTATCCACCCCCAAAAAGGTTATAGAGGAACAATGGGGTAGAGTGCAAGATTTTTATTATCTCGGAATCCGTCTATCTTGTACCAATACCTACCTGGGTTAACCAAGTATCTAAAAGTACCCTTATTCTGAATCATAGGGAGGCAGCTATTTTAAAATGTTCCAGTAAGACCACTCTCCATCCAGTATCCCCGCTTCCTGAGATATGGAGGGCTCAAGCGGCAGCTACATATGTGGCTGAATTATGGGGTTTTAGTAATATAAGTGCACTGGAAGCTCTCAAACTTCCCAGTACCTCCCCTCTAGTTTTTAAACAAGATATGGGCATTCGCTCCATAGCCACTATAATTTGCCTTAAACCAATTTTATATTGGCTACAAATTTGGCAAATCCCAGAGCTAGCACATTACAGGGAAGGCCTTAAAGAGGTTATGGACAGCCAGCAGGGCGAGGCGATGCTACCATGGTTGAAATACTGTAAACAGTCCCTCTATTCCCTGGGCTTACAAGAATACTGGCTTGATCCAAACATAATTACATTCTCTGCTGCAATCAAATTGAAGTCCATCTACTGAAAGCATGAGGAGCAAAAATGCCCATGTGTGCTAGTCTGGGCCGTTTCCTAGAATTCAAGCCTTTCCCTTTCTTCGAGACATTTATGGGTGAGATAGACCCCCCATACAAAGTCCCTATATTTAAAATTCAGTCTGCGTATCCTGCCACTCACTGTATTTACAATTAAATGGAAAGGTGATATTGGGGAAGGCAAAATTTGACCAGCTTGTGGTGGAGGCGAAGAAACAGATGATCACCTGCTGTTCTTCTGTCCTGTATACCACAGGCAGGTACACTGACAAAATATCGACACTCAAAATATCCCCATACAGAAATATTGTGACCAAAATATCAATGTCAAAAATATCGACATCCTATACTTATAATGGTAAGTACAAAAATATCCCCCCAAAATATCGATGTCATTAATATAGTTGTATAAAATATTGATTTTTAAATATATATAAAATAAAATAATAAATATTAAATATATTAAATAGTAAAATTATTTAAAAAAGAAAAAAATATTTAATATATATCTTAACAAATATAACAAATAAACTTAATTAAAAAAGTTAAACACACATATATAATAATTAAAATATATTTACATATATCTACTTACAAAAAGTTATTAAACTTATAACTTTAATTTATATTATAATTTAAAAATAATATAAAAACAAATAAATATCCGGATGGCTACGGAGACTCCCGCCTCCGAATAGCCGCAGGCTGAGCAGCTTCCTCCCCGCCCTCCGTGGAGGAAGCTACTCAGCCGAGTCTGGACTGGAGTGTAATGGCGCTGCTGAGAGAAAACACAGAAGAAGCGTTTTTTTTTGCCTCGAAGTGTGGCGGAAATCCCCGTTGAACAAAGCTGATGAACTGGGTCCCCAAAAGTAAACAAAATGTTCCGTTAATGCAGAGGCTGGCTGTAAAAGTAAACTGACGAACTGGGTCCTCAGACTAAACGAAGGTAAACGAAGGTGCTCCGGTAATGCAGGGGATGCAGGGGCTGCTGGGCTGCCTGTAAAAAGTAAGATACACGAGCTGGTTTTATAATACATATGAGGACCCAAAAACATATATTTTTTTTAAACAGCAAAGTGTAGAGGGCAGAGGCTGTTCGTAAACAACAGGTAATTGATTGTAACTAATTGAAACAAAGTAACCAGGGAAAATCGGACTTTCAATTTTAGCTGAGCAGTTAGGAGGAGCGAGGAGTGAGGAGGCTAAGACAGCAGTCTGTCGGAGGGTAAAAGGAGAAGAAAGGATCTATCAGTGAACGCCAAAAATAATTAGATAACGGATAACGGATACCAGGATTGCTTAAACCAAAGTGGCAGTGGTTTAATCTGATTACCTGCTTGGAGTGTTCAGTGTTCAGTATAATGGGGAGACATTTGAAACAAACCAATGTAGTAGCTAAAGTGGATTCTACAACGGGGCTGAAAGCAAAAAAGCGAATGATGCAAGTGAAAGGTGGGGCATCTTCCGCTAAAGCCCCCATCGCAGCGAACGTCTCAGTTATGAATTCAAGCTTTGAGAGCTCCACAGAAGATATCCCTGAGATGCAGTCCGAGTTACAACAAAGGGGAGAGGGCCCTGCTTTTGTAATGGAAGGACCCAAAGATGGAGGAAAGGGGCAGTCCGGTGAGTCCAGTGAATCAACGCCAGGGAGTGGAAAGAACGCAGAGCAAAAAAGCTCTAAAGATTATTCGTTATTTATGAAAAAGAGCATTCAGCTTACACCGGATCAAGACTCATCACATTTAAATAAAGCACTGCCAATGCCACCTGAAAAGGATATTGTGATAAATCCCTTGGAAATATTACATGTCTCTCCATCTTTCCAGACTACAAATCCAGCCTCGGCTCACCCAGCACCTGTTCACCCAGTACCTGCTCAGTTAGTTGAAGAAGGTCAGCGGCAAGGAGTTGGAAGCTTACTGGCTTCATCTGACCAGCCCACGCCCCTTGAGCAAGTGTCTTCTGTTGAAACTTTAGACCAACAACCAGCAAACCGGTCTCAGCTCCAAGAAACATCACGGCTATTAAAGGAGAAGATGCGTCAAGTAGCTGATTTGGAGAAAGAAGGCTCACAAGATGATTTGGAATATCTATCTAGTGAAGCTAATACACAGCAGCTCGAAATAAAGACTCTACTTAATCTCATATTGGATGAGATCAGGGCAATGAAAAAGTCTCAGGAAAGTGAGTTAGTTGCTCTACATCTTCATTTAAAAAAAATTGAAGAATCAGTTGCGAGTGTTCCTGTGAGGTTTCAGGAAGCTGAACAGAGGATAGTTCAGCTAGAGGATCAAATAAGTTCTATGATTCAGAAAATTAATTCGGCAGCCTCAGATAAAGCTATACTTGAGAACAAGCTTGAGGAATTGGAAAATCACTCGCGTCGATCTAATCTGCGGATTGTTGGAGTGCCCGAGGGGTCGGAGGGAAGCAATACTCTTTTATGGGTTGAAACTTTTGTCAAGCAGAAAGTGCTTCCAGATTTCACCGGAGATCTAACATTAACAAGGGCACATCAAGTTCCGGCTCATTCCATTCCTAACTCTAAGTTCCCTCGTACAATCCTTATTAACTTTGCTGATTACAGAGTTAAGGAGAATATTTTGTCAAAAGCGATTGAGCAGAGGCCATTTTCCATCAACGAGGGGACTAAATGTCGAATCTTCCCTGATATGTCTGCTGTTGCGGCCCGCAGGCGTAAGGAGTTTGTGAAGTTACTGTATTTATCTAAAGCTCAGGGGGCTCAGGCATCGATTGCGCAACAATCTAAGGTAAGAGTGCTGGCTAAGGGGAAATTCCACATGCTTTCACGAATAGAGGAGGCTCAGGATTTACTGAGAGAGATTTCTGTTGTAAAATGAATTGGTGTTATTTTTGATTATTTTTGATTGGTTACTGATTGAAAGGGGGGTTTGTTTGCCTGGTCTTTTTTTGTCTTTTTCTTCTCTTGTAGTGATGTGGGGGAGGGGCAGATCACCCAGGGTGCAGAAACAAGGCACCCCTTTAGTGTAGTAGGGGGGGGAGATGTGGCTCGCGGGACTCGAAGGGATGTCCACATTTCTGGGGTTGGGTTGCTGGGGTGGGAATCAGGGTGGGGTAGGGGTGGGTATAGTAAAAAAGGAACAGGGAAAATATAAAGCTGTAAGAATCATTTCACTTGGGAAGAGGAGATCTCAGAGAGGGATTACTAGAGGTAATTCTGGGAATGGTAAGCTTCAAGTCTTTGGGAGAGTTGGAAGAAGTCAAATAAAAGGGGGTCAGAAATGCAAAATATAAAAATTGTCACTTGTAATGTTAATGGGCTACTTAATCCGCGTAAATGTGGAGCTATTTTAAATTGGATAAGTGCCCTCTCGCCTGGGATTATATTTTTACAAGAGACACATTTTAGGACTAATACCCCAAAGATAACATTACCAAAAATGTATCAGCAGGCATATTTTTCATCCGCCAATTTAGCTGTTCGAGGAGTAGGTATTTTGTTATCTAATACTTATGACTGGCAGGTCAAAGAGGTTCGACGAGATGCGAAAGGCAGATGGCTCTGGGTGAAAGTTATGTTACAGGGGACAGTCTTGGATTTGGTTAATTACTATGGTCCTATTGAGGATGATATAGTAGCACTAGGTCAAATATATCAATTAGTGGCACAAATGGAAGGGATATTAATTTTGGGAGGTGATTTTAATTTTATCCAGAATCTGGCATTAGATACATCCAATAAGACAAAGCGTCAACTTAAGCCTAAAACGGCAAAATTAATGAGTAGTCTCCTAAAAGATTATTCATTAACAGATCCCTGGAGATAGGGACATCCCAGTCTTTTATAATTCACCTGCTATTCGGCAAGATATAGGTCAGCTTCCCGACTTGATTATTTTTTAGTAGATAAATCGGTTGCCAATGGTCCGGCAGAGATATTGGCTAATTCTTTTTCAGATCATTCTTTAGTTTCATTTATGTTGAGGTTAGAAATATTTATAAAAAAGCGGGCTAGATGGCAATTTGATAAATCTTTATTACAAGATATCACGTGGATGACAGAGACCAGAGGGTTTATTATGGAGTTTGTTCGGCTTAATATAGACTCCGCCCCTCTGTTTATGGTTTGGAAGGCTTTTAATACTACTCTCAGAGGTCAAATTATATCATATAAGGCAAAGCTTAGTAATCAAAGGAAACAAAAGATTTCGGAGCTACAGATTGCCGTCGAAGAGGCCAGATCGAATGTAACTTTAACGGATACTCCCGAAGCTATAAGAAAAGAACAACTGCAAGAATTAGCGAGAGTTAAAGACAATCTGAAGGATTTTTTTTTATTAGAGGAAATAGCAGGTAGCAAGGCCTATCAACAAAAAGTATACGAGGAAAGCCAACAGATTGGCAGATTCTTGGCGTGGTCTACGAAATGTCAAAAAGCTGCCCAAGTAATTGCCAAAATTAAAAATTTGACAACAGGTATATTAGAAGATGATAAGTCAGCCATTGCGGAGGTTTTTCTAGCATATTTTAATCAAATTTATGGAGAAACACAAGTGATAGTTCAGGAGGAATTATTGAATTATTTTGAAGCATTAGAGCTACCATTATTGTCACAGCAGCTTCTGGAAATATTAAATGGTCAGATAGGGATTCTAGAAATTCAATCTGTATTAAAAAAGTTTGCCTAATGCTAAGGCCAGTAAGGTGAACAGGCTTCCTGTGGAAATATATAAGGCATTTCAAGAAGAATTATTACCTTTTCTAGTAAAACTATTTAATCAAATTAAAGAAGGTATAGATATTCCCAAAAGCTTTAAGAAATCAGTGTTAGTCATTTTTTTAAAAAAAAGATAAAGATCCTTGTGACCCCAGTTCTTACCGTCCTATTAGTCTGTTAAATACAGATTATAAATTGCTCATGAAATTCTGGGCAAGAAGGATAGCCCCATGTGCAGAACAATTGGTTCACAGTGACCAAAATGGTTTTATTCCAGGGCACTCGATGGCATCTAATACATATTTTTTAGCTCAAGCCATTGATTATTTTTCTATTAATAAATCTAATGCCGTAATTATGATAATAGAAAAGGGGGTGTTCTTAAACACAGGGTATATATGGCGCTAACCTGTTCTCGTGAATGTAAATGAAAAGAATGTATCAGTGTGGTGCATCAGGTGAGGGAAAACACCTAAACCCTCAATAGTGGACGCAAGTCCGTTTCACACAAATGATAACAGGCCCTGTGCACACACATTAAAGTTTTACAACACACAGTAAACGTTGTATGCGAAAGATGACAGGAAAAACTTTCTTCCAATATTCATTTACTGAAGTGTGGATTTATATGCCAGCCTGGCATATGAATCCACACTTCAGTAAATGACTATTGGAAGAACGTTTCTCCTCTCATCTTTCGCATACAACGTTTACTGTGTGTTGTAAAACTTTAATGTGTGTGCACAGGGCCCGTAATTATGATGATGGATGCCGAGAAGGCATTTGATTTGGTAGATTGGAGGGCTTTATTTTTTATTTTGGAAAAGTTTGGTTTTCCGTCGCAATTTTTACAAATGCTAAAAGAAATATATTCCCATGCAGAAGCAAAAATCATTATTAATGGTTTAGAAGCCGGTAAAATTAACATTAAGCGTGGCACACGTCAGGGGTGTCCATTATCCTCTCTTTTGTTTGTTTTCATTGTTTATCGAGCCTCTAGCGGTCAGAGTCCGGGAAAGCGTCATGATATTGCCTCCCATAGAGGGGATGGCAAAAATTAAGCTCTATGCAGACGACATTATTTTATATCTGAAAGCAGGGGCAACCAATATACAGAATGCTTTAAATGAAATTCAGAGGTTCACACAGGTGGGGGGATATAAGGTTAATCAAGCGAAAACGGAAATGTTAACGTTCAATGTGATTCCCTCAGATATTCCATCTTCTATTCAGTTAAAACCATTGCATCCAGTTAGATACTTGGGGATACAAGTTACAAGTGATTTTGGACAACTATTTTCCTTGAACTATAATGGTATGCTCACGAAAGTGAAAAAATTATTAGATAAGTTGTCGTTGCTTCAATTATCTTTAATAGGGAGGATATCGATGGTCAAAATGTCGGTACTCCCATTGTTTTTGTTTCTTTTTATTAATCTTCCTTTGAAAGTTCCGAAGCATTATTTTAAGGAGCTAGATCAAATAATTAGGAAGTTTGTCTGGAATAATAAACACCCTCGGGTCAAAATGGCAACATTACAACTGGATGTTGCATCAGGAGGATTGGCACTTCCACATTTTTTAACATACTATCAGGCTTCTTTAGCCAACCTACTCTCCCAATTAGGTGAGGAAAAATCAGTTTATGACAATTTTTTGTTAATAAAAATGTTGAAGGAGAGTGCTATAAGACTCCCTGTTTTTCTACGTCAGGCAAAACTCCCTAAGAAATCAAGATATAAGGTAATATTGAGTCTTGTCGAAAGAATACAGCTATTTTTTAAAGTACGAGGCATTCCGGCCTTTCATGCATATACCCCTATACAGGATACTGAAGTTTGTGGCCTGATATTGTCTAGAGGGCTCCTTCAGGCCTGGCAAGAATTAGGTTTTGTACAGCTCGGGGATTTTTATAATTATGAAACATTAATTACCTGGGAAACGGTCCAAATGTGAACCATCACGATGACCACTGCCCTTTCTCTGAGTTTTTTACAGCTAGCCAATTTTCTTAAAATTAATTATTTAACGATGGGCGAAATCACATGTCAAATTGATAAACAAATGGCAAATAAAATGATGGGGGTTGGCTGTTGGTATCGCCTACTCCACCAAAAGGCCCACTCTGATGAGATTATGATGAAAGAGCTTCAAAGAATTTATTCTGCAACAGGCTGCAGGTTTAATGTTAAAGAATGGCAGCAGCTCAGTGAGTTAGCAAGTAAAGCACTCAGAAGGGCTAATTTTAAGAGGATGAATTTTCTGTCAAGATGGTTGCTGTAATATACACCTCAGAGATTGTCCACTATGTTTCAAACGTGTTCTAATCAATGTTTTAGATGTAACAAACAGGGCGAGGGTGGTTGGGTACATATAGTTTATGAATGTAACAATCTACGACAATTCTGGCAAGGGGTTTTTGCTGAGATTTCTCTGACTTTATCTGTAAGAATTGAGCCATCAGTCATGCTGGTGTTATTTGGTGCCTCAGGTGAGGTAAAAAGTTTAACCAAAAACCAGCAGTATTTTATATTAATTTCCATTGCTGTTGCCAGGTCACTGGTTCTCCAAAACTGGAGAACCAATAAACAATCTAGTACTGAGCATTGGTTCAATAAAATGGTTTGGACCTGCAGATTTGAGGAGGCCTATGCCAAACGTGTAGGAGCTATCGTGAAATTTAGGGGTATTTGGAAAAATTTCTTTCCTAATCTTTCCTAATTCTATACTGCACAATGCACTTTGGGTAATATTCGATTTTTTCTTGGTTTTATCTACGAAGGTTTTGAATAAGGTACTCAAGGTGATTGGAGGTATTTATTGCTGCTAGACTTATATGCACTTTATATCAGAATGTTTTTTTTTATGATTGGGTTGGTTTAGAAAATTGATATTATTAATTAAAATAATGTAAAAGATTTAAAGGGAGTTTTTTTAAAGAGAAAGTGGAATTTTGAGAATGATGTTTTATATTTGATTGACTGTATTTATTATCAATTAACTGTGTATTTTTCGCGACTCTATCAAATTCCTTGCTGAAATTTGTTTCTTAAAGAATGGTTTCCTCGGCTAAATTATCTGATTGTATATGCTTGAATTGATTTGCTACTATGTCGATTATTTTCCCTGTTCTCAATAAAAAATATTTAAAAATAAATAAATATATATATATATATACCGTTAACATAAAATCTTTACAAAACAAACTGTTATAAATAAATAAAAAAATTAAACAACTTAAAATTCTTTAAATGTAGCAAAAATTATTTTACACGTTAAAAATATTAATAATGAAAAATATAATTTTAAATAAACAAAACATAATAATATAAATTATAACAGCATAAAATATAAAATGCAATACATATACTGTTCCCACTACAATTTATACCAAACTACGCAAACTATTAAAATTAATATATAATAAATTTACTACTTCCACGTCAGACAACGCAAAAATAATAAAACTGGTTAAAATTTACAAATCTCCCTCCAATAAATGCAACAGTAGTAAAAGCGTTGGATTGCGGATAAGTAATATTTACTGTGCCCATTCCAGCCAGTACAACAGTAGCAAAACTGTTGGAGTGCGAAGATATACATTTACTATTCCCACTCCAATCACTACAACAGTAGGGAAAGTGTTATATTGCGGAGGGGTAAAATTTATTATTCCCACCCCAATGAGTGTAACAGTAGGGAAAGTGTAGGATAGCGGAGGGGTGAAATTTACTATTCCCACTCCAGTCAGTACAACAGTAGGGAAAGTGTTGGATTGCGGAGGGGTAAAATTTACTATCCTTACTCCAATAAGTGCAACAGTAGGGAAAGTGTTGGAAAGCGGAGGGGTAAAATTTACTATTCCCACTCCAGTCAGTACAACAGTAGAGAAAGTGTTGGATTGCGGAGGGGTAAAAATTACTATTCCCACTCCAATAAGTGCAACAGTAGGGAAAGTGTTGGATAGTGGAGGTATACAATTTACTATTCCCACTCCAGTCTGTTCAACATTAAAAACAAACAACATATCTTCAACAAAATAAATTATTTTAAAAACAAAGGGGCTGATTACGATGGCGGTCGTAGGCACCTCCGCGGTGCTGGCGGAAAACGTCGATTTAGTTACTCCGGAAGCGGTCATCGCGACCGCCATATTACAATGGGCAAAGATAGCCCATTTCCCATCCGTTACAGTGTTTCTGGATCTGCCAGAAATTTCGATACCTAACGGTGCCGGAGGGAGCCAAGAGAGAAAGTCAGCGTGCGGAAGGACGTTCCGACTGCCAACCAGATCACGATGCGCCAATCAGGCCATCGGAACACGGCGGTAAAACCAGCTCATCGGAGATGGCGGAAGCACAACTATGGAGCGAGAAACTCGAGTCAGAGATACCTCTCCACGTTCATGCACGTCATGGATCCTGCTCTACAATCCCTACCGCTGCTCTAACTGATCCACTACCAGCAAATACGACGCCATCACGGACAACAGCAGAGGTAAGTCCAACACATCTCCCTGCATGCAACCCCTTGACAACAACAACACACAGCAATCGCTCAGGTATAACTTACCTGTCAACATCGGACACCCTGATGGACACAGGAACATATACCACAGTTAAAGTACCCATTCCTCACACGAAGGTACATTGTCACCTCAGCATCGGTGGAACCCACCTCGATAAAAATGATACCACCTAGCATGGCCATGGCGGTCACGTCACAGCAGCGGTGATGCGGTGGCCAAACCTGACCATATGGATGTAGAAGTTCAGCACATGATCACAGGCTACCAAGATCCTTATATCATCCTCCTGCCCACACCCAATCAAAATGAGCCTCCAATTAGCACAACATAGCTGCTGCAAGGAGTGATGTGCAGGCACACAGTGACATCTCAGTAGGCTCATTATAAAATGGATAGCAACAGGAGTGAGGCAAGAATCACCTGAAAGGGACAATGGCGATCATTGCAGTCAAATCTGGGTTAGACCAAATCCAAGGAGGAATAGAGGAGGCAAGAGCAAACAGTATGTGTTTGGGGAGTTCACAGTAGCACAATAAGGTGTTGGATGAGTCAGAGAGCAAAGGCAGATGACATATTAAGAGAACTACCACTGCCACATAATCACAGTTCAGCCCACACCCTAAGCAGACATTGCCAGGCTCATCACATACATACCACATGATGACAGGCTATACCATGCAACACTGTATACATTTTTTTACTTAAACTGCAAACTTAAAGTAAACACCAGTGTGCATTTGTCTCATTTGTGTACTGCTGCACTTAATGATCCTATGTGAGTATGTCCTCTACATCAATAACACTGAGTACCCTACCACTCCACTGAACTCCTCCAAACCATCAGTCCACCTCTCCAAATGTAGCACCAACTAGAAAATATTGAATGAATGCCAAAGTGTCATGAAGAGGCCATCTTGATATCAGTAAACTCTTACCTAAGACCCATGAAAAACCTCCTCATCCTCACACTTGCCTTCCACTCATGTGCATAAATGTGAGTAATTGAATAAATAAAGAGTCATTGTGCAGATTACAAACCTTGGAACTGGTCAGTCTGCATTTCAACTCCTTGACACAGCTCACAAACTCTTACTTTGCCTACTCCACAAACTATAAGCCACCAACACTGTATGAGAACAAGTAAACTATTCAAAAGTGGAGAGACCAGTGAAGGAAATGTATGGAGGGGAAACAGCCTTTACAACGAAAGCGTTACAACGCATGCCATTACAACGCATGTCGTTACAACGCGAAAGGCTTGTTGCAGGGGGTAGAAGGTGTTGGAGTTAACCCCAACACCTTCCCTACTGTTGCACACACTGGAGTTGGAATAGTAAATTATACTATTCCAACTTCCAGCGCACCCCCGACAGCAAGTCGGGGTAAAGGTATGCGCTGTAACGGCATGCGTTGTAATGGCATGAGTTGTAACGTCATACAACCATATGGAGAGATGAGTGGTAACATATGTTCATGGAATTTAAGAGGTCTCACATATGACACTACACTTAGGGCATCAATTAATCCATGTGTGGCACAGAGATTCTAATTGTATGAAAGATATCATCAGTGCACTATCACTTTGATCCAGCAATGCAAGTAAGGCATTGGACCAGAATGAGATGAACTGTCATTAGGCATACAGTGACCAGCACTTCATTTGTCTTAACTAATATGTCGTGTATGCCACTGGCACAACACTCATGCCTCGCGGTAATCTTTCCTGACAGTCAAACTTAATAATAACCTTCACACTTACCACTCACCTACCCATCTACTACCTTCCCTGCTCTACACCTGGGACAATCTCTGATAAAGGTGCAAATATACTCCTATGAGTTCCCTGCTACACAATGCTACACCCTGGTGTGTATCTCCAAATCTCTGAGCTCAGGTCAAGGATGTCTGATGTAATGCCAGTCAGTCAGTCAGAAACTTTATTCGGTCATTACGACCATTAAAGTGCAAAGGTGTACAATACAATAGATTCGATGATACAAACGTTGCCATAATGCATTATATAAACAAAGTTAACTGACAATTCAAGAAGTACCAGCTTCATGTTAGGAATTAAAATTGGAGTTTAAAAACAAAAAAAATAAACTAGAAAAAGAATTCTCGCAAAATGAGTCCCAAAAAGGATTACATAAAAGTGCAAGTGCATATAGTGCAAAAATTCAGTATTGCATATAAGGTATTAATACAATAAGAGCACAGCGTCCATTTTCCAGTCAAATAGCTCCACCAAATGAAGCCGCAAGCCTGGCAAATAAAAACAGCAGTTTATAAAAACAATACATTAAGAAAACCATGGAACAAATTAGAAGAGACCTAAGCGAAGAGAAAACTGGAGAGGGAGCTCTCACAAGCTGAAACCCTTTAAAAAGATATATGAAAGTGCAAGTACGTATCATGCAAAAGTACAATATTTCATGCATGTTAAAGATACATTGTGAGCACAGCTTCCAATTTTTGGTCAGATAACTCCATCAGGATGAAGCAACGAAGCCACAAATGAAAACAACAATTTATAATAAAACGGTGCATTAATAATGCCATGGTACAAATGGGAAGGGACCCTAAAAGTGTTATACAAATGACCCGTATACAAGTACCCAGTGACTTGGACACAATTCCGAATGCTATTGTTACAAGGAACACCAGATAGGGCTATGGACTAGTTAAGTTGGGATCAATATAAAGTCTGGAGGTGTAGTTTAGCTGTTCTCTAATGCATGCCTCCTGATAAACCACATTTTCCCCAAGAATTTAGCCACTGCACAGACTACTAATGGCCTTGAGTCTGTTCTTAGACGTAGTGCTTCTTGAGGGCATCGAGTTCCCATCTGCCTACAGACAGATGCTAACTGTCTAAGTCTTGGCGATTTGTATAGTGGACATGCAAAAAAGATGTGCTTGATCGTCTCATCAATCTCAGGGCAACTCGGACAGTAACGTGAGGCGGCGGAGGATCCCCACTGCCATGCCGCTGTGAACGATTTCAGAGGGAGGCAACCGAATCTAAATTGGATATATAACTCTCTGTCATGCGGGATGGTAATGACCTCCCTGTATTACTCATTCACACCTAGCAACTTAAACGCCATAAATTCTAATGTGAGGCGGCCTCCTAGTGCATGTGTAACAACTCTCTGTGCCACCCAATTCCAGTAGTGGGTCTTGACATAATCTCTGCTAGGCAGTAGGCTGGTGTCAGACACATCCCACAAATTCCCCAGGTCTATGGCGGTAAGCAATGTCTGGATGTTGCCAAACCAACCAATTTTTTAAAAATGATCAAGCTTAAGGACTTCTTCAAAGGCGATTGCATAATGGATAAGTTCAGGTGTTTGTTTTAAACGCAATCAGAAAAGAAGGGGGCGAAGCCTCGCCTTATCCACTATTGTAGTTCTGCCCATATATAGCCTTAGTGGAAGAAGCAGGGTACTCTGGGGGAGAGAGCAAAGCGATCTTAGGAATTTGTTTTCTATACGAAGCAGGCCCTCTCGATTGTCAAACCCCCAGATTTCAGCCCCATACAGAGCTGAGCCTACCACCTTCTGATCGTATATCTGGAGCGGGGCTGCAATCGGTCTAATTTGGGAAGCCCTATGTTCCTTAATCAACGCCCCGGTGGTTTTCCTCTGCTGAAGGATTCGCTTCAAAATATGTTGTTTCCAGGCCATTTTCTCCGTGAGGGTTACTCCCAAATAATCGAAAGTTTCCTCTCTTTCCAATACAGTCCCCCCCAGCAGCAATTTGCCTCTGAATGATTTGTGGGGATTCATTAGCATGAGCTTTGTCTTCAAGGTGTTAACTTCCAGTCCTCTCATTCCACTAAAGGACATGAAGCGATCAAGTAGCAATTGGAGGCCACTGGGGGTCTTAGAGACAAGTAGCGTGTCGTACACAAACAGTAAGGTTGTTATTTTTACACTCCCCATTGAGGGGCAATCTGCATGGACTTCCGCTAGATGTTTCACCACTCCATTTATGAAGAGCGAGAATAGGGTGGGGGCTAGGACGCAGCCCTGCCTTACCCCTCTAACGACCTTGATTGGGTCTGACAATTGCCCTTGTTCCCCCCAGCGAACCCTTGCATAATTTTCCTCATGCAAACAAACTAAAAGCGCCAAGATGTCAGTTGGGAGCCCCAGATCGTGTAGGACATGCCAAAGTTTGGGCCTGGGGATGAGGTTGAAGGCCGACTTTAGATCAATAAAGGCGGTATGGAGACTGCCCTGCTCTATTGTCATTGTCTTCCAGGCCAATAGGGTGAAAGGAAAGACTTGATCAATGGTGCTAATTTATCTCCTTAGACGTGAGCTTTGCGCCAGAGCAATGAGAGTGATTCGGATTCGTCTCAATGAAGGTGCCTGAGGGGGGAGGAAGAGTGCGTACTTGGCGCATCTTTAGCGGTAGATCAGTCAGGTCCATTTGTTGATGGAAAGGTAGAAGGTAAAGATATCACCTTCTTGTTGGACACTAGTGCTACCCGTTCTACTGTGAGAGCAGCAGAAATTTCAAACCTACCCCTCTCGGGAGAAACTATCCAAGTTGTAGGCATTGCAAATAAACATATTAGAACTCCTGTCACAGCCCCGATAGAAGTTCATATTGGAAATTTTAAAGACATGCATCGGTTTGTGGTATGTGATTCCAGTCCCGTTAATCTCTTAATCCAAGATGTGGTCATGTCGAGCTCGAGAGGGTTATGGTCGCTGTCTGTAGTCATACCAACTGCCATATCCAACACTTCCGGTCACAGTCTTACGTCTATCAATACATAGTCGATTCAGCTCATGTTAGCAGTTCTATTAAAGGTGTTGGCCCCCATCTTGTCGGATTTGGTGCAACCATTGGCTGCCCTAAACCCATGCTCAAGGGTTATGGCTTGGCTTGCAAGGCAGTTTGTGTCCATTTTTTGATTGGTGGTAAATCGAGGGAAGGGACATGCCACAGCTCATCTATCTGGTCGCTGTTGGTTACATCTTCAGAGTCCAGTGGTTCGAAAGTAATATTGAAATCTCCTGCTATTATTAGAGGAGATGGGGACTCTCTTTCCTCAAGACAGTCTTCCAGTGCTTGGAGAGTTGGTGAGCTGGAGCCCGCCTTAACGCCACGAGCATAGACGTTATATATATCCACCACCCTACCATTCCTACCCCTAAGATTGGTCGCAAGAATGTTGGGGCTATTGGTCATGATCCCTCTGATGGTACATTGCAGGTCAATCTTAATCCAGGTCATCAGCCCCCCTGCTGGTCGACCTGGTCTAGTGCTGACTGCCGGACAGCTTAGAGTGACATATCCAGGGATAAAGACAGGTGCGGTGGCCCACGTTTCCTGTAGGATGCAGATGTCAAATTGTTCTATGTACTCAGTCCAATGAGGGAGTGCCACCTTAGGCCTTATCCTAGCCACGTTCCACGTCAGTATACGAAGTTTGGGTGTCGGTTCTTCTAGGCCAGGGCAGACAAAGTAATGATAATCATTTGTTGCGCAGCTCGTCTGAGGATGTAAAGAACTTGCTTGTGGATCTAGGCTTGCCCTTAATGAAGTTCCGAAAGTGGACTGCGTTGGGTCAGAAGTCACAGGACTAAGGGGCTGTTGCGTAGATGGCAAAGAACACAAAGGATCCCCAGCCTTTTGGACCTCAGAGACTGAAAGATCGATCTTATTTGGATGGCAGGAAGTTGTGTGTGTTGTGTTGACTTGGCACACCAGTCAGTCCTTCAAGGCCAGGGATGAATCCGACCCCATCAAGATGCTATGCCTTTTGTGAGCTTGGAGCTGTGTTATGATACAGGGATTATACTTCATCTGGATGTTGGAGATTGAGGGTGAGCATGATCTTGCCTCCAGAGCTATAAGATTATGCGCTAAGTTCTCGTCTCTTAAATGTAGTTCAATGGAATCCGTTTGGGAGGCGCGATGGTTTAATCGTTTTGCCCAGAGAATGTCATCCCTGATGACAGACCTGCACCCCCTTATTTTCCGGATCCAATGGATTGATTTGTTAATCAGAGAGTTGTTGTCTTCATATTTGGCATACGACTGGACTTTGGGCACATTAATCATAAAAATGCTCTTAGAAGAGCGTTGGTCTTGTTCATTGCTTTGGCTATGATGGCGTTCGTTATCAACTAGGTTAATGTCATTGCTACCCACTGATTCCCGGGCCTTTGTGTTGTTATGTTTTAATGGGTGACGAGTTTCAATAGACATTTAAGGGGCTAAGTTATTCGTGGTCTTTAAGGTAGCACTGCTGCCTGGTGGAGTGACCTGATTCGGTAGCGAACTAAAGGTCTGTTCGTTTATATTTACTCTAGATTGCTCTTTATCCAAAAGAAGCTTAACCTGATTAGTAAGCACTAGAATTATGGATTTTAGTGAAGTTATTTCGTCTCTAAGTTCGGAGATGATCCTGCAAGTATCCTTCCCTTCTATTAGATGATCTGCTAGGTAACCCTCCGCCCTCCTCTCTGTTGGCTCTTTCTCAATGTCCTTATATGCTGCAGCTGGACTAGGTGACAGAGTGGCCCTTTCAGCTTCTTCCTGCCTTCCCATCATGTTTTCAGGCAAATCATGGAGTGGTGAAAATCGATTGGCTAAGGGGACGTTGATGGTGGTATTGATGTCAGTCATATCGTCTGTTATACTTTTGTCTGCCCCTACAGAAGGAGAGGGGGAAGTCCCTACCTCCCAATCGTCCTCAACTGGTGTATGTTGCGTAGTGATATTGTATCTTAGGGCCTTATTCTTAGTGCTCCGTGTGGCGCGCTTAGTGAATATAGGCGGGATTCGTTTAACATGGTTGGAGTTTGGACCAGGGGAGGGGACTGGATCTTCAGAAGGGTGCTGGTTGCCTAGGGTTGTTTGACTTGAAATGGGAGCTAGAATGTGGTGGAATTCTACGAATAGATCGTCAATGCGATCAAAAACACAGTTATTAACTGCAGATTTACGAGCCATTTTAGTTTTACCAGCTTTCCTGCGTCCCCCCTCGATCATCCCTCCCCCATCATTATCAATAGATTTCCTTTTACCCATGTCAAAAAGTGGCTATGGTATAGAGATGGATCTTAAAATGCCAAGAATTCCAAGGAAGTTAGCTTAGTAGCTGTGGTTGTAAACCCTTATCAACAGCACTGGATAGATCAATAGAGAGAGAGCAACCAGATTTTAACCTAAGACTAGAAAAAGATGAAAATCAGGGAATCAGTGTATATACATCTATAACTCACAGTTTACGGTAGTAATGGTCCACGAGTCCCAAAGAGTCTCACTTAATGGACACACATCGAGGCACCAAGAGTGGTGGCCCTGCCCTGCCTCTTTCTGGCAATGATGGGCAAGGACGGGCCCGCCCTTGGCCCGGGCTTCACCCGCGCGCGTCCCACGCATTGGGGCCTCACAGCTGGTAATAAGCACCTCCGGGCGCAAGGAACTGGCGTCAGGACAGGTGCAGAGGCGCACGCGGGCTGTAATCAAATGCCCAGGTCTCGTGTGCAAGGTCACGGGGTCCCGTGCAGCGGGGCCTCGCAGCTGGTAATAAGCGCCTCCGGGCGCAAGGAGCTGGCGTCAGGACAGGTGCAGAGGCTCACGGGGGCTGTAGTCAAATGCCCCGGTCTCGTGTGCAAGGTCGCGGGGTCTCGCGCAGCGGGGCCTCGAAGCTGGTAATAAGCACCTCCGGGTGCAAGGAACTGACATCAGGACAGGTGCAGAGGCTCACGGGGGCTGTAGTCAAATGCACCGGTCTCGTGTGCAAGGTCGCGGGGTCGCGCACAGCGGGGCCTCGCAGCTGGTAATAAGCACCTCCGGGCGCAAGGAACTGGCGTCAGGACAGGTGCAGAGGCTCACGGGGGCTATAGTCAAATGCCCTGGTCTTGTGTGCAAGGTCGCGGGGTGATGTAATGCAGAACTCAACGCAATTGCTAAATACATGTATCACAGACCACATCAAAAGAAGTCCAACAAGCATGGCCATGATCAGCAAAAGAGTGGGTAGCCTAATCTGCTCCCAGTCCTCCCTGGAACAGATATAATTTCTCCTGTGGCCAACTGCACAGACTGCATAATCCATCAGAAGCAAATTCTCCATAAACAAATGACACATATAACCCCAAAGTGTGTGCATCCAGACAAATCTGCCAACACTGCCATAGACTCTCCACTGGTTACAAAGGGACCACGGTGTCAGTGAGCCGCCCAAGCATTCCCAGGCACAATCCTGACAAGTGACTGCTCAAAGATAGGGGGCCATAGCACAATTGGGCACACAAAACCAGCAAATAAACAAGACTCCACATTACCTTATGTGACATGCACACTAGAAATGCACAGTAGCAAATACACACACACATCTGAATTCATTTAAATACATACACTCCTTACACACAATGTCCTGCAAAAACAACATAACACACACATGCACTTGTCTGTAGAAAGAACCAATACAGGCAAAAGACTTCATCCCTCCCCAACAACTTCATAACATATGCACATCATAACACAACCCACATCAATCTAAGCTGGACATCAAGGGGCCTCACACTTGTCAAGGACAATGCATCAGCCACTGACAGCAGTGCATGCACAGTAAGCATTGTGTAAACACTACTACAACCAGGGACAGACATATCTGAATTCACCACCATGAACAAGAACATCACAAATCCTCACAGCACACAGATCACTTCCCACACAGGGTGGGTGGCAGTGCCTCAGCAAACACCTACACACTTTTGCTATCACCTACTGCTCTACAACTCAGGCAAACACATATGCATGGGACAAGACTAGAGGACTGTGCCGTAAACTCATCTGTACAATACAGGATTACCCATGACTGCAATTAAGTAGACTCAAATAGCACATATCAAATTGAGAAACAGTGCTGAGGGGCACAATGTTTTTGGACACAAATCATTCTCCCACAGTATAGTGACACACTATGGAGTGGTGGGGAGGGTCAAACACTGGCATGGCATGGAGTTGAATATTGTTGAGTGAAGTGATGTGTACAGGAGTATTGTACAGGTGAGGAGTGTACAGAGCAAAAATATAGTGGAGTATCTCACATTGTGTAGGCCTCAAATGTTCTTCTTGTGACTGTAGTGTCATACAGTGGTCACAGGTAGACTGTAACACCACTCAGTGGAGTTACAGAGATTGGATTTGTGTACAGGACTGGTATGTATTTGAATAACACATAGTGGAGTAGATAAAGTGTAATGTGACATCAATGTATGGCAAAAGTCACATATAATGTATGTTCCTGGAAGAATGCTACGTTCCTCGGAAGCAAAGCTAGTGACTATCCCCCGAGTTAAGAAAGCCAGCTGGGGTGGCAGGAGTTTCTTTTATTGTGCCGCTAGGGCTTGGAATGATCTTCCTGTGCATCTGAGAAGGGCCACGGATCTCCTTTCATTTAGGAAGGGGTTGAAAACCTGGCTCTTCTCTGAATAATCTTTCTCTTAGGACACCCACTAGGTAGCGCTTAGCGCCAGGACGCCTTCGGGCAACAGCTGCGCTCTACAAGCTTCATTAACATAACATAACATAACATGTTTGCCAGAGTCAGTCAGCACAGTGAGAACAAAGGTAAGCAAGAGCTATGTCTGATCCCAAAACTCCCACCTCACAAATTTGAGTGACACACTCTGCATACTCACAAATGATGTGGCCCACAAGTAGGTGTACCCTAGGACTGGGAGGTCACACTGACACACTGCACATTGCTCCGGCAACAACTTCAGCAGGTGCACACAACCTCCTGTATGTGTCTGAGCATGTGAACAAACAGGCACTTATAAACTGGATCGTACATGTGTGAAAGGATCATGCTCAAGGGCACATACACAATGATACATCAGCTTCTGACATGGCAACAACACTGCATGAGTAGCCAAGTGCACACATGTAAATGTGCCCATGTGACTATGAAGCCATACCTATCCAAGATAACTTCACACCTACACTGGTGTGTACACATCAAGATAGATCCCTCACATTTGATGCACCCTGTCCACCCCTCAAGTCATCATGTAAATCTAAATAGCTGTTGTTGATGTAGAGGATCCGAATATGACATGTGTACAAAAGTTGAGCCCCGACAAATTAATGTACTGGACAAGAGTAGACCATCACAGATTAGCATCATGGCCTCATTAACCCTCTGACTCAATAAGCACATTAGTCGCTGCAACCTCTGGGAACACAATACCAAGGTGAGACAGCAAGACCATACATACACACTTCTGTGTATATGTGACGCACCTCCTCCTACAGAAAAAACAACGAAATACCCCATAAAGAGTCCAGTATTTGGAGTATTATACTCCAATGGTGTGCACCTCCACCACTCCCGCTGTCTCCAGAGAGCAGTCTCCAAGACCAGAATAACTGGATTGCACCACCAATTTCAGATTTCATAAGTGAATAGATCCTTCCAGTGTTATTATTGTTAAATTGCTTTATTCTTCGTTTGTAATAAAAAACAGCCAAGCAGCCAACGTGTTTCGTCCATCTTCAGTGGACTTCATCAGGGCTCATTATTGTCATTCAGTTTCTTATTACTGTAAGGAATTACACGGGGGAAGACACAGATTTTTTGGCGTCCCGCATTATCAAACGGTTACGGCACAGGAGCCGATTACTAACGAACTACCCTGGATTCAGGAGGGAATAGTTTTAACGTGGGAAAACATACTGGATAGCACAACGTGTGTGCAATTCCTTACAGTAATAAGAAACTGAATGACAATAATGAGCCCTGATGAAGTCCACTGAAGCGGGACGAAACGCGTTGGAAGGATCTGATATCTGAAATTGGTGGTGCAATCCACAGTTGCGACAAACCTCTGGGAACACCTACAACAGCAAATTAAATACATGCCACTGTGAATGTTGCACTCAGAGCATGGAACAGATGATCATATACACATACATTGTTCTGCATCATTAGCAAGGACAGCGACAAAGCTCTGAACAAAAATATAACTTTAATACTTAAACTCTGTATCTGTAAGAAAAGTGCCAAACATAAAGGTCCAATGGTCAGTCCAAAATAGAGTCCGCACTTGTGTGCATGAGAACTTGCACTACAAACTCGCAACACAGTCCACTGCCATGGAAATCTCCCCAGAATAGGGGCATTAAATGGGCAGTTCGGGCGCCGCTCAGGGAGGATTGGGGTGGGAAGGGGGAGTCTGGTTCAAAATTGTGGAGAACTGGAACTGGGAGGGGGATGACTGTGTGGGGTAGTGGGAGGACTGGACCTGGGAGGGGAGAACTGGCTGATGCAGTGGGATCACTGGATGTGGGAGGCTGAGGGCTGGCTGGACCAGGTAGAGTCGTGGCACAGGGAGGTGGAGAAATGCTGGGGGGAGGCTCTGTGGTTGATGTTGCATGTGGAGGGCTGGGTTTCACTTGTTTGGGTGTCCGATATCCACTAAGCATCTTGGGCCAAGGGAGAAGTGAGGTGGCCACAACAGCCTCCTTCTTCCCAGAAAGTGGTGCAGGTGGTGGTGCTTCTTTCCGGGGAGATTTCCCAGTTCTGGTGGTACGCTCTGGGGTGGGTGGCCTTTTCCCCTGCCTCCCCTGTTGTGGAGGTACCTTCGCCTCCTTGGTCTTGTGGCCATGCTTCTCAGAGGGGGTGGGTGGGAGTGGAAGCTTTGGGCAACCCAGCCCTCTTAACTTTGGGGGAGGGGCAGTTGTGGCAGGCACCAGGTCCAGGGCAGCCAGGGTAAGTGTTTGTGAGGCTTTTGGATGATGGGTGGGGATGGGAGGGCTCTTGGAGGGTGAGGAATCTGAGGTATGCAATGTGGAGGCTTGTTTTTTGCCTTTATGTTTCTGAGTGTCCTGTGATGGTCTTGTTGTTGTGCTGTCATGTGTGCTTTTTGTGTGCTTTGGGGATGGTGTGTTGTGTCTGTGTTGCTTTGAGTGGTGTTGTTGTGTGCTGCGTGTGGATGACTGGGTGCCTGAGTGCTCTAGTCAGGGGGGGGCACTGGGAGGGTGGTGGTGGAAGGGTCAGGAGCTGGACTGGGAGGTTGGTACTGCTCAATGGCTGCCGTCACTGTGGAGGTCAAAGACTGGACAGTTCTGTGCAGGACACCCATGCCTGAATGAATGCCCTCCAGGAACACCACAACCTGGGACAACTTGTTGCCATGATACTGGAGGGCATTCAGGAGTGTAGTCTGACCCACAGACAGCTGCCGCAAGATGTCTATGGCCTCCACACTAAGGGCAGCAGGGGAGACAGGGGCAGCGGTGCCTGGGGGGAAGGTGACTCTGCCTTTCTTAGGGTTGTGGGCCCGGATACCAGTTTGGGGAGCAGCAGGGAGGGTGGACACTTGACAGGGTGTGGCGGACGAAGAAGCAGATGTCAAACTTCCTGTGTCTGCCAACATTGTGGAGTCACCGCTGTAGTGCAAAGATGTTGAGCTAGGTGTTTCTGGCCCGTACACCTCCAGGGCACTCCTGTCCCCCTTCGAGGCGCTGGTCCCCTCAGTGCCGCTGTACTCCCGAGAACCACTAATGCCAGCTGCTTCCCCAACAGTTTCGGGTCCCTCTCCTTCCCTGCCCTCGATAGATGCTGAAAGAGACAGAGACATAGGTTCAGTAAAATGGCCTCCTCACAAAGATGATATGAAATACAAACAGAATTAATTTGACTTAAGACCCAAAATTCACTTGTACATGTCCTGGCTCCATAAGCCCAATCTTTTGCCTGATCACATGATGTATTGACACGTTTTTTGGACGTTCATGATCCATAATGCGTTGATACTGCCAAATTGCTGTGCATGTGTCAACATTTCAACATCACATCCTATTGTGTGTAGACACTCCTACATGCCTTTCGTTAAGAGAGCTACACATCCAATTTTGTTGTGTTTCTCCCACTTGAAGTATGAGGTCACAAAACACTACAAATACAAACTGAAACATGACAATTGTTAAATGACCTTCCATCCTTCCATCCGACTATGTTGGTACTGCAGCACAACTACTGCTGAACATTGTTAACCGATTTGTAGATGCATCAATGACATGGAAGTGCACACCACAAATATCTCAATGCACCCTAACATGATGCTCACTGCTGTTCACTGCCAGTTGATGTCTTTGGGACTTGCACCTCTGCGAATTTTACGTGGACACATTTTTAGGCATAAACTGCTATGAAGCACCATGTACTAATGTTGACAAAAAGACAATGCACATTAGCATGACTAGGGCAATGTGACGCAAGGGCCTTGCATGTTGTGACATGTCACATACCAACAATATTTCAATCTCAGGGCAAGCCATCAATGATCCAGGGCATGAGAGTGCCTTTTGTAGATGAAGCTTTGAGTGGCCTCCATAAGGACAGGCACTGTGTGCCAAAAGGTAGTGTCTGGTATCTGACATCCCTACACGGTGCTCACTGCTGACACCCAGGACACATCAATGTCACAAGAGATCACTGATGTAAACCAGTGGCCACAACTTGTCTGTGCACTGATGCATATGTACACCCCTCCTCAATGCACACATAGTAAGTACTGCCACTCAGAATGACATTGGCTTTTTCCATCAAACGTTATAGTACAACTCTTCAAATACATCACAATTTGCCATACACACTGATCACAAACAACCATGTTAAGCCCTAGTGCAAACACAATCTCCCAATAGCCACCTTTAGCTCCATAGCTTCAACCTTCCACTGTCTAACCATCCCAAAGACATGTTGCCATGTGCACAATAAGCAAATGCAGATCATCCAATGCATCACTGCAATCATCACCATCTACACCATCAGCGCCTGTGCGCAGTTGCTGTCATTGTGGCAGGGAATGACATTATGTGATGCCATGCTTCTGATATTTGTCTAAATGTGTCCCTGTGATGCTGTCATCTATATCATTTTGCTGTACACCACCCATGGGACAGGTGTAACCTCTGCTAACTCACTGCACCCTGAGTCCACATTAGTCCATGTCTCAATCCACTTGCACATCATCACATGAGTGACAATATTGTGGGAGCCACATAGCACACACAAGGCTGACCAGTGTACTGTGCTAGACAGTTCACACAACTTCTTCTCCTGTGTAGGAATGGCTCAGTTCGGATACCATTTTCCAGATGGAACATGCAAACATGTCAAGATGATTTGCACTGGCACTGTTCATGCATTCCCTACATGAGAATCCAACTGTTGTACACATGCAGAACCTCATGCCATTGCCACTGAGGCAACTTTAAACCAATTGCATCACACTAGAGACATCTCAGAGGTTCCTGGGTTGCTCATGGCTGAAATTAAGGTAGTCAGTCATGCACTAAGTCACACTTAGCCTAATACTCACCCCCAACTTGCTGCGGTTGGGCCCTCAAGCGTCCATCCAGGTCTGGCTGTGTCACTGCCAGGATGCGGGCCAATAGTGGGGTCATGGTCCGGCGCGCCAACCTTCCACTTCGAGGGACAAGCCCCAGCGTCATTTCTGCAACATTTTTGCTGAGGCGGCAGATGTCATCCCACCTCTGTGGCAGTATGGCGCCGGTTGCAGAACCCCAGGGCCCGCACCTTGCGGGCGATGGCCCTTCATATTGCCTTACACTGATGGACCTTGAGCTGAAGGCATGGGAGACAAGATAAAAACTTTGTAAACAGTAAGTTGTGGACCATTGTGTGCCAGTCCAGAAGCATTTATACAATACCACACACATAAATCAATGGACAGCAGAGTCTATAGAACATGTCACATACTACACCAAGCTTGATGAGTACAATGTTAACATCTATGAGGATGGACCGACTACCTGGGCATCTCATACACATGCAGAGGGCGTGCACTTAAATCAAGGTGAAACAGGGCCTCATCTGTGATGCATGATGTGAGTGAGCCTGACAGATAATACACTGTAATTGATACCTAGTGGCAATACTCACTGTGTCTAGCACTACACACCCCTTAATGTCCAGGACCATTGCATAGCTACATGTGTTATGGATGTCACAATAAGGTACCAGACACTACATTCTCTCACTCATGTGACTAGGTGAAGGCCTGTCTTGTGTACTCTTCATACTTCTATATGCTGCTTCATAAATAGGAGGGCACACTACTCATATGTCTTGCCAAGTCCTTTGTGTGATGTGGCCTTGATACATTGTGCATTCACAGGACAGGCCTTAGGGGTTTTTACAGACGCAAAATGTGGTCCATCACAAGATTTACATGCATGTAGAATGAGAATGATGACACAGTACATAAACATGTGAGACTCTACACATAATGGCACAAAAAGGATGACATGTCCACTGTACATGTACTAGATGTGTGAGACGTGAGTTACCACTAATCTAGACAGATACAACCCTTGAACTCTTGTGCAGACTGTACTCATCTCCATAGTGTCACTGTCAAATCATTCCACCCACTAATCTGTACCCTCTGCCCAATCGACAGGTACCGTCTCCCTAATGATTAGAAGTAAACTTACTGAAGTTTTTTGTGACATTTCACGGGGAATATGTGTAAAAAGTGACAATTGCTCCAGTCATCAGTGTAACTGTGCTACTGCTAAACTTTGTTATGTACAATTCATCATTGCATGCACTCAGGGATCAGGGGGAATAAGGCTCTACACACCATTACCGTGAAGTCATTCTGCTAGGCAGAGTCTGACACATTTATATTACCCATTCAGAGACCAATATGTGTGATGTAAGTGTCCAAGGGAGCTGCACCAGTGACAATGCTGCCATCCTCCCCACATACTCAAGTGCAACAACTTGTACGTCATGTATGGGCCATGCAGATGTCAACATCTAAAGGCATTAACATTGGCTTGCACTCTGAGGCACATACTAGTGTCTAGTTACATAGGATGAGCATTCTAGTCACTGAAAAGAAGTTGCACATTCACTTACCAGTACCTCTGGAGCACCATATAGCCGCCCGTACTGCCCAAGGACCTCGTCCACCAGGACATCCGGCTCGTCCATGGTGACGGGACGGGCCCTGATGTTCTCAGTGCGAGCCATGACTGGTTCCAGAGATGAAGTACAGCAGCAGTTAGTAGGGAGGAATGGCAGGCAGCAGTGTCTGTAGGCAAGTGAAAAGAATGGCCATTTCACACACGTATATAGGCCCCTAGGGTTGTTTCAAGGTTATTCTGCTAATGCAATTGGTCCGCCTCGGTCTCATTATTCAATTGTGGCCAATGCCTGTGCCAGCACTGGCGGAGCACGCCTACTGCGACGCTCAAAAACTGGAAGGCACTACCACAATGGCAGTTCCCATTGGCTGCTATGTTATTCACATAGGCAGTGTCACACCGTGGGGTCAGAATGTCTCTACCGCTACCCTGCATTATTCAATTGGGGCCAAAGCCTGTGCCCACACTAGCGGAGCACGCCTACTGCGACGTTTAAAAACTGGAAGGCGCTACCGCGATGGCAGTTCCCATTGGCTGTTATGTTATTCGCATAGGTGGTGTCACACCGCAGGGGTGAGAATGTCTCTACCGCTACCCTGCATTATTCAATTGAGGCCAATGCCTGTGCCCGCAGTGGCTGACAGCTACCGTGCGTGCAAACACATTGTGCATTTGCACTCTCGAATTTAAAATTTCATCACTGATCCCAACACAATTTTTAAAAATGAAGTGCACCTTGTAAAGGGATTGGAGAGTGCGACATTTTACTTTAGTCTTCCCACACATGTAATGGAAGTACACATGGGATAAAATGCTTTTGTGTGTCCGTCATCACAGGTCATTGTCATTGTCATACACATTTCCTGAGGATTTTTGTTTCATTGTTGGGAATATGGAAATGTGTGTAATGCAAACCCCTCCCACAGTCATGATGGTCTGTCCACGCATATATTTCTGTACGCAGTGCTGTATATTAATGAAGTCTTGTCCAGATTACACTCACTGCCAGCATTTTGGTATGATGTTGTGTTTTGTGGGACTCGGGGTGGATTTTGTGCAGTGTCAGCAGCTACATACAACTCTGCATTTATGCTGTTTGCCACATGTGCTGTGTCATCTACCCACAGGACTGGGTACACATGATTTAGCTGTGTACCATATGCCTGACACATAGGCTAATTTATATTTGACAGTAGTTAGTATGTATGCCCTGGCTACCTAATTGACTACAGGGGATCAAGGTGTCTATGCATGTCACTTGTGCATTAAATGGATTTAACAGTTCTGTCAATGTTGTGGTTGTGTGAGTCATTCTGTACGCTATTACCCACACCTCATCTTTGACTCTTTTCACACATGTGTCCCTTGCCAGATCACGAAGGAGAAGACCACCTGTGTATCGGCCTATACCAGACCTGTTGAAAATGGAGGATACAGACATCATAAAGAATTTCCGTCTCAGTCGCCTTACCCTTCAAGAGCTATGTGCTCAGTTGGAGCTCCATTTGAGGCCTCACAGTACCTATCCAACAGCTTTGACAACAACAGTGAAGGTGATGGCCGCCCTGCCTTACTTTGCCACAGGTTTGTTTCAGTACACGGTGGCCATCGCAGGTGACATGTCTCAACCCATGTTCAGCATGGTGTTGCGTGATGTCCTCTCTGCATTGCTAACATACAAGGACAGCTACAACCACTTTCCAAGAAGACATGAATTGGCAGATGTGAAGGAGGAATTTTATGACCTTGGTCACATCCCAAATGTTGTTGGAGCCATTGACGGCACACACATTGGCCTTGTTCCACCACAGGCATGGGAGCACATCTACCGTAACAGGAAGTATTACCATTCAATAAATGTGCAAGTGGTATGCCTAGCCGATCTGATAATATCCCACGTGTGCGCCAAATTTCCAGGGTCTGTACATGACTGCTACATAATGCGGAACAGCATCATCCCACAATTGATGGTAAATCTTCATCCAGAGAGGGCTTGGCTTGTTAGTGAGTGAGCTGTGTCAATAATTGTGGTGTATGTGTGACATGCTGGCCTCCTCCTCCTCAAATAGTTCAATTACATTGTTGGTCTGTGTTTCTCACAACTAGGTGACTCAGTGTATCCCAACCGGCCTTGGTTGCTGAGCCCACTGAGGAATCCAAGGACACCAGGGGAAGTCCGCTTCAATGATGCCCATGGGAGGACACGTTGTGTAGTTGAGCGAGCTTTTAGACTTCTGAAGGCAAGATTTAGGTGTCTGGACAAGAGTGTTGGTGCACTACTCTACTCTCCCCAGAAGGTGTGTCAGATCATAGTTGCCTGCTGCATGCTCCACAACCTGGTCTTGCGCAAAGAGATCCCCCTGATTCAGGACGATGATGAGCTGCAGGAGCCCCCCGCTGCAAATCCAAACATGCCCAGTGATGATGATAGTGGCGAGGAGGAAGGTCTTGACCTGCGTCAAGAGCTCATCAACAACTACTTCCCTTGAGTGTAAGTTTGCATTGAACAACTATGACTGTGTCAGTTTGCTTTGCTGTTAGGGCAGAAGCATTAATGATGTGTTGGGATGCCGGCTGTTGTTGGCACACTGCTGTGGGGTACTTTGTGCATCACTGTGTTTATATTTCCACTTACCTGATGTCTATGTTGATGGTGTTGGTCAGTGTTATCAGATATGCATCTTGTACAGTGTTGACCAGTATTTATATATATTTCTTTATTCGGATGCGAGGCAACCATAAAAGATACAGTACATCATATAATAAATAAGCAAACAATTCATGGTAAAACACAGTAAAATTTAAAACAATACAGATAAATAAAAACCAGCTGCACAAAATCAATCGAATCTAGATAGTCTAGATCTATAAGCGGCCTGCAAAAAACTTAACACTGCACAAAGAGTGGGAGGATTAGGTAACAACTGTAAATGCAGGAGGGCCACTTTAGCATGCCTAAACTTCAAGCTTTTTAAGAAGGGCCGGAGAAAACATTTTCTGGGGAACTAAAAATATTTACACAAAAGTATGAAATGTAACGTGTCCTGAGGAGATCGAAGATCGCAGCCACAGGGACCTCGTTGATCTGGTGAGGGAAAGAACCCCGCCGGGGATGCTAAAAGATGATGGAGCTGTTTAAATCTAAAACGCGTGATTAAAAATCTGTCGTGAGCACTAGTTAGGGCCAAAAAGTATGGTTCAATGCCCGGGACCGATTTTAACAATGCATATGCCCTAACTGAGGGTTTACTGAGCTCAAGATTTTCACGGTTCGCAGTTAAAAATTTATGGTGTAGGTCTTTTATGGTTTTAACGTCCACCTTACTTAAAGTGTTGTGTGCAAAAAAGAAATCTGACCTGCCTATAGCCTGGAAGGACTCCTTAACGTAGTGTATCCAGGGTATTTTGTTACCATGCTCCAATTTCAAACAATCCGATACAATCATACGGTTTAAATTCTTATGGTCGGAAGTCCAAATCTTTATCCAACACACTAAGGGTTTAATTGCCACTTGGTCCGCCAGGAAGCCAACCCCTAGCTCTTCATGTACGGGCCAAACTGGCGTACCTTGGGGGACTCGTAGGATCCGGCGTAGGAATTTATTTTCCGCCACCTGTAGCCTATGTGGGGTCACATACCCCCAGATTTCACTACCATATACTACTCTTGAAATACCTTTGGACTTGTACAGTTTTAAAATTACCTCCGGGGCCCATGAACCCAATCTACTCGCAAAACTGGTGATGGTTCCTAGGGATTTATTCAGCTCATTCAGCTTACCTTCCAAGAGGGCTTCCCACTGAAGCTTGTCATCAAATAACACTCCCAAGTAGGGAAAGGCCGGGACCTTTCCAAGAATATGATTGCCGGCTTTAAAGCTTTTTGACCGGAGCCCCCGTGGGCCCACCACTAGTACATAAGACTTAGTATAGTTCACCGATAGGTCCAGCCTGTCCATAAATGCCACAAAACTGTCAATTAAAACCTGCAGGCCCCGGCCCGTACGGGCCATGAGCACCGCATCGCCAGCATAGAGTAGGCATGGCAAAGCTCTCCTACCTACTCTAGGGGGGTCTGACTGGAGGGCCAAGAGTGCCGCCTCAAGGCCATTAATATAGACCGAAAATAAAAAAGGAGCTAAAATGCACCCTTGACGCACCCCCTGTGTACAATTAAAATGATTAGAAAGGTCTCCCTCGTGTGAGACTCTCACTGCCGCCGATGTGTGGGCATGGAGTGATATAAGTAGATGTACAATACGGGGATCCACTCCCAAAGAGATTAAAATGTCCCACAACTTAGACCAGTTTACCTGGTCAAATGCGGACGTAAGGTCCATGAAGGCCAAGTACATGACGCCCGGTTGGGCCACAGTATACTTAGAAATTAGAAGGTAAAGATTGAGGTATTGATCCGATGTTGACAAGCCTTCACGAAAACCGTATTGGACTTCCGATAAGATATGATTATCTGTGGCCCACAAAGACAGTCTAGATAAACGTACCCGACCCAGAACCTTAACAACAGCATCGATAAGGGAGATTGGACGATAGGATTGCGGCTTATCCTTATCTCCTTTTTTGAAGATTGGCACTATAATGGCGGTGGACCAGGATGGCAATGTCCCCTTCAAGGCCGCCGCGTTTAGAACTTGGGTTAGTAGGGGAGCCCAGACCTCGGGGTTGTCACGAAAGAGATCCAGGGGAATACCATCGGGGCCTGGGGACTTGTTTGGAGTCAAAAGCTTGATGCTTAAGGTTACCTCCTCCAAAGAAAAGCTAATGGGAGGGACCGCCACACAGAGGGCAATGTCTACACTACACTCGCCAATACAGGCTACACTGTAGACATTTCCATAATGGGACACCCATTGGTCTGGTGTGATGTGGTGGCATACTGTCGGGTTAGTTGGTTCTGCGAAACAGGGACTATTAATAATTTTCCAAAATAGGGAAGGGTCCCTCAGTTCACCCGCTTTAGCTAGGTCCTCCCATGCCTGCTTTTGGAGATGACGCCTGCGCTCTCTTGTTGATTCTTTGTAAAGGCGTCGGCACAAGGACACTCTAGCTTTCACCCGTGGCACCTGTTTCAGGGCTGCTTTTAGCCACCTTAATCTTAATGCCTGCGAGTACTTATGATCAAACCATGAGGGGGCGGCCTGAACCCGCCCCCCCACCTGTATAGTTAAGGGACCAGAAACTCTCTGGGCAATGGAGGAGAATGAGCTTAAAATCTCCTCACTCGGGGTGCTAGGGTTCAAACATGCATCTATCTCGTTCTGGCATGAAGAAAAAAGCTACGATTGAAATCCTTAACATCTATGCTCACCCATCTAAGGCGCCTACCCTGGTCAGTAGAGGTTAAGGGTACCTGAGACTTACAGGGACCTAAGATGGGATGGCCCAACTTCATCAGTACCAATGATAATGGGTTGTGGTTGCTAAAAGCACTATCCTCTATGTTAAATAATCCGGGGGCCACCCCCAGAGATGCTGTCACAAATATAAAATCTATAATAGTTGCAGCGCCCCTTCCTTTGTAGGATGGGAGCAATTGCGAAATAGGCCCGGGGTGCCAAAGGTCTAGGGTTTTCACCAAGTTGTGGGTGAATAACAAGTTGTTTAAAACCTTCCCCTCCAGTGTGTGTTCCATGTGAAGATCCTCCGAAAGTGGGCATGGCTGGGCAATCAGCTGGTTCTTTACAAGAGATGGACATAAATGACAGTTGAAGTCACCCACTAAAATAAAATTAATGTGCCCACAACCATCCTCCTTTAGGTCATCTATTGCACAGTTTAAGGCATTAAGATTGGAGGGTCCCCCCTCGCCCCTCTTAGCATTATAAAAATTAATAATCACAAGAGTGAGTGCTCTCCCCATGTGCAATTCTATGCCCTGGAATACCTGAGAATTCCATTTTAAAAGCTTTAAGTCTTTACATAATTCTAGAGCCACAAATATAATAAGACCTCCACTGGCTCGACCCATTGTTGAGTGTGACGCTGGACAAAAGATGGTCTTATACCCATTTAGAAAGAAAATATTCTTAGTCTCCCAAGTCTCCTGTAAACATATAATGTTAAATGACCTAACATATAGTAACCAACTGACATCAGTGAACTTGGACGACAGCCCAGCCACGTTCCAGGAAACAAGACTGAAATCTCTACCGGTAATGTGATTAACAATATCCGGTGAGGGGGGTGTAGAAGATGGTAGCTGGGGCCTCGCTTGGGACGAATGGCTAATCACAGGGAACACATGAGGTGATGGAGCTACCATGATCTCATTAGGGCTTGATGTCAATAAGGAGCAAACATCCTCAACCCTCTGACTCGATGAGTCAGTCTGCCGAGGAAGGTGGATGCACAACTCTTCATCCTCCTGGAGTCAATCCAGTTAGTTCAAATCGGCAAGGGGGCAAAAGAGTTTGCAAGGGGCAACAGCCGTCCCAAACCTCCCTCAACAAGCCCACCCCTCGCGGGCAATCCCCCCCTGGGGCTGCTCAGTGATGGTCTGTAGAAAAAGCCCAGTGGGAGCAATTTAATACAGGAGGATAGGGAAAAAGATTTAGAAACATCAAACAAGATTTTACGTGCTAACTCAGGATACCGTACCGAAATTATAATACAGTCTCCCTCAAAGGATTTCCTAGATGGACCTATCCACGCCACCCTCCGCGCCATCAAAATATCCTTGTGATCCCTGCTGGAATACCCGGAATGCAGGTCCAACCAATGGGAGACTTTATTAATTAGTTGAGCCGTGGATTCCTCATTATGAGCCGGTAGGCCGGGTACCCCTGACAAAACCACAGAATAGGGAGCACATGCTGGGGGAAGGTCGATCACAGTAGACTGGCAAACCCTAGGTGGTTGCATCCCTGTGTAGGGGGCGTCTTCAGTGCCCTGGCCCTGTCGGGCCCGCACAGCCCTGGGTGCGCCAACTCCCGGGATACTAGAACCACCAAGCCCTAGCATTGTAGATTGGGCCACAGCTCCCTTGGGCTTTAGAGGAGCGTTAACATACGGGGCACCGCTATTACACAAGGGAGTAGCAAAGGGCATGATATCAGTTGGTGGAGGGCGCACTGGCGGATAGCAAGGTGGAAGTTTTTCTACACATGACAAGAGAGTGTCCATTTTGCTTGCCAAGTCCCTCGGAGCTACCTCCAGTTTATCCAGTCTATTCAAAAGTGGGGATAGAAGGTCTGTAAAAGTCTCTGTGATGTTATGTAAAACTGGGGCCAGGCGGGTCAACAGTTCCTCCGCAAGCAACCCATTAGCCGCAATCGCCTGTCCCTGGCGTGTAATCGGAGCAGCTACCATAGGCTTCTTTGCCCTCCGTTTCCGTTTGGGGGTGGGGGAGTTTCCTAAATCAGGAGATACAATAGGCGGTGGCGGTGAGGGAGGAGGCTCGGACCTCAAGACAAGAGGCTCCGGCGAGGGTATCTCAATGGGTGCCAGGTTTGAGACTGGTCCATAGGGGTCATTTGCAAAGTAGATGGCAAGCTTGCCCCCGCCCCTCCTGTATCTAGTGAAAGGCGCCTCTCAGCCCGAACTATCTCCTTGTTAATAGCGCCCACAGCCTTTGCCAAAAAAAGAGTCAATGGTGCGAGACGGTTGTCCCATGGGGGTCGCTGGCTGTGTCTTCTTTTTCCCCATTTTACTGGATTAGGCAGATCCCCACAACAAAGAAGCCGAAAACCAGGAAGACACAGGGAAGGCGGCAAAAGGGCAGAGCAATAAGGAATCAGGTTAGGTTCAAAGTTACCTAACCTGAGGTTAGGACTCCCAAAATGAGTGGCAAAAAAGAAGGATTACTCACGGCGTGGTCCTAGTCCGAAAAACCCTCAACAACCCCTTCAAGTGGCATGCGGCGATGACAAAGGCGGTAAGGTGAGCTTTCACGCTGTCCCAGAGTGTGCAGCCAAGACAATAGGCCCAGCCCAACCACGAACAGACGCGGACGGGCTTTGCCCGTCCGGGAGCCCTGGCCGTCTTAAGAGCGCCTCCTGGCGGGATCGTCATCGGCGTCCTTGCCGCAAGGCTACCTGGGAGCTGTGGTTCCTGCTCCCAGGTGATGCAGGAAGACTAAGGGTTCCTGGCCCCCAAACGGCGTGGAGACGATGGCGGGTTTGAGGTGGCGATGGCGGGTTTGAGGTGGCAACAGAGGCTGTGTACAGGTGAAGACTCCCGCGCTGCAGGAGCCCTGGCCGTCTTAAGATCGCCTCCTGGCGCGAAGCGGGATCGTCGGCGGCGTCCTTGCCGCAAGGCTACCTCGGAGCTGTGGTTCCTGCTCCCAGGTGATGCAGGAAGACTAAGGGTTCCTGGCCCCAAAACGGCGTGGAGACGATGGCGGGTTTGAGAGCGCCCCTGCTCCCCGCACACTGGTGGCAACAGAGGCTGTGTACTGGTGAGGACTTGTTGACCAGTAGTGTATTCTTGCTGTTCTGCCATCATATGACAACTCAATGTTATCTTCTTGTTGTGTTGTTCTAGGTCCCTCCGCCCTATCAATGGATTCTCACAATCTCACCTTGTGGTACATTTAATTTTGAGTTTACATTGTACTTACTCTGATAAACATACAACTCACACAAAGGCATGGGTGTTAATTGTGTTTATTTTCATGCTTATGGTGTTTCTTTTAAAGTGAGTGAGATGTTAATTGTGCATACAGAGTGTTTCAGTTGTCAGTCATGGTAACAGAGACAAATAGAGTAGTCACCACAATAGTGGAATTCCACAGTCCAACAGACTCATGCCATCAACATGGCAATGTGGGACAGGATGGTCAACAAAGTCAATGTTCTGTGCAACACTGATGACATCATGGCTGGCTCAGCGACCTGGCTCGGCTTGGTGCTTTGCCACGTGATCCTCACGTGGTGTTTCTCGGACGTCCCTGTCTGCATTTGGCAGGGGGGCCACTACTGCAGGCTGAGAGGTGTCTGAGGAGTCATCGGCTTGCAGCTCATCACTCTCTGTGGCCACTGCTGAGGTGGTGGGAGTCTCAGCAGGCTGGCCACTGGAGGGGAGAGGGAGGCTTCACTTGAGCTGCATGTATGTCCCTCAGAACACCCAGAAGCTGGCCCATGAGATCTACCAGTTGTCCCATACGGGTGTCCATGGACCTCTGCAGCAGGCGCAGCTCATGCAGTTCATCTACAACCTGGCCCATCTGTCCATGGTTCTGCTGGTATGCCCCAAGGACTCTTGTAACAATGGCCAAGGCTTCAGTCTCAGTGTCCTCCTGTGATAGGCCTCCAATTGCCCTCCCTCATGCCCTGCACACACGGACCCGTGGCCTTGGCTGTACACGCACCCGTACACTGTCCCCAGCATCCTCGGTGTGGGTGGTGGTGTTGGTAACCTCTGAGACAGGGACAGTGTTACAGTCAGTGGTTGTGATGGTGGAGGTGGTTGCTACACAGGTAGTTGGAGCAGGGGTCAGCGTTGTTGTTGTTGCTGCTGTGTTGGGAGTTGTGGTGGTGGTGGTGGGGCCAATGAGGCCCTGACACTGAGTATGCCCTGGCAGGCCTGAAGGGTCAGGTTGGTGCTCCTCTTCCGAGAATTGGAGAGAATCTGCATCTGAGAGTCCATGCTCTGGGGGGGGGGAGACTGGTTCTGTTGGTTGGTGGTGGTCTCGCCAGCTGTTGATTGCGATTCACCTGTTGAACAGAGGTTCATTGTTTTTGATGTTTTGGTGGAGAAGACCAAACTTTTAACATTGAAAATACTAGCCATTTGTAACAGTTTATCTGCAGTATGACATGATGTTGAGGTACATCCATTACTTGTTAGCGAGGTGACATGGCAATACCAAACATTTAACATGTACAGTAAGTGTGTTTCCAAGGACATGTCATCATCTACCAACTTGATGCTCATCCACTTTAGTTAAGGCAGGGATATTGTATATTTTTCAAATAATATGTTTCATAAGTGTGTTTCCAAGGACATGTCATCATCTACCAACTTGATGCTCATCCACTTTAGTTAAGGCAGGGATATTGTATACTTTTCAAATAATATGTTTCACATATGCAGACATTTCCTAATTTCTGTAGGTCATTTTGCATTCACATCATGTGGGTTGTGTTCTTTGAATGAGTGTCCATGCATGTATTGTGTGCATATGAGCCTTCATGCTTTGCTAAACTGGGACTTACACATTGCATTTTGTGCATATCGTGATTGGGCTATGCATTTCTTAACATGAGACTTTGTGATTGAAAGTGTGATTTATGTGACATATATGTGAGCTTAGCTGTGTGTGGAGTGGATGTGACATATTGAGCTTTGAAGAGTTGGCTAACAAGTGAGGGATGTGGTGGTCATATTGCTCCATGCTGTTGAGGGTTGAAGCAAGAGAGCATGAGCAGGCTACCTACCTGTAAGGAGGTACTGTGGAGGGAGATGGCTGCCACATGGCTCTGGGGTGTGGAGGGTGCTCCATGCTGTTTGGGAGTGAGGCCAGAGGGCCTTGTGGGAGTCAGAGTGTTGTTCTCAGGTCCCAACAACCCCCTCCCTAGTAAGATGGCTATCTACCTGTACGGAGATACTGTGGAGGGAGATGGCTGCCACATGGCTCTGAGGTGGGGAGAGTGCTCCATGCTGTTTGGGAGTGAGGCCAGAGAGCATGAGCTGGCTACCTACCTGTAAGGAGGGTACTGTGGAGGGGGTGGCTGCCACATGGCTCAGGGGTGGGGAGGGTGCTCCATGCTGTTTGGGAGTGAGGCCAGAGAGCATGAGCTGGCTACCTACCTGTAAGGTAAAGCGAAGGGGGAGATGGCTGCCACATGGCTCTGGGGTGGGGAGGGTGCTCCATGCTGTTTGGGAGTGAGGCCAGAGAGCATGAGCTGGCTACTTACCTGTAAGGAGGTACTGTGGAGGGAGATGGCTGCCACATGGCTTTGGGGTGAGGAGGGTGCTCCAGGCTGTTTGGGAGCGAGGCCAGAGAGCATGAGCTGGCTACCTACCTGTAAGGTGAAGCAGAGGGGGGAGATGGCTGCCACATGGCTCTGGGGTGGGGAGGGTGCTCCATGCTGTTTGTGAGTGAGGCCAGAGGGCCTTGTGGGAGTCGTAGTGTTGTCCTCAGGTCCCAACAACCCCCTCCATAGTAAGATGGGTACCTACCTGTACAGAGGTACTGTGGAGGGAGATGGCTGCTACATGGCTCTGGGGTGGGGAGGGTGCTCCATGCTGTTTGGGAGTGAGGCCAGAGGGCCTTGTGGGAGTCGTAGAGTTGTTCTCAGGTCCCAATAACCCCCTCCCGAGTAAGATGGCTACCTACCTGTACGGAGGTACTGTGGAGGGAGATGGCTGCCGCATGGCTCTGGGGTGGGGAGGGTGCTCCATGCTGTTTGTGAGTGTTGCCAGAGGGCCTTGTGGGAGTCGTAGTGTTGTTCTCAGGTCCCAACAAGCCCCTCACTAGTAATATGGCTACCTACCTGTAAGGTGAAGCAGAGAAAGGAAATGCTAACCATGTGAGGCATGTTTTTGAAAAAGTGCGTTGTACATAAGTTAATTTTTGACTGGCAATTGTAGCTCAATTGTTCTGCACGACAGTACATGACAGTGTGATGGGATACATTTGTTGGTACTTACCAGTCTCCACTCCCCCAGCTATTCCTGTGAGACTCTCTGGATGCAGGATGGCAAGCACCTTTTCCTCCCATTCAGTGAATGTTAGTGGTGGAATGGGAGGGCCACCACCAGTTCTCTGAGCCGGCTCATGGTTATTGTTGGCACTTTATTTCACCCTGATTTTGAGGTCATGCCACCTCTTCTTGATGTCATGCAGTATGCACAGGGTGGTATCTATTGCACTGACTTTGTTGACAATCCTTTCCCACATTTGATTTTTTCTAACAAGTGGGGTCTGTTGGACCATGGCTCCATACAAATGTGGTTCTACTCTAATTATCTCATCTGCCATCACTGACAACTCATTGTCTGTGAATTTGGGCATTTTCTTCTGTGACATGGTGTACGCTGTGCAAATATTAGACAAGTGCAGAGAGGAAGGTGGTGGTGGAGGGGTGTAAGGTGTGTCAGGTGTGTGGGTGAAAAGTCTTGGTGTGTGGAGAAAGGTGGGTGTGATGGTGTGCTGTGTGATAATTTGCCTCTCCTAACAGCTGGGGTGTCTGGCCCTTCAATGCTGTAATTTTGCAAAGAATGATGGTCATGGAAGGGGTTAGTTTTATACTCTGCTATGTGGGTGTGTCCACCTGAGGAATGACCATCAGGTATATTTTTCCGTTATGACCAGGGCTTTCAGTGGGATGAAAAAACTGGGGGGTCTCTCATTGGGGCGTGGCGGATGTAATTGAGAGCGTGGCCTAAGACACTTGAGCCAAACATTTGAACTTAGCATAGTGTGCCGCCCCACTGGGATTTTGCGGATTCTGTCCATTTATCCAGCTATTTGACACAAGTAACATTGCACCTACAACGAGCAAGGACTGTTGTCAATGGTTGTAAATTGATAAATAAGCTACAACTATTACTTCGTTGTATTTCATATTGCAATTGCTTCTGTTCTTGTGGGCGAGCTTTTGGCCTAAGGCTAGAGCTGCCGACTTTCGAGCTGGGGAAGCAGGTTCGAGCCTCACGTTGGTTCGACAACCTGTGATTCAAAACATGAATGTGTGCTTCTGTTATGTAACTAGGGATCAAGTTCGCACTATATGATACGGACAAGATGAGTCTATTTGAAGGTACCTCAAAAGCAGTAACGGATGGTACTATCGCGGAGTTAAGCATTATTTTTTAATTTTTTGGGCCACCCTGAAGGTGAAGATGGAGAGCCCGTTAGGGACCCGTTTGGGCACCTGCTTTTCAGAACTGCCGGTGCGGAGCAGCGGAGAGAACCGGCCCACTTAAAGGCCTGGTTATGACATTGTATTCGACCGTCATTCATGTTGCCTTCACGCAACCACGGCGGTCGTAATGCAATGCTTGATACAAAATCATCATAATTTGCCGTGCGGTCATACCGCTGGTGAATCGGCCTTGATCCAGGAAACAGCTTTTCCATCTGCTACGGTCGGATTTTCTGCATTCCCAACCGTGGCGGACAGTGTTTTGTCAAATCCCACCACCGCGGTCGAATTTTACTACCATTACATCGTCGGAGGGCTTTTCCGTCCGCCATCGTAATGAACCCCAAAGTTAATAAAAAAATATAAATATGTTGAAAAATAAAAATATATTTTATATTAAAAAAAATCAAAAATAAACACATATCACAATCTTAAATACATATCACAAGTACCTACAAATATTATTATAAATAAAATAAAAAAATACTTTTCATACAAATAAATATTATTACTTAGAGAATTTCTTCATTAACAAAAACATTAATTATTACATACATTTAGTTTAGTTACTTCCCACCCTATAACATCACAAAACTCACAACCTGCACCAAAAAACTTCTTTAAGCTATTAATATAAATATTCATCAACAATCTAATTTTCATTAATTAAATATTAATAATTAATTAATTATAATTAATATACTTCCCACAATAAATCCCCAAAAAGCACACAACACACTCATAACATGTAACAAAAATTATTTACAAAATTAAAATAATTAATTATTAAATTAATAATTCATATTAATTTAAAAATAACTATTATTTGCTTAAAATTAATTTACTTCCCACCCCATACCTCTACAAAACCCACAACTCACATTTAAAATCTAAAAAAACCCAATTTATTTGCACAATTAACATAATTATCAATGAAACACATATTATTAATTAGAAACCAAATTATAATCATTAAACTTAATTAACTTCCCACCCTTTATCACTATAATCCCCACTACCCGCACCTAAAACTAAACTTTAAAAAAATTAATTACACAATTAAAATGAATTTTCAAATAAATAGCTAACAGTATTTAACAACTAATTATAAAGTAATTAAAATTATTTACTCCCCACCCTTTACCCCTATAAACCCAAAACACACACCTAAAAAAATTTAAATAAACAATTAACATAATTAATTATCAATTAATTAATTATTTAATAATAATTATCAACTAATTATTAATTCATTAAAAATAAATTACTTCCCACCCATTACCCCTATACCCCACATCCCGCACATAATTTTTTTTTTTTTAATTTGTAAGGCGCATCAGCTACCCAAAAAACCTAAAAGAAAATTACACAATTAACATAACTGATGATCAATTAGTTAATTAAAATTAAATAACAACTAATTATTAGTAAATTAAAAATAAATTACTTCCCACCCTTTACCCCTATAACTGCACAATCCGCACCTAATATATTGCACAATTAACATAATTAATTAATATAAATTATCAACTTATTATTAATTAAAATAAATTACTTCCACCCTTTACTCCTACAACCCCACAACCTGCACCTAAAAAAATTACACAATTAACACAATTAATATTAAATAACAACTAATTATTAATTAACAAAAAATATATTACTTCCCACCCTTTACCCCTATATATCCCACAACCTAAACATAAAATATACCTCTTAAAAAATTGAAAAGCACAATTAACACAATTAAATATCAATTAAATAAATATTATTAATAAAAAATAATCATTAATTTATTATAGATAAATTACTTCCCACCCTATTCCCCTATAAACCCACAACCTGCTACGGAACTAAAAAACACAAAATGTATTTAATTAAAATTTAATAACTACTAAAACATAAACAACACTTATACAAATAAATTCCATCACATACACTTAAAATAAATACTAAAATATATAACACTAATTAAAAAACGATATTTTAAACAACTATATTTTTGCAAATGATAATAATGACTTTCTATATTTTAAAATTTGATATTACTTACCTGCAAATCGATATTTTTGACATCGATATTCTTGACATCGATATTTCCATGTCACGATATTTTAAACCCGATATTCTTGTGTGTCGATATTTGCAACACCATATTTTGTCTAAACTCCCACACAGGCAGTGGAAAAGCTAGATTGTCCCTTTATGTTATGCTACAAGGATCTGTAGGGCAGATACGTACCATGTGGTAGTTTTTCCATTTCCAAATATCTTGAGAGTATCTAGCTCATTCAATGTAAAATCATGTCTTCCCCAAACACACACCTCCAGTATTAGTTCTATGTGTGTACTAATACTTACTTTTCTTTTTATAAATCAGATTCTTTTTAATGACGCTTTTAATGTTTTAAAACTTTTGTATGTAATAAGTGATTGATTTATACTTTAATGGTTGTTGACCGAAATAAAGTATTGAATTTATTGACTGAAATAGATAGCACTTTTAAATGTGTTCCAGAGCTGCATTAATGATCCATGACTAATAATTACTGTAAACAAAGACAAGAAAGACATATTACAAATGAATACATACAATTTTGTTTAAAATCGTATTTAGTTTCACGTTCCTGCCTTTGTAGACTCTTAAACCAACAACAAATGGCCAGTATTTTAACCTTCGAAAGGTGGCAACCCAACTACAGCTGATACTATCAAGTGTGAGTTCTAGACTTTGATACAGACGCCACTTGTACCAGGAACCTGTGATGAAACTAATGTACGTTGGCATAATTCCATGGCTGAGAAGGAATGTACCACTAATTGTTTCACAACCATTCCACCAATGGTCTGTCAACTTGCAGTGCATCTTTCTAAATCCAGTATCTGTGCAATACTCCAAAGTATCCACCAATTACTTCATAGTGCTTCAGCAGATGACAGGATTATATGACCTAGGAAGGATTAGGAAGATATATACACCACGCTTCAGAGGCCCAGAATTCGCTCCATAGGATTAGTCATTCGCACATGGGCCGCATTAAAGTGGACTTCCCCTGGTGTTGCTGGGCTCCTCAGAGGTGTTGAAAGCCAGGTATGACTTAAGATACCCTGACTCCCCTGAAATGCATAATCACAAATGCAAACGTAAGTGAACTGATATTTGGATAGGCACATAATAAAATGATTGGAATCTGTCTGGGAGGTGATTTTAACGCTAGACTCCCTAAGGAAAATGGCCCAACCACTATTTCTTTGGCTTTTGAACCTTTATGTAAAAGAGGGACGGAATTATTAGATCACTTGTCCATCTGCAACTTATTTAATGTGATGGAAATAGCGGATGTACACCGAAACAAAAATCGTCTAATACCCACTTATAGGGGTCGTGGCAGTGCCTCCACCATTGACTATGTTTTTATATCCTCCTCATTGGAGGATTTTTTAGTAAAGGCAGAGGTCTTGTGCACTACGCAGGGCGACCATAACCCAATTTTAGCAACAATCAGATTTCCTCCTAGACCTAGCCTTGCTAAAGATCCTGGGGCAAGTAATTTAGTGGCCTCGACTGACAAACTAAGAGTAATTTGGAAAGGCATTGATAATAAAGTTTTATTTGCTAATATGATAAAACTACACTCACAGCTCATTGAAACTTGTTTGTCAATTAGCGATCTTAACCCAAAGATTATTGAGGGATTTAGTAGCCTATGCGCTGGTATTAAACAAATGATCTCCAGACCAGCGTTAGACACCAGCAAGAAACCTAGATGGTTTAATGGCACCTGCTCGCGAGCAAACAGAGAACTACGTGTAGCACTGGCGGCTACACCCAGGGATGCAACTCTTGTTAAGTTATTACGATCCCGTTATAAAGAAGCAGCCAGGCAACGAAAAGACAAGCTTCTAAAAGAACGCTGGGACAATCTTGCCTGTGCCGCTACACTCAACGATGGAAACGGTTTCTGGGCAGCAGTCAAAACCATGAGATCTATGGGCCTTACCCTTACTCCCCTAAGTTGCAACATAACCAGTGAATCATGGGAAGTACATTTTTCTAGGATCTACACAGCCCCGCCCCAGACTGAGGACATATTAAATAGCCTTTCAGCCAGTAGGGTTTTTATATCGGTGTCAGAAGTTGAGGATGCCATACACCAAAGCGTAGGCAACAACGCCCCAGGGCCGGATGGGCTTTCTATCGATCTTATTAAACATGAACCGGACTTCTGGGCACCCCTTTTACTTAATGTTTTTAATAACCTAACAAGCACTTTCATCCCAAGCACCTGGTCTACTAGCATCATTGTGCCCATTTTTAAAAAGGGAGACCGATCCAACCCTACCTGCTACAGACCGATCTCCCTGATCGATAACACTCTAAAGATTCTCGGGAGGCTCGTGTTTAACAGAATAAGGACCTGGGCCGAAAGGGAACAAATTTTAAATCAGTGCCAGCTGGGTTTTAGAAGTAAGTTGGGAACAGTAGAACAGTGCCTTAATTTAAATCTGATTGTTGGCAAGTATACGATAGCACATAAGTCACCTATTTATTTGGCCTTTATGGACCTCACCTCAGCTTTTGATTTTGTCAACAGGTCACGCTTGTGGTCGGTCCTTTTAAACTATGGGTTGGACGAGGCCTTAGTTTATTTTTTGGCATACTTGCACAGGGACCTGAAGGCACGGGTAAGGATCAGTAATGACGGGGAGGTCTCAGGGGACATCATCATTGGTAGAGGGGTCAGACAGGGATGTGTACTGGCCCCTCTCCTATTCATTCTTTATATAAACGAATTACATAATGTTCTATCAGAACTCACTAATGATGTACCAAGAATCAACGGTAATGTACTCCCCGCCCTTTTATATGTGGATGATGCGGTCCTAATGGGCCGCACTCCGAATGCACTACGCACTTTAGTTGGGGGTTTTGTAGCCTTTATGGCAGACCTAGACCTCTGTACTAATTTTAAGAAATCTTTCATAATGACTTGTGGCCCAAGAAAACATTGTATCAACTCAATAACCTCAGATTCTGAACGCTTATTACGCACTCGCACTTTCCCATATTTGGGTTTAGTCTTCTCTGATACTGGGTCTTGGGCAGCTCATGCTGCCCATAGTAGAAGTAAGTTCCTAAAAGCGACTAATTCGATCCTGAGCCTTCCTCAACCAAAACAAGCAGAGGTAGTCTTACCCATAATTAAGATCTATAAATCGCAGTGCATTCCCACCGCCACATATGGCGCTGAAGTCTGGGGTTTTATAAATTGTGGTGGGATCCAAAGAGAGGAGAACAGATTTTGTAGGAAACTTTTAGGGGCTCAAATCTCCTCCCCAAACTTTGTGGGTCATAGGGAACTAAACTTGCATTATATAGAAGATTTTATTAGGTCACGTCCAGCTATATTTTGGCTAAAAATTTGGCAAAACCCTGCAGCGACCCTGACAAGGGAGATTATCGTAGACTGCCTTAATTGCGACAAGGGAGGGCACATACCCTGGCTTTCCGCTGTTAGAAAAAGTCTAATCAGTGTGAACCTAGAGCATATCTTCTTAAATCCATCGGACCTAGAGGGTATGAATAAAAGAATCCTCATGGCTGCATTGTACGAGTCTTATAACAACACAAGACACGTTACAGAGCGCTCTAAACCATCAGTCGTTAGGTACATGTCACTATTGGAGTCAAATAGCCTCCAAACGCATATGCCACCCAAATATCTCTTGAAGAATATCGGACGGTGGGGGAGAAGCTTGCTTTTTCGTCTTAGGGATGGCACCTTAAAATATTCACTCTGCTTCCCCTTGGGATTTAATACCAATCTTGAGCAAATGCCCTGCCCATGTGGCACCGGCAGTAATCAAACAATGGTACACTTTTTACTTTTTTGTAATTTTTATGAAAAATACACAAAACAATACCTGATTTTGTATTTTAAGGCATTTGCGAACATCGATTATAGAACAGCATACTTGGAGATCATCAGACTTGAGAGCGATGATTTGATTTTTCGTGTCAGCTCTTTTTTGAGAGCGGCAGTCCGCTCATGTATTTCCATGAGCAATTTTTAATGTGTTAAGTGCACCTGAATACATAATACTGCTCTATCGTATGCACTTACCTTTACCTTATAGTTGGAATACCAATTAAAGTGTTACCTGCGGTTTGGAACATCTTACAAGTTCAAAATTTAATCGCATTTACATTATGCTGCTAAAACTGTTTACAACTGATTGCACTTTATCTTAATATGCTGCCATATGTTTGTCCAACCTTTTTATGTGCTAACATTTTAATGATGCTATCTGCCCGTCCGTTGAAAATTTTAACCATGATATTACTGTTTGTACATTATGTCCCTTTTTAACATTCATACACAATTGTAGTCTTTTTATCTTGAAAGTTCTTTTTAATTATTACTTTCTATATGGCGCTTTTAAACAAGAAACTGTACTGTTGTTGAACTGTGCTTTTATGGATATTTGTATCCGAATAAAGATTATTGAATTGAATTGAATTGAAAATGATAAATTATGTAAATAGAATTGTTGAAACTTAAGAACAAGCCAGGCCCTCCTTGGCACAAGGCTTGCCATCTGTTGTGGTATGCAGCGGTTGCACAATACCAGTGAGTCATGGGTGGAAAACTGGGAAACCTTGCACAGACCCCTTTGATATAGAGGTCTGCAATGCAAACCACCTGTACATTGATGGAGTGAAAATGCTTCCTTTTGTAGTACACTTGCTCGCGGTTATGAGGTGGCACCAATGCAACATGGGTTCCATCTATGGCGCCTACCAAGGGCCCGATTCCAAACTCGTTCGGAAAGCATTCCTACCGACTCTGTTCCGGTATGCTTTCCAAACGAGTCGACCGCGAGCTGTCCGAACGACGGAGTACAGTGTAATGGATGTAAACTCCAACCGACACGTTCAGAGTCCGATTCGTCCGACCAATTTGTCCGGAAACAAGCCCGATCTGACCAAATTGTATGGGAACGCTGAAACATAGCATTGCGGGCATGAATCAGACACGGTTCAACCCGCGAACACATGATGATGCGTACGACACGGTCTTTCAAACATGTCGGTTTGTGACAGAAAATGCAACCAAATCGTTTGGGAACGCTGAAACATAGAATTGCGGGCATGAATCGGATACGGTTCAACACGCGAGCACATGATGATGCGCATGACGCGGTCTTTGAAACGAGTCGGTTTGTGACAGAAAATGCAACAGAATCGTTTGGGAATGCTGAAACATAGCATTGCGGGCATGAATCGGACACGGTTCAACACGTGAGCACATGACGATGCGTACGACGCAGTCTTTGAAACGTGTCGGTTTGTGACAGAAAATGCAACCGAATTGTTTAGGGACGCTGAAACATAGCATTGCGGGCATGAATCAGACACGGTTCAACCTGTGAACACATGAGGATGCGTACGACGTGGTCTTTGAAACGTATCGGTTTATGACAGAAAATGCAACTGGGAAATGTCAAATCTTAGGAAAACAAGCATTGGACATGTTACAAATAAAAAAAAAATCCAAATCATTAGCCACACCCACCAATCCACCTATTTAAAGGGCAAAACCGATGACCATGATCCTTTGCAACAACAGAACTGACCAGAAGACACCAAAAGAGCCACTGAGTCACTGCTCCCTGCCACACACACACATCAACCACCAAACAACTGCCACACTTTTTTTGGGAGAAAGGACACCCTCAAACACACACTCCTTTACCCATTCACACTCACCCACACCTTCACACTCACCCACACCTTCACCTTCACCCTCACCATGCCCCCAAAGCAGGCACATTTCACAGATAAGGAGTTGGAAGTACTTGTAGATGAAATACTCAGAGTAGAGCCACAGTTATTTGGGAACCAAGTCCAACAGACCCCCCTGTCCCAGAGAACTAGGATGTGGGAGAGGATAGTTGACTAGGTGAATGCTCAAGCACCTTGTCTGCGCACAATGGACGATATCAGGAACAGGTACTATGATGTGCGAAGGAGGGTCAAGAAACTGATTGCAAGAGAACACGCCTTAAGTCAGCGTACTGGCGGTGGCCCTCCTGCACCACCCGTGCACTTCACTTCCTGGGAGGAGAAGGTGCGTGCCATCCTTCCACCGGAGGGCGTCTATGGAATACCAGGAGTACCAGAGCCTGGTGAGTACCTACTCAACTGTCCAATAATATTATCAATTACACATCCACACACATCACTGTCAAGGATACAGTGATACAAATCACTGTTAGCAAAGCCATAACAATATGGAGTAAATGAGCATGTGATGTGTATGTCAGTTTGACCAACAAAATACTTGCAATGTCAGAGTACATTTAACTATTTCATAATATGTACCAACTTCCCAAAAACTCACAGCAAGGCTTTGTGCTCCAAACAACAGTCACCAGCATCAGCCATCTTGCCAGCACACTTTCACTCACTCACAGGGAAGCTGAGTCAAAGGAAGGAAGGTTGGGATGGCTGGAAAGGTGGGTGTGGGCACAGGCCTGATGGGAGTTGTAGTCACAGATTACAATCCTCCTCCCACATAGCCCAACAGCCCCACCTGGAAGTATGCTTTCCTCACAGTGAGTGGATAAGTACTTGCAAGATGTCTGACACTGGGGTCTGGTGTGGGGAGCACAAGGCCCTGATGGGAGTTGTGGTCAAAATAAACACCAGGCACCACTGTCAGACATCTTGAATGTAAAGTTGTACTCACTGTCAGAGAAGCATGGTTCATGGTGGCCTATTTGGTCTGGGTGGGAGGAGGATTGTTAGCCCTGCCTATAACTCCCATCAGGCCCTGTCCCACACACACTCCTCCCACTCAGCCCAAACAGCACACCTGGGACTATGCTGTCCCTGAGACTGAATGGAAATGTACTGGCAAGATGGCTGACACTGGGGACTAGTGTGGGGAGCACAAGGCCTTGCTGTGAGTTGTGAGCAGCAGCAAATACCAGGTCCCAGTGTCAGACATCTTGCCAGTACATTTCCATTCAGTCTCAGGGACAGCATAGTCCCAGGTGTGCTGTTTGGGCTGGGTGGGAGGAGTGTGTGTGGGACAGGGCCTGATGGGAGTTGTAGTCAGTGCAAATACTCTTCCTCCCACATGGCCTAATAAGGCCACCTTGAACTGTGCTTACCTCACAGTGAGTGGAAAAGTACTTGCAAGATATCTGACACTGGGACCCGGTGGGAGGAGCACAAGGCCCTGATGGGAGTTGTGGTGAAAACAACAAACACCAGGCACCACTGTTAGACATCTTGAATGTAAAGTTGTACTCACTGTCAGGGAAGCATGGTTCATGGTGGCCTATTTGGTCTGGATGGGAGGAGGATTGTTATCCCTGAGTACAAATCCCATCAGGCCCCCTCCCACACACACTCCTCCCACCCAGCCCAAACAGCACATCTGGGTCTATGCTGTCCCTGAGACTGAATGGAAATGTACTGGCAAGATAGCTGACACTGGGGCCTCTTGTGGGGAGCTTAGGCCTTGCTGGGAGTTGTGGGCAGCAGCAAACACCAGGTCCCAGTGTCAGACATCTTGAATGTAAAGTTGTACTCATTGTCAGGGAAGCATGGTTCATTTTGGCCTATTTGGTCTGGGTGGGAGGAGGAGTGTTAGAGCCCTGACTACATCTACCAGCAAGCCCTGTCACACACACACTCCTCCCACCCAGCCCAAACAGCACACCTGGGACTATGCTGTCCCTGAGACAGAATGGAAATGTACTGGCAAGATGGTTGACACTAGGGACTGGTGTTTGCTGCTGCCCACAATTCCCAGCAAGGCCTTGTGCTCCCCACACCAGTCCCCAGTGTCAGCCATCTTGCCAGTACATTTCCATTCAGTCTCAGGGACAGCATAGTCCCAGGTGTGCTATTTGGGCTGGCTGGGAAGGTGTGTGGAGGACAGAGCATGATGGGAGTTTAAGTTAGTGCAAATACTCCTCCTCCCACCCAGCCCAACAAGCCCACCAGGAACCATGCTTACCTGATAGTGAGTGGAAATGTACTGACAAAATGGCTGACACTGGGGACTGGTATTCTGGACCACAAGGCCCTGCTGGAAGTTGTGCTCAAATCACATACCACGCCCTACTGTCAGACAACTTGAATGTACACTTTACTCATTGTCAGGACATCAAACTCCCTGATGGCATGGTTGGGCTGCCTGGGAGGAGGAGTGTCTGCACTGACTATGTCTAACATCAGGCCCTGTCCTCCACACAACTTTCCAGCCAGCCCAAACAGCACACCTGGAACTATGTAGTCCCTGAAAGTGAATTGAAATGTACTGGCAAGATGGCTGACACTGGGACTTGCTGTTTGCTATTGGCCACAACTCCCACCGAGGCCTTGTGCTCCCCACACCAGTCCACAGTGTCAGACATCTTGACAGCACTTTCCCACTCAACATCTGAGACAGCATGGTCCCAGGTGTGCTGTCTGGGCTGGCTGGGAAGGTGTGTGGAGGACAGGGCATGATTGGAGATGTGGCCATTGACAAGACTCCTCAACCTTGCTGGGAGAGGACAAACTCTGGACACCAAGTCATCCTTCGCTTCAGTAGACAATGTCATGGTAATGATCTGAGGGGCTGTGGACATTCACAACAATCATTGTGTCTTTCATGTACCCACAGGGCAAGCTGGGAACACCTCATCAACAAACCAGGACAGCCAGTCCCAGACTCTGGTCAACCCTGAGCTCTCCGGCGTTGAGGGCTCTCTACATCCTTTGGACGGCGATGAACTACCTGGCCCATCAGGTGTGGGTCAGACCACAGCACCAGCAGCAGTAACACCGGCATCCTCTGCGACCCATCCCGCCTCAGCAGCCAACAAACAGCTGACCCCTACCCTCATGGACACACCAGCCCGAGCCAACACCGAAAGCACAGCAACACGGGCCGCTCTGGAGTTGACAGACAACACCACCACTGTCAACGAGGGAGGAGCCTCTGTGGTGTCTGTGCCAGCACCAACTGGTCCTGCTCTGGTGGGTAGGGGTGGTGGGAGGGTCGTGGGGACATGCACCAACATGCAGCTGGTGCTGATGCTGCAGATGACCCACACCTATCCAGAATCCTCAATGCATATGAGGGTTGCACGGGGGAGTTTGGCCAGGTAATTGGGATCCTCAGGACTATGCAAGACCAGCAGGCAGCCCATTATGCAAAAATGGAAAAATTAATGTCACAAAATGAAGACCTGACGGCGGTGCACAGGGACATTCTCACCTGCCTCTGCCAGATTGCCACAAACATTTCCACACCTCCCTATGTGCCCACAACATCAGGTGTATCAACATCTGCACCTGCCACAGGGAGTGATGTGGACTCTGACAGAGAGCCCCCTGCACCGTGGCTGCCTGCACCTGAGGGTCCCCGCCCCAAGCATGGGAGGGCTAGTCAGAAGAAGGATCACTGAGAGACCGAAGGCTATGCATCCCCCCAGGAAGTGACAGCCTGCTCCCGATACCCTCCATTATGTGCCAAGCCTTCACGTTGTTGACTCTCACTGAACTCTCCCACATTGTCTGGAGGGTCTTAGTTGGACTTTGGACTCAAATAACTGTGGATTTACTTCTGACAACTTCATCTACAAACACTACCAACTTCTTTTTGCACTTTGCTGTCCCTATTTTGTTTGATCACTCCCCCATCACCTTATTTGTCATTAACCAACCATGCACCAAAATAAATCACTGTGTACCAAATACTTGCTCATGTCGTGACTTTGAAACACAAATGTACACTTTGAAATGACGCACTGAAGATCAAAGATGAAGGTGTGCACAAAATTGGACAAGGAATCAATTCAGTAATGTAAATTACTGGCTTGGTAGCAGATGTAACCAGTCACAGCATGAGAGACAGACACAACCAGGTCATCACACAACCCATCGTACATGGTAATGATGCCATCGTAGTCTACTGTCAGCACACATGTCCCCATCTGCAAGCCCTAAAACATTCATTGTTAACAAAATTGATCTCCATGGAACATGTTTTGTATCAGGATAACCTGTGGATGTGTGCAAACAGACAAGGCACACCTCATTGTGGAGCACAGGTTTATTGAAATGATACAACCTTGCACCTTGACACAAACTGCAATCACATCACACATGTACAAAAGTCTCACAAGTCCAAACAAATGACCATCTGTTCAAAAAGCGCCGGGACACTCTTCTGAGTAGCCGTGCGCTTTTAAAAATACCAATTTACATTACATTACATTACGTTGTGGCCCAGGGATGTCCATCACTGTTCACTGTTGTAGTATGACACAGGATCATGGCTCTGGTGTGGTCACAACTCAGCAGTTGATATGGTGAATGATCTGGGGAAGGAGAAAAACATAATTGAGTCAGGAACTCAGGAAAGTTTAGTTTGATGTCACAAACTGTCTCAGCTAAAGCATGCCAATGTCAGTGTGAACACAAGCTGTTACTGAGTGTAGCATTGTCCTTGTCACAAGCCAAATTAGATTAGGCAATTCTGTCCAAAACCATTGAAGAATAACATACACTGAGCAGCATACATACACATAGGACAACAGCACCACACAAATGAACATTGATGGGCTGACTCCTCTCATTCAATACTCACATTTATGTGAAGAAGTTGCGGATAAGTTGTCGCAAATCCCCTGCATCATCCTCATCATCACTGGCATCATGTCCCAAGTCTGTTTCCTCCCTTGCTGGTGGCTGCTGGTCTCCGACATCCAGTATAAGTGGTATTTCCTTACGGATTGCCAGGTTGTGGAGCATGCATGCTGCTGTGATAATCTTGCACACCTTCAGGGGGCCATATTGTAGTGCACCTCCTGTCCAATCCAGACACCGGAACCTTATCTTCAGGAGCCAAAATGTACGCTCAATAACTCGCCTGGTCCTCCCATGTGCCTCATTCTATAGAATCTCAGCTGGGGTGGCAGGGTTCCAGAGTGGTGTCAGCAACCAAGGCATGTTGGGGTATCCAGAGTCTCCTACATTAAACACAGAAAAAACTTCAGTTGTCTGAAAACAGAGTACAATCTGACATACAAGCCACACACAACATAAGCATACAACATAACCTACCAACAAGACAGGCACGCTCAGGTTGCAGCTGAGACATCAACTGGGGGATGGCACTACTCCTCATGATGTACGCATCATGTGCTGATCCAGGGAAACGTGCACACACATGGGAGATCACCATGTCAGCCAGACATACCGCCAGGACATTGATTGAGTGGTGGTGTTTGTGATTCCTGTAGGTCTGCTCATTGGCTTATGGTGGGATCAAAGCTACATGTGTCCCATCAATAGAGCCAATGACATGTGGCATGCACCCCAATGCATAGAACTCCCCCTTGATGTCTGTCAACTGTGTAGGTGTTGGGAACTTTATGTATTGTTCTAGGAAATGTAGCAATGCCTCCAAAACATCACGAAGCACAAGGCTGAACATGGTCTGTGACATGCCACCTGATGTTGCCAGAGTATACTGAAATGAACCTGTGGTGAAGAAATGTAGTGCCACCATCACCTTCACCTTGGGGGTCAGCGCAGTGGGATATGGGCGTCCAGGCTGCAAATGCGGTGACAACTGGTCAGCCAACTCAACAATAAGTGGCCTGGTAAAGCTGTATCTACGGATGCAATCACGTTCTTCCATGGTCTGGAGGTCGGGGAAGGGCCTGTAGACTGGAGGTCTTCAGCGATACCTATGTGTAGAGTGTAAACAGAGTTGATGTCAAATTACAACGTACAAAGCTACATGCATTTCAACACATGTAACATGATATCTGGACAAAAAGAAGTCCAAGGACATTGGAAATGAACATTGATAGGATAATTGATGAACCTAGATACAAAGCACAGCATTAGTTCCCTTTCCAGACATGTCAACAAACTATGGTTACACAGCAGAGTGAGTGCTGAACTGTAAATAGTCACTAGTGTCTGTCACCTTACATGTGAGCAACCATCACATAGTCAACAACATGCCAAACACATTATACAAGAAATGGGTTTGTGACAGCCATCACATGGTTGGTTGAAAGGTACACACAATAGGATTATGTAATGCCACACATATGTTAGACATCATACATACAGTGTGTCACCAAGAGAAACCTGCACACCACTGTCACAGGTTGGACACTGTCATGATGTCATGTCTGACAAACATGTACAATCACATACTCTGAACATCTACAATTTAGGGGTGCCATTAAGTTTGCAATCATCCACGTAAGCCTGGGACACAAACACACAACAGCAACTCACACACCATACACAAGCTGATGTGGCAGTTAAATGTCACGGTATAAAAAGTCAAAATTGACTGCGTTGTACATGACTCAGACACAGCAGATTCACAGTCAGAAACTTAAACCATTGCACAGTGGGTCACACAGTCCACCAAAGCAGTGAATATGTGTAGCCAAAACATGTTTTCACTAATTATCCCCTGGGACTGTGACCAAACCTAGGAGGGTAATCTGAGAAGTGTACTGTCAATGTTGTAATGGGACTCACAAACAGTGTGCTGTGTGCCCCTAAAGGTTAGCTCCTCATTGGAGTGTGAGCTATCAATTAAAATGTACAATATATCACAAAAACACTGTCCCCACACATGTAAAGCACAAGAACATCTTCATTTGCACTAGTGTCTGCCCTGCCGACCGATTAGTGGAAGGACGTGGTAGCCGCACCTGAACCGAGTCTGTCACACCCATTTGTTGTTGGTCGTCATGGTGAACGACGCGGGTGAGTATTCAAAGGACGCGGTAGCCGCATCCGAAACGAGTCTGTCGCACCCATTTGCTGTTGGTCGTCATGGTGAACGACGCGGTGAGTATTCAAAGGACGCGGTAGCCGCATCCAAAACGAGTCTGTTGCACCCATTTGCTGTTGGTCATCATGGTGAACGACGCGGGTGAGTATTCAAAGGACGCGGTAGCCGCATCCGAAACGAGTCTGTCACACCCATTGGCTGTTGGTCGTCATAGTGACAGATGGACGTTTCGTTTCGTGTTCGATTCCCGTGCTAAACAAATCGGTAACCTTCCATCACCAATGTATCTAGGTCAATAGCGGGCCGATGCGGGTGTTTTGAACGTCGCGGTAGGCGTGTTGGATGCTTGCAATGTTATGGATTGGACAGATTCGGATAATGCGACCGAGTCGGACCTATCGCTTGTCCGCATGGAAAAGAGACCGCCTCTTCTGTACAGAAACAAATCTGTCTGTTCCCTACAGACCTCACTTGCGTGCACTACCTGCACATCACCTGCATCTCCCCATCTCTCTGCTGCTGTCTCCGCATCCTCTGGGAGCTAACAGGGCACGTACAGTGGACATGGTCCCAGCATTCACTGAAGAAGAAAACCAGGCCCTGCTGGACAGCCTCCTTCCACTGTACAGACAGATGTATGTCAAACCAGAGGAGCAGGTGAGTGATGATTCCACTGCCTTTTCATTGGACATGTGCAAACACGTGCACTGCTAGCATTGGGATTCTCAAGTGTAAGCATGCAAAGTTCCTGTAAGTTTTGCTGTGTGTAGAATTGTGTTCTAGGCAGGTACACTGCTGTAGAAGTGTGTATACTGGGAGGTGTTGACTTCTCAGCACTGTTCACATGGGATGGAGGGATCATTGCACACAGGACAACTGCCCATAATGCCACTTGTTCACCCCTTAGACATTGTTTGCAATCTTATCCTGAACAATGTGTAAAATTGTGTGACTCTAAAACATGTAGCATGTAACTTAAGGGACTGTCACCATGTCATCCTCACAGGTCGACTCCCATCAGAAGGTTAAGATGTGGCAGACCACCGCCCGGACAGTTCGTTCAGTGGGGGTCACCAACCGGCGCGTCCGCAACTGCCAGAAGAGGTGGCAGGACCTCCGGGGCTGGACGCGGAGGATTGCGTGGGTCCAACTGAACCTGTCACCTCCACGCAAGAGGGGCGGACACCAGACCCTGACCCCCACATGCTCAGGATTCTAGCGGTGTTCTTCCCTGACATGTTGTGTTTGAATGGATCTTTTACTCAAGTGACAAGTGGTTAGACTTGTGCAGATATGAGTGTGTATGTGGTGATCTGCAAATGACTAAGTACACATCCATTGAGCTATGTATGTGTCTTGTTGTGAGATGTGGTGATGTGTGGAGTGTGCATGTCAGGGTGTGCAGTAATGCTGCACGTTGTGGCATGGGTGCAGTCCAAGGCATCACTGAGAGTGCTACTGGTGATGGGAGTTGTCCATCTGGCATGTTACGTTTGACGTCTGCTGAGGAGGGGATGTGTACTGTACATTGTGTGCATGTCATGCATGTGAGAGGTGTTGTGCACATGCTGATGAATAGTGGTGCTGCCAGTGTATGTGTGGATGAGATGAGGGCAGCGCACATGTGAGTGAGGACGACTCAGATTGTAATGGTTTGTGTAGTGTGCCGGAGCTTGTGTGTCAGACATGCTTTTACGTTTAGATTAAACAGAGGGGGCTCATGACATGCGTGTGTGACTGTTAGTAATGAGAGTTGATGACCTGGATGTTGGAGGGGTGATACCTGCAAATGTTGAGTTGATGCAGGCCTTGTGTTGAAGTTGACATGTGCATATGTGTTGATTATGTGTATGTGAGTGTGCAAAAACAGTAGCCAGAGTGAATCTGTAGATGTGTTATGTGTTTTCTGAAGCTTGCTATTTGCCAATGTATGTACATGGATGATTGTTGTGATGGTCACTTTGAGGACACTGGTGTGTGCTAAACCAATTGGCATCACAGGAGGAGTAGCCTCCCCCTAGCCTTGGCTTGTGTGAGTTGTGTGTGGGCATGAGTGGCAAGTTACCCTTTGTAGTCAGTATAGGTCAGTGATTGGTCAACAATGCCCTTGAATGATGCCCTGGGATGGATGTGGTGATTGCTTTTGATGTTAAGTCATGATGCATGAACCTTGTCTGGCATTCCATTGCTTAGGGGGTTATTGGCACCTCAAGTGAATGTGCAGGGATGTGTGTTGTTATGCCACCTGCACTCAGTCTAGTCCAGATACGCATCCCCACACTTCCCAGTAGACTACTCACGCGTGAATATTCATGGCATTCTGCCTTTGAATGGCCAAGATGTTGGGGCACCAGGGGAGTGGACTCATTGTGATGACACCTATGGTTGTGCCTAGGACAACACTCTACACTGTGAGCAAACTCCCAAGTGACACTGGAACAGTTCACACATTTCCATAGGTGTTGGCATTGCCAATTTCTTGGTATCTATCATCTGGTATGGCAAGGGTGGGACTTGTAGGTGTACATGAGGGTTCCCAATCAGAACTTTGCACCCTGCCCTAGAGCTTGAGGTACATATGTCTTTGTTGTGGGTCTCCTTTACGGATTAATGGATTTTGATACAGTGTTAAAGTACAACATGTGGCCAAGACAGATTTCATTCTGCACATGTCCACCATCCTCAAAAGATGTAGCAATTTATACTATCTTGCGGATAGCTATGTGCATTGTGTATATGAGCCACAGATTGATCCCCCCCCGGCGTCGTCACCAGGGCTGTCACATTCTATTACACATTTGGCTGTGCATTTGAGCCTCCAAAGCCTGTTGGTGTATCCTCTGTCCGGTGACTCATTAGTCAGCGAAGTTTTCTGCAGTACACAATCTGCATTATTGAAATGGCAGTCATTAGCTGCACATACTTAAGCTTTTGAAGTTTTGTGCAGACTTGCTGTGAATGACATGCAACAAAGTTGACAGTGTACATGTTCTGAGTTAGAGTTGTGTGCAGCACCACCAGGCCACACATGGTGACTGTCTCCAACATTGTTGTTGGTATTATGATTTTCACCATTGCAAGTAGGAATGTGGTCTACAGATGTGGCTCTGACAACTGTGACACAAACACTTCTGGTTTGTTGTATTGGTATGGTAATAATGTTTTTGGGATAGTTTGTCTACTTGTGTGCTGTTGGGTCTGGTATCCTCTGTGCTTCAGTGTACACAGACTCATCACAATGTCATCCTTCTGTGAGTATGCGAACTCCTGTTGGCCTGCGTGGTGTGGGCCTGATTCACAGAACTAACTTACGTCAAAAACGTAAACGTAAACGTAAAGTTAGTACTTTTTAGGTATTCACAGAAGTTAGTAGTCCTAACTTTAGGACTCCTAAATGCCTTCTGTGAATACCGAAAGTCTGAAAGTTAGGATTTTTCTCAGTTTAGGAGTAGTAAAGTTAAGTAAAATCCTAACTTTAAGACTTTCGGTATTCACAGAAGGCATTTAGGAGTCCTAAAGTTAGGACTACTAACTTCTGTGAATACCTAAAAGTACTAACTTTACGTTTACGTTTACGTTTACGTTTTGACGTAAGTTAGTTCTGTGAATCAGGCCCTTTGAGTGTGTGTTGTGGTAGACGGATGCTTGGACTATGTGTCACATACATATGTGTAGGTCTGGCAATTACTGTTCCACTGTCAAATGTGTGTTTCTCCTAGTATGTAGCGTGCTGGGTGTACTTACCTGATGCTGACATTCCCTCATTGGTCATACTCAACATGCTATGGACCCATGGTCAGATTTGAATCACAATGATGCCAGGGCACTCATGAAGTTCTTACCATACATTCCCTGATCTTCACTGTCATGGTGGCCTCTACGATGTCACCTGTCGATGTTGTTTGCAATGAGGCACAATGCTGCTGATCAAGGGGTGGGGGTGAGGGGGGTTAGTCTGTCCAATAGTGACTTTGCTCCCTGCAAGGCCCCTACCTCCAATACAGCCTACCTGCACCTGCTATGCCCTGAAAGTCATGGGTGTGTGAGAAGACACTGCTACTTGCAAGGCACGTGACACAGGGCGCAACAGAGTGTCTGCTCTGAAGTCTGGACCACATCATCAATTTGCAGCACAGCAGATCAGCAGACTGGATACTGGCACCACAGTGCTGTGACCTGATGGGGACTTGGGAAGTCAGTCAGTCTCTTGTTGTGGTTGTCGGAGGCCACCCACATCTTAGGCCGCAGGTGACCCAAGTGCACCCGCTTATCGACAAATGCCAGATTGGCCACATTGCCAATCCAATGGCCTATCCAGGCCACTTCCTTGTTGGGCTCAACACACATATGGCTCAATGTAGTTCAGCACCCCTGTCGTGTGTGCCAGGCCAGGCTGACACAGCTTACACACATACACATGTTGAAATTGATCTGATGTGTGTGGCTGGCCTGTTGCCTTTGTGCATCAGCACCCGAGTATTTCACCTGCATTTGAGGAGCATTGAGTGGTGGTGGTCTTTGTTCTTTTTTTCTCCTGGCCCTGGGCCTCCAACATCTCCACTCTGGCCATCCTATAAGCTTGCCAGTCAATGTTAATGCCCCAGTGTGGGACTGCGTTTCATTGAAAGTGCAAATTTGCTTAGAATATTTTGTTTTTGCAGCAGCTTGTACTCCAAATGTGTGTACTGATGCATTTTTTATGGTAAAAAAATACATTGTCCAATTACACATTGCTGGGAGTGTTAAGCCCCCCAAACACCAGATTGGGCTACACATAGTGTATATGTAACCCCCCAAACAATGCTTGCCTGTACATTGCTGTGGGTATTTGGCCCCAACACACAAATAATCTCTCACTTGCGGATGGGGGTTTGCCCCACACAGCCCTTATGATTATGCCATGCTGGGGGTATTTGAGACCCACAACCCCCAGATTTGCCTCTACATTGCAAGGGGGTTACGCCCCAAACCCCCATTTTTTCTCCACATTGCTAGGGTAGTTAGCCCCCCAAACACCATATTGTCTCCATTTTGTTGGGGGGCTTAGCCCCCCAAACCCCATTGTGTCTCCACATTGCTGGGGGGGGGGGGTTAGCCCCTCAAGCACCATATTGTGTCCACATTGCTGGGGGGGTTAGCCCCCCAAATACCATATTGTCTCCACATTGCTGGGGGGGTTAGCCATCAACCCCCGTATGGGGTAGACAATGCTGGGAGTGTTAGCCATCCACCATAGGGTAGACAATGCTGGTAGTGTTAGCCATCCACCCCCCTCCTATGGGCATTAGATTGCTGGTAGTGTTAGCCATCCACCCCCTATGGGCATTAGATTGCTGGGAGTGTTAGCCATCCACCGCCCTCTAGGGTAGACAATGCTGGGAGTGTTAGCCATCCACCCCCCTATGAACATTAGATTGCCGGGAGTGTTAGCTATCCACCCCCCTATAGGCATTAGATTACTAGGAGTGTTAGCCATCTACCCCCCTATAGGGTAGACAATGCTGGGAGTGTTAGCCATCCACACCCCTATAGGGTAGACAATGCTTGGAGTGTTAGCCATCCACCCCCTATAGGCTTTAGATTGCTGGGAGTGTTAGCCATCCACCCCCTATGGGCTGAACAATGCTGGTAGTGTTAGCCATCCACCCCCCTATAGGGTAGACAATGCTGAGAGTGTTAGCCATCCACCCCCCTATAGGGTAGACATGTCAGGATCTCACCTATATTTCCGCGGGGACGCCACAGACGTGAAGTACAGGTCCACAACCTCACCAAATCACCCAATGGCACCAAAGACTAAACAAGGTGGCATAAGGTAATCTGGGGAAGGAGGGAAACAAAACAAGGGAAGAAGGGGAAGAACTCCACTCGATGACTCAGACACCCTCAGGACTCGTCAGTATCAGGCAAGACGCTGTAAGCAAACAAGGTATCAATACACAAATGCACAAAATCAGAAGCATGACAATTTAGACCTTCTTAACCCATGTGTTCCCTACCTTGCGGTGTCCTTCCTATGGGAGGATTAAAGGAACGATGTTTCAGGGCGTGGATCTAAGGCTAGAAAAGACAGTAATGTAAGTAAAGAGCTAGTATGTATGGGAAAGTGCTCTGTGTAGGGATTAGAGTATTCGCCTACCTGTTCTTCCCGTGTGGTTTTATAAAAAGTATATATCCCTTTATTCAGGTTAATGAAAATAGGTATCTTTCTCTATCCTAGATCCTAAAAGGGCGGAGCGGATCCCCACAGCGCCAGAGCACAGGACCAGGTAAGTGACCTATATATATATATATACGTGAAAGTATACAACTAAGCGCAAAGCGCGACGTAATGTAATAATGTGTAATGCCTATCCTTTTACTTTTCAGAGAAAGGCATACTCCCATCGAGGTGGAGACATAAGGACAGGTAAATCAAGTAAACGAAATAATAAAGCAGCGCAGAGCGCTGTTACCGCAAACTCTAATGCAATAACTCTCTCTGTCTTCTTTCTCCACAGAACGGAATGCAGGCAAGCAATAATTGAAACGGGCAGCGAGGGACGTCAGGGGAGGAGTACCCGCCACAAGACAAACCAAGGCAACGATGACCGACGCGAGGGACGCGACGACCCAGAAGAGCTTCAGGGGAGTCAGGAAACAAACAGCAACCAGGACGCGAAGCGCAGCTGATCGGGGAAGGCCGGGCTTTAACCTTCCGGACCTGTCCCCGCACATGCGCGTGCAGCGTCGGCGGCCATATTAGTAGTTCCGGCCGCCGCGCAATCCCGACAGTACACCCCCCCACAGACCCCCCTACCGGTTTGGGCTTGTCAGGGTGTCTCCTATGAAATAAACGCACCAATCGAGGGGCATGTACCTGACTGGCCGGCTCCCATGTACGTTCCTCCACACCATACCCCTTCCAGTGTATCAGGTACTGGAGTTTGCGTCTCACCCTACGAGAATCCAAAACCGCCCCAACCTCATATTCCTGTTCATCCTCCACCGTTACGGGTTCGGGCGTGGTAGGGAGACGTGTGCCTGGCTCTACTGGTTTCAGGAGAGAGACATGAAACACCGGATGTACTCTCATGGAGGCGGGAAGGTCTAACTTCATAGCTACAGGGTTCACCACCTTACATATTTTGTAAGGGCCTAGATATTTAGGTTTAAATTTGCACGATCCTCTCAACTTCAGGTTTTTGAGGATAGCCAGACCATGTCCCCTGTTTGTATCCAGGCTCTGCGCATCTGTGAACATCCGCCCCCCTCTTATAACTAGCCTTAGCCTTATCTAGATTCAGTTGTGCTGTCTTGTGTACCTCTTGTATGTCCTTCACAAAGTCTATGGCTGCAGGAGTAGAACAAGAAGAAGAAAGGGGGGTTAGCATAGTTCGAGGATGAAAGCCATATGTGCAAAAAAGGGCGAGTAAGCAGTGGACGAGTGACAACTGTTATTGTATGCGAACTCAGCTATCCACACCAACTCATCCCAGTCAACTAGGGTGTGCAAGACCTGGCACCTGATATATTGTTCAAAGCACTGATTCACTCTCTCAGTTTGGCCGTCTGTCTGGGGGTGGTGACTAGATGACAACCGTACATCTACTTTCAAGGAGTTCCCCAACCCTTTCCAGAATTTAGAGATGAACTGGGCCCCCTATCTGATACCAATACGGAGGGGAGGCCATGTAAACGTACCACTTGCTGAATGAATACGGAGGCCAAAACACGAGAGGAGGGAAGAGAAGCCATGGGAATGAAATGGGCCATCTTGGTCAATAAATCTACTACTACGAGGAGAGTGGTATTCCCTCTTGCAGTCCTAGGTAATTCTACTATAAAATCTAGAGAAACTGTGTGCCAGGGACTAGGTGGTGTAGGTAACGGCTGTAACAGCCCTGCAGGGCTCTGGTGAGAGGCTTTTCCCTGTGCACATATATGACAGGTCTGAATATACTGTCTTGCATCACTTCCCATGGTGGGCCACCAAAAGTGTCTATGTAGTAAGTCAAGAGTTTTCTTATATCCTGGATGCCCTGCAAGGGGATGATTATGACACCAATCTAAGGCCTGTAGTTGCAATTCTTGATTGGGGAGGACCAACCCACCCTGCAGATAGGATAATCCTTGCTCTATGGTAACTTCATGTGTGCCCGTCACTTCCTGCATGTTTGTGAATGATTGTGCCTCCTCCACTGAGTTCAGGAAGTCTACCTCAGAACTCAGTACCCCAACTATTCGTTCTCTGGCGATTATAAGAGGGGGTTCACCTTGTGGGTTTATGGGTTCATAACTTAAGCGAGACAAAGCATCTGCTTTCCCATTCTTTTTGCCTGCTTGGAACTGGATAACAAGGTCGTAGTCACTAAAGAACTGGGTCCAGCGTAGTTGTCGCATGGATAGAGCCCTAGCGGATTTTAGGAACTGCAAGTTTCGATGATCCGTTAGGACTGTTATCTTGTGATTGGCCCCCAATAAATATTGCCTCCATTCCTCGAATACTTTCTTTATAGCCAATAACTCTCTCTCTCCTATGGAGTAATTTACTTCCGCTGGAGCCAGTTTATGTGAATAATAGGCCACTGGATGCAGTATTCCAGTGCTAGGATCTGTCTGTGATAGCACCCCCCGACTGCCACCTGTGAGGCATCAGTTTCAACCACGAAAGGACGTGACGGATCTGGATGCCTCAGTATGGGCGCTTGTGTGAAGGCTTCTTTTAATTGACAAAAGGCTGCCTCCGCCTCGGGTGTCCATTGAAATTGTATTCCCTTTTTTAACAACCTAGTTATCGGGGAGGCTAAATCAGAAAACCCATCAATAAAGTGCCGATAGAAATTGGCAAAGCCAAGGAAGCTCTGTATCTCCTTGACATTTTGTGGTGCTTGCCAACGATGTATGGCCTCTACCTTCTGTGGATCCATACTGAGTCCCTGTGGGGAAACTATGAACCCTAGAAAGCTGACTTGTTGTGTATGGAAATGACACTTCTCTAGTTTACAGTATAATTGGTTGTCTCGCAATCGTTCCAGAACCCTCCTTACGTGGAGTGTATGTTCTTGCATGGAGGGAGAATAAATCAAGAGGTCATCTATGTAAGCAATGACGAATACCTCCAACATGTCCTTTAGTACCTCATTAATGAAAAACTGAAAAGCCGAAGGGGCATTACATAGCCCAAAGGGCATCACCAGATATTCGTACAAGCCATACTTGGTACAAAAGGCCGTTTTCCACTCATCTCCTTCCTTGATCCTCACAAGATGGTATGCCCCTCGCAGATCTAGCTTGGTGAAAACTTGGGCGTCTTTTATTTGATCAAGAAGGGAGGAAATTAGTGGCAAGGGATATCTGTTCTTGATGGTGATGGTATTCAGTGCCCTATAGTCAATGCAGCATCTAAGACCCCCTTCCCTCTTTGGTATAAAAAAAAGAGAAGATGAAGCCGGGGATCTCGAGGGACGGATAAATCCTATCCTCATCATTTCGTCCAGGTACTCTCGTAAATACACATTCTCTTTTTCGGTCAAGGAATATACCCTACTGCAGGGTATGCGAGCTCCAGGTTGCAGATCTACTCTGCAGTCATAGACCCTATGAGGCGGGAGACTGGTGGCCTGTTCCGCATCGAATACTTCTCTAAGATCCTGATAGACAGAAGGTAAGGCACTATCACTCGTTTCTATGACTGAAAGACTTTTCTCCGGAACACTTGAATCAAGAAGATTATGCTCTCTACAAAGGTCATGGTCGAAGGTTAATGACATAGACTTCCAATCAATACGCGGATTATGTTGGCATAACCATGGTAGGCCTACAATAACCGGGAACTGGGGAGACTGTATCAAATCGAATGAAATGTCTTCTTGATGTTTTTTCTCGATAACCAACCTCAGACTACTCGTGGCGTGTTTAATGGGACCAGACTTCAGAGTGCTACCGTCTATTGTTGTAACTTCTTCCCAAGAAGACTTAGGCACCCAAGGAATCCTCCAACTCTGAGCCCACTGTGCATCCATAAAATTACCGGACGCGCCTGAATCCACCATTATGTACACCTCTACCATTTGATGGTCCCATCGTAAACACGAAGAGAGAAAAAAATGACGTGGCTGAGATCCTGCAATCCCCATAGATGAGATAATTAAACCTGAATTACCCGAAGTCCTTGTCTCCCGAGACTTCGGGCTCACTACTTTTCCGACCGTTTTGTCTGTCTTGGTTTGACCGGGCATTCCCTAAGAAAATGACCCTGTTTTCCACAGTACAGGCACAATTTCTTGTCTCGCCTTCTCTGTTTTTCTTCTTCACTGAGGGTCCTCTTATGCTTCCTATTTGCATCGGTTCGGATTCTTCTGATATTTTATCAGAATCAGCCTTCCTTTCACGGTAAGGAAGAATTCTCCCCTCGGACCTCCTCTTTCTCTCCTCCGCTCACTAAGTCTATGTTCTAACTTGACCACTAAGTCTACGAGGGCAGTACATGATTCAGGAGGGTCCACTACCTGTGCCAATGCGTCTTTTAGGTCCTCTCTTAGCCCCTTGTAGAATAGCGCACTACGCTTTTCCTCAGGCCACCCAGCTTCGGCTACCAATCTATAAAATGTGGAAATGTAGGAGGTTAAATCCTTAGTTCCCTGTTTCAGTGTTAAGAGCTCCGTGTCAGCGGAATGCGTAAAGGTGTGTCTATCAAACAGTTTTTTGAGTTCCGCTCTAAAGGCACTATAATCTTGCAACAAAGGGTCGTTCCTTTCTATGAGGGGTATAGTCCAATTAGCCGCGGAGCCCCTAGATAGGAAATAACGAATGCTACCTTAGCTTGATCTGAGGGAAAACAAGAGGCTTTACACATGAAATGAAGCTGACACTGACTGATAAAGGCAGCAAACTTGGTAGTGTCTCCATAAAAACGCTCAGGAGGTGCCAAGGGGACAGAAGAAGGCGTTGTTACGTGTACCACTGGTATGTTAGCGCCTGGATTAGGGGACCTAACCACCGGATCAGTTCTTATTTCTTGTTGTATGGAATCCACCCGGGTAGAAAGAGATTGGGTTTCTAATTGTAAGTTACCTAACATGTGGGCTAAATCAGCCAGAGTAACCTGACCGACATCCATGACGTCCAGGCGGAAAGAAAAACTATTCTTTTTGGGCTTCGCGTTCTGTCAGGATCTCACCTATATTTCCGCGGGGACGCCACAGACGTGAAGTACAGGTCCACAACCTCACCAAATCACCCAATGGCACCAAAGACTAAACAAGGTGGCATAAGGTAATCTGGGGAAGGAGGGAAACAAAACAAGGGAAGAAGGGGAAGAACTCCACTCGATGACTCAGACACCCTCAGGACTCGTCAGTATCAGGCAAGACGCTGTAAGCAAACAAGGTATCAATACACAAATGCACAAAATCAGAAGCATGACAATTTAGACCTTCTTAACCCATGTGTTCCCTACCTTGCGGCGTCCTTCCTCTGGGAGGATTAAAGGAACGATGTTTCAGGGCGTGGATCTAAGGCTAGAAAAGACAGTAATGTAAGTAAAGAGCTAGTATGTATGGGAAAGTGCTCTGTGTAGGGATTAGAGTATTCGCCTACCTGTTCTTCCCGTGTTGTTTTATAAAAAGTATATATCCCTTTATTCAGGTTAATGAAAATAGGTATCTTTCTCTATCCTAGATCCTAAAAGGGCGGAGCGGATCCCCACAGCGCCAGAGCACAGGACCAGGTAAGTGACCTATATATATATATACGTGAAAGTATACAACTAAGCGCAAATCGCGACGTAACGTAATAATGTGTAATGCCTATCCTTTTACTTTTCAGAGAAAGGCATACTCCCATCGAGGTGGAGACATAAGGACAGGTAAATCAAGTAAACGAAATAATAAAGCAGCGCAGAGCGCTGTTACCGCAAACTCTAATGCAACAACTCTCTCTGTCTTCTTTCTCCACAGAACGGAATGCAGGCAAGCAATAATTGAAACGGGCAGCGAGGGATGTCAGGGGAGGAGTACCCGCCACAAGACAAACCAAGGCAACGATGACCGACGCGAGGGACGCGACGACCCGGAAGAGCTTCAGGGGAGTCAGGAAACAAACAGCAACCAGGACGCGAAGCGCAGCTGATCGGGGAAGGCCGGGCTTTAACCTTCCGGACCTGTCCCCGCACATGCGCGTGCAGCGTCGGCGGCCATATTAGTAGTTCCGGCCGCCGCGCAATCCCGACAAGACAATGCTGGTAGTGTTAGCCATCCACCCCCCCTATGGGCATTAGATTGCTGGTAGTGTTAGCCATCCACCCCTGTATAGGGTAGACAATGTTGGGAGTGTTAGCCATCCACCCCCTATAGGGTAGACAATGCTGGGCATGTTAGCCATCCACCCCCTATAGGGTAGACAATGCTGGGAGTGTTAGCCATCCACCCCCTATGGGCATTAGGTTGGTGGTAGTGTTAGCCATCCACCCCCTATAGGGTAGACAGTGCTGGTAGTGTTAGCCATCCACCCCCTATGGGCAAGAGATTGCTGGTAGTATTAGCCACCCACCCCCTATGGGCATTAGGTTAGTGGTAGTGATAGCCATCCACCCCCCTATAGGATAGACAATGCTGGTAGTGTTAGCCATCCACCCCCCTATAGGCATTAGATTGCTGAGAGTGTTAGCCATCCACCCCCCTATAGGGAAGACAATGCTGGGAGTGTTAGCCATCCACCCCCCTATAGGGTAGACAATGCTGGGAGTGTTAGCCATCCACCCTCCTATATGGTAGACAATGCTGGGAGTGTTAGCCATCCACCCTCCTATAGGGTAGACAATGCTAGGAGTGTTAGCCATCCACCCCTTTGGGCATTAGATTGCTGGGAATGTTAGCCATCCACCCCCCTAAGGTGTAGACAGTGCTGGTAGTGTTAGCCATCCACCCCCCCTATAGGGTAGACAATGCTGGTAGCGTTAGCCATCCACGCCCCTATGGGCATTAGATTGCTGGGAGTGTTAGCCATCCACCCCCCTATAGGCATCCCATTGCTGGGAGTGTTAGCCATCCACACCCCGATAGGGTAGACTATGCTGAGAGTGTTAGCCAACTACACCCCTATAGGGGAGACAATGCTGGGAGAGTTAGCCATCCCCCCTATGGGCTAAACAATGCTGGTAGTGTGAGCCATCCACCCCCTGTAGGCATTAGATTGCTGGGAGTGTTAGACATCCACCCACTTGTAGGGTAGACAATGCTGGTAGTGTTAGCCATCCATCCCACTATGGGCATTAGATTGCTGGGAGTGTTAGCCAACCACCCCCAATGGGCATTAGATTCCTGGGAGTGTTAGCCATCTACCTCCTTAGGGGCATTAGATTCCTGGGAGTGTTAGCCATCCACATCCATAGGGTAGACAATGCTGGTAGTGTCAGCCATCCATCCCCCTATGGGCATTAGATTGCTGGTAGTGTTAGCCATCCACCCCCTATAGGCATTAGATTGCTGGGAGTGTTAGCCATCCGCCCCCTATAGGGTAGACAATGCTGAGAGTGTTAGCCATCCACCCCCTATGGGGTAGACAATGCTGGGACTGCTAGCCATCCACACCCTATAGGGTAGACAATGCTGGGAGTGTTAGTCATCCACCCCCTATAGGGTAGACAATGCTGGTAGTGTTAGCCATCCACCCCCCTACGGGTATTAGATTGCTGGTAGTGTTAGCCATCCACCCCCCTATAGGGTAGACAATGCTGGTAGTGTTAGCCATCCACCCCCCCTATGGGCATTAGATTGCTGGTAGTGTTAGCCATCCACTCTCTATAGGGTAGACAATCTTGGGAGTGTTATCCAACCACCCCCTATAGGGTAGACAACACTGGGAGTGTTAGCCATCCATCCCCCTATAGGGTAGACAATGCTGGGAGTGTTAGCCATCCACACCCCTATAGGGTAGACAATGCTGGGAGTGTTAGCCATCCACCCCCCCTATGGGCATTAGATTGCTGGGAGTGTTAGCCATCCACGCCCTATGGGGGAGACAATGCTGGGAGTGTTAGCCATCCACCCCCTATGGGCATTAGATTGCTGGGAGTGTTACCCATCCACCCCTATAGGCATTAGATTGCTGGGAGTGTTATCCATCGAACCCTATAGGGTAGACAATGCTGAGAGTGTTAGCCATCCACCCCCTATAGGGTAGACAATGCTGGGAGTATTAGCCATCCACCCCCTATGGGCTAGACAATCCTGGGAGTGTTAGCCATCCGCCCCTCTATGGGCATTAGATTTCTGGGAGTGTTAGCCATCTACCACCCTATAGGGCAGACAATGCTGGTAGTGTTAGCCATCCAGCCCCTATGGGCAATAGATTGCTGGTAGTGTTAGCCACCCAACCCCCAATGGGCATTAGATTGGTGGTAGTGTTAGCCATCCACCCCCTATAGGATAGACAATGCAGGTAGTGTTAGCCATCCACCCCTCTATAGGCATTAGATTGCTGGGAGTGTTAGCCACCCACCCCCTATAGGGTAGACAATGCAGGGAGATTTAACTATCCACCCTCCTATATGGTAGACAATTCTGGGAGTATTAGCCATCCACCCTCCTATAGGGTAGACAATGCTGGGAGTGTTAGCCATCCACCCCCTATGGGCATTAGATTGCTGGGAGTGTTAGCCATCTACCCCCTATGGGGTAGACAATGCTGATAGTGTTAGCCATCCAACCCCCTATAGGGTAGACAATACTGGTAGTGTTAGCCATCCACCCCCTGTGGGCATTAGATTGCTGGGAGTGTTAGCCATCCACCCCCTATGAGGTAGACAATGCTGGGAGTATTTGCCATCCACCCCTATGGGCATTAGATGGGTGGGAGTGTTAGCCATTCACCCCCATATAGTCGTCAGATTGCTGGGAGTGTTCGCCATCCTCACCCCTTTAGGGTAGACAATGCTGGGCGTGTTAGCCATCCACACCCCTATAGGGGAGACAATGCTGGGAGTGTTAGCCATCCAACCCCCTATAGGCATTAGATTGCTGGGAGAGTTAGCCATCCACCCTCCATTAGGGTAGACAATGCTGGGAGTGTTAGCCATCCACCCCCTATGGCCATTAGATTGCTGGGAGTGTTAGCCATCCACCCCTAAGGGGAAGACAGTGCTGGTAGTGTTAGCCATCCACCCCCCCGATAGGGTAGACAATGCTAGTAGCGTTAGCCATCCACGCCCCTATGGGCCTTAGATTGCTGGGAGTGTTAGCCATCCACCCCCCTATAGGCATCAGATTGCTGAGAGTGTTAGCCATCCACACCCCTATAGGGTAGACAATGCTGAGAGTGTTAGCCATCCACACCCCTATAGGGGAGACAATGCTGGGAGTGTTAGCCATCCACCCCCCAGTAGGCATTAGATTGCTGGGAGAGTTAGCCATCCACCCCCCTGTGGGCTAGACAATGCTGGTAGTGTGAGCTATCCACCCCCTGTAGGCATTAGATTGCTGGGAGAGTTAGCCATCCACCCCCTATGGGCTAGACAATGCTAGTAGTGTTAGCCAGCCATCCCACTATGGTCATTAGATTGCTGGGAGTGTTAGCCATCCACCCCCTATGGCATTACATTCCTGGGAGTGTTGGTCATCCACCCCCTATGGGCATTAGATTCCTGGGAGTGTTAGCCATCCACACCCATAGGGTAGACAATGCTGGTAGTGTTAGCCATCCATACCCCCATGGGCATTAGATTGCTGGGAGTGTTAGCCATCCACCCCCTATAGGCATTAGATTGCTGGGAGTGTTAGCCATCCTCCCTATAGGGTAGACAATGCTGAGAGTGTTAGCCATCCACCCCCCCTATGGGGTAGACAATGCTGGGACTGTTAGCCATCCACCCCCTATAGGGTAGACAATGCTGGGAGTGTTAGCCATCCACCCCCTATAGGGTAGACAATGCAGGTAGTGTTAGCCATCCACCCCCTATGGGCATTAGATTGATGGTAGTGTTAGCCATCCACCCCCCTATAGGGTAGACAATGCTGGTAGTTTTAGCCATCCACCCCCCTATGGGCGTTAGATTGCTGGTAGTGTTAGCCATCCACCCCTATAGGGTAGACAATGTTGGGAGTGTTATCCAACCACCCCCCTATAGGGTAGACAACACTGGGAGTGTTAGCCATCCACCCCCATATTGGGTAAACAATGCTGGGAGCGTTAGCCATCCACCCCCCTACAGGGTATACAATGCTGGGAGTGTTAGCCATCCACCCCCATATGGGCATTAGATTGCTGGGAGTGTTAGCCATCCACCCCCTATGGGGGACACATATGCTGGGAGTGTTAGCCATCCAACCCCCTATGGGAATTAGATTGCTGGGAGTGTTACCCATCCACCCCCATAGGGTAGACAATACTGGTAGTGTTAGCCATCCAACCCCCTATGGGCATTAGATTGCTGGTAGTGTTAGCCATCCAACCCCCTATATGGTAGACAATGCTGGTAGTGTTAGCCATCCACCCCCTATGGGCATTAGATTGCTGGGAGTGTTAGCCATCCACCCCATAGGGTAGACAATGCTGGTAGTGTTAGCCATCCACCCCCCTATGGGCATTAGATTGCTGGTAGTGTTAGCCATCCACCCCCTATAGGCATTATACTACTGGGAGTGTTAGCCATCCCCCCATGGGGTAGACAATGCTGAGAGTGTTAGCCATCCACCCCCCTATAGGGTAGACAATGCTGGGACTTAGCCATCCACCCCCTATAGGGTAGACAATGCTGGGAGTGTTATCCATCCACCCCTATAGGGTAGACAATGCTGGGAGTGTTAGCCATCCACCCCCTATGGGCATTAGATTGCTGGGAGTGTTAGCCATCCATCCCCTATGGGGTAGACAATGCTGGGAGTGTTAGCCATCCACCCCCTATGGGCATTAGATTGCTGGGAGTGTTACACATCCACCCCCTATAGGCATTAGATTGCTGGGAGTGTTAGCTATCCACCCCCTATAGGGTAGACAATGCTGGGAGTGTTAGCCATCCACCCCCTATAGGCATTAGATTGCTAAGAGTGTTAGCCACCCCCCCCATGGGCTGGACAATGCTGGGAATGTTAGCCAACCACCCCCTATGGGCATTAGATTGCTGGGAGTGTTAGCCATCCACCCCCTATAGGGCAAACAATGCAGGTAGTGTTAGCCATCCACCCCCTATGGGCATTAGCTTGCTGGTAGTGTTAGCCATCCACCCCCTATAGGCATTATATTGCTGGGAGCGTTAGCCATCCCCCATAGGGTAGACAATGCTGAGAGTGTTAGCCATCCACCCCCTATAGGGTAGACAATGCTGGGAGTGTTAGCCGTCCACCCCACTATAGGGTAGACAATGCTCATAGTGTTAGCCATCCACCCCCATGGGCATTAGATTGCTGGTAGTGTTAGCCATCCCCCCTATAAGGTAGACAATGCTGGGAGTGTTATCCATCCACCCCCAATAGGCATTAGATTGCTGAGAGTGTTAGCCATCCACCCCCCTATGGGCTAGACAATGCTGGGAGTATTAGCCATCCACCCCTATAGGGTAGACAATGCTGGGAGTGTTAGCCATCCACCCCCTATTGGGAAGACAATGCTGGGAGTGTTAGCCATCCACCCCCTATAGGGTCGACAATGCTGGTAGTGTTAGCCATCCACCCCCCTACAGGGTAGACAATGCTGGGAGTGTTATCCATCCACCCCCAATAGGCATTAGATTGCTGAGAGTGTTTGCCATCCACCCCCTGTGGGCTAGACAATGCTGGGAGTGTTAGCCATCCACCTCCCTATGGGCATTATATTGCTGGGAGTGTTAGCCATCCACCCCCTATAGGGTAGACAATGCTGGGAGTGTTAGCCATCCACCCCTATCGGGTAGACAATGCTGGGAGTGTTAGCCATCCACCTCCTATAGGGTAGACAATGATGGTAGCGTTAGCCATCCACGCCCCTATGGGCCCTAGATTGCTGGGAATGTTAGGCCATCCACCCCTATAGGCATCAGATTGCTGGGACTGTTAGCCATCCACACCCCTATACGGTAGACAATGCTGAGAGTGTTAGCCATCCACACCCCTATAGGGGAGACAATGCTGAGAGTGTTAGCCATCCACCCCCAATAGGCATTAGATTGCTGGGAGAGTTAGCCATCCACCCCCTATGGGCTAGACAATGCTGGTAGTGTGAGCTATCCACCCCCTGTAGGCATTAGATTGCTGGGAGTGTTAGCCATCCACTCCCCTATAGGGTAGACAATGCTGGGAGTGTTAGCCATCCACACCCCTTTGGGCGTTAGATTTCTTGGAGTGTTAGCCATCCACCCCCTATGGGGTAGACATTGCTGGGAGTGTTAGCCATCCACCCCCCATTGGGCGTTAGATTGCTGGGAGTCTCAGCCATCCACCCCCTATAGGGTAGACAATGCTGGGAGTGTTAGCCATCCACCCACCTATGGGGTAGAGAATGCTGGGAGTGTTAGCCATACACCCCCTATGGGCATTAGATTCCTGGGAGTGTGGGCCATCCACCCCTATAGGGTAGACAATGCTGAGAGTGTTAGCCATCCACCCCCCAATAGGCATTAGATTGCTGGGAGAGTTAGCCATCCACCCCCTATGGGCTAGACAATGCTGGTAGTGTGAGCTATCCACCCCCTGTAGGCATTAGATTGCTGGGAGTGTTAGCCATCCACTCCCCCTATAGGGTAGACAATGCTGGGAGTGTTAGCCATCCACACCCCTTTGGGCGTTAGATTTCTTGGAGTGTTAGCCATCCACCCCCTATGGGGTAGACATTGCTGGGAGTGTTAGCCATCCACACCCCTTTGGGCGTTAGATTTCTTGGAGTGTTAGCCATCCACCCCCCTATGGGGTAGACATTGCTGGGAGTGTTAGCCATCCACCCCCCATTGGGCGTTAGATTGCTGGGAGTCTCAGCCATCCACCCCCCTATAGGGTAGACAATGCTGGGAGTGTTAGCCATCCACCCACCTATGGGGTAGAGAATGCTGGGAGTGTTAGCCATCCACCCCCATGGGCATTAGATTGCTGGTAGTGTTAGCCATCCACCCCCCTATAGGCATTATATTGCTGGGAGTGTTAGCCATCTACCCCCTATGGGCTAAACAATGCTGGTAGTGTTAGCCATCCACCCCCTGTAGGCATTAGATTGCTGGGAGTATTAGCCATCCACCCCCAATGGGCTAGACAATGCTGGTAGTGTTAGCCATCCACCCCTATGGGCATTAGATTACTGGGAGAGTTACCCATTCACCCCCTATAGGCATTAGATTGCTGGGAGTGTTAGCCATCCACCCCTATAGGGTAGATAATGCTGGGAGTGTTAGCCATCAACCCCATATAGGGTAGACAATGCTGGGAGTGTTAATCATCCACCCCCCCTATGGGCATTAGAGTGCTGGGAGTGTTAGCCATCCACCCCCCCCCCCCTATAGGGTGGAGAATGTTGGGAGTGTTAGCCATCCACCCCCCTATAGGGTAGAGAATGCTGGGAGTGTTAGCCATCCACCCCCCTATAGGGTAGACAATGCTGGGGGTGTTAGTCATCCACCCCCTATAGGCATTAGATTGCTGAGAGTGTTAGCCATCTATCCCCGTATGGGCTAGACAATGCTGGTAGTGTTATCCATCCACCCCCTTTGGGCATTACATTGCTGGTAGTGTTAGCCATCCACTCCGCTATAGGCATTAGATTGCTGGGAGTGTTAGCCACCACCCTCATAGGGTATACAATGCTGGGAGTGTTAGCCATCCACCCCCTATAGGGTAGGCAATGCTGGGAGTGTTAGCCATCCACCCCCTTTGGGCGTTAGATTGCTGGGAGTGTTAGCCATCCACCCCCTATCGGCATTAGATTGCTGGGAGTGTTAGCCATCCGGCCCCCCTATAGAGTGGAGAATGTTGGGAGTGTTAGCCATCCACCCCTATAGGGTAGACAATGCTGGGAGTGTTAGCCATCCACCCCCTATGGGGCAGAGAATGCTGGGAGTGTTAGCCATCCACCCCCTATGGGCATTAGATTCCTGGGAGTGTGAGCCATCCACCCCCTATGGGGTGGACATTGGTGGAAGTGTTAGCCATCCAACCCCCTTTGGGTGTTAGATTGCTGGGAGTGTTAGCCATCCACACCACTATAGGCATTAGATTGCTGGGAGTGTTAGCCATCCACCCCCATAGGGTAGACAATACTGGGAGTGTTAGCCATCCACCCCCTATAGGGTAGACAATGCTGGGAGTGTTAGCCATCCACCCCCTATGGGGTAAAGAATGCTGGGAGTGTTAGCCATACACCCCCTATGGGCATTAGATTCCTGGGAGTGTGGGCCATCCACCCCTATAGGGTAGACAATGCTGGTAGTGTTAGCCATCCACCCCCATGGGCATGAGATTGCTGGTAGTGTTAGCCATCCACCCCCTATTGGCATTATATTGATGGGAGTGTTAGCCATCCACCCCCTATTGGGTAGACAATGCTGGGAGTGTTAGCCATTCACCCCCTATGGGCATTAGATTGCTGGAGAGTTACCCATCCACCCCCTATAGGCATTAAATTGCTGGGAGTGTTAGCCATCCACCCCTATAGGGTAGACAATGCTGGGAGTGTTAGCCATCCACCCCCTATAGGGTAGACAATGCTGGGAGTGTTAGCCATCCGTCCACCTATAGGGTAGAAAATGCTGGGAGTTTTAGCCATGCACCCCCTATGGGCTTTAGATTCCTGGGAGTTTGAGCCATCCACACTGGGAGTGTTAGTCATCCACCCCTTTGGGCGTTAGATTGCTGGGAGTGTTAGCCATCCGCCCCGCTATAGGGTAGACAATGCTGGTAGCGTTAGCCATCCACCTCCCCTATAGGCATGAGATTGCTGGGAGTGTTAGCCATCCACCCCCTATAGGGTAGACAATGCTGGGAGTGTTATCCATCCACCCCCAGCTGGGAGTGTTACACATCCACCTCCCTATAGGCATTAGATTGCTGGGAGTGTTAGCTATCCACCCCCTATAGGGTAGACAATGCTGGGAGTGTTAGCCATCCACCCCCTATAGGCATTAGATTGCTAAGAGTGTTAGCCACCCCCCCCATGGGCTGGACAATGCTGGGAGTGTTAGCCAACCACCCCCTATGGGCATTAGATTGCTGGGAGTGTTAGCCATCCACCCCCTATAGGGCAAACAATGCAGGTAGTGTTAGCCATCCACCCCCTATGGGCATTAGCTTGCTGGTAGTGTTAGCCATCCACCCCCTATAGGCATTATATTGCTGGGAGCGTTAGCCATCCCCCATAGGGTAGACAATGCTGAGAGTGTTAGCCATCCACCCCTATAGGGTAGACAATGCTGGGAGTGTTAGCCGTCCACCCCACTATAGGGTAGACAATGCTCATAGTGTTAGCCATCCACCCCCATGGGCATTAGATTGCTGGTAGTGTTAGCCATCCCCCTATAAGGTAGACAATGCTGGGAGTGTTAGCCATCCACCCCCTACAGGGTAGACAATGCTGGGAGTGTTATCCATCCACCCCCAATAGGCATTAGATTGCTGAGAGTGTTAGCCATCCACCCCCCTATGGGCTAGACAATGCTGGGAGTGTTAGCCATCCACCCCCTATTGGGTAGACAATGCTGGGAGTGTTAGCCATCCACCCCCTATAGGGTCGACAATGCTGGTAGTGTTAGCCATCCACCCCCCTACAGGGTAGACAATGCTGGGAGTGTTATCCATCCACCCCCAATAGGCATTAGATTGCTGAGAGTGTTTGCCATCCACCCCCCTGTGGGCTAGACAATGCTGGGAGTGTTAGCCATCCACCTCCCTATGGGCATTATATTGCTGGGAGTGTTAGCCATCCACCCCCTATAGGGTAGACAATGCTGGGAGTGTTAGCCATCCACCCCCTATCGGGTAGACAATGCTGGGAGTGTTAGCCATCCACCTCCTATAGGGTAGACAATGATGGTAGCGTTAGCCATCCACGCCCCTATAGGCCCTAGATTGCTGGGAATGTTAGCCATCCACCCCCTATAGGCATCAGATTGCTGGGACTGTTAGCCATCCACACCCCTATACGGTAGACAATGCTGAGAGTGTTAGCCATCCACACCCCTATAGGGGAGACAATGCTGAGAGTGTTAGCCATCCACCCCCCAATAGGCATTAGATTGCTGGGAGAGTTAGCCATCCACCCCCCTATGGGCTAGACAATGCTGGTAGAGTGAGCTATCCACCCCCCTGTAGGCATTAGATTGCTGGGAGTGTTAGCCATCCACTCCCCCTATAGGGTAGACAATGCTGGGAGTGTTAGCCATCCACACCCCTTTGGGCGTTAGATTTCTTGGAGTGTTAGCCATCCACCCCCCTATGGGGTAGACATTGCTGGGAGTGTTAGCCATCCACCCCCCATTGGGCGTTAGATTGCTGGGAGTGTTAGCCATCCACCCCCCTATAGGGTAGACAATGCTGGGAGTGTTAGCCATCCACCCACCTATGGGGTAGAGAATGCTGGGAGTGTTAGCCATACACCCCCTATGGGCATTAGATTCTTGGGAGTGTGGGCCATCCACCCCTATAGGGTAGACAATGCTGGTAGTGTTAGCCATCCACCCCCATGGGCATTAGATTGCTGGTAGTGTTAGCCATCCACCCCTATAGGCATTATATTGCTGGGAGTGTTAGCCATCTACCCCCTATGGGCTAAACAATGCTGGTAGTGTTAGCCATCCACCCCCTGTAGGCATTAGATTGCTGGGAGTATTAGCCATCCACCCCCAATGGGCTAGACAATGCTGGTAGTGTTAGCCATCCACCCCCTATGGGCATTAGATTACTGGGAGAGTTACCCATTCACCCCCTATAGGCATTAGATTGCTGGGAGTGTTAGCCATCCACCCCTATAGGGTAGATAATGCTGGGAGTGTTAGCCATCAACCCCATATAGGGTAGACAATGCTGGGAGTGTTAGCCATCCACCCCCCCTATGGGCATTAGAGTGCTGGGAGTGTTAGCCATCCACCCCCCCTATAGGGTGGAGAATGTTGGGAGTGTTAGCCATCCACCCCCCTATAGGGTAGACAATGCTGGGAGTGTTAGCCATCCACCCCCCTATAGGGTAGACAATGCGGGGGTGTTAGTCATCCACCCCCTATAGGCATTAGATTGCTGAGAGTGTTAGCCATCTATCCCCGTATGGGCTAGACAATGCTGGTAGTGTTATCCATCCACCCCCCCTTTGGGCATTACATTGCTGGTAGTGTTAGCCATCCACTCCGCTATAGGCATTAGATTGCTGGGAGTGTTAGCCACCACCCCCATAGGGTATACAATGCTGGGAGTGTTAGCTATCCACCCCTATAGGGTAGGCAATGCTGGGAGTGTTAGCCATCCACCCCCTTTGGGCGTTAGATTGCTGGGAGTGTTAGCCATCCACCACCCTTTGGGCGTTAGATTGCTGGGAGTGTTAGCCATCCGCCCCCCTATCGGCATTAGATTGCTGGGAGTGTTAGCCATCCAGCCCCCTATAGAGTGGAGAATGTTGGGAGTGTTAGCCATCCACCCCTATAGGGTAGACAATGCTGGGAGTGTTAGCCATCCACCCCCTATAGGGTAGACAATGCTGGGAGTGTTAGTCATCCACCCCCGATAGGCATTACATTCCTGAGAGTGTTAGTCATCCTTCCCCATATGGACTAGACAATGCTGGGAGTGTTAGCCATCCACCCCCTATGGGCATTAGATTGCCGGGAGTGTTAGCCATTCACCCCCCTATAGGCATTAGATTGCTGGTAGTGTTAGCCATCCACCCCCCTATAGGGTAGACAAATATGGGAGTGGTATCCATCCACCCCCATATAGGGTAGACATTGCTGGGTGTGTTAGCCATCCACCCCCCTATAGGGTAGACAATGCTGGGAGTGTTAGCCATCCACCCCCTATGGGGCAGAGAATGCTGGGAGTGTTAGCCATCCACCCCCTATGGGCATTAGATTCCTGGGAGTGTGAGCCATCCACCCCCTATGGGGTGGACATTGGCGGAAGTGTTAGCCATCCACCCCCCTTTGGGTGTTAGATTGCTGGGAGTGTTAGCCATCCACACCACTATAGGCATTAGATTGCTGGGAGTGTTAGCCATCCACCCCCATAGGGTAGACAATACTGGGAGTGTTAGCCATCCACCCCCTATAGGGTAGACAATGCTGGGAGTGTTAGCCATCCACCCCCTATGGGGTAAAGAATGCTGGGAGTGTTAGCCATACACCCCCTATGGGCATTAGATTCCTGGGAGTGTGGGCCATCCACCCCCTATAGGGTAGACAATGCTGGTAGTGTTAGCCATCCACCCCCATGGGCATGAGATTGCTGATAGTGTTAGCCATCCACCCCCCTATTGGCATTATATTGATGGGAGTGTTAGCCATCCACCCCCTATTGGGTAGACAATGCTGGGAGTGTTAGCCATTCACCACCCTATGGGCATTAGATTGCTGGAGAGTTACCCATCCACCCCCTATAGGCATTAGATTGCTGGGAGTGTTAGCCATCCACCCCCTATAGGGTAGACAATGCTGGGAGTGTTAGCCATCCACCCCCCTATAGGGTAGACAATGCTGGGAGTGTTAGCCATCCGTCCACCTATAGGGGAGACAATGCTGAGAGTGTTAGCCATCCACCCCCCAATAGGCATTAGATTGCTGGGAGAGTTAGCCATCCACCCCCCTATGGGCTAGACAATGCTGGTAGAGTGAGCTATCCACCCCCCTGTAGGCATTAGATTGCTGGGAGTGTTAGCCATCCACTCCCCTATAGGGTAGACAATGCTGGGAGTGTTAGCCATCCACACCCCTTTGGGCGTTAGATTTCTTGGAGTGTTAGCCATCCACCCCCTATGGGGTAGACATTGCTGGGAGTGTTAGCCATCCACCCCCATTGGGCGTTAGATTGCTGGGAGTGTTAGCCATCCACCCCCCTATAGGGTAGACAATGCTGGGAGTGTTAGCCATCCACCCACCTATGGGGTAGAGAATGCTGGGAGTGTTAGCCATACACCCCCCTATGGGCATTAGATTCTTGGGAGTGTGGGCCATCCACCCCCTATAGGGTAGACAATGCTGGTAGTGTTAGCCATCCACCCCCATGGGCATTAGATTGCTGGTAGTGTTAGCCATCCACCCCCTATAGGCATTATATTGCTGGGAGTGTTAGCCATCTACCCCCTATGGGCTAAACAATGCTGGTAGTGTTAGCCATCCACCCCCTGTAGGCATTAGATTGCTGGGAGTATTAGCCATCCACCCCCAATGGGCTAGACAATGCTGGTAGTGTTAGCCATCCACCCCCTATGGGCATTAGATTACTGGGAGAGTTACCCATTCACCCCCTATAGGCATTAGATTGCTGGGAGTGTTAGCCATCCACCCCTATAGGGTAGATAATGCTGGGAGTGTTAGCCATCAACCCCATATAGGGTAGACAATGCTGGGAGTGTTAGCCATCCACCCCCTATGGGCATTAGAGTGCTGGGAGTGTTAGCCATCCACCCCCTATAGGGTGGAGAATGTTGGGAGTGTTAGCCATCCACCCCCTATAGGGTAGACAATGCTGGGAGTGTTAGCCATCCACCCCTCTATAGGGTAGACAATGCGGGGGGTGTTAGTCATCCACCCCCTATAGGCATTAGATTGCTGAGAGTGTTAGCCATCTATCCCCGTATGGGCTAGACAATGCTGGTAGTGTTATCCATCCACCCCCCCTTTGGGCATTACATTGCTGGTAGTGTTAGCCATCCACTCCGCTATAGGCATTAGATTGCTGGGAGTGTTAGCCACCACCCCCATAGGGTATACAATGCTGGGAGTGTTAGCCATCCACCCCCTATAGGGTAGGCAATGCTGGGAGTGTTAGCCATCCACCCCCCTTTGGGCGTTAGATTGCTGGGAGTGTTAGCCATCCACCCCCCTTTGGGCGTTAGATTGCTGGGAGTGTTAGCCATCCACCCCCCTATCGGCATTAGATTGCTGGGAGTGTTAGCCATCCAGCCCCCCTGTAGAGTGGAGAATGTTGGGAGTGTTAGCCATCCACCCCCTATAGGGTAGACAATGCTGGGAGTGTTAGCCATCCACCCCCTATAGGGTAGACAATGCTGGGAGTGTTAGTCATCCACCCCCGATAGGCATTACATTCCTGAGAGTGTTAGTCATCCTTCCCCATATGGACTAGACAATGCTGGGAGTGTTAGCCATCCACCCCTATGGGCATTAGATTGCCGGGAGTGTTAGCCATTCACCCCCTATAGGCATTAGATTGCTGGTAGTGTTAGCCATCCACCCCCTATAGGGTAGACAAATATGGGAGTGGTATCCATCCACCCCCATATAGGGTAGACATTGCTGGGTGTGTTAGCCATCCACCCCCTATAGGGTAGACAATGCTGGGAGTGTTAGCCATCCACCCCTATGGGGCAGAGAATGCTGGGAGTGTTAGCCATCCACCCCCTATGGGCATTAGATTCCTGGGAGTGTGAGCCATCCACCCCCTATGGGGTGGACATTGGCGGAAGTGTTAGCCATCCACCCCCTTTGGGTGTTAGATTGCTGGGAGTGTTAGCCATCCACACCACTATAGGCATTAGATTGCTGGGAGTGTTAGCCATCCACCCCCATAGGGTAGACAATACTGGGAGTGTTAGCCATCCACCCCCTATAGGGTAGACAATGCTGGGAGTGTTAGCCATCCACCCCCTATGGGGTAAAGAATGCTGGGAGTGTTAGCCATACACCCCCTATGGGCATTAGATTCCTGGGAGTGTGGGCCATCCACCCCCTATAGGGTAGACAATGCTGGTAGTGTTAGCCATCCACCCCCATGGGCATGAGATTGCTGATAGTGTTAGCCATCCACCCCTATTGGCATTATATTGATGGGAGTGTTAGCCATCCACCCCTATTGGGTAGACAATGCTGGGAGTGTTAGCCATTCACCACCCTATGGGCATTAGATTGCTGGAGAGTTACCCATCCACCCCCTATAGGCATTAGATTGCTGGGAGTGTTAGCCATCCACCCCCTATAGGGTAGACAATGCTGGGAGTGTTAGCCATCCACCCCCTATAGGGTAGACAATGCTGGGAGTGTTAGCCATCCGTCCACCTATAGGGTAGAAAATGCTGGGAGTTTTAGCCATGCACCCCCTATGGGCTTTAGATTCCTTGGAGTTTGAGCCATCCACACTGGGAGTGTTAGTCATCCACCCCTTTGGGCGTTAGATTGCTGGGAGTGTTAGCCATCCGCCCCGCTATAGGGTAGACAATGCTGGTAGCGTTAGCCATCCACCTCCCCCTATAGGCATGAGATTGCTGGGAGTGTTAGCCATCCACCCCCTATAGGGTAGACAATGCTGGGAGTGTTATCCATCCACTCCCCCTATAGGGTAGACAATGCTGGGAGTGTTAGCCATCCACACCGCTTTGGGCGTTAGATTTCTTGGAGTGTTAGCCATCCACCCCCCTATGGGGTAGACATTGCTGGGAGTGTTAGCCATCCACCCCCCACTGGGCGTTAGATTGCTGGGAGTGTTAGCCATCCACCCCCCTATAGGGTAGACAATGCTGGGAGTGTTAGCCGTCCACCCCACTATAGGGTAGACAATGCTCATAGTGTTAGCCATCCACCCCCCATGGGCATTAGATTGCTGGTAGTGTTAGCCATCCCCCCCCTATAAGGTAGACAATGCTGGGAGTGTTAGCCATCCACCCCCTACAGGGTAGACAATGCTGGGAGTGTTATCCATCCACCCCCAATAGGCATTAGATTGCTGAGAGTGTTAGCCATCCACCCCCTATGGGCTAGACAATGCTGGGAATGTTAGCCATCCACCCCTATAGGGTAGACAATGCTGGGAGTGTTAGCCATCCACCCCCTATTGTGTAGACAATGCTGGGAGTGTTAGCCATCCACCCCCTATAGGGTCGACAATGCTGGTAGTGTTAGCCATCCACCCCCCTACAGGGTAGACAATACTGGGAGTGTTATCCATCCACCCCCAATAGGCATTAGATTGCTGAGAGTGTTTGCCATCCACCCCCCTGTGGGCTAGACAATGCTGGGAGTGTTAGCCATCCACCTCCCTATGGGCATTATATTCCTGGGAGTGTTAGCCATCCACCCCCTATAGGGTAGACAATGCTGGGAGTGTTAGCCATCCACCTCCCTATAGGGTAGACAATGCTGGGAGTTTTAGCCATCCAGCCCCCTATGGGCATTAGATTCCTGGGAGTTTGAGCCATCCACCCCCCTATGGGTTGGACAATGCTGGGAGTGTTAGCCATCCACCCCCCTTTGGGCGTTAGATTGCTGGGAGTGTTAGCCATTCACCCCCCTATAGGCATTAGATTTCTGGGTGTGATAGCCATCCACCCCCCCTATAGGGTAGAGAATGTTGGGAGTGTTAGCCATCCACCCCCTATAGGGTATACAATGGTGGGAGTGTTAGCCATCCACCCCCTATAGGGTAAACACTGCTGGGAGTCTTAGCCATCCACCCTCTATAGGCATTAGATTGCTGAGAGTGTTAGCCATCCACCCCCCTATGAGCTAGACAATGCTGGGAGTGTTAGCCATCCACCCCCTATGGGCATTACATTGCTGGGAGTGTTAGCCATCCACCCCCCTATAGGGTAGACAATGCTGGTAGTGTTAGCCATCCACCTCCCCCATGGGCATTAGATTGCTGGTAGTGTTAGCCATCCACCCCCTATAGGCATTATATTGGTGGGAGTGTTAGCCATCCACCCCCTATGGGGTAGACAATGCCGGGAGTGTTAGCCATCCACCCCCTCTGGGTATTAGATTGCTTGGAGTGTTAGCCGTCCACCCCCTATGGGCATTAGATTGCTGGGAGTGTTAGCCATCCACCCCTATAGGCATCAGATTGCTGGGAGTGTTAGCCATCCACACCCTTATAGGGTAGACAATGCTGGGAGTTTTAGCCATCCACTTCCTATGGCCAATAGATTGCTGGGAGAGTTAGTCATCCACCCCCCTATAGGATAGACAATGCTGGTAGTGTTAGCCATACACTCCCCTATAGGCATTAGATTGCTGGGAGTGTTAGCCATCCACCCCCCTATAGGGTAGACAATGCTGGGAGTGTTAGCCATCCACCACGTACATGGTAGACAATGCTGGGAGTTTTAGCCATCCACCCCCTATAGGGTAGACAATGCTGGGAGTGTAAGCCATCCACCCCCCCCCATAGGGTAGACAATGCTGGGAGTGTTAGCCATCCACCCCCATATGGGGTAGACAATGCTGGGAGTGTTAGCCATCCACCCCCCTATGGGCATTAGATTGCTGGGAGTGTTAGCCATCCACCCCCTATAGGGTAGACAATGCTGGGAGTGTTAGCCATCCACCCCGTACATGGTAGACAATGCTGGGAGTTTTAGCCATCCACCCCTATAGGGTAGACAATGCTGGGAGTGTAAGCCATCCACCCCCCCCCCCCATAGGGTAGACAATGCTGGGAGTGTTAGCCATCCACCCCCATATGGGGTAGACAATGCTGGGAGTGTTAGCCATCCACCCCCCTATGGGCATTAGATTGCTGGGAGTGTTAGCCATCCACCCCCTATAGGCATCAGATTGCTGAGAGTGTTAGCCCTTCACACCCCTATAGGGTAGACAATGCTGGGAGTGTTAGCCAACCACACCCCTATAGGGTAGACAATGATGGGAGTGTTAGCCATCCTCCCCCCTATAGGCATTAGATTGCTGGGAGTGTTAGCCATCCACCCCCCTATGAGCTAGACAATGCTGGTAGTGTTAGCCATCCACCCCCCTATGGGCATTAGATTGCTGGGAGACTTACCCATCTACCCCCTATAGGCATTAGATTGCTGGGAGTGTTAGCCATCCACCCCTGTAGGGTGGACAATAGTGGGAATGTTAGCCATCCACCCCCTATAGGGTAGACAATGCTGGGAGTGTTAGCCATCCACCCCCTATGGGGTAGAGAATGCTGGGAGTGTTAACCATCCAACCCCCTATGGGAATTAGATTCCTGGGAGTGTGAGCCATCCACCCCCCTATGGGGTAGACAATGCTGGGAGTGTTAGCCATCCACCCCCCTTTGGGCGTTAGATTGCTGGGAGTGTTAGCCATCCACCCCCCTATAGGGTAGACAATGCTGGGAGTGTTAGCCATCCACCCCCCTATAGGGTAGAAAATGCTGGGAGTGTTAGCCATCCACCCCCCTATAGGGTAGACAATGCTGGGAGTGTTAGCCATCCACCCCCCTTTGGGCTTGACAATGCTGGGAGTATTAGCCATCCACCCCCCTATGTGGATTAGATTGCTGGGAGTGATAGCCGTCCACCCCCTATAGGGTAGACAATGCTGGTAGTGTTAGCCATCCACCCCCCATGGGCATTTGATTGCTGGTAGTGTTAGCCGTCCACTCCCCTATAGGCATTATATTGCTGGGAGTGTTAGCCATCCACCACCTATTGGGTAGACAATGCTGGGAGTGTTAGCTATCCGCCCCCTTTTGGGTAGACACTGCTGGGAGTGTTAGCCATCCACCCCCTATGGGCATTAGATTGCTGGGAGAGTTACCCATCCACCCCCTATAGGCATTAGAATGCTGGGAGTGTTAGCCATCCACCCCCTATAGGGTAGACAATGCTGGGAGTGTTAGCCATCCGTCCACCTATAGGGTAGAAAATGCTGGGAGTTTTAGCCATCCACCCCCCTATGGGCTTTAGATTCCTGGGAGTTTGAGCCATCCACACTGGGAGTGTTAGCCATCCACCCCGCTAAAGGGTAGACAATGCTGGTAGCGTTAGCCATCCACCTCCCCCTATAGGCATGAGATTGCTGGGAGTGTTAGCCATCCACCCCCTATAGGGTAGACAATGCTGGGAGTGTTATCCATCCACTCCCCCTATAGGGTAGACAATGCTGGGAGTGTTAGCCATCCACACCCCTTTGGGCGTTAGATTTCTTGGAGTGTTAGCCATCCACCCCCCTATGCGGTAGACATTGCTGGGAGTGTTAGCCATCCACCCCCCATTGGGCGTTAGATTGCTGGGAGTGTTAGCCATCCACCCCCCTATAGGGTAGACAATGCTGGGAGTGTTAGCCATCCACCCACCTATGGGGTAGAGAATGCTGGGAGTGTTAGCCATACACCCCCCTATGGGCATTAGATTCCTGGGAGTGTGGGCCATCCACCCCCTATAGGGTAGACAATGCTGGTAGTGTTAGCCATCCACCCCCATGGGCATTAGATTGCTGGTAGTGTTAGCCATCCACCCCCCTATAGGCATTATATTGCTGGGAGTGTTAGCCATCTACCCCCCAATGGGCTAGACAATGCTGGTAGTGTTAGCCATCCACCCCCTATGGGCATTAGATTACTGGGAGAGTTACCCATTCACCCCCCTATAGGCATTAGATTGCTGGGAGTGTTAGCCATCCACCCCCTATAGGGTAGATAATGCTGGGAGTGTCTTTGCCATCAACCCCATATAGGGTAGACAATGCTGGGAGTGTTAGCCATCCACCCCCCTATGGGCATTAGATTGTTGGGAGTGTTAGCCATCCACCCCCTGTGAGCTAGACAATGCTGGGAGTGTTAGCCATCCACCCCCCTGTAGGGTAGACTATGCTGATAGTGTTAGCCATCCACACCCTATGGGCATTAGATTGCTGGTAGTGTTAGCCAGCCACCCCCCTATGGGCATTAGATTGCTGGGAGTGTTAGCCATCCACCCCCCTATAGGGTAGACAATGCTGGTAGTGTTAGCCATCTGTAGGAGAGTAGGATCTGCCTCTTATGTTGCCCCCACTTTTTTTCTGATGTTTACACTGGTTTCTGGCTATAGTCAGGCTGGGGCCCTGCTAATCAGGGCCCCAGCCTCTCTGTTCTCTCTAAACGATTTGGAGTGCACTCTAGGTGCACTGGTGATTGGATACTGTGGCACCTTATGAGTCCCTAGTATATGGTACCTTAGGTACCAAGGCCATAGGTACTTCACAGGCCTACCAGGGGCTGCAGCATGTATTATGCCACCCCTGGGAAGCAGACTAGATCTGACACCACAGGCCTGCTACTGCAGCCTGAGTGAGGAAGTGCTAGCACCCCTCACTGAGATATAGGTTCCCTATATCTCACCTACACACCCATATAACCCTATCAGTCACCCCTAAGGCAGGCCCTATCAATCCTGAGGGCAGGGTGCTTGGCTTCTATGTGAGGGGGTGCCTCTGCCTGAGCAGGGCCCCTCTGCAGCTCTCAGAGTCCATTCTCTGGTGCTGTTTGTGGATGCGGTTAAACCATATACTTTTAAGTGCATTATATCCTCGCGGTAAAATGCTAACTTTGGAATGGCTGCATCGAAACATGTCGTGTTTGGTGTCAAACACCTTGGAATACTACCCCCCGCCAGTCCTGGCGGCGGGGGTGGCATTCCACCCTTCTAGAGGGATAGACATGTACCTACTGTGGAAACGCGGTAGAATCCTGCAGAGCCCTGGCATCACAAAATGGATGCCACCAGTCACAGACACTGGGCTGCCCTCCTGCTGATGACCAACACTCGCAGTGGAGGATGCCCAACAATAGATATCCTGTCCCAAGGGGGTGTGACCACCTTCCAGACAGGGTTTAGTGTATTGGGGCTGGGTGGGTGCACTCTTAGAGTGCTTTGAAGTCCTGCACTGGGGGAGCAGAAGGCTCCTCTGTGCATATGCCAGTTCAAACCGGCTCAGGGGCTACCTGTCTCTGCTCTGGCGCGAAACTGGACAAAGGGAAGTGGGTGTAGCCACCCACTCCCCTGACCCTCCCATAGGTAGGGTCATAGAGCTAGTCCCTCCCCTTCTTTTAGTATAAGAAGGGGAACCTGTGCATTGCACCCTAGATTTCCCTGGACGACGCTCTACAAGAAGAATCCCGGACCTTCGACGTTCCACTACCTTTGGAAGACTGAAGAATCTCCCTTGGAGTCAAGGAGTGACTCCCCTGCTTGGCAGGCACCAAAAACTACAAACGACGGTCGCAAACTACGCCGCTCCCGCCGGAGTCCGAAGTCCCTGCAGCCCAAGAAGTGGATTTCCTGACTTCTCCAAGGCCATCGTGAGTCCCCAGCGAAGCTGAGGCCAGTGGACCCCAAGAGTAACGAGGAACCGCGACCCCTGGGTACCGTGCACTATTGTCGAGTGCAACCCCTTCACAACGTTCCACGAACTTGTGCTTTGGACCACGTGTGGTCCCAGCCTCCAGCAGGAATCCCTCCTAAGATCAGAGGCCTACCACGTCCCGAGTGACCGTGGGCCCCTGTGAGTGAATCCTCCCGAGGCGTCTTCGCGATCCCTTGCCAGCCGGCTTGTGGGTCCCCAGAAGACTTTCTAAAGAAACCAAAGGACTCCCCTGGTTGCTCCAGGCCTGCCCTGACTTACCCTTGCTGGGTGAGTTCCACAGACCTTGCTGGTCTGCGCCATTGTCTCTTCGCACTTTCCCCGAGACTTGCTGTTACCAAGGCTTGTTGGCTCTGATCGAGTTGCCGACACCGCAGTAAGCTGCAGACATCGTGGGACATGCCGAATCCAGCTCCTGGTCGTCGACGACGCCTCCTGGACCTCGTGGCTGAGGAGTCAAGGCAACTGCAGACGACCTGAATCTTGCGACGACGGTGGGCATCCATCTTCCTTGCCCCGAGTCACTGCCAAGTGACTTTGAACACTGTCCCCTCTGCTTTCAGGTCTTCCATCTTCCGAATCCAGGCTTGGATTCCTCCGGACACTTCTCCTGTCGCCACAAGCAGCAAGTCTTCACTGGCTCCCATTGAAAACGACGCCGCGACCCGACACCAAAGAACACCTATGCACCCGGCTCCCCTGGGTGAGGTAACTTCAGCACTACGGTGCTCCTGTGAGTGTGGGCCCTAGAACTACTTACCCTGTAAGTGATTTGCTTGTAGCTTCCCTCGAAGTGTCCTAAAACTCTAACTTTCCAAGTGCGACTATCGCACTGACTCGTACCTGGTTCGCGTCTGTGTTAGACACACCGCGTCCAACTCCCTTGCAATACCATCTGTAACTGCGTCCTTCGACTCGTACAAGGACCGATCGGTGTGTTCGCCTCGAACACGCAAGGGACCTTTAACATTGATATTTCAATCGCGTCTGAGCGCATAGACTCGTACAGGATTCGCATCGGTGCCAGGTCACCGCGTCCGTCCCCTGTGGGTCTCCTACAACTACCTGGGGTGGTTCTTGGGGGTCCCTCGATTCTAGATGCCCTAGACCTAGGTCTAGCAAACTAAGATTGTAATATTCAATTGTGCTAAACTTATCCTGATAATATTTGACTTGTACCTATGTTCCTGTCCTCTAATCTCATAAAGAGATTAGTAGAGAGTGTTTATTAATAAATACATATATATTTGATATATATACCTGTGTGGTGTCTTTTCATTTGGTGATTCAAGAGATTGTGTGGTAAAACAAGCTGCTTTACATTCCTTCAAGACTTAGCCTGAAGGCTGCTCTCCACAGCTACCACTAGGATAGCTTTCTATAAAGGTTGTCTTAAACCTATCTACCATAAGAGTCGAATTGTTCTGGTGCAAGGTGTCCACTTTAATTAGTGAACAGCATATACCAGGCCAACTTCTCACATTGGTGGGCAGCGTGTGGGATTCCAGCTTGCTATTGTTTTACCAGAAAATCTCTATTTGAATTACTAACTGAAAACCACTATAGGTACTTAAGGTACATATAAAGTCAAGCTTAGTATCGATAAGTTCTACTGAACTTAGAGCTGTGTGCCAAGGGATAGCACACCCTTTCTACAGCTCAAGCTAGTATCAGTAGGCCACAAACTAGTGTAGGTAGTACAACACTGCACAACACTAGAATGTCCTTAAAGGGTGGAACCAGTGGATCCACTCAGCCTGAGTATAAGGACATGGCTTTCTCTGACTTGAGAAACATGTGTGTTGAGAGACACCTGAGACTAGGACAGAGTCCCTCAACCCTACACCTGATAGATCTGCTGACAGCAGATGATCTTAGATTAGCTCTAGGAGCTAATGGGTCTGAATCAGTGGGTGGGTCAATTACAGTATCTGGGTCAGACGATGAAAATCCGAATGACCAGGACTCTGTGATTGAAGGGCCAGGCCTCAAGGGGCCTGAAAAGGACAGAGGAATTCTCCCTAAGAGAACTGACAGGGTGGATGAGAGGCATAGGTCCCCTTCAAGGGAATCTGAGCACTCTTATCACTCTGGCAGAGAATTTGTCCACCAGAGGAACTCATACTTTCCCATAAGAGAGACCTCCTCTGAAAGAATGTGCAAACTGCTGCAGTATGAGGAAGCAAGAGTTGCCCTCAGAACCAAGCAGTTGGCACTGGATAGAGAAGCCCTGGAGATCCAGAGAGCTTCTAGACGAGAGGGGTTAGAACCCCTTGGTGGCAGCAACAGTGTCCCTAGAGGCAGAGAATCTATTCCAGACCATAGGAACCTGAGCAAGGTTGTTCCTCCCTACCAGAGTGGGGATGATATCCACAAGTGGATAACTGCTATGGAGAGGGCCTGTAGAGTACAGCAGGTCCCCCAGAAGCAGTGGGCAGCAATCTTGTGGCTCTCCTGTTCAGATAAAGGTAGAGACAAGCTCCTCACTGTTAGAGAAGAGGATGCTGATGATTATGAAGTCCTGAAGAGTGCACTAATAGATGGGTTTGGCTTAACCACTGAACAGTACAGGTTAAAGTTCAGAGACACCCAGAAGGCACAGACTCAGGACTGGACTGACTTTGTTGATTGTGCAACCAAGGCTCTGGAGGGTTGGCTGGTTGGCAGTAGGGTTACTGATTTCAAGGGATTGTATAATCTGATGATGAGAGAACAGATCCTTAATAATTGCCAGAACCAGTTGTTGCATCAGTACCTGGTGGACTCGGATCTGACCTCTCCCCAAGAATTGGGAAAGAAGGCAGACAAGTGGGTCAGAACCAGGGTGAGGCAGAAACCCCAGAACCAAGGGGGTGACACCAAGAAGCAAGATCCTAAGGGCTCTGAGAAAGGTGGGGATAAGTCAAAAGACCAGAAGTCTTCACAAGGGCCCCAAAAATCTGCATCTGGTGGGGAGTCACAACCCAACAAGGGAAAAGGCCAAAAGAAGCCCTGGTGCAAATTCTGTAAACAGAAAGGGCACTGGACTTCTGACTGTAACAAGTCCAAAGACCAAACCACCACCACTCCTGCCCCTAAGGCAACTGTTCCCCCTAGTTCAGCTACTGGTGGAGGTGGTACACAGAATAAGGGTGTAGTAGGGTTGACCCTGGGTTCTGAAGTGGACTCTGACCTAGTCAGAGTGCCCACTCAGGCAATGCTGATTTGTGAGGGAGACCTTAATATGTCCTTCCTAGTGAGTCCCAGTAATCTGGGCAAATACAAACAGCAGCCTGTAATAAATGGCAAACAGGCTTTGGCATTTAGGGACACAGGTGCTAGTGTCACCATGGTGACAGAGGATCTTGTGGACCCTGGACAGATCATCCTGGGCGAAATGTACCAGGTGACCAATGCAAGCAACGTCAAGACCAACCATAGTCTGGCAGTTGTGAATTTCTCCTGGGGAGGGGTAACTGGCCTCAAGAAGGTTGTAGTCAGTGCAGACCTCCCTGTCGAATGTCTATTGGGCAATGATCTAGAGACTTCAGCCTGGTCTGAAGTAGAGTTATGGACTCATGCTGAGATGTTGGGCATCCCTGCAGAGGTATTTGCTGTGACCAGGTCACAAGCAAGAATGCATGACACTGAACCAGCTCTGGATCCTGGAACAATGGACCAGATGCTTCCCAAGAGGAGGAGCAGTAGGGTAAAGGCAGTGCCTTCCCCTCTGTCTCAGATCACAGATTCACCCCCAGAGGGAGGTGAAGCAGATCCTGGAGAAGGAACTGCCCCAGAGGGACTTGAGCCTGATCAGGTTGAGTTCTTGGGGGCAGGGGGCCCTTCTAGGGAAGATCTGAGGAAGGAGCAACAGTGCTGCCCCTCTCTTGAACCCCTCAGACAGCAGGCTGCTGCTGAGGCTGCTGGGAGTGCTAGTGGGTCCCATAAAGTTTATTGGGATGAGGGACTCCTATATTCTGAGAGTAGAGACCCAGCCCCTGGAGCCACCAGGAGGATGGTAATACCTCAGAAGTTTAGGGGGTTCCTCTTGACCCTAGCACATGACATCCCTTTAGCAGGACACTTGGGCCAAAACAAGACCTGGGACAGGCTTGTTCCACATTTTCATTGGCCACATATGTCAGAGGACACAAAGGAGTTTTGTCGCTCCTGTGTCACATGCCAAGCCAGTGGTAAGGCAGGTGGCACAACAAAGGCCCCCTGATACCACTACCTGTGGTGGGGGTACCCTTTGAAAGGGTAGGGATTGACATTGTTGGTCCCCTTGACCCTCAAACTGCATCTGGGCACAGGTTTATCCTGGTGGTAGTGGATCATGCCACCAGGTACCCAGAAGCAATTCCCCTGAGGACCACCACAGCCCCTGTGGTGGCAAGAGCCCTCATTGGAGTCTTCTCCAGAGTGGGTTTTCCAAAGGAGGTCATTTCTGACAGAGGTACCAACTTCATGTCAGGATATCTAAAAGCAATGTGGAAGGAGTGTGGTGTAACTTACAAGTTCACCACCCCTATCACCCACAATGCAATGGTTTAGTTGAACGCTTCAACAAAACCTTGAAAGGAATGATTAAAGGACTCCCAGAGAAGCTTAGGCGGAAATGGGACCTTCTTCTTCCTTGCCTGTTGTTTGCATACAGAGAGGTTCCACAGAAGGGGTTGGTTACAGCCCATTTGAGCTTCTGTTTGGGCATCCTGTGAGAGGTCCACTGTGTTTGGTAAAGAGGGCTGGGAGTTACCTCTCAAGCCCCCCAAACAAGATGTGATGGACTATGTACTTGGTCTCCGCTCCCGGATGGCAGAGTACATGAAAAAGGCAACCAAAAACCTGGAGGCCAGCCAAGAATTACAAAAAGCTTGGCATGACCAAAGGCTGTACTGACTGTATACCAGCCAGGACAGAAAGTGTGGGTGTTGGAGCCTGTGGCCCCAGCAGCCCTCCAGGACAAGTGGAGTGGCCCCCATACAATAGTTGAACAGAAGGGAGAAGTCACCTACCTGGTGAATCTTGGAACTCCCAGGAGCCCCCTGAGGGTGCTCCATGTCAACAGATTAAAGCCATATGTTGACAGGGCTGACATGGGCTTGCTCATGGCAACTGATGAGGACCAGGAGGAGGAGAGTGACCCTCTCCCTGACCTGCTCTCTCAGAACCCTGATGATGGGTCAGTAGATGGTGTTGCTTTGGCAAGCAGCCTCACCGACCATCAGCAAACTGAGTGCAGACAAGTTCTGCAACAGTTTAGACATATGTTTAGCCTGACCCCTAGTCAGACTTCCTGGTGCACCCACGAGGTGGACACTGGAGACAGTCTGCCTGTCAAGAATAAAATCTACAGGCAACCTGACCATGTCAGGGACTGTATCAGGACTGAAGTCCAGAAAATGTTGGAGCTAGGTGTAATTGAGCCTTCAGATAGCCCTTGGGCTAGTCCAGTAGTCCTGGTACCCAAGCCTCATACCCAGGGTGGTAAGAAAGAAATGAGGTTTTGTGTAGACTACAGAGGCCTCAATGCAGTCACTAGGACTGATGCCTATCCCATACCAAGGGCAGATGAGCTGATTGATACTTTGGCCTCAGCCAAGTATCTAAGCACGTTTGACCTAACAGCTGGCTACTGGCAGATCAGATTAGCTGATGATGCAAAAGCCAAGACAGCATTTTCGACCCCTGGTGGGCACTACCACTTTGTGGTGATGCCCTTTGGATTGAAAAATGCACCTGCCACTTTTCAGAGGTTGGTGAATAAAGTTCTGACAGGGATGGAAACTTATTGCTCAGCTTATCTAGATGATATTGCTGTCTTTAGTTCCTCCTGGCAGGATCACCTGGTCCACCTCAGGAATGTTTTGGAGGCCCTGCAGAAAGCAGGCCTCACTATCAAGGCCACTAAGTGCCAGATAGGGCAGAGTCAGGTTGTGTACCTGGGCCACCTTGTAGGTGGAGGCCAGGTTCAGCCTTTACAGAGCAAGATCCAGACCATAATGGAATGGGTTGCTCCAACCACCCAGACACAGGTGAGAGCCTTCTTAGGCCTGATCTGGGTACTATAGGAGGTTTGTCAAGGGATATGGATCTATAGTGACCCCCTTGAATGATCTGACCTCAAAGAAAATGCCAAAAAAGGTTCAGTGGACAGCTAGCTGTCAAAAGGCATTTGAAGACCTAAAGCAGGCCATGTGCACTGCCCCCATCTTACAGAGTCCAGACTACACCAAAAAGTTCATTGTCCAAACAGATGCTTCTGAGCTGGGTGTGGGAGCTGTACTGTCTCAACTGAATGATGAAGGTCAAGACCAGCCAGTAGCTTTTATTAGCAGAAGGCTGACCCCTAGAGAGAAACGTTGGTCAGCTATAGAGAGGAGGCCTTTGCTGTGGTGTGGGCCCTGAAGAAGCTGAGGCCATACTTGTTTGGTACTCACTTCATAGTTCAGACCGACCACAAGCCCCTCCTATGGCTTAAACAAATGAAAGGAGAAAACCCAAAACTTTTGAGGTGGTCCATTTCCCTACAGGGGATGGACTATACAGTGGAACATAGACCTGGGACCCAACATGCCAATGCAGATGGACTCTCAAGGTATTTCCACTTTGAACACGAAGACTCAACTGGTCAAGGTTAGTTTAGTGTCCCTGCGTTTGGGGGGGGTTGTGTAGGAGAGTAGGATCTGCCTCTTATGTTGCCCCCACTTTTTTTCTGATGTTTACACTGGTTTCTGGCTATAGTCAGGCTGGGACCCTGCTAATCAGGGCCCCAGCCTCTCTGTTCTCTCTAAACGATTTGGAGTGCACTCTAGGTGCACTAGTGATTGGATACTGTGGCACCTTATGAGTCCCTAGTATATGGTACCTTAGGTACCAAGGGCATAGGTACTTCACAGGCCTACCAGGGGCTGCAGCATGTATTATGCCACCCCTGGGAAGCAGACTAAATCTGACACCACAGGCCTGCTACTGCAGCCTGAGTGAGGAAGTGCTAGCACCCCTCACTGAGATATAGGTTCCCTATATCTCTCCTACACACACATATAACCCTATCAGTCACCCCTAAGGCAGGCCCTATCAATCCTGAGGGCAGGGTGCTTGGCTTCTATGTGAGGGGGTGCCTCTGCCTGAGCAGGGCCCCTCTGCAGCTCTCAGAGTCCATTCTCTGGTGCTGTTTGTGGATGCGGTTAAACCATATACTTTTAAGTGCATTATATCCTCGCGGTAAAATGCTAACTTTGGAATGGCTGCATCGAAACATGTCGTGTTTGGTGTCAAACACCTTGGAATACTACCCCCCCGCCAGTCCTGGCGGCGGGGGTAGCATTCCACCCTTCTAGAGGGATAGACATGTACCTACTGTGGAAACACGGTAGAATCCTGCAGAGCCCTGGCATCACAAAATGGATGCCACCAGTCACAGACACTGGGCTGCCCTCCTGCTGATGACCAACACTCGCAGTGGAGGAAACCCAACAATAGATATCCTGTCCCAAGGGGGTGTGACCACCTTCCAGACAGGGTTTAGTGTATTGGGGCTGGGTGGGTGCACTCTTAGAGTGCTTTGAAGTCCTGCACTGGGGGAGCAGAAGGCTCCTCTGTGCATTTGCCAGTTCAAACCGGCTCAGGGGCTACCTGTCTCTGCTCTTGCGCGAAACTGGACAAAGGGAAGTGGGTGTAGCCACCCACTCCCCTGACCCTCCCATAGGTAGGGTCATAGAGCTAGTCCCTCCCCTTCTTTTAGTATAAGAGGGGGAACCTGTGCATTGCACCCTAGATTTCCCTGGACGACGCTCTACAAGAAGAATCCCGGACCTTCGACGTTCCACTACCTTTGGAAGACTGAAGAATCTCCCTTGGAGTCAAGGAGTGACTCCCCTGCTTGGCAGGCACCAAAAACTACAAACGACGGTCGCAAACTATGCCGCTCCCGCCGGAGTCCGAAGTCCCTGCAGCCCAAGAAGTGGATTTCCTGACTTCTCCAAGGCCATCATGAGTCCCCAGCGAAGCTGAGGCCAGTGGACCCCAAGAGTAACGAGGAACCGCGACCCCTGGGTACCGTGCACTATTGTCGAGTGCAACCCCTTCACAACGTTCCACGAACTTGTGCTTTGGACCACGTGTGGTCACAGCCTCCAGCAGGAATCCCTCCTAAGATCAGAGGCCTACCACGTCCCGAGTGACCGTGGGCCCCTGTGAGTGAATCCTCCCAAGGCATCTTCGCGATCCCTTGCCAGCCGGCTTGCGGGTCCCCAGAAGACTTTCAAAAGAAACCAAAGGGCTCCCCTGGTTGCTCCAGGCCTGTCCTGACTTACCCTCGCTGGGTGAGTTCCACAGACCTTGCTGGTCTGTGCCATTGTCTCTTCGCACTTCCCCCGAGACTTGCTGTTATCAAGGCTTGTTGGCTCTGATCGAGTTGCCGACACTGCAGTAAGCTGCAGACATCGTGGGACACGCCGAATCCAGCTCCTGGTCATTGACGACACCTCCTGGACCTCGTGGCTGAGGAGTCAAGGCAACCACGGACGACCTGAATCTTGCGACAACGGTGGGCATCCATCTTCCTTGCCCTGAGTCACTGCCAAGTGACTTTGAACACTGTCCCCTCTGCTTTCAGGTCTTCCATCTTCCGAATCCAGGCTTGGATTCCTCCGGACACTTCTCCTGTCGCCGCAAGCAGCAAGTCTTCACTGGCTCCCATTGAAAACGACGCCGCGACCCGACACCAAAGAACACCTATGCACCCGGCTCCCCTGGGTGAGGTAACTTCAGCACTACGGTGCTCCTGTGGGCGTGGGCCCTAGAACTACTTACCCTGTAAGTGACTTGCTTGTAGCTTCCCTCGAAGTGTCCTAAAACTCTAACTTTCCAAGTGCGACTATCGCACTGACTCGTACCTGGTTCGCGTCTGTGTTAGACACACCGCATCCAACTCCCTTGCAATACCATCTGTAACCGCGTCCTTCGACTCGTACAAGGACCGATCGGTGTGTTCGCCTCGAACACGCAAGGGACCTTTAACATTGATATTTCAATCGCGTCTGAGCGCATAGACTCGTACAGGATTCGCATCGGTGCCAGGTCACCGCGTCCGTCCCCTGTGGGTCTCCTACAACTACCTGGGGTGGTTCTTGGGGTCCCTCGATTCTAGATGCCCTAGACCTAGGTCTAGCAAACTAAGGGGCCCATTAGGATGGTGGGCGGAAGCACCACCGCCGTGCTGGCGGATGCAAAAAGCACCAGTTACCGTCCGCCCGCTGCAGCCCACACGCCCGCCCAATTAGGATGTGAAAATACAGCCAAACACCGCCCGTAAGCCAGCGACGCCGTCCGCCATCAAAGTGCGCCCGTTCACGTAGCGGCGCGGCCCAATGGAGACACACCGCCCGACGAAATCACGTACCGCCCGGCGTACAAATTACGATGACACAACCAAACAGTTCCCCCGGCTAAGAGACACCGCACGTGAAAGCAAGGCGGAAAACCGAACGCACAGTACGGATAGCAAAGAGGCGGACCCCCGAGCATGAATCCAGCACTGCAGGCCCTCCCCATGCTCTACCTGATGCAGCACCCAGGAGTCAACGCACCGCGGCGACGCAGGTAGGCAGACACACAACAAGGGCACGCAAACACCGCACACAGTGCAAGGGCGGGAAAACTGTATATGGCCCCCCCGACACCCCTGCGTGGACACGACACATCCACCACTGCACCCACACATGCGCACAACGCAGAGGCCAACGGCAGCGCAATGTATGCGCCGCACACAAACAACACAGGGTCACAACCAAACACCACACACACCAGCACCACCCAGAACGCACATGTCACGTGACAGCCCTGCCACAGTCATGTCCCCAACCGGCAATTCACTGTTGCCAACCTGACGTCACACAAGTGACCCGAACATGTCAGTGATGTCACGCCAAATTAGGACACACCCCTGTGTGCAAAACATGGCGAAGCACACAGCGGCGGCAACATCACCCAGCAGAATATGGACCCCGTCGGCAAAAGGTACGCCAGTACCACACAGAAACACCGATACCACCCTGCACCCAATACCAAGACATGCAATACGTAACATCAAAGATCCCGGGGGACAGACAACAGGTGGCTCCAAGCATAACACAAGGCCCAACGTATAGCGGAAACGCAGCCTGCCGCCCACACACGGGAGAGGAGACAGCACTGAATGACCTTCCATTCCCACTCTGAAACCACATCCCGACTAAACAAGCCGGAGAAAACAGTCATCGTACCAAAAAAAGCCCAACACAGGCATGCAGAGGGAAGCGGCCACAGGGCAGATAGCGCATAACACCAAAGAACATTCAGAACGGAAAAAAGAAATGATAACACTCCCCCATGTGGTTCACATGCAAGTTATCTGGAAGGAGTCAGACACCACTAACCTTGACCATTCAGAGAAGCATGTGGGATGAGGGCCCGTGTCCTCCGCACAAGCTAACATAACACAAGTCCTGCCTCCCTACGACCATTACAGAATTCCCAGCAACGTCGGAGGTTGCACTCTGCAGACTGCACAGACAGCCGGAGCACGCCATCACATCGCCCTGCAGCAAAATGGCACTTGCACCACACCTACCCAACTACGCCGGACAGATTAAGCTGTACAAACATAACCTGATACAGATATTGGGATGTGACAATCTGGCCTTGCTGAACGTAAGTTACCGACTAACTTACCGCATCGCATTGTTCAGCTGCGTCATCCCCGTCTTCTACTGTCGGAGGTGTCCCTTCCACTATCCTGTGGATTTATGTCTCTCCAACCCGGCATGTCCAAGGGCGGACCTGCTACAACTATTCAACCCCCTGGACGTCCACGACAGGGTCTGTTCAGCTTATGGGGGCATGGCGTATGTGGCTACTATCGGACCCACACTGCAATGGGACCACTGTGCCTCCACACGACGGATTATGGATCACAGTTACATCGAATGTCATCCAACATGTCCCATCATGCTCCTACAAGGGACAACTCACGACCAACACCTTGACAGCCACCATCCGCTACATTGGATGGCATCCATGTTTACCACCAATGCCATGGAAGCCCTGCTGGAAGGTATCGCATACCTGACAACCTGTCAATTCGTCGGCCCCCGACGCTATACCCCCAATTGAACAATGATGTCCCACACCGTACCCATGCTTGGCTTCCGCACGGACTGGGCAGTTACCAGTACAACAACTATACCATACAACCTGCAACTGACACCACACCATCAACTACACTGCCATGACATCGTATATTTCCGGGACATGCACTCTGTTCCTCATCACATCCAGTAACTCTGCATGAACAGGGGGAGGCAGAGGCATGGGATTTGTGTATGGCAACCACATGGACAGAACTGCACGTACAACCATGCCATAATATGGATCCTGCGCCCATGAACACATGCACCGGTCAGTGGACAGTAAACGTCAGGCTGTAGTATGTGAGAGCCGTCACCTCACCTCCCTCTGAACTTCCGTGCCAGGACCTTTGCATGGACAACAAGTGCATCCACCAACAACATGACCCCAGTGACTGTGACATGTCCAGTAGCCACCACATCGCAACAACAAGTGGGACGCCGTTGCATGCACGTAAGCCCATGCCCTGATGTCACCTCCACGCACGTGTGTATGAGTAACTATAGCAGCAAACCTGTAACATGGAACTGAGATGCACTGTGCCCATGATGACAAGCGGACTGGTAGGCTAAATGTATACTGTCTGTGTCAAAGTCAGCAGCACCTCAGTAAGTAGCAAATGTACATTAGCACAGCAACGGCTAAGCAGTCGTAACTCTGAAGCCCACATCCCACAGTCAACAACTAATCACATGTACCCCTACACCCTATGCTATGTGTAATCATGCTGAGTATATCCTCCACATGCATTTCGCTGCCAGTAGTGTCCACTATACTGCATCACAGAGGACATAAGTCCCAATACACGGCTTGAAGCAAAAATGTGTCTCTGCCGATTCATTTCACAAGTACGAATGAGAGAGGATGAGAGTGTGTGAAGTACACGGCAGTCGTGAGATGACCATGTAGTCCACTGTCATTGGATGTCAACGCAAATGAGTAGCACAACTGTGGAAGACACACATGTGTTATGTGAAGCGGGAGTTACGTATGGCTCAGGTGGGTGGGTGTGACGGGTAGGTGCGCACATGCAATGTTGAAACACGCTGTGTTGGGAGGATTCAGGAACAGTACATTGGCGCTCCCCTGGGAATTTGTAAAGACCACCTGTCTGGGGATGAATGTGAACTCGTGTGTGCACAACAGGCGGGCACACGATCAATGCTGCATCAAGTGTAGACGTCAGCCCACCCTCCGTGGACATGCTGGATACTGCTGTGCGTCCGCCAGGCCCTTGCCAAGGCACCCACATCCCCTGTCGACCAGGTGTATCCCCAACATTGTCCACCTGCACAGGCAATCCAGGACACGGGATGGCAGTGGAGCATGGTGGGTGAGAGGTCATGGCGCGTACCTCCTGGTCACATCACGCAGGCAACACATCCTCAATGTGTAGTATGGCACAAGTCAAATGGAAGTAGTGGGGGGACGCACACATCACGAGCAGGAGTGACGTCACGGAAGGTGGCTCGCACCATCCCACCCATTGCCTAGATTCCCACACACGTTACATGCCATTGCAACAGAGAAGCCAGCGCGTGCACAAGCAGCCCCAAGCTCGCCCCAGAGAGGCCAAAGAGTGAATGTGTGGGTCCATGAGCACCAGTTGGACGCGGCCTGGCCCGCTAGGGCAGCTACAGCCTCTGTGTGTTGCAGGTGGTGTATCCGGACTGCGGAGCCTGTCATGCATTGTCAATGTTGCCCGGGTCTCGAGTCGGGGCACCACGCAGGTGGACGGCGTCCCGCCACTTATTATACCGTGAGACAGACCACTTGTTCAACTGGACCCACACATACACTCCTTGGCCTCTCTGGGGCGAGCTTGGAGCTGCTTGTGCATGCGCTAGCATCTCAGGTGCAAATGCATATTGGGGTGAGCGAGGGGAGGCCATGAGGACAGTGTAAAAGATGACTGTTTGACTCTCAGTTAGTTTAAGGAATGACCCTGATGTGGTCAGAAAAAGACGTGTCTCGTGTGTATTGCAACTAGTAGATAAGCCGATGACCATCCCATGTCTTGCATGTAGCCCCGCACCTAGCCCCGCCCACTCGACACATCAAAATGAGTACCAGCACCACATTCTTCCCATTCGAAGCACTGACTGGGGGTGACAACCATTGGACAGTCTTGTGTAGTCCACCCACGCGTACATGTGGGCCCTCCATGATCCATGTCACCTGCGGCAAAGTGATGTCATGGGCAATGACGGTAGTGAGCAGAGCTGTCTGCCCCACGCACAGATGGTGCATCAGCTCAACAGACCCAGCACTGAGTGCAGCAGGGGTCACATGTGCAGGGGCAGCTGTGCCTGGTGTGAAGGCACATGCATATAGACAGCACATCGACCAATGTGTAGTCTGCCCACATCTACTGTCCATTGTCAGGCGGACCTAGAAAAAGATCACAAGGCAACACATCTGTGTGGGTGTACCCACTGTGACCAACACTGCGCAACCATCAACGTACTCGCCCTGTGCATGGCCCACCCCGCAACGGAGGTCACATTCAGTGCCACTATCTCACACACACATCCCAATCACGAGGCATGGTGTGTCCAATCGACAGGACTGAGTTAGCGCCCATCCGGAGGGTCCTGAACAGGAGACACATGTAACCCACTAGGCAGTCTGTGTTGTCACCTACTGGCATTGTGCAGTCAATGTGCAGGCCAGGCCTGCTGGGACTGAGAAGGGCAGCATGGCCCCAGCCTGACATTCACACGACCAACAAGTGCACTGAGACCTGCATTGCCAATTGTCTGGGTCACTGGATGTCTGACATGAAGTTGCCATGTACCACCACTCGGGAGGGACAGACAGGTCAAAGCGCCCGAGAGCTCACATACCCATGCCACCTGCAGTCAGCATGGTGAGCAGTGCATGTTTGAACACCACAGGCTCTGACTCATAGTGCTGCGGATCAACGACATGTGTGTCCCCCACATGCACTCCCACACACACTGCAGTTGTCTCTCACACACAAATTCCGCAAGGTATAGCCATGTGCAGTGTGCGTGGAGCTCGGAATCCAGGATCTCCAGCTCCTCGCTGGTGAGTGGACCTGGACATGTCCTCAGCGTCATCGACGTGTAGGTGGAGAGGTGGCAGCAGCAGGTGTTGTCGAGGGGTGCCAGGCTGCAGTTCCAGGTAGCTGTGGTTATGCCTGTCCCACTCACACACACATATAACCCCCTGGGGCAGTTTCAGTGGGTCCAAGCTGCTGCAATTCGTGTACCATGTCTGGCAGCTTCAATTGCAGACGTTGGCCTGCTCCCAGCTGGCCCGGGACGCCTACCTCCATAGTGGAACACGCAGGGTGCAACCGCGAGGGTCATTGGAGTTGGCCGTAAGGGCCTGGACCATGGCGGGTACAGTCCGCTGATGCCATGTGCACCACACAGTATAATGTGCGCACTGCATCTGCAGGTGTGGCCATGATTTGTGTGTGGGTGCAGGTCCACAATGGACGGGGCCACAACATGCTGTGTGCATAGGCAGGGACGGCCAGTGGCCAGCCTCCACATGTCTGTTGGAATATCACCATGTACACATTGGCATGGGTGCATGGGATATGCATATGCACACACATGCCATCTTTCACTATGTACATCTGCCACTTGGCACGTGCAACGTTACGTGTCACTTGTGATGTGTATTTGCAAGCACACAGCCGTGTTGGCATGGGGCTGTCAATGTGTACACCTGTCAATGTTCCTGGAGGTGTGATCCGTACAGTGCTGTACATAGGGTGCAGTAGTGACATCAATGACTGTCTCATATCCCCTCGTGCCACAGGTCCCACTTGTTTTGGCCGCTCAGCCTGTGTCCATAGCGTTGTTGGTGTGTGCCATACTCACCCAGCCTCGGAAGCAGTGTGATGCACAGCAGCTAGTCATGTTGCCGTGGTGTTGCCGCTTGCCGAATATGCAGTCTGTTACCATCAGCATGCCTTACAAGTGATTGAGGCCTACATCCCCATGTGCATGCACATAGCAGTGGTGTGTGTCACTGCCCATTGCTATTGGTAGGGGACTTGTGTAAGTGTATTGTGGCTGTGCTGTCCCTACTTGTCAGCTGTTCTGTGATTCAATTGCTTGCTCAGTCATTTTTGTTTTGTGTATGTGAATATGCCATGTGGCGTGTTGCTTTGACATGTGTCCACTTCCATCTTTCCTAGGCGGATACCAAACATTCATCGCCCCTACCAATTGCTGTCAGACATGGAGGATGTGGAGGTCATCCGTAAATATCGTCTGGACCGACCCACCCTGCATCGTCTATGTGCCTTGTTGGAACCCCACCTCCGTCCTCGCAGGGTGTATCCAACAGCATTCACCCCCACGGCTAAGGTGATGGCTGCACTGCATTTCTTCGCCACTGGGTCATTCCAACACACAGTGGGCAGTGGAGGTGGGATGTCCCAGCCCATGTTCAGCATGGTGCTCAGGGATGTACTGTCAGCTATGATGCTGTACAGGAACAGATACATCCGCTTCCCCAGGGCTCGTGAATTGGCGGCAGTGAAGGGTGCTTTCTATGCCCTTGGACGGATCCCCCACGTCGTTGGTGCAATAGATTGCACCCATGTTGGCCTTGTTGCACCACAGGCCACTGAGCACCTCTACCGCAACCGAAAGCACACGCACTCCCTGAATGTGCAAGTGGTGTGCCTTGCGGACATGGTGATTTCACACGTGTGTGCGAAGTTCCCAGGATCGGCCCATGACGCGCACATCATGCGCAACAGCATCCTACCACGTCTGATGACCAATCTGCAACCGGACCGTGGCTGGATTGTCGGTGAGTATGTGGAGTAGTGTAGCGTGCTGGCTGTGCGATGCTGTCTTGTGTCCAGTTGGAATTGCAACGGTTCTCTGTGTCCCTCACACCCAGGTGACTCTGCTTACCCGAATGGGCCCTGGCTGCTCAGCCCATTGCGACGTCCTGGGAGCCCAGCTGATGTCCGCTACAATGAGGCACATGGGAGGACCAGACGTGTGGTTGAGCGGACCTTTGGCCTCCTCAAGTCCAGGTTCAGATGCCTGGACCGCACCGGGGGTGCACTGGCGTACTCCCCACAGAAGGTGTGCCAGATAATAGTGGCTTGCTGCATGCTGCACAATCTGGCTATTCGCAAGCAGATCCCCCTAATTGTGGATGACGGAGATCAACCAGGGCCCCAGCCTGCAGACCAGGACAGCTCGAGTGAAGAGGACAGTGGAGAGGAGGAAGCTGTGAATGTGCGTCAGCAGCTCATCGCCCGCTACTTCACTTGACGGTGAGTGTCCATGTACGACGGCTGATGTAGCTGTAGTTGTGCAGGTGTATGTGTGCTCTGTCACGGGGGCCTTTTGTTCACTGAGTGCTGTGTGTCAATGGTCCATGTCCAGGTTGGTATGCCACTGACAGTGGCTGTAGCATTGTGCCCTGTTGCTCTGTGAGATGTGTGTACATTGCTTGTAGTTGGTGACAAGTACTGTGTGATGAGTGTGTGACACACTCATTGAATGTTCTCTTGTTCTGTTTTTCACCCCTAGGTCCCTACAGCCTCTCCTGTCCCATCGACATACCACACAGCAGATGCATTTCTGCTCATGGTGGCGAATGCACATCGTTGAATAAACCCAGGACACATAAAGCAGATTGTGATCAAGGTGTATTTATTTACAGCGGTGACATGTGATTGTGTGCAAGGTGATGACAAATGTGGTGCATGCTGTGACAATGAGTTGACGGTCATGGCTGCGTGATGGTCAAGGTGTACCCATGTAGTTCTATGTCCACAGTCCAACAGACACATGCCATTCACATGGCAGTGTGGGGTAGGATCGTAGTACAAGTCAATGCAGTAGGTGGTCAAGGTGGCTGGCTGACTCACTGGCGTTTGGTGCGTGCGAAGTCCTCTCTGGACACCTGTTTCCTCTTCGGACGGCCCCTTCCACGTTTGGTAGGGGGGTGTGTTGATGTGCCGCTGGTGGTGGCTGAGGAGTGCTCACTCGCTGTGGACGCAGGGGAACGCGATGCTGCACGACCCTGCGCCACAGCAGGTGGTGGCGGAGGTGGTGTTGCTGGCCTTGCTTGTGCCCTCACCACCACCACCAGCTGGCCCATGAGGTCCACAAGTTGGTCCATACGGGTCACGAATTGGCCCATATGGGCGTCCATGGACCTCAACACCCCAAGGACCTCCCGCGTGTCGGAAGCCGACCTGGCCCATTGTCCTTGGGCCTCTTCATAGGCCCCAAGGACTCTGGCGATTTGCGGCAGGCCTTGGCTCCCAGGCTCAGATGGCGTTGGCCTGGCCCTGCTCCTCCTACCAGTACTGCTGCCACCGACCTGCCCACTAGCCACATTGCTCACCACGGTCCTCGGTCTGGCTCCCAGGGTGGAGCCCGACGGCCGTGCCACCCCTTGCGCAGGGGCTGTGGCCAGGGATGGCGTGGTGGTGGTGGTTGCGGCGGGGGTGGTGGTTGCGGCGGGGGTGGTGGTTGCGGCGGTGGTGGTGATTGCGGCGGTGGTGGTGGCCGCAACGAGCGTGGCAGCAGGGGTCTGTGACTGGTCAGCAGCCCTGGGTGATGTGTTGGTGGGTAGGAGGGGCCCTGGGGAGCGGGTGTGCCCTGCCACTCCAGATGGGCCTGCTGGGTGGTCCGTGTCCGGAGAGGTGTCCAGCTCCTCTACATCCGTGAGTCCGGGTCGGGGGCTTGCGGACTGGCTGTGCTGGCTGCTGTCTCCCTCTCCAGCATCCAGCAGTTCGGCACCTGTGGGGAGAATGAGATGGGTCATTGTGTTGCACCTAGCAAAGTATGTATTGGTTGTCTGACATTCACAGTTCGTGCACTGTCGTGCACAGGTTTCCCAGAGGCGTGTGTGTGGATGTACGATGTGTGTATGCGTGGGCTAGGCAATGGAACTGTGTGATGTGGACATGTGGCATGGGACGGATTAGCAATGCCGATGGGTGTGTGTTGCTCTGCTCCTACATTTTGTGGCTCGGGTGTATGCGGGCTCCAGGACCATCGACGATGTTGGGTTGAACGATGGTTTTGGGGGACAGATGGAACGCTTAGAAACGCTGATGCCAAAGGGGGTACAGCCCCCTAAACGCTTTTGGGTTGAAATATGCTTTTGGGGTTCAAATGGAACGCTTAGAAACGCTGATGCCAAAAGGGGGTACAGCCCCCTAAACGCTTTTGGGTTGAAATATGCTTTTGGGGTACATACTGTGAGTAATGGGTGCAGAACGTGACATGTGTTCTGGCAACATGACAGTGCATAGACAAAGGTGTGTGTCTGTCTCACATGCCCGGCATATCTGCTGACTGTTATCATTCATGGACATTACATTGGTAGCATTGTTGTGAGTTCGTGCTTGTTGTGTGCCACACGACGTATTGCAGATGGGCCAATTCCTTTGTGTGCGTGCTGCCCTCGTACATGTGCATCAATGCTGTGCTCTTGGGGTGTTGACTATATTATGTGTGTTGTTACTCGCAGTGTGACGTGGGCTTCAGTCACTGCAGGCACATGATTTGTCATGGGCAGGTATCTTTGCATGACTACTGTATGAGGGCCAGCTGTTCGGATGACATACCTTTCATGACACTGGGGCTGAGAGATGAGATGGATGATATGTTGAATGTGCATTGTGTGCCTGTGTGTTTCATGGGTCCAGTGGTGTTTGTGTGCAATATTGTGGTTCCAAGCTGTTACTTCTAGTACGGTCTGTCTTACATGGGCGTTGTTGTACGATGTGTGGGTGACAGGCAGTAAGGACTACATGGACAAGACTTCGATGGTGTTGCTGATGTGTGTGATGGGTGGCACAGTGCCTGCCGTGTGGGTCTGTACTCCAGTGGGACTTGTGCATGCAGACGTGGCTCCTTAGGTGTTGCTGTATCTGTGATGGGTCATGTGGGGTATGACTCTGTAATACATGTCCGTGTGCACATTGGTCTCATGATTGTGACTGGGAGCAGTGCTGCGTGTTCCTCTGCTACGTGACATGTCCCATGTGTCAGTCGTAGTACAGTCCTCATGCCTACAGACGCACCGCCCTGTACAGTTTCCCACCTACAGGTTGATTTTTGAGTGCGCAATGCAATGGATGCCACATGGTACTGGGAGGGTGGGGTGCTCCACCTTGCTGGTCTGTGGGAGTGGGGGCCTGGTGGGTGTTGTACTTCAGCTGTCCCCCTCCGACCCACTGACTATGTGTTCCGGCTACTTACCTGTTAGTTGTCGGTTACTGCAGCTGTGCCTGACACATGGGTGTGGGGTGTGCTCCACCTTGCTGGTCTGTGGGAGTGGGGGCCTGGTGGGTGTTTTACTTCAGCTGTCCCCCTCCGACCCACTGTATTTGTGTTCCGGCTACTTACCTGTTACTTGTCGGTTAGTGCAGCTATGGCTGACACATGGGTGTGGGTGTGGGGGTGCTCCTTCTGGCGCTTCTGGAGTACAAGGGGACCTGGTGGGAGTTGCGGTGCTGGCTGACTGTACACATGCCCCCATGGTTTTGTTAGTTGGTAGCTTTGGGCTGAGTGTGTGTGAGTGTCTGTTGCATGTGTGGGTGATGTCTTGTGTATTGTGTACTGGACATGGGGGTGTTTGTCCCTCGGAGCTATGGCATGGTGGTAGTGCATGTGATTACATAGCGGTGTGCTGGTATACGTTTGTTTGTACTTACCAGCCTCCACTCCCCTGGTAATCCGGTGAGGATCTCCGGATGTATGATGACTCGCACCTTCTCCTCCCACGCCTTGAAGGTCTTGTATAGCGCGGGATTACCTCCGCCAGTCCTGGCAGCCAGCTCACGATTCTTGGACTCCTTCTTCTTGACCACGCTTTTCAGGTCGTTCCACCTTTTGTTAATTTCGCCTCTGTTGCGTGGCACGTTCCCGACTGCATTGACCTGGTCTACGATCCTGCTCCACAACCGGTTTCTGGTGGATAGTGGTGTTTGTTGGACCTGGTTCCCATAGATTTGTGGGTGCACCTTGACGATCTCGTCGACCATGACCGTCAGCTCGGTGGAAGTGAACTTGGGCATTCTGTGTGGTGCCATGGTGTGTGTTTTGGTGTTTGTGGTGCTGGTGCGGTGTGTGGTGTGTGATGTGCAGGGGGTTTGTGTGGCCGGTGTTTGGTGGTGGTGGTGGTGATGGGTGTGATAGGTGCGTGTCTGTGGTGTGCTGCTGTCCTTTCTGTCTCGCTGTGTTGTGTGCTTTCGTCCTCAGTTTGTAATGTTGCAGGGGGTTGTGGTCTGTGAAGGGGCTGGTTTTGTACTTACCTATGTGGGTGTGTCATGATGGTCTGTTGTTTTCAGGTGTGTTGTGGCTGGTGTTCTGGGATTTGTAGTTGATTTGTTTGTCCAGGGGGGTGTTTCCGGGATGTGTACTGTGTTTGGGTATTTGTGCGTGGGTTGCTGTGTGGACTTGTTGGCCATGTTGTGTGTGTTTGTTTTTGTCTGCGGATGATTTCTGTGCATGGACGTGGCCGCCAGTGCTTCCGCCGTGTCCATTTTCGTCACTGTTGTTTGCGCTGGCGGGCGGTGTATTTGTGTATTTTCCGCGCTCATGTCGGTGCGATCCTAATTTCACGGGCGGTGTCTAGGTCGTCAGGGCGGGCGGTTTTGGGTTGTCGTGCGTCTTTCCGTCCGTGGCGGGCGGATTAACTTAGACTCGGACATGGGCGGGCGGTATTTTTTGTTTATTTTCCGCCTCCGGCGGTTTTTGGTTCGAGGCATCGTAATTGCTCGGTCGGTATTCAGACGGTGTAGGCGGGCGGATTTTTAACACTGTGGTAGATGGCGGATTTTTTACCGTCCGACATCGTAATGGACACCTAAGATTGTAATATTCAATTGTGCTAAACTTATCCTGATAATATTTGACTTGTACCTATGTTCCTGTCCTCTAATCTCATAAAGAGATTAGTAGAGAGTGTTTATTAATAAATACATATATATTTGATATATATACCTGTGTGGTGTCTTTTCATTTGGTGATTCAAGAGATTGTGTGGTAAAACAAGCTGCTTTACATTCCTTCAAGACTTAGCCTGAAGGCTGCTCTCCACAGCTACCACTAGGATAGCTTTCTATAAAGGTTGTCTTAAACCTATCTACCATAAGAGTCGAATTGTTCTGGTGCAAGGTGTCCACTTTAATTAGTGAACAGCATATACCAGGCCAACTTCTCACACCATCCACCCACCTATGGGGTAGAGAATGCTGGGAGTGTTAGCCATACACCCCCCTATGGGTATTAGATTCCTGGGAGTGTGGGCCATCCACCCCCTATAGGGTAGACAATGCTGGTAGTGTTAGCCATCCACCCCCATGGGCATTAGATTGCTGGTAGTGTTAGCCATCCACCCCCTATAGGCATTATATTGCTGGGAGTGTTAGCCATCCACCCCCCTATGGGCATTAGATTTCTTGGAGTGTTAGCCATCCACCCCCCTATGGGGTAGACATTGCTGGGAGTGTTAGCCGTCCACCCCCCTTTGGGCGTTAGATTGCTGGGAGTGTTAGCTATCCACCCCCCTATAGGGTAGACGATGCTGATAGAGTTAGACATCCACTCCCCCTATAGGCATGAGAATGCTGGGAGTGTTAGCCATCCACCTCCCTATAGGGTAGACAATGCGGGGAGTGTTAGCCATCAACCCCCTATAGGGTAGACAATGCTGGGAGTGTCAGCCATCCACCCCCCTATGGGCATTAGATTGCTGGGAGTGTTAGCCATCCACCCCCTATGGGGTAGACAGTGCTGGGAGTGTTAGCCATCCACTACTTGTAGGGTAGACAATGCTGGGAGTGTTAGCCATCAACCCCCCTATAGGGTAGACAATGCTGGTAGTGTTAGCCATCCACCCCCCTATGGGCATTAGATTGCTCGGAGTGTTAGCCATCCACCCCCCTATGGGGTAGACAATGTTGGGAGAGTTAGCCATCCACCCCCCTATGGGCATTAGATTGCTGGGAGTGTTAGCCATCCACCCCCTATAGGCATCAGATTGCTGGGAGTGTTAGCCATCCACACCCCTATAGGATAGACAATGCTGGGAGTGTTAGCCAACCACACCCCTTTAGGGTAGACAATGGTGGGAGTGTTAGCCATCCACCCCCCTATAGGCATTAGATTGCTGGGAGTGTTAGCCATCTACCCCCTATGGGATAAACAATGCTGGTAGTGTTAGCCATCCACCCCCTGTAGGCATTAGATTGCTGGGAGTATTAGCCATCCACCCCCCCAATGGGCTAGACAATGTTGGTAGTGTTAGCCATCCACCCCCTATGGGCATTAGATTACTGGGAGAGTTTCCCATTCACCCCCTATAGGCATTAGATTGCTGGGAGTGTTAGCGATCCACCCCCTATAGGGTAGATAATGCTGGGAGTGTTAGCCATCAACCCCATATAGAGTAGACAATGCTGGGAGTGTTAGCCATCCACCCCCCTATGGGCATTAGATTGCTGGGAGTGTTAGCCATCCACCCCTGTGAGCTAGACAATGCTGGGAGTGTTAGCCATCCACCCCCCTGTAGGGTAGACAATGCTGATAGTGTTAGCCATCCACACCCTATGGGCATTAGATTGTTGGTAGTGTTAGCCAGCCACCCCCCTATGGGCATTAGATTGCTGGGAGTGTTAGCCATCCACCCCCCTATAGGGTAGACAATGCTGGTAGTGTTAGCTATCCACCCCCCTATGGACATTAGATTGCTAGGAGTGTTAGCCATCCACCCCCTATAGGGTAGACAATGCTAGGAGTGTTAGGCATCCACCCCCTATAGGGTAGACAATGCTGGGAGTGTTAGCCATTGACCCCCCTATAGGGTAGACAATGCTGGGAGTGTTAGCCATCCACCCCTATGGGCATTAGATTGCTGGGAGTGTTAGCCATCCACCCCCTATGGGGTAGACAGTGCTGGTAGTGTTAGCCATCCAACCCCCTATGGGCATTATATTGCTGGGAGTGTTAGCCATCCACCCCCTATGGGGTAGACAGTGCTGGTAGTGTTAGCCATCCACCCCCCTGTAGGCATTTGATTGCTGGGAGTGTTAGCCATCCACCCCCTATGGGCTACACAATGCTGGTAGTGTTAGCCATCCACCCCCTATGGGCATTAGATTGCTGGGTGTGTTAGCCATCCACCCCATAGGGTAGACAGTGCTGGTAGTGTTAGCCATCCACCCCCCTATGGGCATTAAATTGCTGGTAGTGTTAGCCATCCACTCCCCTATAGGCATTATATTGCTGGGAGTGTTAGCAATCCACCACCTATTGGGTAGACAATGCTGGGAGTGTTAGCTATCCACCCCCTTTGGGGTAGACACTGCTGGGAGTGTTAGCCATCCACCCCCCTATGGGCATTAGATTGCTGGGAGAGTTACCCATCCACCCCCCTATAGGCATTAGAATGCTGGGAGTGTTAGCCATCCACCCCCTATAGGGTAGACAATGCTGGGAGTGTTAGCCATCCACCCCCCTATTGGCATTAGATTGCTATGAGTGTTAGCCATCCACCCCCTATGGGCTAGACAATGCTGGGAGTGTTTGCCATCCACCCCCTATGGGCAATAGATTGCTGGGAGTGTTATCAATTCAACCCCCTATAGGGTAGACAATGCTGGTAGTGTTAGCCATCCACCCCCCTATGGGCATTAGATTGCTGGTAGTGTTAGCCACCTACCCCCCTATGGGTATTAGATTGCTGGTAGTGTTAGCCATCGACCCCCGTATAGGGTAGACAATGCTGGTAGTGTTAGCCATCCACCCCTCTATAGGCATTAGATTGCTGGGAATGTTAGCCATCCACCCCCTATAGTGTAGACAATGCTGGGAGTGTTAGCCATCCACCCCCCTATAGGGTAGACAATGCTGGGAGTCTTAGCCATCCACCTCCTATAGGGTAGACAATGCTGGGAGTGTTAGCCATCCACCCCCCTATAGGGTAGACAATGCTGGGAGTGTTAGCCATCCACCCCCTATGGGCATTATATTGCTGTGAGTTTAGCCATCCACCCCCCTATGGGGTAGACAATGCAGGGAGTGTTTGCCATCCACCCCCCTATGGACATTAGATTGCTGAGAGTGTTAGCCATCCACCCCCTATAGGCATCAGATTGCTGGGAGCGTTAGCCATCCACAACCCTATAGGGTAGACAATGCTGGGAGTGTTACCCAACCACACCCCTATAAGGTAGACAATGCTGGGAGTGTTAGCCATCCACCCCCCTATAGGCATTAGATTGCTGGGAGTGTTAGCCATCCACCCCCCTATGGGCTAAACAATGCTGGTAGTGTTAGCCATCCACCCCCTGTAGGCATTAGATTGCTGGGAGTGTTAACCATCCACCCCCCTATGGGCTAGACAATGCTGGTAGTGTTAGCCATTTACCCCCTAAGGGAATTAGATTGCTGGGAGTGTTAGCCATCCACCCCCCATAGGGCAGACAATGCTGGTAGTGTTACCCATCCACCCCCCTATGGGCATTAGATTGCTGGTAGTGTTGGCCATCCTCCCCCTATTGGGTAGACAATGCTGTGAGTGTTAGCCATCCACCCCCCTATAGGGTAGACAATGCTGGGAGTGTTAGCCTTCCACCTCCATATGGGAATTAGATTGCTGGGAGTGTTAGCCATCCACCCCCCTATAGGGTAGACAATGCTGCAATTATTTCCCCCACCATAATGGTGACTGTGCTTTTTCACAAGCTGTGTGTAATGTTGCCTTTCGTGGGGTAGGGTATTTTTGTGTGTGGTAGGTGTCTGACTTACCGTCTGTGACGAACACGTCGGTTGGGGTTGTAGTATTGGCCGTAGGCGTAGAGTATGGGTATGACGTGAGTGATAGGATACATGGCTGCACCGTCTCGTTAGCAGGGATCGTGTTGCGGGGCGCTTCGGAGCTGAAATACTGCTCTTTCGGAAGCTCTGACGTATGGATAGTGGCGACGGATTTGACGTCTAGCCGGGCAACAACTCTCATCTGCACACACTCAACACCACACACCTCGACCTCCAACAATGTGCAGCAGTGAAGCACACATGCACTGGTGACATTGCACATGCACCCATGACAATCCCAGGGTGGTGGGTGGGAACCAAGATGCAGAAACACATCACACATGGCCACTCAACAAGACTCCTGAATGTCTGACACACTGCACACTACGCTGTACATGGACATGACGGCAATACCACACCAACCAATGGGATCCCAGCCACAGTCACACACCAATGAAGAAGCCAAGGTCACCCACAAAGAACACACATAGACAACAACCAACATTGCAGTCCGGACCCTGAGGAGTGCCAGCAGTCACACACACAACGTGTCACAATCACTGGAAATCACATGACAGGTGTAAACAACAAGTGCCAAGGGGAAAACTGACTGTGACCCATCTGCGTCTGCACACAAACTCAGCCCTGACAGCAAACACACCTATGGGTGACACCCTGATGACCAGTAATGTGCCATGCACCCACATCACAGAGAACCCAGGAGAAGACTTTGGGGGAACATAGGTCAACTCAGCAAGCATCACAAACAGGTACAACACTAGGGATCACAGCATGCACAGCAAAGCGGAAGTGAACACACAGACATGCTCATACAACACACACCTTGGGCGCAGGCAATGTCACAGGAGTACACACTGCCATGAGGGGACTCCACTCCTGTGTGAGGAAAGCTGTGCCATATGTTGCCTCAGTAGGGCCCCATCATGTCAGCTGAGCACTTGGTCACACAATCAACAATTAGCACCAAATGAAGGCTCCCGTCACATCAGCCTGGTCATGGGAGTGCCAACGAAATCATCAGCACAGATCCAACACACTTGTATAGCAATGTTGCACTGACAACACAGATGAGTCCTTCCCCATTGATGCCCAAACCTGCATGTCCAGTGGAGATGGCCACACGGTCAGGGAAGTAGACGAATTGAACAATGGCAGGCACAACAGATGTGCAGGGGTGGAAGCCACAGATGTGAAATTGCTAATGTAAGTAGGAAATCCCATTGCCAAATACTGAACACATGACACCCTCAGATGCTGCTATGGATGACATGGATACACCACAGGATAGGACACATTCCCCCTGGACCACATGTGTTCCTGCACAGTAACACTTCATTATCATGAGACCAAATATCACCATCACTGCAGCAAGGGCATGGTTAGCATCATCAACAACATGTACATCAGAAGCATAAGCACTAGAGAACAGAAAGTTGCTTTATTCAGCATATGTGTGTCCAAAAACTCAGAGAACAGTAATGCTCCAACAAAGGCCAATGGCCAGTCCATCAAGTAAGTCAATACAGGGTGACAGTGGCAGATGTCACCCTACGCATGCCTGCACTGCACAAAACCAGGGACAATCCACTAGGAGGGGCAACCGGGGGGCAGGCCAGGCACCGCAGGGACAGGATCAGGGCTCACCAGGAGGAGGCAGGGAAGGGGTGGTGGGTGCTGGAGAGCCACTGACAACTGCAGTGGAGGTGTCTGACATGGTGTGTGCCGGCACAACTGAGGGGCATGACTCAGATGTTGTGGGTGCCGGCACGACTGCAGTGGACCCTGCAGATGGAGTGGACAGGTCCGCCACTGCAGTGCCCAAGTCAGACAGGGTGTTAGTGGACTCCACTGCAGTGCCTACCACCAGGGGAGGAGAATGGGGAACAGGCAAGGTGGGCTGGACAGAGGGGGAGGACACCCTCACCACATCAGTGGCACAGACAAGCGCAGCAGGGAGTGTGGTGCCGGGAGAGCAAGTGGCAGGGGGAGAAGGCCGGATCCTCTTGGGGATGGTATATATGTGGGTGGGAGAACCTGGGGCAGGGTGTGGTGGGGGCACCTGTGGAGTGGGGGCCTGAGGGATGGAGGAAGGAGACCTGGTGCCTGAGCTGCAGGGCGGCGGCGGGGTCTTGCTCTTACGACTCCGGGGGGACTTGCGGGTGGGGGCCTCAGTCTGTCTGCGCCTGGGGGAGGGTGTCCGGGGGCGAGGGGCACTCTGCTCCGTGTGGGTGGGCTTCCTCTTCCTGAATGCTGTATCAGCTGGATCGGAGGGGAAGAGGCCGAGGTCACTGAGGAAGAGCCGCTGGGTCTTTGGGGTTGCAGGTGAGGCAAGGGAGGGTGCTTTGGAGGGAGAGGCAACTGAGGACTGCGCAGTGCTCGTGGATGCGTGTGTGTGTTCCAGGGCCCCATCCCCTGTGAGTCTGGTTTCAGTCCCCTGACTGTGCGAGCGGGTGCGTTTTGTTTGTGGCGTGTGTGTCTGTGTGCTGGACGTGTGTGTGCTGGTGTGTGCCTGTGCCGGTGTGTGTGTGCTTGGGACGGGTAAGGTGCTGGGGAGTGTGGATGGAGCAGAGGCAGGAGGGGTGAGGGACTGTCGGAGGAGGGACACTGCTGCCGTCAGGGAGGAGTCCATGGACCTATTGCCCCTCTGTAGGTCAGACATGCCTGATGAGATGCCCTCCATGAACGACACCAGCTGAGTCAACAGAGCGGTGTGCGCATGGAGGACACTCAGCATGGCTGTCTGCCCTACATGGAGCTGGCGAAGGAGGTACACAGACTCCTCACTCAGGGCAGCAGGGGACACAGGGGCAGGGGTGCGGTGCCTGGCCCAAAGGAGACACGCTCCCGAACATGGGAGCCTCCACGGACCTGGGGAATGGGAGCCGATGGGAGGGCGGTGGTGGTGCTGGTGGTGGCGGGGACAGCAACACTAGCTGGGGTGTGGTGGCTGCTGACACCCGCCTCCATAAGGGAGTCATCCTCCGAGCCGCTGTGGTCCTCAGCTGAGGTGGATGCTGCTGAGGACTCCTCGGTGTGGCTCCCCTCGCCCTCCATGCCACTGGGTCCCTCCGACCACTCCTCGGCTGCTGACCCAGTCTGGCTCTCCGGCTCCTCCTGGTCCGTGGAGCTGTCCCCTTCCGTGGCCGTGGATGTATCTGCAAACAATGGGGAAACAGACAGACATCAGTCACCTGCACCAAACGCACACACCACTGTGAGCACAGCACATTACAGAGCAAGCCCTGGCATCATTAGTTGAACATTGCTAAAAGTGCCCTAACTGAACAGGAGAAGCCAATTGTCAGTCTGATGCCAACCATGGCACTCACATCCCACATGGCCTTGCACCCATCTGTCTGGTGTCTGTTGGATAGCAACACCCCAGTGTGGACACATGCACCACCTACACAGTAGTTGGACAGTGCAGAGGACACGGTGTAGCATGTGGACATGCACACATCACAACTCTTGCCACTGAGTCAGTACAGGTTTCCGGATGAAAGGGATGCCCAGAGTCAAATAGGAAATGCATGTGATGCATACCAGCGACAGACACCATGATGCACCCATGTCCTGATAGCCATCGCCACAATGGTGTGCATGTAGCACATGTCACTCCCCTGCAGGATCACCAATAAGTAGACACATGCCATGGCGGAGGCATGACTGCTAAGTCATACATCACTGTCTCAGTGATGTATGACTTGGCAGCCAGACAACAACACTCTGCACTGTGTCACAATAGTAGGTCATGGGGAATGCAAGTCCTGGAGCTGCACAAGTGCACATGTACATCCCCCACACAACACATCATCTTAACCCTCATCTGTCCAGGTCATACCGATTGGACATATGGGAGACCTGTGACACTACCCTCTGAACCTGAGCCCCTCACAATCTGCTGTGAATGGGAAACAGCTGCCTGAACTTCACATTCGCATACCCCAGTCTGCACGGGCAGCTGATCAAACACCTATGTGACACACAAGTATCGTCTCCTATGGTCACATCTCCAGTGGCATGCTGAGCCCCTACCGAGAAACACCCCAGCAGTCCTGGCAACAAATCCACAGCACACTGACACAGAGGCAGACACCTGAGGGGTCAAATCACTGCGCACAACGTGTCAGCTGATACCCGGGAGTGGGAGTACAGGTGTATTGGATGGGCTGGAGTAGGCATGACTGTCCTGCCCCACATGAATGAGGGATGAGCCCTGGACAGTGGATAGCTGGCTATGTATGTGTGACACACGTAATCTGCACACTCCTGGGGCCCAAACATTGTTCCCACCCGCTGCATGGGTGTGTGCCAGATACCCCAGGCACATGTGGTGGCTCAGCTCAGCAAGTGGACCGCATATCAAAGCAAGACGCAGATTACATGTCCGAACACAGGCATTGTGTGAACAATGGACCCACCCATGATGCCCACAACAGAGTTAGGGAAACAGATGCTGTCCCCCACCTTGAGTGAAGCAAACTGCAAGGACACAGTCCCAAGTGACACAATTCCCTGAATGTAAGGGCCACACCTGGGTATCAGATGAGGAGTGGGCAGTGCACAATAGAGGGACATGGCTCCTGGACAACATGACTGCTGTACTGTGGCAGTTTAACCAGGCCAGAGGAGGGCACATAGCATGTAATACAGAGTTCACAGTGCAGTCTTTGACTCACCCCTCCTTGCTGCTGTCTGGCCTTCAGCTGCCCATCCAGGTCTGGAAACACCACCGCCAGGATCTGGAGCATGTGGGGGTCAGGGTCCGTGTTCCGCCCCTCCTGCGAGGAGGCGACAGCTTCAGCTGGACCCGTGCAATCCTCCGGGTCCAGCCCCGAAGGTCCTGCCACCTCTTCTGGCAGTTGCGGATCCGGCGCTTGTAGACCCCCACGGACCGGACAGCCCGGACGATGTCCTTCCAGATCTCCTGCTTCCGATGGGCATTAACCTGTCAGGATGACAAAGTGAAAAGGCCATTACTACACATGCAACATATCCGTGCATGACACAGTTGTATATACATGTCTCAATCACAGGGGCACATGATGTACACAGGCAGTGCAACGCTGCCCATGGACAGTTTGCCAGAAGTCACTACATGGTATCATTGCATGGGAAGTAAAACCTTGTTCAAATGCACTGTCACTGCACCATACCTGTCCAGTGCATGTCACTACACACTATGGGGGTGACAACTACTCAGTGAGCCTGCTAGCCAGTGGCGTGCAGACTTTCAGCCTTGCTAGTCAGACAAAATGCACATTCAGAAAGGCAGTGCACAGAACACTCACCTGCTCCCCTGGTGTCCCATACAGCTTGCTGTACTGTGGAAGTAGGCTGTCCAGCAGGGCCTGGTTCTCCTCAAGGCTGAAGGCTGGGGCTCTCTCCACAGTACGTGCCATTGCAGGGTCCAGAGGGGCAGAGACAGCAGCAGTGCAGTGGCAGATGTCGTCCTGGAGCATGTAGTGCAGGCAAGTGAGCTCTCAGGGGAACAGCCAGCAATATATATGTGCTGCAGAGGCAGATACTGTCCCATGTGTCCAAAGTGATAGGTCCAAGTCGTTTGCATCTTCTGAATCTGGCCAATCCATGGAATAGCAGCACCAATACACGCCCACAGCATCCTTCAAATCTTCAACTTCATGACATACATGATTTTGCAACATTGTTGTGGGTGACCAACTGAATTTCCAGCAACCGACTCGTTCGAATTTCGAAATCGCGTCCGTTGCCAGGCTAGACCATTGACAATGGGTGCGCACCGATCGGTCCATTGCTGTTCAACGCGTACAGGGGTACAACGCGTACCCGCACACATTGAATGCAATGGGCCGGCCGGGTGCACCGATCGGTCCATTGCTGTTCAACGCGTACAGGGGTACAACGCGTACCCGCACACATTGAATGCAATGGGCCGGCCGGGTGCACCGATCGGTCCATTGCTGTTCAACGCGTACAGGGGTACAACGCGTACCCGCACACATTGAATGCAATGGGCCGGCCGGGTGCACCGATCGGTCCAATGCTGTTCAACGCGTACAGGGGTACAACGCGTACCCGCACACATTGAATGCAATGGGCCGGCCGGGTGCACCGATCGGTCCATTGCTGTTCAACGCGTACAGGGGTACAACGCGTACCCGCACACATTGAATGCAATGGGCCGGCCGGGCACACCGATCGGTCCATTGCTGTACAACGCGTACAGGGGTACAACGCGTACCCGCACACATTGAATGCAATGGGCCGGCCGGGCACACCGATCGGTCCATTGCTGTTCAACGTGTACAGGGGTACAACGCGTACCCGCACACATTGAATGCAATGGGCCGGCCGGGTGCACCGATCGGTCCATTGCGGTTCAACGCGTACAGGGGTACAACGCGTACCCGCACACATTGAATGCAATGGGCCGGCCGGGCACACCGATCGGTCCATTGCTGTTCAACGCATCCCTGTACAAGTGACTGGCATATGTCACCATGCCTGTCTCAGATGAACATATGCCAGCCACAGATAGCTCCCAGGGAGTGAGGGGCACACCTACAACACCACAGCCTGTCCAAACTGTATCATAAGGCATGTAAGGCTGCATTTCCTATTGTGTGTATGTTGGTGTACATGTTGTCCTGTGGGTGTCACCTGGGGGCAGCCACCCCCAGGCTGTGCACGTGTTCATGGGGACAGGATCCTGGGTGTTACGTGTACATGACCACTGTGATGTGCAACTGTTCATATCTGTGCATGTGCCATGGTCACATTTCACGGTGGTGTATGTGTATGTCATGTCACATACCCCGTGAGTCCCATGTGGGACGGTATGTTTGAGCCAGGGTGTCCCAGTGGCACAATAGTGATGGTCCTCCACAGTCTGTGTGCATGTAGTGTTTACAATGTCTCTGATTTCATGTGCACAATGGGAGACAGTCTCCACATCCACGTTGTGTGTGCATGGACTTTGATGTTGTGCGTGTGTGTGTCACAGACGTCCATGTCTGTCCTGCAGAGGCAAGTGGAGCCACTACCTGTGGGGGTCATGGTTGTTTTGCTGTGGTGTATACCTGATACTCCATGTAATGCCAGTGTCCATGTGGCAATACAGGGTCCCTGGGAATGTACCTGTCGTTGAGCTGTGATGCCTGGGGCACATCTGTCCTCACATGTCACTGTGGGGGGTGATTGTGACATGGCAGCAGGAGATGGGAACTGTGACACGGCCTCATGATATCCAATGGGCCAACCTGGGACTTATTGATGCCACTTGTTGAACCGTGATGACAGATGTTGGCCATGTATGTACCATACATGTCCTTACGGAACTGCACACTTCATGTAGTTGTGCCTCATAATGATGTATGATGTGATATTGAGTGTGTTCAATGCCGCATATGTGGGGTGACTGACAATCTTGCTTTCTTCTCCTCTGCACTGCAGGGCTCCTGCTGTCCATAGACCATTCCCAGACCTGGCAACGATGGTGGAACGGGACAGCATCCGACGGTACCGCTTCACCAGGCAGCTGATTGAGGATTTGGCAGTGCAGTTGGCCCCACATTTGCAGCCTGGCCGGCCGTATCCTACAGCGCTGACCCCCAAGGTGAAGGTGATGGCAGCCCTACACTTCTTTGCCACCGGTACCTTCCAACATACTGTGGCGACTGCTGGTGGGATGTCACAGACCATGTTCAGCCGTGTGCTCCGCGATGTTTTGGAGGCAATGTTGCTATACCTGAACCGGTACATCTATTTCCCTAGACTGCAACGACTCACTGACGTGAAGAGTGACTTCTATGCCCTGGGGAGGATGCCGCATGTCATTGGCTCCATTGATGGGACACATGTGGCTTTGGTACCACCACAGGCCCAGGAGCAGGCCTACCGTAACCGCAAGCACTACCACTCGGTCAATGCACTGGTGGTGTGTCTTGCAGATATGACCATCTCACACGTGTGTGCCCATTTCCCTGGTTCAGCACACGATGCCTTTGTGATGAGGAGTAGTCGCATCCCCAGGATGATGGCACAGATGCAGAACCAGCGTGCCTGGCTTGTCGGTGTGTACTGACTTTGTGCCATTGTGTGTGATCTGATCTGTAGTATTCCGCCCACTTTTCCAAGTCAGCTAATGTGCACTTGTCTGTCCGTAGGTGACTCGGGATACCCCAACATGCTGTGGTTGCTGACACCCCTCAGGAACCCTGTGACACCAGCCCAGATGCGCTACAATGAGGCACATGGTCGGACCAGGAGAGTGATTGAGCGGACATTTGGTCTCCTGAAGAGCCGCTTCCGCTGCCTCGACAAGACAGGAGGGTCCCTCCCATATGCCCCAGCGAAGGTGTGCAAGATTATCATCGTCTGCTGCATGCTCCACAACCTGGCAGTGCGGAAGGAGTTGCCTCTCATCCAGGATGACAATGACCAACATCCGCCACCTGTGGAGGATCCTGGCCTGGACCACGATGCCAGTGATGATGATGATGATGGTGATGTCCGCACACAGCTCATCACCAACTTCTTTAGCTGAATGTGAGTATCCTGAGGTGTCATGTCAATGATGTGAGTTGGCATGATATGTGTAGGTGGTGCTCTGGTGCTGTTGGAGTGTGTCCATGGGCTACTTGACTGGATGTGTGTAGCGATGTGTGCTTACAGGTGGTCTGTACTCCCCAACAGTGTTGACATGCTAACTTGGTTCTGGGTGGGTATCTTGTAACATGTATTGTGCATGAGTTTTGCTGTTCTGTCCTGTTCTCCATTGCTTTTGACTGTGTGTCATTTCTGTCCTTCACAGGGTACTTTCAGATTCGTTTGGTCAACTGTGTCCACCGACGACGTGATTGTACTTCCAGGGTGGTAGCTGTTGTGTCCCTACAGGTGATGTGCGCCACACCCATGGACTTCCTTCCTTCTACAGTTGTTGACTGTGTGCCCGCTGCCAGGTGGGATTACCTTGCATCTGTAGTGGTTACGACATGTTGCAACTGTGTAATAAACCTGTGCTTCACTTTGTGATGTGCGTTGTCTGTGGTCACACATTTGACTGCCATTTGCTTACTGCACCTGTGGGCTACTTGACTACAACTGGGAATAGGTGTGGTGTCTGTGCATTGCACCGTCTTTCCTGGCAACATCAGTGTAGGCAATGAGTCAGATGGCCTAGGTGTGTATGTGTTGTGTAGCCCTGGTGGTGTGTCTCCCTCATATGTGTCACGTTGCCATTACTCACATGCCTGTGTTGTACTTGCTGTTGCAGTTCGCATACACAGTGTAATTTTGCAGTTCATCATCCCCATGACAGCACCCACGTTGGAATCACAACAGAGGCAAGTATGGTGTATTAGTGTGTTTATTGTGATACATTTGTGTGAATAGTGCATAGGATGGTTAGTGCTGTACATTTATATTGCAATCAGAAGTTCCTAGATGAATTGAAAGTCCTGGTAGACAAAATCCCCAGTATCGGGGCCACAGTTGTCTGAGACATTGGTCCAACTTGTACTCCCCATGTCATGTGTGGGAGTTGTGTTGCCGTCAACAGGGTGAACAGTTTGTGCACAAAGGTGAACATCCAGAACAGGTTCAGGCTTCCTGGGGGTTGCACTTGGCCATCGGCCTCTCACTTGCCCCTCCTCGGACGACCCCTCTTCTTTGGGGGGCCCCTCAAGTACAGGCTGCTGCGGTGCAGGGGACTCTCCGCCAGAGTCATCCTCCCTCCCTGTGGCAGTTGCAGTTTGTTCAGCACCAGATGTTGTTGGCACACAGGGAGGTGTAGACTGGTTGCTGTTCATCTGGCGGAGGCATTGTAATATGTCCCTATGCACCGCCGTCATCTCTTGCAGTGTGTCCCACTTGGACTCCACGCGGGACATGTGTGAGTCCAAGCGGGCATGATGGGCAGCCTGCTGCTGTTTCATGTCTCTGAGGAGCCCCACTACCTGGCTGAGATCTCCGGTGCTGGACTGGTACGCATCGGCTATGCGTGCCAGTTGTGGGTCATCATGCACACCAGACACCTCTGCAAGCAGCGACCTCTGTCTCCCACCCCTCCCACCACCCCTGCCGACATGTGCAGTGCGTGCAGTGGCACGCACAGATGACCCTGGTCCCCCTTGGGGGTTGGTGGTGGTGGTGGTGTCCATGGCCCCACGTTGGTCCAGGGTCCCTGTGCTGGTGGTGCTCCTTGTTCTGTCCATGTCGGCAGGGATGGTATTTGTGGTGACAGTCGTTGGAGGGGTGGGTGCAGGGGGTGCAGCTGGTGGTCCTGCTGGTGCTGCAGCTGGTGGTCCTGCTGGTGCTGCATGTTGACTTGCACCGGAGGTGCCAGGTTGGTCTTCTTCATCCGAGGAGGGCAGAGGCTGTTCGACACCAGTGAGCTCCGTATCCTCTTGAGCCTGGGACTGGGACTCCTCAGCGTCTGCTGCTGTGTCCCCATCATCACCTGTTTTTGGGAGACACACACAATGTATGTTATGTTTCTGCAGGCATCAATGGTTGACACACCTGACAGTTGTGACTGTGCCTCTGGGTGCGGGCCTGTACATTGCATTGTCCTAAGTTGTCACAGTCAGGGGTTGATATTGGTGTAGCACATTGTCCTGCATTATTTGGGCATGTCTATGTATTTGTTGGGGTGTGAACATGGTCTGCATTGGTTGTATTTGGTTGACAGCCGGCCCTCCTTCCCACCCAGCCAGTCAGTTAATCCCACCATGGACTGTGCTTGCATTGCAGGGAGTGAAAGTTGTCTTTCAGGATGTCAGTCAGTGGTGTCCTGCTGTTGGTTGTTGCACAGTTGCCAGCAGGGCCTTGTGCTCCCCACAGCAGTAGCCAGTGTCAGCCATCTTGTGAGTCCTTTTCCACTCCCTGTGATGTGAGCATGGTTGTGGGTGGTGTTGATGGGCCAGTTGTGAGGCTGAGCAATATCTGTGCCTACTACTCCCATCATGCTATTGCCTCCACCCCCCTTCCCAGCATGCCCATCCTTCCTTCCTTTTGACTCTGCTTCCCTGTGGGGTGGGCTGCCTGTGCTGACAGGATGGCTGGGAGTGTTGTCCTGGCAGTTGTTTGGCTAAAAGTCCCAAGAGTGTCCCTGTGCTTCACACAACATAACCCAGGGTGGAGGTTCTTTGTGGGATCTTGAGTTAGGATGTGAGGCATTGCATTCTCCCAGGTGGGTTATGTGGAGTTTGTGTTGAGGGGGTGTGTGAGGGGAGGTGCTTGTGACTATGGTCAGTGCTGCAAGTCCTCCTTCCCACCCAGCCAGATATCCCACCATGGAACGTGCTTGCATTGCAGGGAGTGGAAGTTGTCTTTCAGGATGTCAGTCAGTGGTGTCCTGCTGTTGGTTGTTGCACAGTTGCCAGCGGGGCCTTGTGCTCCCCACAGCAGTTGCCAGTGTCAGCCATCTTGTCAGTTGTTTTCCACTCCCTGTGATGTGAGCATGGTTCAGGGTGGTGTTGATGGGACAGTTGTGGGGGTGAGCTATGTCTGTGACTATGACTCCCATCATGCTATTGCCTCCACCCCACTTCCCAGCATTCCCATACTTACTTGCTTTTGTGGGGAGTTCAGTGTGTGTGGGTGTGAGAGCAATGGCAAGATGGCTGACAGTGGTGTCCTGCTGTTGGTTGGTGTGCAGTTCCCAGCATGCCCTTGTGCTCCCCACGACACAGCAACAGTGTCAGACATCTTTGATGGGCCTTTCCACTCTCTGTGGGATGTGCATGCGTGAGTGTGAGCTTGCTGGGCCATGTGGTGGGGGATGTTGAGCTGTGACTACGACTCCCATCATGCTATTGCCTCCACCCCCTTCCCAGCATGCCCATCCTTCCTTCCTTTTGACTCTGCTTCCCTGTGGGGTGGGCTGCCTGTGCTGACAGGATGGCTGGGAGTGTTGTCCTGGCAGTTGTTTGGCTAAAAGTCCCAAGAGTGTCCCTGTGCTTCACACAACATAACCCAGGGTGGAGGTTCTTTGTGGGATCTTGAGTTAGGATGTGAGGCATTGCATTCTCCCAGGTGGGTTATGTGGAGTTTGTGTTGAGGGGGTGTGTGAGGGGAGGTGCTTGTGACTATGGTCAGTGCTGCAAGTCCTCCTTCCCACCCAGCCAGATATCCCACCATGGAACGTGCTTGCATTGCAGGGAGTGGAAGTTGTCTTTCAGGATGTCAGTCAGTGGTGTCCTGCTGTTGGTTGTTGCACAGTTGCCAGCAGGGCCTTGTGCTCCCCACAGCAGTAGCCAGTGTCAGCCATCTTGTCAGTCCTTATCCACTCCCTGTGATGTGAGCATGGTTCAGAGTGGTGTTGATGGGCCACTTGTGAGGGTGAGCAGTATCTGTGACTCCAACTCCCATCATGCTATTGCCTACACCCCCTTCCCAGCATGTCCATACTTCCTTCCTTTGGACTCTGCTTCCCAGTGGGGTAGTGTGCCTGTGCTGACAGGAAGGCTGACAGTGTTGTCCTTGCGTTTGTTTGGCTACAAGTCCCAGGTGTGTCCCTGTGCTTCACACAGCATTACCCAGGGTGGTGGTTCTTTGTGGGATCTTGAGTTAGGATGTGAGGCATTGCATTCTCCCAGGTGGGTTATGTGGAGTTTGTGTTGAGGGGGTGTGTGAGGAGAGGTTCTTGTGACTATGGTCAGTGCTGCGAGTCCTCCTTCCCACCCAGCCAGATATCCCACCATGGAACGTGCTTGCATTGCAGGGAGTGGAAGTTGTCTTTCAGGATGTCAGTCAGTGGTGTCCTGCTGTTGGTTGTTGCACAGTTGCCAGCAGGGCCTTGTGCTCCCCACAGCAGTAGCCAGTGTCAGCCATCTTGTGAGTCCTTTTCCACTCCCTGTGATGTGAGCATGGTTGTCAGTGGTGTTGATGGGCCAGTTGTGAGGCTGAGCAATATCTGTGCCTACTACTCCCATCATGCTATTGCCTCCACCCCCTTCCCAGCATGCCCATGCTTCCTTCCTTTTGACTCTGCTTCCCTGTGGGGTGGGCTGCCTGTGCTGACAGGATGGCTGGGAGTGTTGTCCTGGCAGTTGTTTGGCTAAAAGTCCCAAGAGTGTCCCTGTGCTTCACACAACATAACCCAGGGTGGTGGTTCTTTGTGGGATCTTGAGTTAGGATGTGAGGCATTGCATTCTCCCAGGTGGGTTCTGTGGAGTTTGTGTTGAGGGGGTGTGTGAGGGGAGGTGCTTGTGACTATGGTCAGTGCTGCGAGTCCTCCTTCCCACCCAGCCAGATATCCCACCATGGAACGTGCTTCCATTGCAGGGAGTGCAAGTTGTCTCTCAGGATGTCAGTCAGTGGTGTCCTGCTGTTGGTTGTTGCACAGTTGCCAGCAGGGCCTTGTGCTCCCCACAGCAGTAGCCAGTGTCAGCCATCTTGTGAGTCCTTTTCCACTCCCTGTGATGTGCGCATGGTTCATGGTGGTGTTGATGGGACAGTTGTGGGGGTGAGCAATATCTGTGACTACGACTCCCATGATGCTATTGGCTACACTGACTTGCCCAGCATACACAGAATTCCTTTCTTTCAGTGGTCTTCACTGTGTGTTGGTGTTGTAGTGGTGGCTACATGTCTGGATGTGTTTGTTAGTTATATTTGTGCCACTGCCTAGCTGTAGTTGTAGTTGTGTTTGTACATGTGATGACACGGTTAAATGTAACTTTGAGATGGCATGTGTTGTGTTTATCTGACTGACATACACATTTTGGGATGATTCTGTTCTGGTTGCTGTGTAATTGCTAAGAGTGCATGGTTTGACTCTCCCCTTGACAGTGATGTGTGTGTGTATTGTGGCAGAATATTGTGTACATTTGTTGTGTACTCACCAGGCTCTGGGATGTTTTCTAGTCCATAGACGCTCACTGGCGGAAGGATGGCCCGCACCTTCTCCTCCCAGGGCCTGAGGTATACTGGCTTGGCAGGAGGGCCACTGCCGGTGTATTGGCTCAGGAGGTAGTCCTTCTTCAGCAGCTCCCGTACCCTCCTGCGCACGTCATACCACCTGTTCTGGATGTCAGTCTTTGTGCGCAGACATGGTGATTGTGCGTTCACCCTGTTGATGATCCTCTCCCACATCTTTGTTTTCTGGGAGATGGGTGTCTGTTGGACCAGTGCGCCAAACAGCTGTGGCTCTACCCTGAGGATCTCGTCTACCAGGACTTCCAATTCACAATCTAGGAACTTGTGATTCTTCTTTGGGGGCATGGTGATGGGTGGTGATGGTGAGTAATGTGTGTGTTGGTGTGCAGGTGAAGGTGTGTGAGTGTGTGTTTTGCTGGGTGTATGTGAGGTAGCTATTTGTTGGTGTGCTGATGGTGTGTGGCTTGTGTGAGGGATGAGCTGTGGGTGTGTGGTTGCTGTCTGTTGAGTGCTGGCAGTAGAATAGCATTTGCAAAGGATCATGGTTGGGATTTGTGTCCTTTATATGGGTGGAGTTGTGGGTGTGTCTTTGTTCTCTGTCCCCACCCCCCAGTATTTATTGGCTTTGTAATTGCTTGTTTGGCCTTTTTTTGTGTATTTTTCCTTAGTACTTTCTGTGCATGTTGGAAACGTTCTTGTGACCGAGTCGGACCCTGCAGTTGTCTCGTACGGTCTTCTCCGTTTCGTTCACGCTGTGTTTGTGCAGTTTTCTATGCTGCGTACGCGTCGGTCGCGGTGTTTTGTGTTACTTCGGCTCGCAGTTTTGTATGCGTGTCGGTCGTACGGCTTGTCCTCCGTACGACTCGGTCGTGGTTTTCGCGCCTTGCATCGTACTTTGCGGTTTGGAGTTCGCGTGTACGTTTCGGTTGGATTTGTTCCGGGTGCGTGTCGGTCGGTTCGATTCGCGTGTTTTTCCGGCCGGATTGCTGTTTTCCGTGCGGCTCGGTCGTTCGGCTTGGGTTCAGTACGTGTCGGTCGGATTTTGCACGCTTTGCATCGTACTTGGCGTGTCGGGCGCCACAGGTACGTGTCGGTCGGAATTAATTCCGGCTCCGAGTCGGTCGGTGCTTTTTCCGGCCCGAATCGGAATCGACCCCTTGATGTTATTATCTCCAATTGTATTTAACTAGTATTCTGTCATGGCTTCAACACAACAAATTACAGCTCCTCCACCTTTTCTACAATCTTCTGGCAAGCCTAGTATTAAATGGCGTCAATGGGAAAAATTATTTGAGAACTATTTAGTGGCAATTGATGCTACACGCTTTTCCCCTACACGTAATGCAGCAGTACTCTACAGCTGCATTGGTCTTGCAGCCCAGCAAGTCTTTGAAAATTTGCCTCGCATTCCTCAGGCAGGATCAGGTGATGATTGGGATCCTTACAAGGAAGCAATGGCGTGTTTGGCTAAACAATATGATGAGGAGCCAAGTATTATACTTGAACAGCACAATTTTTTTAAAGCATACAAAGCGTTGACGAATCTGTTGAGGAGTACATAGCAGCACTAAGGATGCTTGCTTCTACTTGTGAGTTTGGAGCAAGTGTGGATATTTCTTTAAGTGATCAATTTGTTCTGGCATTTTATTCTAAGAAAATCCAAGAAAGATTCCTTAGTTACAGGAATCTAACTTTATCTGAAACTATTGATCTGGACAAAGGAATAGAACGTTCAATGGTTTCATCTAGAGCTATTCATGAAAGTCAATCTGTCAATTCTTTGAATGTACAAGCAGAAGGCACCGTCAGTGCAGTTTTCACCGGTAACAATTTGGGAAAGGTCCCGTTCAAGAAAACCTTGACATGCTATAGATGTGGGTCAAAACTCACATCGGTAACTCTCCGAACTGTCCTGCTAGTGGGAAAAGATGCATGTCCTGCAAAAAGATAGGTCACTTTCAAGCTGTGTGCAAAAGTGTAAACAGACCAATGAAGATCAACAGCATTGATGTTACTGAGGATGTCCACACATGTTCTGAGAAACTCAGTAACGTAGTGCTAACAATTGAATGCAACACAATAAGTGGTATAGACAAAGCTAAAGGTCCATGGTGTGATGTCAAAATCGCTGGTGTGCCACTTCAAACTATTGTTGACTCTGGTTCACCAATTGCAATTTTATCTGAGATTACTTTTCAGGATAAGTGGAATGGGACTGTAGTACTCTCTCAATCTGATGTCCATCCCAAAGCTTTTGGGGAAACTGAGATTGACAAGCTTGGATTTTTCAAGTCAAAGATAGAATGTGTAGGTCGTCACACCATTACTAAAGTGTACGTTGCCTTCAAGGGCAGAAATATTGTGGGCTGGCAAGATTTAGCAAAAATGGGAATTTACTTGAAGCCAGGATTGGATAATCCTGTTGTCCTGGGTGATATGCCAGAAGGTTATGTGGAAGATGACATGTACACTGTTGATGCCATAATTGATACTAACACATTTTCCTTTCCAGATATCAAAACTATTATTAACCAATTTTCCACAGTGCCTACTGACAAAATAGGTACTGTACTAGGGTTTGACCACCAAATCAGATTGAAACCAAATGCTTAACCCGTAGTACATAAAGTTCGACCTTTACCCCTGAGTGTTAGGGATGATTTAAAAAAGTTCTCAACAATCTTTGTTCAGAAGGGATCATTGTTCCATGTGATTCTTCATCTTGGGTGTTTCCCATTGTCGTCGTACGAAAAAAATCTGGCAAGGTGAAACTCTGTGCTGACTTGCGCTCCTTAAATAGTAACATAATTGTAGACTGTTATCCCCTCCCCAGAATTCATGATCTTTTGGCGGGTCTTAGAGGTTAAAAATATTTTTCCCTGATTGATTTGCGCTCTGCATATCAACAAATTCCCCTTAGCGCGTATTCTCAGGAACTGACCACCTTTGTGACTCCCTTTGGCGCATTCAAATACCTCAGGCTTCCATTTAGCTTGGCATCCGCTGCTAGCGTTTTACAGAGGCTTATGGACACACTTTTTAAAGAAATTCCTGGAGTTCAAGCCTACCAGGATGATATGCTGGTGCACGCTAGCAGTCGCGAGGCCCACAATATCACTTTGTCTAAAGTTCTCTCTAAACTCAGGACAGCAGGTATGACCATTAGACACGATAAATGTAAATTTGGTGTTCAAGAACTTGACTATTTAGGACACACACTGTCCCCAGAAGGTATCAAACCTAAATTGTCGTTAATCAAGGCTGTTCATGGTGCTTTGCCACCAAAAGATAGGGATGCATTACTTTAATTTTTAGGATTGGCCAAATACTATGCTCGCTTCGTGCATGGTTACGCTCAAATTGTGGAAATCTTAAGACCTCTTCTTAGGAAGGGTGTTAAATTCACATGGAATGAAGAGTTACAAAACACTTTTGATAGAGTCAAAGTCATCATTGAGCAGGCTCCTGCATTGCAACCATTTTAGACGAATGTAAATGTTTTTTGAATGTAGATGCAAGTCTATCTGTGTTGGGTGCCGTACTTGGTCAATGGGTGAGTGGCAGAGAACACACCATTGCATTCGCTTCTAGAAGTTTACAACCTGCAGAGACACGTTACAGCACCATCGAAAGAGAAGCACTTGCATGTGTCTGGGCCATACATAAATTCAAACCATACATTTGGGGTCGTGAATTTGATGTTTTTACAGATCACAAACCACTTATGTACATTCTCAGTGGTGGTGGAACAAACAATGGGGCCGATTCCGATCTCGGCCGGTAGGGCTCCGAATCGGATTCGGCTTTACCGGATCCGATTCGGAGGCCTTTTTCCCGACCGATTCGTACAGTCGTCCCAGCGAGCAAGTATGATGCGAGCGCACGCGAAATCGCCGACCGACTCGTTCCCGGGTCCCAACGGCTCCGACCGACTCGTACGGACATGGCTCGCACCATGCAATGGAGATGTTTCCCGACTGAGCAAGTACGATGCGCGCTTCGAACAGCCCGACCGACTCGTAGCGTCCGGTTCCAAAGAGCTGTCGGAGCCGGACTTTGGGGGTCCGTGTCGGACCCCCCTGCACACGTAGCCGCACGAGTCACACACAGGGGGGACCCAAGGGGCCCCCCTAAACATGCATGTACGGTGCGAGTCGCACCGACGTGTACCCACTGTAGGGGGCCCCCCTGTTCGCGGCGTACCCATTCAGTCAATGGGAGCCCGTGTAAGCGTTGTACGACCGGCTCCCATTGACTTCAATGGGAGTCCGACCGAATCGAGTCGGGCAGCATACAGCCGCATCGTACTCGCTCGGTCGGACTGCGGGAGTCCGGCTCGGTCGGAAATCTCTCCGGATCCGGCTCGGTCGGAGAGATTTCCGGCCCAAATTGGAATCGGCCCCAAAGTGTCTGCCAGGCTGGTACTCTTACTTTCTACATTGCAAGAATACTATTTTGTTATCAAACATCTTCCTGGTGGGAAGAATTTCAGAGCAGACTGCTTATCTTGCATGCCTTTAGAGTGTGAAGATAATGACACAGAGGATACTGAATGTCTGGTTGCAGCTGTGGATGCTGTGATTGAATGTACCCCCACTTCTGAACACACATGGAGAGTAGAATATGCCAAAGATCACACTCTCAATAAAGTCAAATAATTCATTGTTAAAGGTTGGCTAGAGAGTAGAACACTTTCTGGTGAAATTAGAAATTGTTCTTTTGTGGCCACAGAATTGTCAGTTGCCGATGAAATGGTAATGCGTCATGATCTATTTATTCCTCCAACAAGTTTGCGTAAGGAAATTATACAGACAGCTCATCAGGGTCACCTTGGTATCACAAAAACATGTCAGTGCCTTAAAAAATATCATTGGTGGCCTTCTCTGGAGAGTCAGGTTAAGACAACCATTGAAAGCTGTGCAGAGTGCTTACTCTCTGATAAAAGATGGAAAACCATTAAAACACCTTTACACCCTGTACCTTTTCCAAAGGGGCCCTGGGACAAAGTTGGTTTTGATTTCTCAGGCCCTTATGAAATTTTGCCTTCTGATAACAAGTTTTTAATCTTACTAGTAGATTATTTTTCAAAGTGGATGCTTTATTGGTTTTGTGATGGTCCCACTACTGACAATGCCATAAAAGTTTTAGAACATGTCTTTAAATTGGAGGGACCACACAAATCAATTGTCACAGACAATGGAACTCATTTCATTTCACAGCGGATGTGTACGTTTTTAGAGCACCTTGATATTATACATCTAAAAGTAGCTCTTTACTCACCTTCCTCCAATGGGCTAGTTGAAAGAGGGAACAGAATGATCAAGGAGGGTGTGCAAACCGCAATATTGTCAGGTTTGGATGTTCAAGAGTTTTTGAAGAACAAGATTTGGTCATATAATGTTGCACCTCAATGTACCACTGGGGTTGCCCCCTTCACTCTGCTCAGTGGAAGAAAGGTTCACTCTAACTTATGTCCCACCTGGCAAAGTTGACCAAGAAGTTGAATCATTGGACTCAATTAGATCAAGAGTTGAGACCAAACAAAATGACACGAAGCTTCATTTTGATTCTGGGAAACATTTTAAAAATGAATCATTGAAGGTGGGTGATTGGGTCCTGATCAAAAATCCCAAGAAAGTGATGAAAGGGGTGTCTAGGTACTCTTCACCTGCCCTTGTCAGTCAGATAAGCAAAGGTTCTGCTCTTTTAGAAAACAGGGGTTGGTGGAACAAAGGAATTTGGTTATTGTCACCGATTCACAAGCAGACATTATTATGAGACGTTCTGCTCCTAATGCAGATCGCAATCAATCTTACAGTTGGTTACATGATACTGTTGCTTCCAACCCGATCGCAGGTCCTATGATGTCTAAAGATGTTTCTAGTGCTCAGCAGAAAGTCTCATGCCCCGAGACTTCCTTGAGTGAAGCCATGACTGGTAAAGAGAAGGCTCGCCCAAGAAAATTACCTGGTAAATTGAAAGATTATGTGCTGGATTAACCATGTGTACTCACCTTACAGGTTGCAAAACAACGTTGTATTCCATGGCTTTCTGATTGTGTTCTGCACATATCTGTAATGCATGATAAGTCACGTCAGTCATTGTAGTGCATGAAAAGTTTTAGTATTTGCCTAATTTTTGTCTTGCTTTTGTCTGTTCAAGGGGAAATGTTGTTATATGCTACTTGCTTGCTTCCATGAGGCAGGAACACGTAACCTCCTCATGAATAAACATGTTGTTCCTTGATTATTGTTCCACGCTCCGTGGCAGATTGTCAACTGTGGGTCTCCCAGCAACGGTCAGTTGTGGTGGAGATCTACAAGTGTCGAACGTCCGCGATCGTGGGTGTATTTCTACTTCGGATAAATAAAGTCCCTGGCTTACCATTCCTGACTGTGAAACCATTCATTTCAGTGTCCGTTCTTTAAAATATTAACCTCCAATGTACAAATTAAGGAGCTCTTTGATCTGGTAATTTTTTATTATTACCCTGTACTGTGCATCTGATGTGTCCACGTCTGCTTTCAGTTTTAATGTGGTAGAGGCATTGGCTGCACTTTGGGGGACCATCAGGAGGGCCACTTGGAGCTGGAAGGTGAAGCCACTGACGTAAAGTCTCTAAGGTCCAACTCCATCTTCTGCAGGTCCCGACTCTTAGTCCATGGAAGTCGCCATCTTCCTCAACTTAGACAATGGACACTTCCATATTCCCTGATTTATGCAGAATCATTGTCATGCCTACCTTTTAACGCAGATGTCACCATACCTTATCTTTCTAAGAACTGTGATATCGCCAAGTTTTTCTATTAGTAGCATAGATACAACATCTACTGCGACATTCGTTTGGGCCAAATGTCTCCTCCTCACCATATCAAGGTTTACCAAGAACACCTACAGAAAAACAAATATAAACAAAATAAAGTAGTCTGGATTGACGTCCTTCTACTAATATGGCCGTAAGGAAACGTCTGGGACGCATGCCTTGGTGCACATAATCTATGTCAGACATTCCTAAACTTATGTCAGAAATTCTAATTTCTGGTAAGATTTAGGATATAAGGACAGCTACTTGACCACTTGTCAGTAGTGGTACTTCTCTTATATTATTGCCCTGATTCTGCCAGAGACAGTCACACCTGTTGCCAGCACACTTCACAGATGATACATCTCAACTGAATAGTAAAGCTGATAAAGCCAAGTTCTGGAGGAAGACAGACTGACTGCTACCACAGTGGGTGTTTGACATTCGCGGGGAACACTGTCTTCATGCCTCCACTAATAAAGACAGCCTTTGCTGTCAACAAGGTATGTAATGCGTCTTTTCTCCCTAAGAAACTCTAGATTGCAAGTTGCTCTGTCTTTCATGCCCTCATAGTATAGCGCACAGAAGTAGGCATTAGTTAGGTTCTAGATAATATTTTTCAAGACATTTTAATAATGCTGGAAATGTTCATTTTATTCTCGTTATTTATAACATGCCTTGTTGCTGTTTTTATAATATTCAATGTAGTTGTTTTAGATGTACTGAGAAACAGATTACCCCTGTAGTAATAAATACTTTTGACGTAAAAATGTTCCTTCTTTTAAATACAGTGCGTGTGATACTGTGAATAACTAACTAAGATTTTTTGCTGTTTCCGTGGTGCTTTGCTCCCTTTATGGGATTGTTAGTAACCCAAAAGCAATACTACTATGTCAATTACACTTTGAATAGTATTTTGAGGGGCAACAATAACTTGTCTTTCCCATTCACCGCTAGTGCATTGAACCAAGTTCACCCGTGTCACCCGTGGTTGGGAAGGCACCCTTGTAGAGTTATGCCAAAGCAGTAACGTATGGAACACCACTAACACTTAAGAAGCAGTAGCACTGAGAGTGAGGGGCGCTGGTCAGGAGGCAACCTTGAGGCCTCTGACTCTGGCCAGCTTCAAAACATCGCAAGCCCCAACCCCTGCCCCAACCACAGCCACCAGCACCACCCTCACTCCTGTCCGCCAGTACTAAGCCAGAACACAGTTCATAAATGGACTGGGGAATCCTTTGCCCAAGGCAACTCTCCTGCTCCCATCCTGCAAGTACTGGTGTCAGAGGAGGTACTGCAGGTTCTTAAGAATCTCTCTGTAGGGCAGATAGCATTGTTGCATGCCATCTAGGGTGCCTGTCATCAACTGTCTGAAGTCATTGACAACCTGGATGACATCGCTGTGTCCAGTTTGCTACACAGAGAGATCCTGCTACTGTTAGTGGCTCCTCTGACATCAGCGCTTCTGGCACACCTGCCCCATTTCCTCCTTCTGCCCCATTCCAACACCTGACTTCACTGAAAAACCCACACTAAACTTTCCGTGCTAAACTCAACCTCACTCCACTCTTCCATCTGTCCCTAGAACACCCCGTACCCCATATGAATAAATCACCATGTTTCTGATAGCATAAATTATAGGTTAAATATGGTAACTGGAGTATTGACCTTCTGGTTCTCCCTCTGCCATTTTTTGGGTATACAGCTGTTGACATAGTTTAAAAAATGTGGTAGAGGCAGAGGTCGGATGACGGAATTTTGTTCGACTAACTGCCATTCTCTAAATAGGACTGATGGACCTTCATGAAGGCGGATGGGTAAAGAGGCCTTTTTTACAGCCAGCCTGCATCCGCTAAACTCTAAATCAGGCCCAATAATTTTACCCAATCTATACACAAATATTGGAATACACTAGAGAATGATTCTCTAAGAGAATTATGTGAAAGGAGACCCATGTTCCTATTTACAACCTATAATCTCAAAATAATCTACAGCAGATATATGTAAAAGCAGATACTTCAAAAACCTTAATCCAAAGATATTTTACACCTAAGTGCAAAGTCTATGTCTACTATATTCACAACGTCATTAAAGGTGAATTACTACAGCATTAAAACACAGGTAAAAAATCCATGTCAACCATTATGCAACCTGTGTAACATCCAATATGATATGCTTGCTAAAGTACCCATTTGGAAACATTTAAAATGACCAGACATCAAGATCAGTGAGAATTCAGCTTCCAGAACATAAATCCGATATTAGATTAAATAACAAAACTGTTGTGTTGCAAACATTTTATGGAGATGGGACTCAACAATAATCAAGTTAAATTCCAAATCTGTGAGGTGGTCTCTATGCCTTCAAAGGAAGGAGATTTAAGAAAAAGACTTCTACAACTAGAAAAATGGTGGATTGAATTCCTGCAGTCATTCCATCCAATCGGATTGAATGAGATGGTTTCCTATACTATTCATTCATGGGCAATACCTGGAACATTACAAAGGCATGAGCCACAAAAAAACATAAAAAGCTATTTAAAATCTGAAATATCACAATGCCAACACAAATAATTGTGATTAATCAGTGATTTGGAGAATTTTATTGAATTAATCATCTGAATGAGATTTGAATACAAAATAAATATGCGAATATATTTAACAACAATGTGATAATAGCTTATGCAACAGATGATAATAAGGTTGACAAATGAATCTCCTCTTCAGAGATAACATGGTATGACTAGTGTTTAAAATTTAACACACGTGTATTACCTGTGGTTAGAAGTATGGAGGAACAAAAATGTTTAACCACATATGATGTGAGTTAAGAACCACAAATGACATTGGTGAAAGATTTATGAGTAAGACTGCACTGATGCTGAGTGATTCAAATAAAAGAGAAGTAATTATTATAGATAGTAATCCCAATATCGGTGACAGAAACGTATTTCTTAGTGTTCAAGAACTTTTGAACATGTGCAATGTTTGTTTTAAGAGCAAGTCTGTCGTTATAGAAATATTGATTGTATTGATTACATCACCACAAACTACAATAGATACTGAAGAAAGACTAATTCACATTGTGTAGAGTTGCTATGACAACCACAGGTAAACAACAGCAGATAGCAATAGAAGTGTGTTTTGATGTTGTTATCATCTACAATTGATTTTGTAGACTCATTTTTACTGTAATAGAGTTATACTGCAATCACAGGTTAACTCTCATGGACAGTGATACAAGTGGTGGATTGGGTTATCAGGCTAGCTTGGTAAGACGCTTCAGATGGGTATTTTAATCTCATAATAGTGACGCGCCTTATAAATGGAATATGATGAGCAGCCATATTGGACTATTCAATTCAATGAGATGCATGAAGGTATACTGGTGGATTACACTGCATTAATGAACTTAAGTAGATAAGCTGGAAACTTGTGTATTTAATAGTTAAATGTGTGATTAATAGTGGATGTTGAGGAGTAACGGTTAGACTGTTTTTGCTGCTTATTAATTTTTTTAGAGTTCAACTTAAAATACTATTCCCTGAAGAGAAGGTAGTTTGGTCCCGTAAAGCATAGGGAAGATGTGAAGAGACATGATATAAACTGATAGGGGACACTTTGAAGGTCCGTCCGAGGCCCCCGCAGCAGTCTTGGCTCCTTTGGCTGGGATGGGACTCAGTCCCTAAGCAGGCAGTGCTCGGCGCGGGAGGTGACGTCAGACCTCCCGATGCCATAACTGCAGCTCCCCTCTTCTGCAGCAAGGGAAACTTTGAAGGGCAGTCCGAGGCCCCCGCAGCAGTCTTGGCTCCTTTGGCTGGGGTGGGACTCGGTCCCCCAGCAGGCAGTGCTCGGCGCGGGATGTGACTTCAGGCCTCCCGACGCCATAACAGCAGCTCCACTCTCCAGCAGCCTGGGACGCGCGCGGGCGTGCCCGAGCCGCACCCGGGCGATGCCTGTGCCAAGAGCAGACCCGTCTGCGCCTGTCCGCGCCTGGACGAGGCTGGGCAGGGCCACCCCTCTTGGCCTTCTTCCTCAGGACACCCTGCAGAAACAATCACAGCAGTGACTAAGGTAAGAAGATGGGGAAGAGGAAGTCAGTTATGTCGAACACCAAAGAATGTCCCTTGGCTGCAACCATTACCAGCTTTTGACCCCTGCAATGGGGGCAATTAACAGTGAAATTGAGTGCATGGAGGAGCGGTTAGGGGTCACAAAGAAAGCCATGCAAACTAGCTCTCTGGAAGGAGTCACTAGTGCCCCACAACTCCGGCGCTGGGCTGGTAGTGATAGGAACTCCGAGGAAATTGGCAACTCATGTGTCTTTAATGGTGATCTAGTGATTGTGCCCAATGATGATCAGAGTACACAGCTCAAACCTTGTTGTTCACCACCCTTAAAAAGGCAAAAGGCAGTAATAAGTTACCCGCTAAACGAAAGTTGCACCCAGCCGCAAAGAAATCAACCCTTAGTAGGGGAAATACTGTGACACCGTCCGAGTCTGAGCCAGCCAATGAGGTTGTAAGTGGAGGCCTGACACATATTGAACTTGCAGATATCCTGGATAAAACTTTAAAAACGTACTTTGACCCAGTGCTGACCATTCTCAACAGTATTGACACATCTTTGAAAATCCTATTTGGGTCAAGTTTAAGTAGCTTGTCGAGCAAATCTAAAAAATCGGTGGAGCTTACTCAAAGTTTAAAGGCGAATACTGCTAATGCAATCCAGGGGGCCACATGAGGGTACCCAACATGACAACCCTAGGGAAAACAGCTCCAACTGTATTGCACAAATTAATCCGGTGGGTGGTTTGTCTGTGGCACAAACAGGCCCGCAAAGGAGGCCTGGTATTGGGCCTAATCTACCATCAAAAGAAGGATCTGTCATTTCAGGTCAACAGGTAACACGTCCTAGCTCACAAAGAATCCTGCAACTCCCTCCAGAAGCAACACCGCTGGTAATTATTTTTAAGAATTTCCCACCTCACTCTCAAGGTGAAGATCCACCAACTAAATAATAAGGTTGTTCACTGGTTTCAAAAATCTACATATTGTTTTAGCTGTGAGGATCTCTACAGAAGTATAAATAATGTACATCGAGTGTCTTGGGTTGGTTATCAACCAAAGGAGGACCCTGGTGATTACATTGTGGTCAACTTCAGAAACAAGCACATGGCACGCTGTCTTTTGGATAGATTGTCCAGGCTGTGTTTGTCAGGGAGAGGTATCCAGGCAGTACCTCTGGGTTATTTTTATAAACCATGCAACCACTTCCCCCAAAGTCACTTTTTATCAACGGGGTGTCCCGGCGTTACTTGCCATTCCAACGCATAACTGTTTCTCTCCCCTGGAACAAATTGATTGACTACATACACAGAGGACATCCCTTGCTCAGGATCACGTAAGAGAAGCTGGGAGGACAACTAAACAGGATCAAGTGTTCTCTCCCTCTGTGTCTACATGCATGGATATAGACACTATAAAAACACCAAGGAAAGAAAGGGACAAACAAGTCTCACCTGATTGTGAAAAAAGTGCCCTTGTCGGAGAGATAGGACAGATTAAACAAAAGGGCAACAGCTTTAAGTGCTTGTTTTGGAATGTAGCTGGGCTTGAATGCAGGGTGATAAACGATGATTGGTTAGACTTTATAAAAGGCTATGACATTAATTGTTTTCAGGAAACATGGGCCTGTGATAAAATATATATTGACGGCTTTGTATCCATTCACACACCAGCTGCTCGCTCACATGGAGGTCATGATTGCGGTGGCATGCTTACTCTAATTACAACAGCTATGGCTAACAAAATCTGCTCATCTAACTTGGACTCACCCCACTTTCAATTGATTAATATTATGTATGAATCAAATGTTATGCTTATAATTATAAATTTTTATCACAATAACTTAATTTCGGTTAATACAGAAATATGCTTGAAATATCCCTAAGTAAGCATCTTATGGATCTGAATACTGATTATATAATATTATGGGGAGGGGATTTTAATTGTAGATTATGCTCTTTGTCAAAGGTGCTTGCTTGCACTTACATGAGAGAATCCCCTGAGGACCCAGGCCATTTTGAACACACCCCTGTGGTAATGTCTTTAACTCTATATTATCTAAATTTTCTCTTTTTTTAACAATAGACTTGATCACTACAGCAGGACAAGAGGAGATCACACATATCAGCAGTGGCCGGTTTAGTCTTATTGATTTTATTGCACTTTCTGAATACTATAAACCAAAGTCAGTATGTTTCTCAATTCCACAAATACTTCTTACTGACCATTTTCCACTGGTCATCCAGTTTGAAACACAAACTAAGAAAGTGACCTCAGTAGCGCCTTCCCTAACCCATAACAAAAACAAGGGCCTTAATGGGCATCTATGAACGCTGAGATGGTTCTTGAAAAATTAGTGAACAAAAACAGATTACAACTCCTGACATGTCTCGAAAGTGCTCTAAATCCAAAAAGCATGTTAGAATCATTTGCTGATATCACTATAACAAAAAATGAAATCCTAAAAATTGATAGAAAGCATAACTCTTGTAAACCTTTCAAGTGGTTTAATAGTGATTATTCAAGAAGCCACCACAATCTTGTCAAGCCTTTAAACAGAAGCCCAGAGATATAGAAGTAGTAAGAGCGTGCAGACACCATTACAAAAAGACCCTTGCGGGTCGTAGAGGGACCATCAGGAAGGAGGCGTGGGAGAGACTGTATGAAGCCAGTGTTACTAACGATTTCAGTTTCTTCTGGAAGACTATTAGCGCCCCCTTTTTTCAGGACAGCCCCAATAGTACCACCGATGTTACACTGCCCCCAAAAGAATGGGTTGATCACTTTTCTGAAGTCTACAGGAGTGGTGGGGATTGTATGGGCACAATAGACTGTGATAATCATGCAACTGGGGGTGTGCAAAAGCTAGGCCCACCCACAATTCAGGAAGTTGCAAAGGCACTCAGCCAGACTAAGAAAAATAATGCAGCAGGTCCTGACAGCATCTCGGCCGATCTTTTTCTGGCAAATCCCGATTTATGACTCCCTATCTTAGTCAACATCCTAAGCTGCGTTGCAATCACTGACCCGCTAGAATCTTGGTCGAGTGCAATAATTGTTCCTATTTTCAAAAAGGGAGATAGGCCGAACCCCAAATGTTATCGCCCAATATCATTGATTGACACCACATGTAAGTTAATGGGCAGGGTTATACTTGACCGTCTAGAAACATGGATAGCTGAAAAAGAGAAATTTTCAGATATCCAATATGGTTTTAGAAGAGGCATGGGCACTGTTGAGTAGTCTCTTAATCTCCACTTGGTAATAAGTAAACACGCTTTGGCAAAAAAACAACTATTTATATCTGGGTTTCATGGATCTGACATCGGCCTTCGATTGGGTGGTGAGAGGGAAATTCTGGGCATAGAAGCTCCCTTGGTTTACTTCCTAGCACAGATGCACCGAGACGTGACAGGTAGAGTAAGGTATGGGGCAGACGGCGGTTTGCATCTTTGATGAAAATGAACAGTGGTGTTCGACAAGGGTGTGTGTTAGCCCCCTTCTTGTTCTGTCTGTATATAAATGATTTGGAGAGCTTTTTGAACGATGGGGTGATTGACGTGCCAGGGGTGGGTCAGAGAAACCTCCCTGTACTATTATATGCAGATGATTGTGTATTAATTTCAAGAACATGTGTGGGGTTGCAAATCCTTGTAAATAGATTCAATGAGTTTATGAGCGCCCTGGGCTTAAAGTCTAACACAGCTAAGTCACATGTTATGGTGGTGGGGAAATCACACTGTAAAAAAAGATCCTGTTTTATCAATAACGATAAGCTACTCCAGGTTTTACATTTCTCTTAACTAGGCGTCCCCTTCGACCATAAAGGCTCGTGGTCCCATCTCCTAGAAGTTAGGATGAGGAGCTTTTATTAGAACACTTAAAGCTCTATTCAGGTTTTCAAGGAAATTGGGTTCCAAACCCATCAAGGCTTTTATTAATATTTATAACGCTCAGTGTTGTGCTGTCATCTTGTATGGGGCTGGGGTTTGGGGATTTTGTAATGCATCAACTTTACAAACTACTGAAAACGTCTTTCTTAGAAGATTAATGTCTGTCCCCCAGCCTGCCGATTATCATATGTCATAAGGAATTGGGGCTAACCCCTCCAACAGATCGAATTCAAATTGCCCCAATCATATTATGGCGCTCGATTTTGGACAAATGAAGAACCAGTCCTTAATCGAGCAATAATACAGGATTGCGATCATGCTCACAAAATACCGTGGCTTAGCTATGTTACGAGTCAGTTGGCACTCATGGGGAGGCAGGACTGTTTTACCAACCCCCAACTCATTACCTCCGTTACGAAGCCCCAATTAAAAGGGGAATTTTTAAATGTTCTAATGGAGCATAGAGAACGCATTCAGTAAAAAGCGTGTAGGTGACTATTTTCCCTTGGTTAGCACCGAAAGAATTGAGCCATATCTTCTGTTCCCTTTTAGCCATTCTAAAACATTTTATCTCATAAGATTTCGGTTTGGCATTGCACACCTATTGGTGTCGTACCCAAGAAAAACGTATCATGATGCCCACCTGGACCCCTGCCCATGCGACTGCAATTCAACCCAGAATATGCTGCATTTCTTTTTTTCTGCCAGCTATACAATAAACCACGCAGGGAATTTATTCTACCACTTTTGCAGGTGTTGAATATTAGGAAATGCAGGCCAGCTTTACTTTTACCTCCAGCTCCTTCAAACAGAATATATATGTGATATGATATACAGATTTTTTTCTGTTGCAATGCGATTAAAGAGACTTGTATGAAAATTATTGTTTTTAACATTCTGGGCCCGATTCCGATCTTGCTCGGAAAGCCCTACGGCCGACTCGGTCCCGTAGAGCTTTCCGACCAACTCATGCTCCTGGGATCTGAACGCCCGAGTACGATGCAAGTACGCGCTGACGGACTCGGGTCGCTCGGAGCCCCATTGAACCCAATGGGAGCCTGATGTACGTTGCGTACATAGGCTTCCATTGCGAAAAAAGTACATCGCGGAAAAGGGAGCCCCCTGTCGTGGGGACGCGTTGGTGCCCCCCGCACCATACATGCATGTGTATGGGGGACCCTTGGGTCCCCCTGTGACCAAGTCGTTGGGCTACGGGTGAAGGGGGCAGGCTACGGCCACCCCCGAAGTCCGCTTCCCGGAGCTTTATGAAATTTGTACTTGTAAAGCGCACCCACACCCCCAAAGGGGTGTCCAGGCGCTGTACGCATACCGCTGTGGAACCCTTCCTGGCTTTTCCCTGTGAAATGTCCACTCCTGGGCACCCCCAGGGTGAAGCCAGGCATCCCAGCGCTGTTGGGGCCGTTGTGTCGGAGGTTCCGAGTCGATCCGGCTGCTCGATGCGCGCATCGTACTTGGTCGTGCGGAAATCAGACCCATTGCGCAGTGCGCGTCGGTGAACTCAGAGTCGTCCGGACGGCATCGCTGACGGGTACGAGTCGGTCGGAGTGCGAGGCTATCCTCGCATCGTACTTGCTCGCTCGTAAAGCGGTAGGAGTCATCCGGAAATCGCGCGTACGGGACGGAGTCGCTGTGCCCCTCCGACCGACATCGGAATCAGGCCCTCTGTATTGTATTTGATGTTTTAACACTGTTTAAACGGACTACTTTTACCTTCAGAGGATTTTAAATTCTTTTGCATTATCAAGAGTTACTGCGCACTTTAAAAAATGTTTTAAATGAATTTCAAATGCATTGATCTTGTCAGCTATGACGTGTTCTATGAATTTTTGTTTTAAACATGTTTTCTTTTAAGTATTTTATGTATTTTTGCTTTTTATGTGTGACTTTTATGGTTTGCTAAACTGAATAAAGTTTGATGATACGATACAAAACTGATAGGATATATTACAAAGCCATTGCGGAATGTTAAGAAGTGAAAGCTTGAAAACCTTTTTGATCAAGACATTTAGTAAATGTGATGAATCATATTTTGTGTGGGCTTTTATACACAGTGAAAGATTCATCATCATATGGCAGTATTAAGATTAGGTCCGGCATTTCAAATGTTATAAAGAGCACCAATAAGCATATTTAAGACTGTTGAAGAAATTGGGAACTAAATATATCTAATGAATGATCTAGTTTTCCCATATATGGAAGCAATTGCAGGAAGGTAAACCCAAATGGAAGTTATTAGGATAAGAACAGGCATAAATCCCTTTTGGCAGATCCCAGATTGTATGCAAACTGTGCATCTTAATAATGATTATTTTTTTATGTAATCCTAATTTGATATATGATATAAAATATGTTTTATTAGATTGTCTTCTTTTCAGAATAGCAAGACATAGGATTTTAAACCTGTTTTCCTAAAATATAGGGTAGAAACTAAGGGTGTGGTGCCCAATCTTCTAAGCCTTATCTATTTCTGTGATGTTGTAAATGCACTGGGTACATTTATTTGTATAATGATCAAACTGTTTAGATTTCAAAATATTGATGAATGCAGATGCTATTTGAACAAAGATGGAGATTAATTTATATATGCCATTGAAATAATTTATTATTTTATGTTTTTTTGTGCTTGCAAATGATGATGTTTGTTTAATGGACGACTTTGTCTCAATAATGATATTTTATTCCAATTTTAAAAAACAGATCACAGTTGTTCGACAAGATGGCGTTCTGCGGTTGAATCGGCACGGAGGTCCGGCTCCCGTGTCTATTCAGGCTAATAATGCAGCCCTAACCCTCCTGATCGGCGGTTGAGATCCCCCTCTCCTCTTTGCATTTCTCAGCATAAATCTGCCCTCCTATTTGCTCCTGGCTGGAAGAAAAGCTGCAATGCTGTATGGTTGCCTCTAAGGGAACACAGAGTGTCGGTTCACAAGTCAGTGGGGAAACTAGTCTTTGGTTGCCCCGCAAATTTTCTCTTACCTTAAGGGGGGAAGAGACTGTCTGCTCATCATGGCTGCAACTGTGTTGCAAGACTTGTATTGCAGAAATTGTCTGTGCAGAATAGCTTGGCTGAACTTCGTTCTAGGGCAGTCTCTCTTCTGGATATATTATTGCAGACATTCAGAGGAGTCCATGGTCTGCATACATTTAATTCAGAGCCTGCCCTGGGTCTGGCAGCTTCAACAGCATCCTCTCGTGCTGTGTTCAGGATACAAGTCAGGATGCCCATCAAGGGGGTCTAAAGAGAGGGGGTCCATCTGGAATGGACGCCCTACATACCTCCCATACTCCTCCAAAGGTGCAAATAGAGCGAGTACTGCCTGGCAAGCTGGGTGATGGAAATATGAGCACCCGCAGTGGGTTAAGAGCAGAAAAAGGCATTACATGCCCACCGGCTTCCACCCTAAGCGCTCAGGAAAGGGTGGAGGTTCCCCAGTTGCTAATACCCAGGATATATCCTCCTCCGAGAAGGCACTCCGTGACACTACCATGATACCTAGGTCACAATGTACAATGAATTCATTCTTGAATGCATGGCCATCTTCCACCTTGAACACTGTGATGGCTGAGCAGGGCAACAAAACTGTCCCGGATCCACCCCCTTCCAGCACAACAGAAGTTATATCTGATAGTAAGGGTTTGATTGCCTCTACTTCGTCATTACTTCCACCGGATCAGCCTGAGCTACATTTGGATTTTGTGAGCTCTCGTGCTGAAGCAGGCCCTCTAATGACCCATCAGATTTTGCTACCTCAACCATTGCTACAATTTTACCAGATCTCGTAGCCTCTGTGTCCTTATAGCATGGAGCCCACGCTGACAGGTGCTGATGGCCAAGAGGCGTTCTTCTCCTTCTCAGATTTATCTGACAGCGACTGGGATGAGGGTCTGGACAAAGCTGCCCAATCTATACTGGCCACAAATGCCTGTGGCAATCGCTCTGACTTCTCGAGTAAGACATCCCAGGAATCTGACTGTTTGGTTATCTCATCTCAGCGAAGGAGTAGGCAGGGTGGCCTGCCAGGAGGTCAAGCAGAGTACTTGGGGCCTGATTAGGATGGCGGTCGAGACAAGTAGCGGTTGAAACTTCTCAGTCAGCTCTTCAAAAGGTGGTGGATTCTAACAACACTGGTATCACTCAGCATGAGTCACAGATTACTGCACTGTCATCTAGAGTGGAGGACCTGACGAATAGGTCACGTTGGGATAACTTGCGGGTACTTGGGATCCCGGAAGGGGCGGAAGGGGTTGATCCTCGTGGCTTTATGGTCCGTTTGCTCCGAGAGGCGCTCCCTACATTAAGTGACTGGGACATGGATTGTATGATCCAGCGTGCACATCGTTTTCCATTCAGACCTCCCAGTGAGCCTTCTCGGTACCCCCGGCTATTCTAATCTGTATTGGGAATTTTATCCTTTGACAAGAGATCTTCCGAGCTGCAACTCCTAAGCTTCTGGTTAAAGCATATGGCACCGAGTTTTTTGTTCGTTCAGACTTTTGCCAGCAAATTGTGGTGAGACGCTGGCAGTTTCGGGAGTATATCCCGCTGGGGGCCTTCGTCTCCCTTATGGAGCCTGCAACCTTGCGGATCAGAAAGGACAGCCAGACTCTCTACTGCTATCATGGTCAAAAAGTTCAGGAGCTGCTAGCTAAGTGGCAAACCGGGGTTTGACGTTATCTTAATTACTGATCTCTGTGGTGATGGTAATTAGTGATCGCTATTGTGATGGAGTTAAGATGTCTATGAGCCTTTAGTGTTGGATGTTTCCATGTTGGGATGTCCAACTTGCACCGCACCGGCCATGAGTTGGGGGGGTCGGTTCAGCCGAAGGTCTAGATGGTTTAAAACCTTATTACTTTTTTAAGTTGGGGGAAGGTTCTCCGCTTATCTTCCTTTTTCTCTCTCTCTCTTTTTTTTTTTTTTTGTCCTCATCTCACCATTCAGCGTCTGCAACTTTAACTAGAAGCCATTTACCAGACCTAGGCACCCCAGGCTTCTACAACTGCATTGGCCATAGGCCTAACCAGGCCAGCTTCTTCGTACGAAACTTGGTGTAATCATAGGACCAGGGTTATCTGACCAACCTCATCTCTCTACTCCATGAAACAAACTGAGACCAGATGTTAGAAATGTCATCGTTTAAATACCCCTGATCCAGGCGTGCCATAACGAGTGCTGCTTTCAACCAATCTTCGTGACGTGGGGGCAGTGGATCTTTCCAAAGTCTACATATCTCCCTTCGGGCAATAAGAACTAAGTATAGTAGCAAACCTCTTTGCATTGGCTGCAGAAGATTCATCACTTCAAAATCCATACCAAAAATTACTATAGAAAGGTTCACATTAATCTTGACTTTGAAAATGGCACCCAGGACGTGCTCCACATTCTGCCAAAACCCGCTTAGTTTGCAACATTCATAAAATATGTGTATATCATCTGCTTTAGAAAAGTCACATCTCGGACATTTAGAAGAAGCTAAGGGAGCAAATCTAGCAATTTTCACGGGGGTATAATATAGTCTATTGACTACAAAAAAATGATTCTTTTTTAAGGATGCCGGCTTAACGAACTTATATAGATTTCAATGATAAGTCGCATAAATCTTCCGCCTTAGAGTCCAAGAGTGACTTATTCCAAATAGCAAACTGTGGGGGGAGTTCTGCGATATCTGCATCGAGGAGTTTCCTGTACCAAAGTGCAACCTCCTTCATTTTAGGCTTTGGGTTTTGAAGTAAGCGCTCAATTTCCCAATCACCACAGATTGACTCCTTTTCAACTGCATACCAAGAAACCAATTGCAAATATTTAAATTTAGAAAAGGAGTTACCTATTTTAATTCTCAATAGATCCCACGGAAGAACTCCGTCCGAGGATACAAGGTCTGACCAAATCAAGAGGCCAGCCCTTTTGATTGGCAGCGCAAGACTATCATCTAAGCAGGCTGGCATCCCAGGGGAGTCCCAAATAGGGGCAAAATCAGAATAATACCCAACTCCCCATCTGTGTCTAACCCTGTACCACACATGGAGGGCTGCCCTTAAAACTTTTAGGCGAACTTTTTTGAAAAACCTAGGTTCCCCGTATTTGTATAAAAACCCTTCGCCCCCGCCCTCTACTATAGCCATTTCTCTCAATATCTTCCCCCAATTAGTTTCCTCGGGTGTTGTCAACAGCATCCGGATGTTTTTAAATTGAAACGCTAAAGAGTACCAGGCAATGTCCGGAAGAGCGAGACCCCCTTTCAAAAGCTTGCGTCTCAGTTTCTTCCAAGAAAGTCTTGCACTCTTATTGGACCAGATGAAACTTCCTATTTTACTTTGAATCTTACTAATCTCTTTACAAGGGAAATCTAGAGGAATGGCATTAAAAAGGTATGTTAACTTCGGTAAAATAACCATTTTAACCAAATTAACCCTACCATAAATAGTCAATGGGAGATTTTTCCATCTAGTAAAGAGGTGGTCAACCTCTTTAGCCACCTTTTAAGATTAATCAAAGGTATATCGTCTAAGTGGTTAACAATAATTATTCCCAAATACTTAAATTGTTTACTCAATCTGCCTTCCCAATTATTGATGTTCCAGCACATCACATCTGTTTTGGAGGAATTAACAAGATACCCAGAGTACGAGCCAAATTCCTCCATAAGGGTTTCCGCCCTTGGTAGTACCTCCACCGGATTATTGGTGTATAATAGCAGATCGTCAGCGTATAAAGCTAATTTGCTGCTATATTGATGAAAACTAAAAGGAGTAAGTAGATCGTCCAGTCTTAATGCTTGAGCCAGGGGCTCTATATACAGATCGAACAGCAAGGGCGAGATGGGACAGCCCTGCCTTGTTCCCCTGGATATAGTAAAACCAGCCGTTAACATTCCGTTTAACAGTATAACCGCAGAAGCTCCCTGGTAACATCTGATCAGGGTCTGAATAAACGTGGGTCCGAAGCCCATTACCCTCAGTACTTCCCAGAGAAAGACCCAGCAGACTCAGTCAAAAGCTTGGCCGCATCAAAAGCTGCGATGGCCAAGGGTCTCGACCGGGCCACCGCCAGATCTATAGTACCAATTAATTGGAGCGTCTTCTCTTGAATGTACCTCCCCGGGACGAAGCCCTTCTGATCTAAATTAATCAAATATGGTACTACCTTGACCAGTCTCCCTGCCAAAACGCTCATAAAGATCTTATAGTCAGCATTCAGCAGGGAGACTGGTCTATACGAATCTGCTTTAAGTGGGTCCTTCCCTGGCTTTAAAATAAGTACAATTATGGCCTCCATCCACGTCTTAGGGACCCTGCCTTCCGGGCTGTAGATAAAATTAAACAGTTCACATAACCTCGGGACAAGCTCATCCTGAAGGAGTTTATACACCTCACCGGGAAGAGCATCCGTTTCAGCTGCTTTGTTCTTCTTAATCTTATTGATATGCGTTCTTATCTCGCTCTCTGTTATAGGAGCATCAAGACAATCTTGGCTACCTTCAGTTAATTCAGGTAGATCTTTGTGCCTTAACCACTTTTGGATATTTTCCGAGCTAGGTGAAATCTCCTCTTTATACAGTTTTGAGAACAGGGAGAGGAGGCAAGTTTGCATATCCTCCAAATTACAGGAGGTCGCCCCACTCTCGTCTATTATTAATTCACTAATATTATTTTTAGCTCGGTCAGGTCTTGCCTTCCAGGCTAAAAGAGCAGCCGCTTTTTCACCATATTCAAAGTTTTTCATGTTATGTGATGCCCACTGAGCCTTCACCTTAAGATCTAATTTGCCCCTATATTCCTGACGAAGACGATCTAAGTCACTATGAACTTCAGTCAATCTTTCGGGATAGTCCTGGGAGTATCTTATCCTTTCATCTTCTAACTTGGCTATTTCTCTTTCCAAGTCCTGGAATTCTTGAGCCTCCTCCCTATTTTTAGAGCAGATCAGACTATGTAACTGACCTCGCATATGGGCTTTGAAGGCGTCCCAGACATAATCTAAAGATGTTGATCCTATATTGATAGAAAAATAATCCAGGGTAGAAGATTTAATTGCACTAACTATTTCCTCCTTAGACAACATAGCCCTTTTCAGTGTCCATCTAGGTCTGAGACTATGTCCATTCCCAAGATAAATAAAAGACATGGGGGCATGATGTGATATAATACTAGATAAGATAGATATATCAGAAAAATTATCTAAACTCATCCTATCAACCAGAACATAGTCAATTCTTGATGAATGACCATGCTTTTTACTAACATACGTAAAACCTGGATTATCACCCTTCTTAGCCCTCCAGACATCAACAAGTCCTAAGTCGTGAATCATATTAGTCATTGCCCGACAAGTACGTGGGGCTCCGACATAGTGACTCTGATTTGATCTGTCCCGTATAGGGTCAAAGAGGACATTAAAATCACCACCAATTATTATAGGAGAAGTAGCTTCCATCAGTTTGGACTGCATCTTACAGATATGTGTCGGGTCGTCAATATTGGGACCATAGAATGACACCACAGTTAGCTCAACCCCTCTAATCTCTAACTGTGCAATGATCCATCTCCCTGTCTGATCAGTTGATGTTGATTTGATGTTCCCTCCGACTCCTAATTTAATTAAAATAGCCACCCCTTTATTATGTGCTGCCTGATCGGAAGAACAAAAGTATTCTACCCAATGGTATTTAGCAAAAATGACTTGACTTTCCAGATGGCTCAAATGGGTTTCTTGTAAAAGACAGACTTGTGCCGATGATTGTTCAAGATATTTCATGACCAATCTTTGTCTGCGTGGGCATCTCAGTCCATTGACATTCCATGAGAGAAATTTTATTTCACTACTCATTGGGGCTACTACAACATCCTGATGGCGAAACATTACACAGACGCTTTAATTGTGAGTTAATTTTAAAAAAATAATTAAAGTTGAGGACATTTTTTTGTTTTTCACCCACTGCAACCCCACCCGTGCTCCCCAACCCCACCCTCCTCCCATCCTGCCCTCGTGACCCCAGAACCCCAAAACCCTCCTGGGGAACCCCCCTTACTCTGGGCATAAGCCCTTATGGTCTCAGACCCCTGGGCGTGGAACCAGAAAATGTATTTATATATTGAACCCCTCCCAAGTTCCCATCTTTACCATCGCTGTCCCCCCCACAACCTACACCCCACTCCCGCTCCTTATTTTATCAATAAGGGCGTCTACCTCCTCAATTTTACGTAAATTATGCATATAGTTATTCCACATGATACGGAGGGATGCTGGAAATTTCAGTTGTGTCTTAGCCCCCAATGAATTAAGAACTGCCATTCTTTTACCAAGCTCCCACTGACTTGTTGACGTTATATGGGAAATGTCAGATCTAATGGTGAATGTGAAAGGATTAATGGAGGAATTGCTTTTAATCGCACCCTCTTTCAGGGCCATGGATAAAATCTTTTCTTTTATGGTGTATGTAAGAAAATGTATTAAAATTTTCCTCAGTTTCTGTTTTGCAGTGTTCCAACTTAATGGGTCACGATGTACCCGTTGGATATCCTGAATCAAATTTAACTCCGGGGAGCCTTTCAATATTGTATCATTTAAGAGCGATATCACAAAACTTTTGATATCTGTTCCTTCCACATCTTCTGGGACATTTAACAATCTCAGGTTGTTTTTTCTCGCGTTGTTTTCAAGACGCTCAACATCATCTCTCAAGTCCCTATTTTGAAGAGCTAATTCATCCAATTTTATTGTAGATAGATGTAATGTTTCCTTGATTTTGGGCATTTCGGATTCAAGAACCTCTGTTCTCTGAGATACTTCTTCTAGCTTCTGGGCCCGTACCTCGCAAGAGGCTTGAATTGCGGCTTGGTTGGATTCCGAAACGGAAAATCTTTTCCCTATATCTTCTTTTAGGGCCAATAAGATTTCTGCAAGTGGCCCAATCCCTGGGCCTTGGCCTAGGGGAACTGCCGCAGGGAATATTACCGGTATAGCATCTGCTTTCTCAGACGTAGACGTAGAGGAGATACCCAAAACGCCCTCTTGAACCTCCTGTACCTCCAAGATTGCAAATCTATTCGAAGTACCAACAGATGGATGAATAACCGAACATTGCTCCACTATGGCTTCCGTTGTTTTTGCAAGTTTTGCAGTTTTATTCATATCAATTATTTCAATTGACTCAGCTAACTCTGTTATATCAGCCACCATTCCTGCATTTTTACTCGCTAGATCAGATTTAACAGAGGACTGCATACTGATTGTAGCCAAATTTCCTTTATTAGACCCCCTTGTTGTAGGGGTGGATAGCACCTTATAGTAAGTCTTGAGAGACGGTGTAATTTTTACTTTGGAGGTGGGTGCTTTCTTCACTTTTCCTCTCTCTTTTCTACTTACTAAGAGGGTGGTCTACCGTAGTGTTAACTTTCCCTTTACCCTTCCTGGCAGGAGCCCTGAGAGTATCCCTAGCCTCCACAGTCAGGGGTGGAACACAGATCAAATCAGTGCCCAAATCGAGCTTAATGGCCCTGGTGCGTAAGGTGTATCTGCAGGCGTTTGGAATTTTATTAACACTGCTAGGGGAAAAGGCGTCCCTGCTCTCCATACAATAGAAAACCCCAGCCTGCTGCGTAGTCACAACTGGTCTCTCCTGCACACTATGCACCCCACTTAACGCTCTCGATATCAGCGGAGGATTCGGTAGGGCTCCAAAGGGATAGTAGGCGGATTCCTTACCTTCACCTTCATAAGTCGCAAATGCACCGTCCAAGAAGAAAGGAAAACATCCCACCTCTTTCAGACGTCTCACCGCGTTTACCGGACTCCGATCCCTGCTCTTCAGTAAAACGTAGTCGCAGGTGCTGACTCTGCCTGCGCAGACCCGGACCTGCAAACCGGGAATACACCAACGCCTCCACTCTCTCGCCGCACCAGCAGACCGCAGTAAAGCGGGTTCCCGCGGCGCCGTCGATCTTATCCAGGGATCAGGCACCATTCACGTTGGGAAAAGAGCCGAACAGGTAAAAAAGAAACCAAAATTCCAGGGCTAAGCTAAACTGAAAAAAAAAAAGGGGGGGAGAAGGGGGGTACACTAAATCAGCCCAAAAACGCTTCATGGGGTCAGCGGGAGAGATCTAGAGGAGATCTTTAGTAGCACGCCCAGGAGCTTCAACCGCGACCGTTAGCTTCCGGCCGCCATGTTCCCCCTCTCTCTCTCTCTCTTGTATTTTTCCCTCTCTCTTTATATATTTATATATATATATGTTGATACGTATTTCGCTAATCATTTCTTCTGAACTTAATTTACTGACTTATTCTACTTTTGGCTTTTTTGACTTGTTTTGGGCTTTTTCAGGAAGGGTTTCTGTGGGGCTAGGGTGTTTTTCTCTCTTTTTTATAGATTTTCGTGCTTGCAGGGGGCCTGGTACCTTGGCGACTCAGCAAAGGGCCCGTCAATACAAATACCTCAGTGGAAGGTGTTTTTGCCCTTGGCTTTATAGGGCACCGTTATGGAGGGTGAGTAGGTTTGCCTATTTGGAAACGGGGGTGGGGTCAGGGAGGGTTATTCAGGTAGAGGTGTAGTGGAGGGGGGGTCAATGGTTTTTTATACAGAGCCCTTTTGGTACTGTCTATGTTATCATAGACAGTACCAAAAGGGCTCTGTATAAAAAACCCCGAGCAATTCTGAGTACGGTAAAATAAAAATGGTTATCTTTGAATGGCAGTATATTCAAAGATATTGTTTATCTCAATATGCATGGTGGAAGAGTAGATTGTGGACCTTGTGTTACTATGGTATTAATTAGTAAGTCCTGGTCAGCAGCTGCACATTCTGTCCTGAAATATTAATGGGATTAAGTCACCACATAAACATAAACTGGTACGCGAAGAGTTGAATATACTTAAACCACAAATCCTCTGCTTGCAGGAGATACACTGTTAAATGAGCTCGGTTTACTTCCGCTCAGAGGGGGTTGCACTCCTGGCATGAGATAGTACCCGGGGGGGTTTTACGACAAAGATGGACCCGGGGGCGATGGCTGGTGGCAACTATCCAGAAGGACAGGGACCGTTTCACTCTGTGTGTATTGTATGGACCAAACACGGATGAACCAAAGGTCTTGGACTTTCTTCTGTCTGGGTTGCATCTCTGAGCTCCACCTTATATTGTATGTGCGGACTTCATTGGGATTTTGTGTCCTATTAGTGATTTGGCATCCCAGTCTGTATCTCTAGATTTCTTTCACAACGACCCGACTCGCCAGGGGAAGAACCGGCTTCAGGGTGCGGTACATCAGGTAATTTCCTCATATGTGCTGGTTGATCTCTGGTGCTTTCAGCAGCCTAATGAACCAGGATTTACGTTCTATGCTGTTCCTCCTAGAGTCTTGTGTGGGCTAGATATGTTTCTGGTTAGTAATACCCTAGTTTCCTTTTCTACAATGGTACTTAACCAGTGGGTTTTATCGGACCACAATTCAGTGTCATTATTTATCCAAATTGGTGAGCTCACTTAGATACCAAGCTCCCGGTGAAGGACATTTGAGCGTAGACTACTTCTGGAACCTGGCTTTATTAGTGTAATGAATGCCCACTTAAGGGAGTTCCTTTAATTTAATATTGGATCAGCACCGCCTTTGGTGGTCTGGGATGCCCTTAAGGAGTTGTGTTGTGGACAGACCCTCCAATTTGCCTCACGTCAATGGAGGTTATTACGTTGTGGAGGAGAAAGTGGCCCGACGGACTCTTAGCTCATTGGAAATCGAGCTGGGACAAAGTATCATGTTGAATGACTGACCACGGGCCAACCAGCTTTTGGAACAGTCCACTATTCTTAGAGCCTCCCTTAAAAAACAAATCTGGGATAGGGTAGTTAAAAATGGCAGGGCAGGGCAGATAGCTTCTTTTGAAAATAGTGAAGAAATGGGGAGAATTCTCTCTTTTAAGGTCAGAGACAGAACCAGTTTTAATACTATCTATCAGATCAGGGATGTGAATGGTGTTCTCACTACTGAGCCAGCCACAGCGGTCTAAATTAGAGGCACCAATCACTCTTTCGAAAGATTAAAATGCCATTGGCTCCCTTGCCAGTGGGAATGCTTCTGACCGTGACCAGATACCGTTAGAGTTTTATTCCATCTTTTTGCAGACCTTTGCTCTGGTCTTAAGGGATCTGTTTAAATCTTTTAAATCTTTTGACCGGGTCCCTGAGTCGTTGAGAGAGACAAATATCATTATTTTCCCAAAAAAGGGAAAAAACACCACACTCTGTGGATCATGCCATCCAATTTCCTTAATCAACGCCGATGCTAAGATCTATACCCGCATCCTTGCTAATCGGTTGGAGAATTTGGGTTAAAATTAAACATGCATATGTGAAAATATTAATAGTATACTGAGTGGCGTAGCAAGGATGCCAAGGACTCTGAAATTAGCTAGAGAACTGCTCCCCCCAGTTTGATAGTAAAAGGCCCCCGTCGGGCCCCGGTGCTGATAGCTAAAGTCCTTTCATTTCTGTAAGACAACCAATATCCAAAAATAAAACAAATTATGTAAACACGAAAACTATACCCTACTACTTTAGTAAAAAAATTTATTTGATGGGATTCTAAGAAAAACATACCTACTCCCCGTGCATGGTCAAGAATATGATGAAAAACACAAGTTGACTCCTTCAAAGGTGTCTCGCACTGCAACTCTGGTGTGATCATTTTGGATTCTACACTAAGGGCCTGATTCACAAAAGTAAGTTAAACCTTTGAGTAAGTTTACTACTTTCCATATGCACAATGAGTGTAAACTTATGACAAAAGTTACATGTCTCCTCCTGCAGAGTAAACCAATTGGCTTACTGTTGTGTGGGTGGCCGAGGTCCTCACTAAACCCCTCCATGACATTCCCTAAACCTCTCTTTTCTCCTCCTTAATTTCATCCCTTTTAGTAGTAAGTCTTCCCCTTTTCCCACTCACTCGCCTGTGTCCTTCCCACGTTTACTACTAAAATCTGTACTTACATGTGCGGAGATTCCACAGTCAGGGTGGAGAATTCAGCACACATAAATATAGGCAGAAACTAAAGTACTACAAAGTGCAGTTTGAGAATCTGGCACAGTATTCAGAGGCAATGCCCTGATACGATAATACCGCAGTCTGGAAGAGCATTATCGTCTTAAATTCTGGAGTGCAGGCGCAAAATAATACATTCAAATGTGTGATACAGGAAATACTAACAAAACACACTTATTTACATTTTCACCAGCCTTTTGCTGGATTACCACACAACTCTAAATGCGCCTATTTTTATATCCCACAGTTTAGCATCATATTATTGATTGCTTTTGTGCCATTTTTGCTGAACATTCCCTTCTACATTTTTTAACTGCATTTTCTATTCAGAAATAACAGTAAACATTCCCTCACAAAACTATATGCTAGTAATGTTAACATTTATACTGTACAAATTGGGATTTTCTATTATTTCTTTCTTTTACATACTTGCTTCTCCACATCAATGAAAATGCTACAAAAATGCCTCAAGTAGGTAGGCCATCCATTTAGTTGTTTTATTTATTTTGTTTCTGTAATGCTCATGCAACTGTAGATGCTTTAAAAGTTATTTGGTGGACTGAAAGTAGTGTCAGAGGGGAGTGGCACCAATATTTTTTGCAGTTTTATATAGCGCCCGTAAGCACGTTACATGGCATCAAATTACATACACAAGGTCAGATCATTTTTTTAGTGCACAAGAAGATTAAGGGCCTGATTTAGATTTCGTCGGATGGGTTACTCATAACGGTGACGGATATCCTGTCTGCCGAATTATCAATCCCATAATATCCTATGGGATCTATATTTCGGTGAACAGGATATCCATCACCGTTGTGACGGAGTAACCCGTCCGCTGAAATCTAAATCAGGTCCTAATTGATTTGACCAGACTCACAGAATGTTGAGTTTAGGCTGCGACTCGAACCCGATTCCCCAGTTTCAAAGTCAGCTGCTCTGGCTGTTAGGCCACATTTCCTCCCAATATAGGAGTACTTTTGGTGAAAGTTTAATAATTGGTGAGTCGCCATGTCATGGCAGCCGTAATCATTTTTTTCATGGCTAGGATTTGTTTCTCCCAAAAAAACCTGAATAAAAACACAGGTTAAACTGAAGTTATACTTAGATGTTGGAATGAGACACGAGCTAACGTTAAAAAAACAAAAACCCTGAAATACAGCAGTTATAGTTTAGTCAAAAAATGATTTCATTCGCCCCCATCATTCACTGGCCTTCGGACAGGCCCTGCACTGGACACTGTGCAAACGCTCAATCCATGTTTGTTGTTCCTTTTTTTTTATGTTAACACATCATAAGTGATATAATATATGAAGTCATAATCAGTGATGATAGGGGCAAAAGTTATAGTTTTTTGACTAAATTATAGCTGGTGAATTTCAGTGTTTTTTTTTAATGTTAGCTCATGTCTCATTCCAACACAACTATAGCGTCACTTTAACCTTAGTTTTTTGTAGAGAATTTCTGTTTTTGTTAAGGTAAGTTAAGGTGTTAAAACCTAACTATAACGTCACCTTAAGCTCTGTTTTTTAATTGAATTTCAGTTTTTTTAATCATATTCGACGTAAGACCAATGGCCAACCTTTCACTTGCAGCCAACCCCACCTTTAACTAGACCCTGCGCCTAACCAACCGTGTACAACAAACTCCTACTGTGCATGGACTTCGCCCTCTAGTCATGGCTTCCAGCCATGTGCACCCAAGGAGCATTGCTGCCTCCTTTTATATTACTACATTTTTTTGTCGGGTACCACAGTACTTTTGTGGTACTCATGTTGCAAGCTTCCACCCATGGAGCCACAATACTATGCAAGCTTCCTCAGTGAACAAAAGCTTACACGGAAGCTTGCACGGTACTGGGGCTCCATGGGGTGCAATCTTGAACTACGGCTCCCGTGGTAGAACTATGGTACCTCACAGGAGGTCCGTGCTGGCACTTGCAACAGAACGGCAGTACCCACGGCCTACAATTTTTCAGGACTCGAGGACCTGAGTCCCGTAATGTCTGACACAACATTTTCATCACAGTTCGGCCAGCCAATCAGATCGCAAGGTTCAGTGGTAATGGCACTAGTACTGTGGTACTGAAATGGGCAAGGGAGGAAAAGCTCCCTCAGCTAATCAGAATGGCCTATTTTTTAATTTTTCAGTACCACAGGACTTCCGTGAGAGCAGCCTTTCAGATATAACTTACTTTTTAACTCCTTCTTAAACAACCTGAGCCCCTCTTTAAATGCTAATTTCTCAAAAACTGCTGTACTCCAAATCAAAAAAAGCTGTCTTTCTGAGTAAAGTTCTAACTTTTTGTGAAATTTGGTAGAATCATTTTTTGTGTATGAGAGAGCAAAGATTGTTACAGGAATTAACATGGGAAATACAATTTTTAGGACCCTCCTTTTTCACGGCCCCCACATGATGGATAGGTGTGAAACTTTCCAGGGAAGACCTGAGGTGCATGAACTTTATTTTGGAACGTTTCATCAAACAGAATGAAAGTTATTAGCAAAGCAAAAATCGCTTTTCATATGGAAACTCTTGCCTAACTATAACTACACAGTTGCGTCTTCCGGTATTCTTGGGCCTCTTGAACTGCGGTCTGAGCCGGGCTCCGGCAGCCTGTAACATAGACACAAATTTCACGGGTCACGGATGACCCGTGAAGAATGCTACAGCCGAAAAGTGTCAGGGAGGAGCCATTTTGAAATAAAATTAATGTGCAGATTCCAGGAGTGTCTAAGCTCGTTCTTGGTATTTCTAGAATTTTGTGTGTGTGTGTAAATATATATATATATATATAAATATATCTATATATATATATATATCTATATATATATATAGATAAATATCTATCTATATATATATATATATAGATATAGATATTTCCTCTGGGCTCTGATAAATTGGGAAATTGGGCCCGAACCTGCTGGACAGGGGCTTGATCCCAGCAACCCACTGCCAATATCTGCAACAACAAGATTTGATCCCATTAAGGAGCACACGATCCACACTTAAACGGCTAATGCAGAAGTGATTTATTCACTAGTAACGTCCAAGGGGAAAGTTATGCGTTTTGACTAAACAACTGGTCTTGGTCACACAGAGAACACAGGTGGTGGTAATGGACAAATAACAACAGATGGTGAAAGCATGCTCCATTGTCTTAGGAAAATGACCCAAATCCAAAGAAAACAAAACTCGCAATTCAAAATGCTTTCTACCATAGGTAGTAGTTTATCCCTCTGTGGACAAACAAAGTTATTTCTGCTTTGGGAAACCATAGGCCTTTGTCAATGGTGCAATTTTTGGCACACTCCTGAGCCCTAAAGTCAAAGGAGTGGCCCACAATTCAGATGCAAACCATGATGCTGGTATTCTAATGCAACACCGTGCAGGAGTTGGCAGCAGAATGAGAAGTGTCCTGGAAGAGTATGTAATCTGAAAAAGAAAAAAAGTCTTACATTTCTAGCTTCTTGATTGTTTGCTGTTAGTGAGGTAGAACAGTAAGTTAGGTACCAAGTAGCTGGCATTTCTTTTGTTAAATGTGATTGGAAAAGAGGGACGACTAAGTAGGCAGTTTGCGACTATTGGTTTAAACTCAGTAGCAGAGCAAGAGAATTGTCATTTCATAATATTTGGAGCACACTGTGCTTGGTGAACTTTAGAACTGGAGACAAGCTTGTAGCATTGTCTTATATGGTTGCCTAGAAAACTGATGTATAGTAGTGGGGAAGAGTTCAGTGTTGGTTGAATGTGAAAGATTCTTTGCAGTTTAAAAAGTCCTTTTCTATTCAAGTAGAACTAGAATGTAATGGTTTCTTTAACTACATATTGATCCTTAAAGTTGCCAAATAACATGAAGGTTGTGGAATGAGTAAGAGAAAGGGTGAAGTCACTGTAAATATGTCATAAGAGAAGCAAAGACAGGAGAGTCAAGAGAAAAGACACTCTTGTACAGCTACATGAACTGTTTGCAAAGTATAATTAACCATGTGCAGAGGTACCAAAATCCACTATTTGGGGAATGTGTTATTATATTGTGCTATACTGATATGGTAGAAACCTCATCTCTAACTCTTAACATATCTGTTTGAAAACTGATAATTAGATAGTGCACAGCAGGATAGGTCTTAACATGGGAAACTGCACGTTCTAGAAACTGAGCGTGCTTTGGAGTCAGGTATGAGGCAGCTGCTAAATTACAGATCTTGAGAGACCTTTACTTTCTTCTACTGCACCGTTCAACCCACATGGAAGCCTTTAAAACATCCTTAAGATAGTATCCTGGAAGCGGGCTGGTGCCAGATGTACTGAAGGGCTGATATTCATGTTTACAAAGTGGAATCAAAGCTCACTTTGGACCTTAGTTGTCCACTGAACATGACTGCGGTATACAAGTACTATATCTAAAGTAGCAGAAACAATACCAGGGGAAAAGTATGTTACATACTTTGCTAGTAACCTGTGAAATCATGCAACATAAACTTTGAAAGTAGACCTAGGAGGCAGTATAAATCCAGTGGCGGCCGCCAGCTGGAGAAATCGGTGAGGCAGTACGGCGGTGGTCGGGAGAATAAAAAAAAGAAAACTTACCTGCAGCCTGATGTCCGCCGCCTCTTCAGACGATGTTCACATAGGCTCCCAGAGTCCCTTGGGCCAATCTAGATGCTACTCTCATGCAGAGCACATGTCGGTTTGGTCGTCCTAAGACGGCTGGCCAAACCTACATGCGCACTGCCAGTGCCCTGAGCCCACCACTCCTCCTGCTCCTGATGGCCTCGCCCTCAAGATTCGGTAGTGACTCAGGAGTAAAATAAAATGATAATAAAGTAGTTTTATCAACTGCTTTATTATCATTTTATTTTACATGTGTCTGCTGGTTCCAGCAGTGGGGCGACGCTCCTCCACCATAACGGATGAGCCGTCCATGTATAAATCATTTAATCTGTAAACAGCTGAAGAATGTTAACTTCTTATGGTGTGTATGATGATTGGAGAAGGAGACAAACTGAAATTTAAAGTCAAACTGAAGAAACTGGCCTGTGCTTACTAAAGCGTCCTTGTTAAACCTCAATCAAACAGTGCACACCAGCATACACCTTAAGGTGGAAAACTACGCATTTTAGAAAGTTAGCATGCTTTAGAGTTGGATGTGAGGCAGCCTTTCCCCTGTTTGCAAAAATAATGCTCGCATACAGAATAAAAGTAATAATTTTACACCCTTGTCGGAGGGATGGGCGGAAACAGAAGCTAGGAGGCTGGATACTGTTCTCAATTTTGGCTTATTTTATCGTATAGTTGTGAATTTGGACAAAATCTGAAAAGGTGGAATCTTCTCCAGTTCAGTGACGGAATCTTCTTCTCCTGCAGGGATGGAATCTTCTCTTACAGGATGGTCTTCAAGAGGTGGATGTTTCCCCAGGAGACATAAAGAGAGGAGAAAACAGCTGTAAGTATTTAGTTGTCCTTTCTCTTTCTTTCGTATAGAGACCTTCACCACACCCGTTGTAAAGGGAAAAGAATTAACTCACAGGATTAGGGCTCGAAAGTATAGTGCGGAAGGAAACTCTGAAAACATGCATGGGCCTAATTGCAGGAGTAGACTCTTTTAGTCCTTCTCTATTTACTGCCCATGTGGGAAAGGAAAAGAATGGGTAAGGAAAACAGAAAAAACCTTTATAGGCCCCCAGGAACAGAACAAGCATGAACAAATGATGGCGGTTTTAGTTTAACTCCTTTGCTGAGCCCGACAACCTTATACAATTATTACAGGCTGCCCTTTTCTGACACCGACCAGCGTACGTATCCTCAAAGAACAAGCATTGGCATAGCCAATAGGTCTCGCCTTTGGGGCCTTATAAGTGTTTAGGCAGATCTATTGGCTTTTCCAATGTTTTTAAGCTGTGTTGTAGAGAAGTTAAGTATTAAAATGGTTAATAAGCTGTCACTTAATTCCAAGGTTTCTTTGGGGACAGGAGAAATAATGTAACTGCATCGCAGGGATACATGGCTGTAGAAACAACACAAATTAGGAAATGTATACATAATTGCCAACAATAAACGGATCAGCTCAGAACATATATCATAAGTGCCTCCCTGCCCAGAAAATATATCAAATGTGCTTCCTTTAGTAAGCAGTGCACATTGGAATATAAATGCACAAATCGATCGTGCACCAATGTAATTGTTAAAGAAAGCAGCGCTGCCTTGATAACGCGTTATGATGGCGGACCAGGAGGAACCGCTGCGAAGGAGTTGTGGACAAACCATGGCAAGGAACTGTGGGGAAAAGGATGCACATAGTCGATTTTAGTCCCACAATATTAATAAAATGCCCTGAGAGAAAAATTGCACAAGTGCCTCAGTTTATACGGTAGGCATGCATAATTGTACTTGTCAGTTAAGCATTACAGTTCTAAGCACACTCATAACAGATGGTATAAAAACACCCAGTGTGAGGAGGAAACTCAAGAGTTGACAGGGAAACGCTAAAAGCGCATGCTGCGAGGGTAAACATGTATTGTGAGGGCAGCAAACGCGAGACAGAGAGCTGGAATGGTGACAAGTGGGGTCGAACAGACTATATGGTCGCCTGCCATCCGCACTCCATTCCTAATATGCTGCTGGGCCTGCCTGGTGTCAGCGAGGAGCCATCCCATGGGGCCTCTGCAGCTAGTTTGGTCAGACTCCTGCTAGCCACATTTACACCTAAATGCCAGTTGATCTCTGGGATGGAGGAGGCTGGTGGGGGGGGGGCTAGGGACGGGGTGCTCATCGTCACAGATCTCTGCTCTTCACAAGCCATTATCTTTAAAATGCCCATAAACAGCTTTCTTAATCGGTGTTATAGGGTGGTGTGCCTTGGTGCACAAAGCAATTGTAATCGTAGAGCTCCTCTGCTTTATGGCATATTATTCAGCTGGCCGTTTTTTTTTTTAAAGAAGAAATTGGATCTGTTTCATTAAAATAGTGTAGGAATGCTTCAGAAGACTTCACGAACGACTACGTGCGCTGTGACAACGTGTTGTATGGTGTCCTCTGATCTCATTTAGTACAACGAACAAGATCTTGGTACTTGCTGCTTTCTCCCATCTAAATCGGGTCCTGCAGTTCTCCTGTGAAATCCGCTTCTCTCCCTTGCTTCTCTCCTTTGCGTTCAGAATGGTTGGGGGAGGGGAGTAGCTATGCAAGCTCTGAAGACAAACAGCAGACAAGAACATGCGCATTGCTGTGTTTAGTGAAGCTAGAATCGGTATGCTTTTATGTGCACACAGCTAGCAGGATGACTCTCGCATTGGTTTTAAGCCCCAAGCGGTCCCACCGTGTTTGTGAAGCTAAATAAAGACCCCAGCGGCCCGAAATTAAATGTCGAGATCCGTGATCAAGGCTCCAACAGAGCCAGACTGAAAGCTTATAGTTTTAAGAGAACCTGGTAATCTGTTGTCCACCTCGATTGGCACAGAACCAGGAGTCCTCAGTTTGCTTTTAAAAATATGACCCAGGCACCGACCTTTACTTTAATCGTGTTCGATAGAGAGACGCCGTTTGAATCAGCCACATCAGTTTTAAACTGCTCACGCTACAAGTGTCTTTCCTGGCTTGCTTGACAAGAAGAAAGCATTGAGTACTAAATCCCAGGAAAAATAAAACGTTTAGAGAAAAGGCGGGACATGCACCCGTCTTTGGCCATTTGCGTGCTTTCATTATTGAAAGCCACACGCAAAGGCCAATGGAATGTGTGGGAGTTGCCAGACCCACATTGGAGAAGTCTCGGGGAAGTTTGGAGTGCTCACAAGAAGCCTCCCATAGAGCAGCGCATATGCGCTGCGCTAGGCTCGACCTAACGAAGGACAAGAGTCAGGAAACTAAAGAAGGACTCTCCTCATCCCCTACAGGCGGAAGGTGGAGCCGGAGAGAGGAGTGACCAATCAGTACGCCCCGGAGGGGAAGAAAAGAAGGCCAGCGGGCGCAAAAAGGAGAGGAAGGAAGACAAAGATCAGAGGCGGGGCCAAGAAACCCCAGAAGAGACAAAGAACACAGAGTCAGCGAGGGAGAACTCCGAAAACACAGAGAAGCCTCTTCTAGACGAACCCGGGACCGAAGATGCCCACCTCGGCGAGACCCCAGAAGAGTGGAGTGAGGAGTTGTGGTTGCCCCCCGGAGGACACTCACAAGCCACCGCAATTCAGGAGAGTTGCAGCAGTCGCAGTACATGACTGGGGTGGGGGGGGGGAATGAACGAGAGTGGGTCGGGAGGGCTTTAGCGATATGGACGGGAGGTTGGGAGGAGGGACGGGACAGTGGTGTTTCCCTTGTTTGTTTGTTTTCTTTTCTCCTTTGTCGGGGTTTTCCTCATTGGCATTGTTTTGAAATAATGTCGGCAGCCCTAAAGTGACTTGACTTTCGATTTAGGACCATGATGAATGAATTTACTTTGAACTCAAAAGATTCTAATACCTGCAGAGAGGTATTAGAGAAAAAGGGACAGAAGAACGTACTCATAAAACTTGAGAATCACTAGAAAGAAAAACCTAGAGGGTGGCAAAGGTTTATTCCTTACGGTGGCAATACCAGAAGCAATAAGAAATGGCTAGGAAAATCATAAGACGGGGAAAATCCTGTCCTTCCTACTTTATCCTAATATTTTTTTTCTTTTCACTTTTAACCAGTAGTCCGACCATATTGTCACCTTGGGTGTGGTGAAGAACTCTATCCTAGCCAAATCTAAACGGGACATACAACTACTTCCCACCACCTTCTTTTTTTTCTCCTTTCTCTGAGCCTCCGGGCGACACCCTCCTGGATGAAGAAGACAACCTAGAAGGAGAAAAGAAGAAGGGAAAGTTGAACAAGACCGTTTTTCATTAAATCAATCCACCTATAACCAACCTGACAATAAAATAAGCCAACATTAAGAAACATATTCAGCCTCCACGCTTCTTTTTCTGCCCATCCCTCCCACAGGATTCTACAGACTTCTGGACACACACAGTTGTTTTCTTCCTTTTGCATGGCCAGGACTGTTGCCCATGCAGATGCAGGTTCATATTGCACCCAGAATGCTCTCAAGTGCCTGGAGATATGGGATCAGACTGTGCCCAGCACACACTACTGCTCAGCACTAGTGGAGTCTGGTTGTGCCTGGGACACACCTGAGTGCCTGCAGTTGCTGAGACCGATTGTGATATAAACTGATTTAGATTTAGAGAGACATAGAGGGGTAGGGCGGAAGGAGGGGTCAGAGAGGAAAGTCATGACATTTGACACTGGCTGCCTGTTAAGAAAAGGACCGTTTTTAAAATTTGCTGTCTTTAAAATCAACAGGCAGTGGTCCTAGCTACTTGTGTCCGACTAACAAGATTCGATGGTAGGTCTTTCACCTACCTTGGTCCGTTTTACTGGAATAACCTGCCTTAGCACATCCGCATTTGTTCGGATTATGCCAACTTCATAAAACAACATAAGATAGTTTGATTTTAATCTGACGCCCTGTCTTGCTTGTACTTTTTTCAGCGCTGAGATACCACTTTCGGAGTGATTCGTAAGTTTTATTTACATAACACACCCTAAGAACAGAGAAATAGATAGAGGAATGGAAGGTGGCAAAGACCGGGCCAGAGAGTGGGAGAGCGAGAGACCAGTATTCAGAAAAATAGATATGGGTAGATAGACCTATATATAGATACAGATTGTGACTGAAATAGGGTGAACGCCACAGAGATAGATAACGATAGAAATAGAGGGATAGATTTATAGATGGATATATACAGAAACTGCTACAGGGAGACAGAGCTAGGGACAGATAGTGATAAATAGAAACAAGCGCGCGCGCCTCGCGCGGCAGCAGGGGGAGGGGAGAGAGGAGGGGGCCTGCGCGATTCCCTTGCGGGAGCGAGCAGCAAGGCGCAATAATTGCTAACATATGGCGCTGCTGCTCGCTCCCGCAAGGGAATCGCCAAACGTGCACGCGTTGCCATTGAAAGCAATGCAATGCGTGCACGTTTTTGGCCTCAAAACCGACTCGATGGCTAAAGGTCTTTTTCGTATGCAGCGCATGCGCGCTGCGTAGGCGAGACCTAAAAAACAAGAGTGCAGAAAGAACCGAGACCTCCCCCCTTTCTTCGGTTCTGCAAGGTTGTTTCTCCCCTTCCCCCTCCTTTGTCAGAGGTCCTGACTAGGGCTCCACCCCTCCTGCACCGTGATCCCCTATATCTCCCCCTCCTGTTCACTTACCGCCGAAGTTGCAACTCTCCAAGCAGGCATCTCCCGGGGGTATCCACCAATCTTCGCTCCATTCCTCAGGAGCTTCTTCCTTGCCGGTTCCGCTCTTTTCTTCGGACTTGTTCCCAAGCTCCTCTGCTCCTCCCTTCTTCTTCATCCACTGGGCTTCTCGTTTCTCTCTGTCTCTGCGTCTTCCGGACTCCACTCCCCTCTTCCTCCTTCCCTGTAGTCTTTTACGTCTTCTCGTGAGTCTCCTTCTCTGACTTTCGGGACACTCGATTGGTTCCCTCTCTGGGCGGGCTCTCCATCGGCCTGCATGGGAGAGGTTGCAAAAAAAGGTTTAACCCTATGGTTGCTTTTCTGCTCCCTGCTATGATATTGTCGTCACATTGAGCCAGCGAGAGTGGCCAGCGGTGAGTTCTTTAGTCCGGGGCCTGACTCACCCTGACAACCCCACTACTATAACACTTCACAAGCTAACAGTTCTGAAAAGTGGGTTGCTGCTAGGTGTACCTAAAGGATGAGATTCACCTTTAGAAGGTGGACTAAAAAGTCAGTTTGCAGCTTACTCTTCCTCTGAACATGACTGAAGTATAGAAGTACTTTATCTCAGAATGCAGAAACAGTAGTTCAACCCAGGAAAAGGTATGTGAAATACTCTGCTAGAAACCTGTGAAAACATGCAAAACGAAGTCTGAAAATAGGCCAGAAAAGTCCTTAAAATCATTTAATATATAAATAGCTGAAGAGATTTAACTTCTTGAGGTCTAAGTGATGGATGGAGTAGTTGAGAATGAGAAATCTAAAGTGATACTCAAGTAACTCACTTGTGCTTCCTAATACACCTGTCTAAAAAGTAATAATCAAGCAGTACATTGCAGACCAGCATAGGTAGAAAACTCAACATTCTAGATAGTCAGCATGCTTTGGAGTTAAGTATAAGGAGGTTCCCAAATTTGATATCTTGATAGGTCTTTAGTTTCCTCTTTTGCAGCCTGAGAACAAATTGGAGCTCAGCCCACATGAAACCCTTTGGAAACAACCTTCAGAAAGTGGCAAAAAGTAGATTGCTGCTAGGCGTAAACAAAGGGGGGAGATTCGCCTTTAGAAAGTGGATTGAAAACAGACTTTGTTGCTTACTTGTCCACTGAAACTGATTGAAGTATAACCACATCTCAACAAGTAGAAACAGTAGATTAACCTGGGAAGAAGTATATGCAATACTCCATTAGCAACCTATGAAAACATGCAAAATGACGTGTAAAAGTCAGCCTGTAAAGTCCTTAAAACTATTTAATCTGCAAACAGCTATGGAGCCATAATTTATTGTGGTCTGTGTGATGACTGGAGTAGGTGACCAAGAAAACTTCAAACAGAAATTGAAGTGATTGACACTTCCTTGCTAAGAAATCGCTCTTAAAATTCATAAGCAAACTGAGCACACCACCAACCAAGTAGATCGGAGCCTGTTGTGGAGACAATTAAGGATGTGGGGTCTCCCAGATAGAATTCTCCTAGCCATAGTGCAACTTTATACGAACACCTGGATTCAAGTCAAACTAGCTGATGGCACAAGACTATAAAGGAGACGTAGGCCTCAAACAAGGCTGTGTTTTAGCACCACACCTGTTTAATCTGTTTATGGCAGATATCTTTCCAAGACTTGATCAGGTAAACTCTCACCCTCCCCGTCAGGGCACTTTGCGTGTGACACATCTTTCCTATGCAGATCACATAGTCTTATTCAGCCAAAAAAGATTGGGACTGCAAAGAGCGCTCAGTGAGCCACCAGACTAGCTAAGATTAACAAACTTGAGATCAACACAACAAAAACAATGTTAATCAGGAATCGACCTGGCCCACAACTAACAATCAAGCTCAGTGAAGTAATCCTAGACGAGGTCAGCAGCTACAAGTAACTGGGTTTGTATTTAGACAACAGATTGAACTTTCAAAGGCACAAACAGTACGTTGTCAAAAAAGGTAACTGCCTGATCTATGCGTTCTGTTCTCTGGCAAAGAAGCTGGATGGCCTCTCCTTCAAGCAGTGGTGGTCATAGCAGCTAAACTGCTGCCAACAGTGGCATATGCAAGTGTGGTCCTGCATGGTAAAGATGCCTCACTATTGGATAGACTACAAACCAACGCATACAAAAGAGTTTTTGGCCTTCCACAGAACGCTTCTCCTTCCCAAGTTCGCTTGGAATTTGGTTTTACACAACAAGCCCTAGGGAGAAAATACACAACAATACAAATATGGTATAAAATCAGGTCAAACTGAATCAGTTTACTAAAGGATGCCTTATGGCAGGCCCAGGAAGCAGACCCACATTCCACTCATGGCAAATACCTGCGATCATCGCTGAAAGCAACAAGTACAACAGATCTCTGAAATCAGAACCTCTCTTTCCCAGCATTTCGCCAGTCAATAAACAAAGTTGCCAAAATGCATTCGCTTTTAGGTCATAAACACAGACTAACCAGTCTTGCTCATGCTTGGATGGTCCTGCAAACATATCCCATTCTGAAACCAGCCATGTATTTAAGTACGACATTCTCGGTACATCCAAAAAGAAAGCTAATGGCCATTCGTTTCGGGATTCTGCCATCCTTGGCTGATCAACCATCGTGGAAATGCAATGGCCTAAGGACATGTCGACTATGCGGTGCAGCAAAGGAGGACTTTATCCACCTGATTTGCATATGCCCCTTTTTAGCGACCGCTTGTGTTTTATTATTGAAAAATCCTTTTAACACTAGGGGCATACGATCCTGTAGAACAGCCATAATAAAAGGTCTTGATCAAACTGACGCTCAGCTAAATTGCAAAATGATGAAATGTTTGATTTTACACAAAAAATTAATAAGGCCATAAACCATAAGAACTATCACTTAAAGTCTGTAGGTCCTGATGTTTAATATATTCCCAAGACGGCCATTACCAAGATTATCGTGGTATTTAGGAGCAGAACGGCACCCTGTGATGATCATTACTCAACACCCCTTTACGATTGCGTAGTATATGATGGTTCTCCAGTCGCTAAATTTAACTAATTTCTTTTAGAATTTAACAGTACTACGCCATTTATATATGGCATTATGATTGTTTTCTCTGGAGGAACTATTTATGGCATAATGGTGGTTTTAAACTGGATGAAACTATTGACAATACTTTTTTACTATTACGGGTTGGATTTTTAATGGCACTATAGCTCTTTTTTGTGCTATTGTAGGTCGGAGTGCGGCATACCAATGCTGTTTAGGGGCCGATTACGATGCCGTAGGAAACGGCTCCGACCCTCAGTCGGAGTCGTTCCTACGGCATTGTAATCTCCTGTTTGGATTCATTTCCAACCGACCCATTTTGATGGAGTCGGTTGGAAATGAATCAAAACAAGATTTCCGAATGGCTTACGATGGGCTCGGAGAGCCCCTCCGCCATTCAGAAAGCCTCCTATAAACCCAAGGACTGCTCTTTCCGCCCAAGGGATTACAATGTCGGATTCTGACAGCCTTTCTGTGCCGGCTTTTTCGACACAGAAAGGCTGTGGGAAGTCAACTTTGGGGACCCCAACAGGGCCCCCATGGGTGCAAGGCCTATGGTGCCCCCCAGTTGATCCCTGCACCCCGTGGCAGGCACTTTGAGGTGCCTGCCACAGGGTGCAGGGATGAACTGCACCTCAGCTCTTTACAGTGAGAGCATGCATTCCAGTCAGAATGCATGCTCCCTTTGTAAAGAATAGGAGTGTGACCGAACAGTGTTCGGTCGTATCCTAATTGCTGGTTTGGGACCGCCGACAGGTGGTCGGTCGGCCCTAGTTCCAGATTGATGTCGGATGGACTCAGGTCCGTCCGACATTGAAATCGGCCCCTTAGTCTTAATTCCTCTTCATGCCTCTTTAAACCACCACCAGACATTCCCTGCCCTTTTATCACTCTTACAGGTTCCAACTTTTTCCTTTTGTTACATTTTTCCATCTTTCTCTTTTTCCTTCTTTCCCTCCTTGTGCTTTTTACACTCTCTTGCTCAGCGTGAAAATCTGCTGGGGAAAAATAAGTGGCAGTACCCAAAAATAAGTGCTGGTGGGCCCCACCTGCAACTACTGGTTCACATCAAGCACAGCCCACTGCTCTGAAGAGTGAGCTGCTGCTACACTTACCGAATGTTGAGATTTGTTTTTTAAACTGGACTGAAAACTCACGTTGCACCTTAGTTATGTAATGTACAGGAATGTGGTATAGAATCAGGACATTTAAAGAAGTAGAAACAGTAGTTTAGCCTGGGGAACAATTTGTAAAATACTCTATTAATGGCCTGTGAAAACATTGAAAGTGAAGTCGGAAACTAGGTCCAAACTTTTTTTTTTATCATTTACTCTATTAAGAGCTGTGGAGCCTTAACTTGTTATGGTCTGTGTGATGGATTGAGTAGGTGACAAAGATAAATACAACCTCAAACACAAGTAACTCTCATGTGCCTTATAATGCACCAGTGTCAAAAGAAATAAAGAAGCAGTGCAGACCAGCAAAGGCCTTAAGGTAGCAAACTACGAATTCTAGAAAATCTGCATGTTTTGGAGGATGCATGATGCAGCTCTGAAATATGAGATGTTAAGAAATATTTACTTTCCTCTAATGTATCCTGACAAAGAAATTAGAGCTCAATCCACATGGAACCCTTTGGAAACACCCTTTAGAAATGGTGAAAAGTGTATTGCTGCTGTGCCGTAATGAAGGGGTGAGATTAACCTGTAGAAAATTGACTGAACACTGACTTTGCAGCTTATTAAACCACTGAACATGACAGGTATATATGGACTATATTTCAAACATAGAAAGAGCAGATTAACCCAGGAAAAAGTACATTCTCTTCTCCGTTAGTAACCTGTGAAAAAATGCAAAATAAAGTCTGAAACTAGAGCTCTAAAGTACTGAAAATCATTTATCTGTAAACAGCTCTGGAGCCTTCACTTTTGTCGTGTGCATGATAAGTCATTGACAAAGGAAAATCCAAACTCAGCAAGAAGTAGCTGGCCCCTGCTTCCGAAAACATACATCTGAAAACTCATAATGAAACGCAGCACACCAGAACAGGCTTTATGCGGGAAAGAAAGTATTATTATAGAAAGTCAGCACGCTTTGGAATTGGGTGTTAGGCAGCTCCAAAATTTCACATCTAGAGACATCTTTACTGGCCTTTCTTACATCCTGAGAAAGAAAAATTGGAGCTCAACACACGTGAAACCGTGGAACTACCTTTCCCAAACTGTCCAAAATTTAGACTACAGCTAGCCTTGTGGAAGGGGTGAGATTTGGCTTTAGAAAGTGAACTGAAAACTCACTTTGTACCTCACTCATTAGGTGAATATGACTCTAGTATACAAGTACTAAATCTAAAGATGTAAAGACAGCAGTTTAAAGCAGGGAAAGGATTGTGGGATACTCTGCTAGTAACCATGAAAAAAGCACTATGAAGTCTGAAATCAGGCCTAAAATGTACTTTAAATCATTTAATTTGTGAACAGCTTTAGAGCCTTAACTTCGAATGGTCTAAGACTCTAAGTGATCACTGAATTAGGCGACAAAGGAAAATCAAAACTCTAACTAATGTTAGTGGCTCCTGCTTCCTAACAAATGCATCTGAAATCTGAGAATCATGATATATGAATAATGATAGGCATTAAGATTGGAAGCTGCATTCTAGAAAGCCAGCAGCTTTGGAGTCATGTGTGAGGCAGCTCCAAAATTTGACAGCTAGAGGCTTCTTTACTTTTTTCTCTTCTGTTCTGAGAAAGAAATTCGAGCTCAACCCACATGGAACCCCTTGGAAACACTGCTATCAAAGTCTCATTTGAGATGGGCAGAGATGAGGTATTCAGTTGAGGGAGAACCTATCCACTCCTTCAATGGATTTCTTTCACCAACAGCCCAAAGGAGTAGGGGATGGTGGAGGAAGGGTATTACACCATCTGCCCTATTTAGAGTGGACAGTGTAAGACCTTTTTTCCCTGTCCGTGACCGCAAGGAAAGCCATGGTGGTCAGGAACAGGAAAAAAACGAAAATGACACCCGAACCCTGGAAGAAAACTCACAGGGTATGAGGGTCATTAGTTTTGTGTTTTGCAAAAACTAACTCTTACTTTGGGAGTTTCGTTTTGAAAAACAAAAAACTTTTGAAAAGTTTAGCAGCCAGCCATCATGTCATGTCATCTTTGACGGTACTGTGCACCAAACGTTTCCTACATTGAAAGGAATTGCCAAGCGGAACGCCATAGAGAGAAGAGGCAAGATGGCAGCCGCTTGAGGTGGCCGGTAGTGATGCTATGACCGGTGTACTCGATCGATAGTGCAGTGCAGAGCAGAGCAATGATTCAAGGCTGAAATTGAACTAAAGACCCAAAGAGGAGAAAACGGCTTCATGCCCCCGATATAGAAGCTTAAACTTACCAGATTGCCGGAGGCTGCTCTCGAGTAGCATTGATCCTTGGAGGCTTGCTTGCCTTGAGGCGTCTTGACGGCGTGGCTGTGAGGCACTCGGATTGTGCCGTCTGCCACCTCTTGACTTCACCGTCAGGAATGGGCCCGAAAGCAGCTGGTGGAGCCCAGAAAGGCAAAGCGACGGCGGCAATGGCTGCAGCTTCAGGAGCGGCGGAGCAGGGGCGGGAACCTGCAACAGAGCCAATGCCGCGACAACCCGGGAGACGTGCAAACCCGACTCAGCGCTTGGAGCCTGCCCCGGAAAAGAAAGGAAGAGGCGGGGCTGACGGCAGTCAGCGTCCGGCCAGCGCTACGGTAGTGAAGCTGCTGAAGGGGTCAGCTGGAAGACAATGAGATCGGCAGGCACGAAGATCACCAGGAGTGCCAGAATTTGGACAGGTTGACACTCCAACTACAACCACTGATGATCAGTCCGCACCCAGCTCAGAGGACATCAATGAAGGTATGCAGGCCTCCACGACCCTCATCGATGGGGGGGCATAAATTCTTGCCTGGGTTGCATATTGGGACAAACTTAGGAACTCTTAGCTGCGAACAGGGGAACCAGGGCACAACTACCATCATTGACGAACCTCTGGGGGATGGGCAAGACTTAAGCTATCAAGGGGAGGCCAGGGATGCTCATACCACCTTGGGGATTAGTTTGATGCCAGAAATACTTAAGGGCGCTCCTCCTGGGATACCTGACCAAGCCCCTAAGAGTAAGGACCGTGGCCCGACCGGCAACCAGCTGTTGGTGAATCAGCAAGGGGGGGCAGGAGCTGGGGATTACGACCCCGAAAAAAAGCCAAGTGACTGCTTCTATTCATTATCAGATGGCACTGAGTGGTCACAGGAAGGGTCTGAATCATCGGATGAGCTTAGTGATGATGGTAGTGACCTAGAAGCTGGCAAAGGGGCTCATGCAATGACCGCTCGCAAAATAGCTAAGAAGATGGGACGGCCGATAGCTGAGGGCAAAGGTTTAGCCTGGGACTACACTGCTGTGGAACGGCTAACTGGCTCTCCCTCAGCGGTGGTTCAGGATACCAATGGACAGGACTCTTCTACACTGGGCGCTATTTATCAGGCCATACTAATGCATCGAGATGAGACGCACCAGGATAGCCGCTAAGCCCAAACGGCACTAAGAAAAGTTCAAGGGGTGGTCAGGAGACTGACTAAAGTTTGCAATACTATCGGGGAGCGCTTGTCAGATCTTGAGACAAGAACCTCAGCGGCAGAGACAGATCTGGCAGCCACCCGAACCCAGACGGAAGCACATGAAGCACAGCTTGTAGACATTCAGTGGAAGCTGGAAGATCATGAGAACCGCCAGCGGCGCAATAATTTACGCTTGTTAGGAGTCTTGGAAGGGATTGAGGGCATAGATATTCGATCTTATGTGGTGGAGTTATTGCAGGCCGACCTTCCAGAGATAACGGGATGGAATTAGCAGCAAGAAGTGCAGCGGGCCCACAGAGTTCCCTTTGTTCTGAAACAACCTCCCAGGGAAGGCTCCAAACCACGGGCCATCCTAATTTATTTTGGGGAAGTTTTTGCTAAGACAGTCGATTTTCGAAAAAGCAAGACCTGAGGCAAAGAGATCCAGCTGCAATGTCTCATTTTTTGTCCGCCCAGACTTTTGTCATTCCACTGTTGAGAGACGCTGGCGGCTTCAACGATTGATTAGACCTTTTCAGGATAAAAATGTACAAGCATACTTGACTAATCTTACACGTTTGAAAGTGATCTGGGGGGGACAGACACGCTTCTTTGTGTCTGACATCAAGGCAAAGGAATTTCTTGATAGTATTAAATAGCTTTAAAAAAAAAAAGAAAGAAGGGAAATTTAAGGTCGAGATACCAGCTTGTAGGCTCGCTCACTTGGTGGCTACTCAGTGGACAATACCCACTCTCATGTTTGTAAACGGGGGAGGGATAGGCAGATTGGTTATTATCTACCCCTCTTGTAAGCTAAGCGGCTAGATGCTGGATGGGGATATTAGGATTTTTACTTTTCTGTGTGTTGTTTATGCTTACTTCCCTTTTCTCTGCTCCTTTTTTCACTGCACTGCATTTAGGACACATATTTACTGGGCACCGTACATGGGTCATAGGTATCACTCGCATCTCTCCAAAGACCGCTTCTCGGTCTGATTGCTTCTCAGGGCTGGGGAAGAGGGAGGTGGGGGGTCTTTGGGTAAGGGGAGCTTGGGGGGTGAGCAGGGGGGGTTGCAAATTTAAAAAAAAAAAAAGGAATTGCCAATATGACGGTTCCTGTCAATGTAAAGAGATTTCCAAGAGGATGGCGGATAGCTCTACATTTGATTTGCAAAGGTCCCTCAGAACAGTGGAGATAATGTTCTCAAAAATACTGAAGAAGTAAACTCTATTCACCAAACTTTAAATCTTCCCCATAATAATAGAGTTTAACATTACAAAACAGTCATGACAAAGCACATACCATTATTTTCTATTCTTTAATCAATAAAGGTGGTTCTAAAACAAACCTTTATTTCTTAAGATTTTACAACTTTTTGGGAGGAGTTTTTTTATTTTGGGGGGTTTTCAAGTTAGAAAATATAAAACAGAGCATCTAAACTTGGATACAAAAAAATATTTATTTTTTGCATACTGGCTGGAGGGCAGCTACCAATATGTCCCAAGATGCAGAACTTTGCTCTTTAACAGAAAGACTTTTGATTCACTTTTGTTTCATTTGACGCAGTAAACCCTAATATGGGAGTAACGGAGTACCTTATGGGAGATCAATAAAAATGAACGTGACCATTGAATTGGCCAGAAAGTGCTGCTAAAATAAGCCCACAGCCTATAGAAATAAACAGGAACAAACTTCTTTAATACCATATGACATTGTTCTTTAATGGAGGCATCTGGAAACAAATAAATCCAGATCCATTATGGCATCTAGAGAAGTTGTGGAAAACCAACCATCAACCAGGACAAGCACTAGGCCTGTGTCAACAACACCATCACAGGATGATGATATAATTGTGGAGTTTACAGCATACACAGTACCACTATCCTCTAGGCCCAAGAAGGACTCCATTGTGAAGAGGCTTTTTACACTTCCATCAGAAAAATCAATGCCCGGTATGTTAAATGCACATTTTGCAATCAAGGGCATCAAAGCGGCCATTCTGGGCACTACTCAATGGGTACTTATGGAATGTTGAAGCACCTAATCTCGACGCAACCCAGTGAGATTGCCCATGCTGATTTCGACAGACAATATCCAGGAGGCAAACATAAGCACCAAAGCACCTGCTGATGTACTGGCATGTCAGCAGGAGGAAGAATGCAGTATTTCACCACATACTGCAATAAATGTCACAGGTGGTCTGTTCAGCTGAGACCAACAGAAGAGTTTTTGCCAAAGCGATTGACACAACAAGTACAGTTAAGTACAGGCCACCATAAACATTTGTACAAAAAAATATAAGTAAAAAAAAAACTTCTCCCAAAAATCAGTTTAAAAATAAAAAAGTTAAACAATTTTTTAATGTTGTTTCAAAAAAAGAAAAACGCAAAAAACGGTAAATAAAAAATACCCCAATAAATGAACATCCGCAAGCAAAGACCTGCGTACAACTACATCTTCACACAGCTATTGGCGCTGTGCAGAAGGGGTAGGGTTGATTGCCTGTAAAAGATTTGATGCAGCTAGAGGCATGAGGCTTGGCCCTATTCGTCAAGCTCAGTGCACACAGATGTAGCTTATGAAACATGCTAGTTGTACACGCTTATACATATACAAAAAATAATATATAATTTAAAAAAACAGAAATTCACTGCATAAAAAAGGTTAAAATAATGTTATAGCTAGATATGGACAAAAGACCTTAAATTAAGTTTTTTTTAAAACTGAAATTCAAAGAAACACTTAAGCCATAATTACGATGTTGGGTGGACTTGAGTCCGCCCGTCACCATTTCGGTGTGGGAACCGACCGATCATAGGTCGGCGGTTCCAAAAACACTATTACAATGCAATTGCACATGGTGCGGTCGCAATCTTCTATTTCTCTATGGAAGCTTGTGCTGCGGGCGGTTTCCGGTCCCAAAGGCGAGACCGATTTGCATTGCAAATGCTTGTTTTCCCTGCCTGCACTTTTGCAGGCAGGGAAACAGACATTGCTCAAGACTGTCTGGAACAGAGACAAAAACCTGTTCCCGCAGGCAGCAGCAAAGCCAACTCCTGATGCACCGGTGGGGCTGCGAGGGCCATGAGCCCCCCCACAGCTCCCAACTTGTATGTTTTGTGGGTGCCCCGGATGAGACTGGAGAACCCACCTTAGGTACCAGGGATGGAGTCCACAGGCCCAGTATTGGCCCAGGGAGGGGGTCCTCAGCCCCCTCACCTTTAAATGAATTTCGCCTCCATGGTATGGGGCCCCTGGAGCCAGATTTGGCTTGGTGAGGGAGGGAGGGGGTCACATGCCCCTCTCCCCAATATTAACAAAAAATTTAAATAATTGATGGCTCCCGCAGGCACCCACAGTGGGTGCAGGCAGTTGAGCCAGCGGGCTGCAGGATCCCTGGCCTCTCCCCGTGGCCCCAAAGAAAGAAACAGTTGGTGTGTGTCGCATGTGGGCCCGGGACACCACCAATAATATTTAAAAAAAATAAGAAAGGGGAAAAATTAATAATAAATGAGTGGCAAGAGCTGCTCATTTATAATTCACTGCTCCTAGCAAGGAGCACCCCATAATACCCTAGAGCTTTTTTCAAGTGCATATTTTCTTGCTGGTGGTGCCCCTAGAAAAGGCAGGGCCACCACCAAATCTTTTTTAATGTTGTGGGGGTGCAGGGGGTCCAGAAACTCCCAGCAACATTTGAAAAAACAGTAAGTCTCCTGGGTCATAAAATCCATGACCCCAGGAGATCTTTCCATATTTTTAAAAGCACTCCGAGCTGGAGCTGTATACTCTTCAGCTGGGGTGTGGAGACCTCTAGTGATTAGTTCTATGGTTGCACTTCGTGCCTTGAAAAATGTTAAAAGAAAAGTTCAAAGTCGTGTTCATTTATTTTTTTTAAAGGCTTTATTCAAAATATTTTATGACACTCACTTTTATTAGAATGATGATGGATTTAACCCAGATCTGTGACTGGGGATGATTGTCTGAAAAGTTTCAGCGCTCCGTCCATCATCTCCTTGTGTTTACTCACTTTTATTAATCATTGCAATGTGTCAATTTATGAAATTTACATTTTCTTATAGTTATTATTGACTTTTTGACAAAGCTGGTATGTTTCCTTTACTTTAGATGACACCCTTAAATTGTTACACATAGTCAGCTGTGCGCATCAGAGGGGGTTGGGTTTGGGCCCTGCTGCGAAACCCACCCCGTGCACGACGATGGAGAACTTACTTTATGTTAAAAAAGCCTAGAAATTCACTGAAAAAAAGAAAGATTAAAGTGATATTTAGGGGCATATTAACAAGGGCTTTATCTCCGCTTTTTTGGCTTAAAAAGCCAAAAAAGCGGAGATAAAACTATCGCCCTATTTACAAGAGGGTGCTAACATGCATAATCGCATGTTAGCACCCTTTTTCCCCGACGCCTCCCTTTGCATCTCTAATGAGATGCAAAGTGGGCGTCACTGGGCGTACCCCGGATGGACTACCTTGAAAAATATCGCTGATGTTCCCATCGCGATATTTACAAGGCAGCCCACAGGATTTTAGCACACGTTAGATTTTGGCGAAAACGGCGGTTTTCGCCAAAAACTAACGTCTGCTAAAATCCTGATTTACCTATGCTTAACTTAGGGGTGGATTATGCTGATACGACCACAGGGTCGTATCAGCAAGGTTATCGCCGCTTTGCAGGGAACATCGCTGGAAAACCAGCGATGTTCCCTGCAAAACGGCGATTTCCCCGCTATCTCTGGAATTTTCATCGCCCTGGAGAAACGCGTTGTTAATAACGCGCTACCAGGGCGATTAATTCCAGAGATAGACGGCGATAAATAACAAAGCGCTAAGCGCGCTTTGCGTTATTTATCCCCGTCCGTTGTTAATATGCCCCTTAGTTAGGTATGGTAATAATCTTACTTTGCATTAAATCAAATCTTAGAAATGTACAAAAAAAAGAGGATAAAGGGACGTTATAGTTAGGTGAACATGTCAGTTAAAACATACCATTTTAAACTAACTAAACCACTGAAATTACCCAGTTATAGTTATCTCAAGTAACTATAACTCGTGTCCTAAAGTAACTATAACTTGCGCCTTTGTAATGCATTGTTTATGACCCCACATATTACATCACGCATAACATGTTCTATGACAGTGTTGCTAACATGACTGCAACATCTGAAAGGACATCATTGATGACAACACTATGCATGGCGGGCTGCGGTACAAGAGGTGTTCAACCTCCTCTGAGAGTTCATGATAATTCAACTAGTTCTTTCTTGGATTGGCTACTTTCCAGAGGCATATGACCATTATGGAGGTTTGTTGGGCATCTACTTGGACAGTTACATGGGCTACTTCACATTCAATTTGTAAGCATGAGTCACTGAGTTCATCGTCTTGTTAAGAAGCAGTCTGTGTCGGGGTGGATCTGTGTGTTTTTCCCTCTCTTGAGATCAGTAAATATCTGATGTGGGGAAATAAGTGCTGATCCCCAAAAATAAGTGCCAGTGGCCCCTACTCGTATCCACCGGCTGAAATTAAGCGCTGATACCAATCCTGTAGTGAAAACAGTAGACAAGAAATGATTCATACTGGAATCACCATGAAGGAATTTCTTCTTTCTTAAATACTGTTCCAAGTGTGCCTCCATGAGCTGATCCAGATACTTCAGTCCTATTATGGTGGTATCAGGTCACTATAGGTTGGCAACCTCTTTGCTCAGTCTGGTAGGTATAGAATGTTCCAGGATATTTCTTTACTGCACTGACAATTGGTTTAACCTCACTTGTCCTGGCCCCCACAGAACACATAATGCACACCACACCACCCACACTTCACCACACTGCATCAAGGCCCCTCACATTGCAACCCACTGCACTTAAATAGTACTCATACCACAGTCAAATACAACATCTACATTGCACTATGCAGCTCTTAATGATAGTGTTCTTCATTTATCTGCGAAAGCAACCCACACCATTCATGCCGGGCCCTACAAGACACATGCTATATGACCCACCATTCTCATAAACTTCAGCACCTTTGCTCTGCACCACACCATTAAATCCCACAGCATTCAAATTGCACTCAACAGCACTCTTAATGCACCACAGGCCACTCAAATTGCTCTATACAGCAGTGATATTGCCTCTCATACAGCACAAAATGCACCCTCCAGCAAACACACCTCAAGGTACCCGGACAACACCTTCTAAGCCCACATAGTGCATCCCAGAAAATTCAGATCACATAAAATAATATCTCCTGTCCGTTTCGTAATGCCACAGCAGCCACAGTACAACCAAACAACACTTGTGTTGTACACTACATCACCCGCTACAAAGCAATCATGTTGCATACAAAGCAATAACAACGAACCTTACAGCATATACACTGCCCCCAATGCTTACAAGCTACACCTTACTGTGTTTAAAGGGCCCCCAACAGCACTTTTTAGATACCTATAGTGCTCGCACTTTCCTGAGACGCTACCCTGCATCCAGCTGCACTTAGCTATTATCCACTGCAGTCGCTTCACTCTATAATCGTCACACTGCCTACATATTTTACACCAGCTTCCTGCCACCATCACTCTACTGCTATCTCTTCTTGTTACTTCTACTCCTACCTTTAGAGCTTAGTACACCCCCCACTGGATAATACATTACTGCATACCGGTTTTCAACGCCCCAGCTTCTACTGACAAAAGATTGTTTCCAATATTGTTTAGTTCAATATATCATGTCACAAGTGGCTGATGTTTGCCAAGCTATCGTCAATATGGGTGTAATGAAAATAAAACTGTTAATGTGTTATGTCAATGCTTAATTAGCCCTGCTTTTCTAATAGCAGCCAGAACTGGAAGCTCAACTGAGGGATGTGTTTCCACAACATTGGAAAGAAAACAAACCATGTATGTTTCTCTGATTCACGATGATCCCAAATGTGATATTGCAAGTCGAAAAACATAATAAATCATTGTTTTGATAACTCAGTGCCCAGTCCAGTTGTGACCGTAGACTTCTCATTCACTCTTTCCTTCTCTTTCATTTGTTGGATCTGGACTAGACTTCCTGAAAAGTCTCCGATTCATGGATAAAGGTAGACAGTCTTGGTGCACTACCCTAGAATCCCTTCATCATTTGCGTAGGAGTCGAACACAGGTGCCATAGCTGTCTCCCTCTATGTCCTTTGACACTATTTTATTTGGCTATATGTGATCTGAGCCTTCATCGCAGTGATATGGCCTGGCCCATCTTTTCAAATGTAGGCATGGTAAGAAAGTAATTTGCTGTTATCTGCATTTCCCTTAGGCCAGTTACTGTGCGAATTGCAAAGGGCCTGACCAAATTCTATGTGAAGAAGTAACGCTGGATGCATATGCACTTAGTATGCAGTCTTTTGACTAAAATATTCTGGAGTATTGAGTTCCTAAAGAAGGGAAATATTCTGGAGTATTGAGCTCCTAAAGAAGAGAAAAATTTGGATAGGCACATGAAGCAGGGTCTAAAGAGATGTAAAAAAAGATGCTTCCATGGAGTTCGAAAGTGTTAATTCCAACTGAGGTAGGGACTTGGAATGGTGTGTCATTGATGGAGGAGGGAGGGGTAAAATCCTTTAAGAACCTGGAACGTGCTCACCTTCATTGTCCCTGTTGAGCAACTCGTCTTTTAGAACTTTGAGTTTACTCCCACCTCGGTGTGCCAAAAATCTAAGATTAGATGGGTTTCATTTTTATAATCTCTGATTGCACCAGTGGACAAGTGCTGGGAAACACCCCGTACTCGGAGTTAGGGGCCTATTACGATGGCGGGCGGATCGCCCCCGCCGGGTCGGCGGTAGCCACCGCCGGCCCGGCGGGGGCGATCCGCCCGCCATCCATGCTTCAGTGACCCCCCGCCATATTAGGATGGCTGGGGGTCCGCGGCGGACAAAAAGACCGTCCGCCGCTTTTCCGCCGGTCGACTCGTCGACCGGGCGGAAAAGGGCCATAATATGGTGGCGGTGTCTGCAAGACACCGCCAACCATATCATGATGTAGGTGTGATCAGCCTTTCCATGGCGGCAACGCCGCCATGAAAAGGCATACGGTGTCTGCTTTGGGGGGCCCGTTGCGGGACCCCAGGATGTTGGGGGGGTGGGGGGTGCACCCCCCTGCATTTGCATGCACAAGGTGGCAGGCACCGCGCGGTGCCTTTCACGTTGTGCATGCAAATGCACAACATGCATTTTTTACATTGCAGCGGGTACTGCTTACACCACCGCCCGCTGCAATGTAAACAATGCGGGATGCGCCCGCCAGTGTGGCGGGCGCATCCTAATTTGAATGGCGGGACCACCGCACCTATGGCGGGCGGTCCCTTTTGCCGTTGCGGTGGCGGGTGGACTTTGTCCGCCCGCCATCATAATAGACCCCTTAATTCGGGTAGAATGTAATGTCCTTGGGGGTCCATTACGATGGCGGGCGGACAAAGTCCGCCCGCCATCGCAACGGAAGAAGGGACCGCCCGCCATATGTGCGGCTGTCCCGCTATACAAATTACGATGCACCCGCCACACTGGCGGGCGCATCCCGCATTGTTCACATTGCGGCGGGCGGTGCTGTCAGCAGCACCCGCCGCAATGTGAAAAAGGCATGTTGTGCATTTGCATGCACAACATGACCGGCACCGCGCGGTGCCTGCCACCTTGTGCATGCAAATGCAGGGGGGTACCATACTATGGCACCCCCCATGTGCACCCCCCACCCCCCCAAACCCTGGGGGCCCGCAACGGGCCCCCAGAAGCAAAGACTGCATGCCTTTCCATGGCGGCGTGCTTTCCGCCACCATCCTGATATGGATGGCGGTGTCTTGCAGACACCGCCACCATGTCAGAGCCCTTTTCCGCCCGGTCCCCTGTCAGACCGGCGGAAAACTGGCGGACGGTCTTTCCGTCCGCCGGGGTCCCCCCCGCCATCGTAATATGGCGGGGGGGAAATGGGATGCGGGCGGTGAAAAATAGCGGGCGGATCGCCACCGCCATACGGGTGGTGGCGATCCGCCCGCTATTATAATGACCCCCTTAGTTTGGAGGATACCCGATATGTGGACATATTTTATTATTTATTGTTGGTTGCGTTAAAACCCCAAGTTCTCCATAGTACATGCGGCAGTGCATTTAACTATACAAATACTTAACAAAAGGACTTTACGAAGTCCCGCCATTTGTTTACTGCTTTCCGAATAATTCACATTACAGGTATTTCCTGTTTTCCTCGTTTATTTATTTTCCCGGTATAACAAACTCGAAATTTTAACGCAAGCTCCAGGTTTCTGTCGTGTTCATTGTTCTTACGGAAGTCGTTTTTTTTCAGACTGAAAATCAGCTCCTCGGATTTCGGACGGTGGATTCAAAACTATTTTACGAATGTGCTCGTCACATTGTTCAGTTGGATTACAGAGAAGTGACGATTGCCGAGGATGTCGACTCGTTGTTTCGTTTGGTGAGTTGTGAAGACAGGTGAGCTAGGAATGGAGCGGAGGTGACAGGAATAGAGGGGCGGTGGGAGGGAGGGGGTGCCAGAAGCCTAGATAAATAACATACCAGACACAGCACCCCCGGCTTACTTCACGATGCTTTCCATCTGGAAAAATCACACAAATCATGTGTCTGAAGGATGAGTGCAAACAAGTGACCCCTCCCCCTCTGAAGAAGGAACAGTGACGGATGAGAGAGAGCGAGCTGACTTCATCTGGAACAGAAATTAGGCGCTCCCATGGCCTCTTTTCTCTCTCTCTGCTTCTTCCTGGACTGACACAGGGATGCTCTTCAATTACAGTGATCGTTGCGCACTTACCCGCCCCAGAGGAGAGCAAATGGAGCAAACAGACCCCTGGAAGAAATGCGTTTGAGCGGCGGAGCCCCCTGGCCGAGTGTGCTAAAGAGCTCAGCATGGGCCAGGAAGCAGGGGCCTCGCGCTGCAGCTGTGCAAAGAGAGAGCTAGTCCTGCCGAGAGGATTAGGGGGTGTCCGGACCCGTCGAATCTGGCGTCAGTGTCTGCAGTCCTGCTCCTGTTCTGTGCCTCCTCTGATTCTCTTTAATTAAGTCACATATAGTCCCTATTTTTTATTGTCACTCACTCATATTCACTTAACTCAGGGCTTTATGGACGGCACATACATTACTGGGTCTTCGCGGCACTTTGTTGTGCCATACTTTAAAAAGGAGCACGACCGAGCAACATCATTTGCCATCAGGTGCAAATATTGTTTAGGCAATGAACTGCGTGGGCTGATGTTGCTCCAGTTTCATATGTGCTACGTAGCACAATTTTTGGTTGGAAAATTACTTTACGACGTCCCGTTTAAAAATCGACAGATCTGACCGGGTACATTGCTCAGAGTTTGGTACAGAACTAGAGAACACATGTTATGAGTACCAGGTCTGGCTATTATCTCCATGCTACCCCTCTTCTGTAGCAAACTGCCACAGCAAAAAACAAGGGCTTATAAGGTCTACAGCTTTATCCCTGCCTTTGACAAAATCGCCCAATGACTCCCTGTTACACGTGTGGAAGTTGAACATCTTTACATAAAATTAACCTCCTAATAATATAGAAATGTGCTTAACATTAACATAGAAAATGCATATCAAAATAGAGGTTAGCAAATGAAATGTGCTTTTATTAAATGTGTAAAAAGTGAAAATGCTGCTTATTTCTGCAGAAAGCTCCCATTTCTATCCTTCTGTCACTGTTAGGCCTCAATATTTCCTTGATTCTTTCCTATCCCTTTAAGAAAATAAATGCTTTTTTGTAAATGATGATTTAACCTTATAATTGAACTGTTTGTTGAACTTGGCGTCTTTGTGAAATGTGCTGTTTGCTGCAAGATGTATTTCTTCTTCCTCACACCATATGACTGCACTATACTTTAGATGGTTTCCTCTGCCGCGTACTTATTATGAACAAGTATAATAATGAAAGAAAATCCTTGCTATAGTTTGAATTTCATACTCTAACCAGGACATACAGATGTTAATGTTTTGTTTCATGGAGAAGCTCATTCTTACACAAATGGACACTGAGCAGCTAACAGAGTAGGCTTGCAAAAGATTCTCATGTGAACCTACCTAGATGTATCTTTTTATATTATGCTGTAGCCACATTCAAATAACTACATGTTGACATGGATGTTTACCGTGGGAATCGAGAGAGAGGACGACGGACCATCAGAATATCCTTCGTCATTGCTATTGATGATAATTCCACCTGTTTATGCAACATGTTTCGTACTTTCGATATATTGTATGTGTTCCTAGCTATAGAATTAAGGCATTCTATGCACCCCTACCCTGCCATGCCCCTTAGCACTTGTTTGTACTAGCCAGAATTGCCATGAGCTACTGCTAACAGTGATTTCTTTGTTTTTCCTTACGTTTGGTGAGGAGACTCTCTATCTTTTATGCCAATCATAGCTACTGCTGTGATTCACTCCTTCTACCTGTTTTAACGGTTGCTACTGCAGCTGTTAGAGAACTCGGCTGAGTTTCCAGAACTACTTTTTATGGGGAGTTCTACCTTTTCATAGTTATCAGTCTTTTGCTCCAAAATTCTTACTTGCTCTTTTCCAAAATAACTCTTTATGGGTTCCTGCTAAGATAGGTTAGGTACTTTAGTTAAGGATAGGGACTAAGGGGTCGATTACGATGGAGGGCGGACAAACATCGCAGTGGCAAAAGGGACCGCCCGCCATAGGTGCGGCGGTCCCGCTATACGAATTAGGATGCGCCCGCCACACTGGTGGGCGCATCCCGTATTTTTACATTGCGGCGGGCGGTGCTGCAAGCAGCACCCGCCGCAATGTAAAAATACATGTTGTGCATATGCATGTACTATGTGGCAGGCACCGTGCGGTGCCTGCCACCTTGTACATGCAGATGCAGGGGGTACCAAAGGTACCCCCATGTGCACCCCCACCCCCAACACTCTGGGGGCCCGCAGCGGGCCCCGAGAGGCATTCTCCGCCTGTCTTCTTGCGGCGGGATCTCCACCGCAGAAGACAGGCATCGTAATGCCTACGGCGGTGCCTGCACGGCACCGCGGCCATTGGCCCATTGTACCATGTCCCGCAAGGCGGGCGGAAAAGGACCACCTTGCGGGACCACGGCGGACGGTATTTCCGTCCGCCGCGGTACCATTCCCATTCCCACCGCCATCCTGATTTGGCGGTGGGAATATTCAGGTGGATGGCGGGTGGATCGCCTCTGCCGGGCCGGCAGTGACTACCGCCGGCCCGGCGGGGGCGATCCGCCCGCCATCGTGATCGCCCCTAAATCCTTTATGGAACACTCTGTTATTTTTCTAAGCATGTTCTAATCAAATTTTCTCAATATTTCTGAAGTGGATTTATTTGACTAATCTGAATAAAGAAGACAAAATAATACAGACTAATCTCCTAAAAAGAAAATAAACTATTAAACCTTCATCAAACCTCTCATTATTGACTGAACATTAAATGACGAAAATTATGTTTAATAATAGATAAATGTGCCTTCAAGGGAGTTTATTTTTCTCAAACATTTAAGATATTCTCATATATTTACGAAGATCTAAATAGGGACTTCCAGCAACAAATTCTTGGAATTAAACATATTATTTCAACATGACTGTATCGGAAAAAAGAAAACTAGACGGGTTTATACTTTTTTAGAAAAATATAAATTTATATAGAAAAATTTATTGAGGGTACAAAAAGAGCAAATCACAAGAACAAAAGTGAAATGAGTCAGTTCCTTATACACTGGTCAATTTATCATTAACACTTTTGTCAACACCTATTCCAATTTCTTAACAACATGGAGCACTTTGTGGAGGATACCATGAACGTTGTTTAGTAATTTATTTGTGAATGGAATTAGGTGAACTTGATGACGTTTTGGTCTATCTGTTCTCATCTGTTAGACCATCTTCAGGACGAAATTCTCATAGTGTGAAGTGAAGACCCTATTTTTCAACACAAATCTAATCTGGTGATCTTGAAAATTGCAAAAACGATTGTTTTCCTTGAATTAATTCCTAATCCGTTGGACTCGTAACGATTTCAGTATAGCGAGTCTTCAGACAACCACCGTCAGCGACGGCTTCTCCACCGGCCAAAAGTCTACAGAAACCAACAAAGTGGTTCACTGACCGACTCTGACACCACGCTTGAAATCTTCAAGTGGTTGTCTGAAGACTCGCTATACTGAAATCGTTACGAGTCCAACTCCAAACAGTGCAACAGTAGAGAAAATGTTGGATAGCGTAGGGGTAAAAATTACTATTCCCACCCCAGTGAGGGCAACAGTAGGGAAAGTGTTCGATAGCGTAGGGGTAAAAATTACTATTCCCACTCCAGTGAGTGCAACAGTAGGGAAAGTGTTGGATAGCGTAGGGGTTAAAATTACTATTCCCACTCCAGTGAGTGCAACAGTAGGGAAAGTGTAGGATAGCGTAGGGGTTAAAATTACTATTCCCACTCCAGTGAGTGCAACAGTAGGGAAAGTGTTGGATAGCGTAGGGGTTAAAATTACTATTCCCACTCCAGGGAGTGCAACAGTAGGGAAAGTGTTGGATAGCGTAGGGGTAAAAATTACTATTCCCACTCCAGTGAGTGCAACAATAGGGAAAGTGTTGGATAGCGTAGGGGGTAAAAATTACAATTCCCACTCCAGGGAGTGCAACAGTAGGGAAAGTGTTGGATATCGTAGGGGTAAAAATTACTATTGCCACTCCAGTGAGTGCAACAGTAGGGAAAGTGTTGGATAGCGTAGGGGTAAAAATTACTATTCCCACTCCAGTGAGTGCAACAGTAGGGAAAGTATTGGACAGCGTAGGGTTAAAATTACTATTCCAACTCCAGTGAGTGTAACAGTGTGGAAAATGTAGGATAGCGTAGGGGTTAAATTAACATACTTATTAATTAAGTAATTTTTGTAAAATAAATAACATATTAATAATGAATTAACTAAAAAATTAATAATAAATACCAATAAAATTAAATTAATATTTACTTAAATAACATTACATTACTTCCCACCCTATTCCCCCATAAACACACAACCCGCTACACATAAAAAGAACAGAATTAATTTAATTATAAAGTAATCAATTAATAAAAATTAATTAACAATTAATAATTAATTAACAATAAATTAATTATCAATAACAATAAATAAAAAAATATTAATGAATTAATTATAATTAAATTACTTCCCACCCTATTCCCCTATAAACCCACAACCCGCTACACATAAAAATTAACATAATTAATTTAATTATCATTTAATCAATTAATAAAAATTAATTACCAATTAATAATTAAATAACAATAAATTAATTAACAATAACAATAAATAAATAAAAAAAATAATTATAATTAATATACTGATAAATTAATCAACTAAAAAAATTAATTACCAATTAATAATTAAATAACAATAAATTAATAATCAATAACAATAAATAAATCATATTAATTAATTAATTATAATTAAATTACTTCCCACCCTATTCCCCTATAAACCCACAACCCGCTCTGATACTAAAACGCAAAATTTACTTTAAAAAAATTACTAATTTCTAAACATTTAATACATATATTTAAAAATAATAAAAATACATTACAAAAAATGTTAAACATACATATAAAATACATACTAAAATACATAACACTAATATAAATATCAATATTATTAACAACAATATTTTTGCTGACTGATATTACTTACTTCGATATAAATAAAAACTATATTACTTACCTTAAGGTCGATATTCTGGTCACCGATATTCTTGACATCGATATTCTGTCCCTACGATATTAAAAACTCGATATTAGTGTAGGTCGATATAAAAAAATCGATATTTTGACTGCGCACCCATAATAAATTTGCACAATCCAAACAGGGCTTGTTAGCTGATACCTTTATGGATTTGAAACCCAATTGTTCCCTAGAAAGCTTTTTTGATGTCATCAAGGTCCCAGCCAATAGGAAATTGTACATCCAGTTCAGGCATGGTAGTCTACCTATTAATGCCTTTACTAATTCTTGGATGAACAATAAAACTCGATCCAAGGGTTGTTCTTCTTGTGCTTGTCCTTGCGAATCAACTGGCCATGTCCTTTTTGCCTGCCCAGCCTACGTGAAACCAAGGAGCAAATGGTTAGCTCCTGTGTGCAGACAATTAGGGACTCAAAACTCAGAGGAGGCCTTGCGCATTTTAAAATCAGATGCCAGACCTCTGTTTGCCTGCGCAACAGCGAAATTCTTAGGTCACTGCTGGGCGATTAGAAGGAAGGCACTGTTGAAATCCTCCCCTGGCCCTGATAGATAAAATGGCAATTGTGATGACCCGGCAACAAGGATTTATTTGTAATCTGAAATGTATGTTTTTTAAATTGTATATATTTGTTTTTATGGAATTATACTATGTACAGCAATATGTTACTGCTGGATTTTGTATAAGAGGCGTTATTAAGGGGTAAAAGGGCGATAATGCATCTTTTGGGTTAACAATCTGATGACTGTTTTAGACAATTGCTGCTAATGCACTAGCACTTTATTTATGTGGCCCCATTCCCCTGTCCTATCTCGCCGCCGACAACATAATTATGATATGCCACTTTTTATGTACACTAGGGTACTTACCATCATTCACTTGCACATTTTTTTTTTCTTTGACTGTTTTATAACTATGAACGTTTTAACTTGATCTGTGTGGCTGCACCCTTTTATGGTTTTATCAACAGAAATAAAGTGAATTTGATGATGATGATAAAGCCACATGTTCTGATTCCACAGGAATGGTATAACCTTCTCAAGTCTCACTGCTAGGACTTTGGTAACAATCTTAGCACTGATGTTGACACAGGTTACTGGCCTATAGAAGGCACAATCTCTGCTATTGTGTCTGTCACTTCAAATGTGCTACCAGTAATGCTGCATTTAATTAAAAAAACAACACTGCACACCCATCTGCCCTGAGTGCCTTGTTTACCTTTAGCTTTTTAATTGCCTGTAAGATTTCCATTTCAGTTATTGGTTCTTCTAAGTCTTCCCTCACAAGAAGTGGCAGTACCGACAGATGTGTTCCCCTCAAGAAGTCGCCTTTTATTGATCCTGGAATCTACTTGCCTGACTATAGCTCTTGACATAATCACTTAAAGAGTTTGCATTTATCCTCCTTAGCCGTGGAAGCAACACATGGTTTATCTTCAGGTGCCCCGATAAATGTTTCCAGCCTCAGCTACCTCAGCCTGCTCACAAAGATCCTATCTTTTTTTATTACTTTTTTTAATAGCACATGTTGTGAGATTTTATAAGTGGGCCTTTTTGCCCTATCCTCTTCCAATTCAGCAAGTTCTTTTCCAGTTGCACCCTTTTCATCTCCGACAAGATCACAGTTACCTTGTCTCTGAAAACCGCCTTAAAGGCATCAATCAATCAATCAATCAATCACAAGATTTGTAAAGCGCACTACTTACCCGCGAGGGTCTCAAGGCGCTGAGGGAGAGGAGGGGGGGGTGTTGCTGCTACTGGTCGAATAGCCAGGTCTTGAGTCGTCTCCTGAAGGTCAGCAGGTCTTGGGTCTGTCGTAGGTTGAGGGGAAGGGTGTTCCAGATCTTGGCAGCGCTGTGAGAGAAGGATCTTCCTCCGGTGGTGGTTCTCCGGATGCGCGGGACGGTGGCCAGGGAGAGGTCGGCGGAGCGGAGTTGACGGTTGGGAACGTAGAAGGAGAGTCGACTGTTGAGGTAGGCTGGGCCGGTTTTGTGGCGTGCCTTGTGTGCGTGGATCAGGAGTTTGAAGGAGATTCTCTTGTCGACGGGGAGCCAGTGTAGGTTTTTCAGGTGGGGGGTGATGTGGCTGTGGCGTGGAATGTCGAGGATCAGGCGTGCAGAGGCGTTTTGGATTCTTTGCAGTCGTTTGATGAGCTTGGTCGGGGCTCCTGCGTAGAGGGCGTTTCCGTAGTCGAGTCTGCTGCTGACGAGTGCCTGGGTGTCTGTACTTCTCGTGTCTGTCGGGATCCACCTGTAGATCTTGCGGAGCATGCGCAGGGTGTTGAAGCAGGAGGAGGAGACTGCGTTGACTTGCTTGGTCATGGTGAGCGTTGAGTCGAGGATGACTCCCAGGTTGCGTGCGTGGTCGGTTGGTGTCGGCGGTGCCCCTAGTGACGAGGGCCACCAGGAGTCGTCCCAGGCTGATGGGTTGGAGCCGAGGATGAGGATCTCCGTCTTGTCTGTGTTCAGCTTAAATCGGCTGCACTTCATCCAGTCGGCGATGGCTTTCATTCCTTCGTGGAGGTTGGATTTGGCAGTGAGGGGGTCCTTGGTGAGGGAGAGGATCAGTTGAGTGTTGTCGGCGTAGGAGATTATGTTGAGGTCGTGCTGTCGGGCGATGCGTGCGAGTGGAGCCATGTAGATGTTGAACAGTGTCGGGCTGAGGGAAGATCCCTGGGGTACGCCGCAGATGATCTCGGAGGCTTCGGATCGGAATGGGGGGAGGCGGATGCTCTGGGTTCTGCCGGAAAGGAAGGAGGTGGTCCAATCCAGGGCCTTGTCTCGGATCCCTGCGTCGTGGAGGCGTGTGCGTAGTGTGCGGTGGCAAACAGTGTCGAAGGCGGCGGAGAGGTCCAGGAGGATGAGGGCCGCCGTCTCGCCATTGTCCAGCAGGATCCTGATGTCTTCTGTGGCGGCGATGAGGGCGGTCTCGGTGCTGTGGTTGCTGCGGAATCCTGACTGGGAGGGGTCCAGGATGCTGTTATCTTCGAGGTAGCGGGTGAGCTGTCTGTTGACGATCTTCTCGATGACCTTAGCTGGGAATGGAAGCAGGGAGATGGGCCGGAAGTTCTTGAGGTCGCTCGGGTCTTGGGTTTTTTGAGTAGGGTGTTGATCTCGGCGTGTTTCCAGCTCTCTGGGAAGGTCACGGTCTCGAAGGAGAGGTTGATGATGTTGCGCAGGTGGGGTGCGATGGAGCTGCCAGCTTTGTTGAAGATGTGGTGTGGAAAAGGGTCTGATGGGGAGCCGGAGTGGATTGTGCCCATGGTCTTGATTGTGTCCTCGGTGTTCACGTTGACCCAGGCTGTCAGGGGGTCGTGGTCGATGGGGTGCGGCGGGTCTGATGTGCCGGGGCCTGTTGGGGTCGTCCGGAAGTCGAAGCTGTCGTGGATGTCGGCGATCTTGCGGTGGAAGAAGGTGGCGAGGGAATCACACAGGGCTTGCGACGGTGGGATGTCGTTGGCGTTGGAGCTGGGGTTGGAGAGTTCCTTCACGATGCTGAAGAGCTCCTTGCTGTTGTGTGCGTTGTTGTCAAGGCGGTCTTTGAAGGAGGTCCTCTTGGCGGACCTGATGAGGTGATGGTGGTTGCGGATGGCGTCTTTGTGGGCTGCGCGGCTGTCCGGCGTCTTCTCGCTGTGCCATTTGTTCTCCAGTTTCCGGCAGGTGCGCTTGGATGCTAGGAGTTCGGGGTGAACCAGCTGGCTCTCTTGCTGGTGTCTTTGTAGGTTGGTTTTTCAGCGGGGCTAAGGTGTTGGCGCAGTCGTCCATCCATCGTCTGAGATTGCTGGCGGCGGTGTCGGGGTTGGAGGGGTCGGTGGGTGGGCTGAGTGCGAGGTTTGTCTGGAGTTGTTCTTCGGTGACTTTGCTCCAGCATCTGCGGGGGATCTGTAGGGTGCGGTGGTGTGCGGCGGGTTTCCGGAAGGTGAAGTGGATGCAGTGGTGGTCGGTCCAGGTGAGTTCGGAGGTGTGGCTGAAGGAGACGTGGGAGCTTGAGGAGAAGATGGCGTCGAGCGTGTGTCCGGCGATGTGGGTCGGCGTCGTGACGAGCTGTTTCAGTCCGAGGTTGGCGAGGTTGTCGATCAGGGTGGAGGAGTTGCTGTCGTTGTTGTTCTCCAGGTGAAAGTTCAGGTCTCCGAGGAGGATGTAGTCGGTGGAGGTCAGGGCGTGCGTGCTGATGAAGTCGGCGATGGAGTCGCTGAACTGGGGTCGGGGTCCGGGGGGTCTGTAGATGAGGGTGCCTCTTACGGTGGTGTTGGGATCCGTGTGGATCTGGAAGTGCATGTGTTCATCGGTGCTGTTCGAGACCTTGATGGTGTCTTTGTGGACGATGGCGATTCCTCCTCCGATTCCGTTGGTGCGGTCTCTGCGGGTGATCTTGTAGCCGTCGGGGATGGCTATGGCGATGTCGGGTGCGGAGGATTCGTTCATCCAGGTCTCTGTCAGGAAGGCGACGTCCGGTGATGAGGTGTCGAGTAGGTCCCAGAGCTCGACGGCGTGTTTGAGTGCGGAGCGGGTGTTTAGTAGGATGCACCGGAGATGGTTGAGGTCCTTCTTGGCGGGAGTCTCGGGCTCTTCGAGGCAGGTGAAGCTGCAGTTCCGGCAGGTGAAGGGACCATGGGTGCGTTTCGGGGCGGCCTTGAAGCAGGTGGAGGTCCGTCCTGGGTTGAGAGCGATGAGGGTGCTGGCGTCGTATCGGAGGTGGTCTTCGTGGCGGATGCGGGGGCCAGGGGTTCTGGCGCTGGGCGCGGTCCAGGCACGGACGGGCGCAGACGGGCTTGACTTAGGCGCGCCTTCGGCGCACCAGCGGCGCGGCCGCACAGCGGCCGCCATATATGGGAAGGTGGGAGGGAGGAGCAGCTGGGAGGCGGGAGGCAGGGGCAGCGAGTGGTCAGCGAGGGGGGCGGGGCCACAGGGGACACAGCGGCAGGAAACAGGAGGGCGAGGGGGTACAGAAATCATAAGGGGCACAGGGGGGGCACAGAACGAAAAAACAGTGCACAGCAGTGGGGGCACAGAACGGAAGGGCAAAAACAGTGGAAAAACAGTGGGGGCACAGAACGAAAAACAGTCACAGCAGTGGGGGCACAGAACGGAAGGGCAAAAACAGTGGAAAAACAGTGGGGGCACAGAACGAAAAACAGTCAAAGCAGTGGGGGCACAGAACGGAGGGGCAAAAATCGTGGGGGCACAGAACGAAAAACAGTTACAGCAGTGGGGGCACAGAATGGAAGGGCAAAAACAGTGGAAAAACAGTGGGGGCACAGAACGAAAAAACAGTCACAGCAGTGGGGGCACAGAACGGAAGGGCAAAAACAGTGGAAAAACAGTGGGGGCACAGAACGAAAAACAGTCACAGCAGTGGGGGCACAGAACAGAAGGGCAAAAACAGTGGAAAAACAGTGGGGGCACAAATATAGAGGGGAGAGACAGTAACAGTGACGTTCACAACGACAAGAACCTACCTACGGCCTACCACTGGCCACCAGGGATGAGGCGCAGGTGGTAGCCTGCGGGTGGAGGAGGGCCTCAGATCAGCAGCAGCAGGGAGCTGGACGCACAGGTGGCGCTGTGCGGATGGGGGGCGACCTACCCAGAGGTCAAGGCATCCCATACTTTTCTTCCCTTCCCTTTCCTTCCATTCCCTACCCTTCCCCTTTCAATTTGACTTTCTCCTCCGTGTCTTTGCATAAAGCATCATTAAGCTTCCACCTGCCACTTTTGGACACATGATCCCATGCTTATTCCACCTGTTACCGGTGCATAATCCAACACTGTTATATCTTTCCCATGTCCTCTGTTATTACATCTCTTGCAGCCTATACTGAAATGAATGACTATATGATCATTGCAGGTGTACGACCCGTGCATGTGGGAAAAAAGCCCTTCTTACCTGGGTGTTCCAGACTCCACATATCTATCAACCTAATTTCTTCTAATTCACTATTGGCCTTCTTGGAAATCACCTCCGCAACTTATTTGGCCTGTCTACCTCTTTGGACATCACCATATAAACATACTACCTATAATAATGATGTCCTCAGCCACCTTACTTATGGTATCCAAAAAGTTCAGCAAATAGCCTGATTAGATGGAGCAAATATCGAGGCCCTGGTCAGTGGCACTACCTCCAAACTCCCTCTGACTATCCAGTGCCTCCCGTCACCATGTGTACTCTTATTTCAACCTGGAATGGGACTCCTCACTCAACAAAACTGCTATTCCACGTCTTCACCTGCCTCCCATTTGATGAGGAACATTGCCTTGGGAATCTTCTTGATTTCTCTGATCTATACCCAGCAGTTGCCTCTCCTTGATGCAGTTAATTTTAATCCCCCTGAACTCTCAGTGCTATCATCTGTACTCTCTTTTTTGGGTTATTAAGCCCTTACATGTTTTCCTGTGTACTACTCTGGCAATCTTAACAGTTTATCCCTGCCCGTTTTCTTTCCCACCTATCACCATTCATGACAACTCTACAAGACTTCTGTTTAGGCCCCCACTGTGCCTCCCTCCTTCCCCAAACCCTCCACCACCTTCAGAGTGCTAAGGAGACGGTGTCACCCTAAATCCTGTTCATGCTATCCAGGGGTAATATGAGGCTCAGCTAGCATCCTCCCCCCAGCTCACCCAATACAAGCCTAATTCATTCATATGAATTACATATAGGACCCAACTAAGGCCTGAGACCCTTTTAACACTTATTTTTCCTGAATTTCCCCACATAACCCAAAAAATCTAGAGATATCCGTCATGGTCTAAGATCCTTGCTTAGCCAGCTCTTCTCCCTGTTACAGACCTCTGCTTCTTGGCTGACTTATATTTGTGCTCTCAAAAATTTCAGTCATTGCTACTCCCACAGCATTAAAATACTTTGCCTTAATCTATCTGGTCCCATACACTGGTCCCTTATAGTTTCCATGATTAGGGAATTTCTGCCTTCCTCCAAAGATGTGACATTATATGATTCCCATTCTATCTCAAATTGGTGGCCAATAGGATAGGCCAATCTGTAGCAAATCTTCTCTTCATTGACGTTATCAGTGATTTTCTTCAGCATGTTTCTTTTTATCAGAGTTAGTTGGGGAAGGTCCTGTAGCAAGACTACTGTTGCGGGGATTCTGCACCTACACAGAACTATGCACAGGAAAACAGGACCTCGGTGTGTAGTGGTGTACCAACCTACCACCTTAGTACCCAAAATCCCCAAACGACTAACTATAGTGTCTCATTCGTTCTCCTCCAAAATCACAAAGCTACAAATGATTAGACAACCCAGAACACAACACTCCCGACTCTCTCAGGAATCGCGGTAGCAAGACATACCCTTTCGCTCGCTCACTCGTACTTGTCCACAATAAGAATGGCCAGAGTCACGGTTATAGTTAACAAGCATTGGCATAGCCAATAGGTCTCGCCTTTGGGCCTTATAAGTGTTTAGCCAGAGCTATTGACTTTGCCAATGTCTTCAAGCTGTGCTGTAGAGAAGTGTGGCTGCTGTGCAGCATGCTGAAAAGTTATAATAAAAAGTGTCAGAAGCATTTTTGTTACTTTATATATGACCAAGAAGGCATTATGTAAAACTGAACGACCATATTAAAAAAGTATTTACAATAAAAAATGTCCTCAGTTTTCTTTTGTTCTTGCAATGCTGGCAACTTGTTTCTGCCTATTGCAATGGTTGTTTGTTAAAGCTTTTTTTTGAGGGGCATAAACAATCGGAGGGTGAAGGTTGGGAACTAGTACCTGTATTATAACACTAGCAGCAGCCAGACGCTAGGGTAGAATCAACAGATGCCAGATTCCGAGAGCAGGCTGAGGTGGTGCTGAGTGATGCTGAGGTGGTAGTGGTGGTGACTGTTGCGGAGACGATGCTGAGGTGATGCTGAATGATACTCAGGTCTTGCTGAGAGATACTGCTGTGGTGCTGAGTGATGCTGTGGTGGTGCTGAGTGATATTGTCTTGGCGCTGAGTGATATTGTCTTGGTGCTGAGTGATGCTGTGGTGGCCCTGAGTGATGCTGTGGTGGCCCTGAGTGATGCTGTGGTGGCCCTGAGTGATGCTGTGGTGGCCCTGAGTGATGCTGTGGTGGTGCTGAATGATGCTGTGGTGGTGCTGAATGATGCTGTGGTGGTGCTGAGCGATGCTGTGGTGGTGCTGAGCGATGCTGTGGTGGTGCTGAGCGATGCTGTGGTGGCCCTGAACGATGTTGTGGCGGTGCTGAGTGATGCTGTGGCGGCACTGAGTGATGCTGTGGCGGCGCTGAGTGATGCTGTGGCGGCACTGAGTGATGCTGTGGCAGCACTGAGTGATGCTGTGGCGGTGCTGAGTGATGCTGTGGCGGCGCTGAGTGATGCTGTGGCAGCACTGAGTGATGCTGTGGTGGCGCTGAGTGATGCTGTGGTGGCGCTGAGTGATGCTGTGGTGGCGCTGAGTGATGCTGTGGTGGCGCTGAGTGATGCTGTGGTGGTGCTGAGTGATGTTGTGGTGGCGCTGAGTGATGTTGTGGTGGTGCTGAGTGATATTGTGGTGGTGCTGAGTGATGCTGTGATAGTTCTGAGTGATGCTGTGGTGGCACTCAGTGATGCTGTGGTGGCGCTGAGTGATGCTGTGGTGGCACTGAGTGATGCTGTGGTGGCGCTGAGTGATGCTGTGGTGGCGCTGAGTGATACTGTGGTGGCGCTGAGTGATGCTGTGGTGGTGCTGAGTGATGCTGTGGTGGCGCTGAGTGATGCTGTGGTGGCGCTGAGTGATGCTGTGGTGGCGCTGAGTGATGCTGTGGTGGCGCTGAGTGATGCTGTGGTGGCGCAGAGTGATGCTGTGGTAGCGCATGCTGTGGTGGCGCCGAGTGATGCTGTGGTGGTGCCGAGTGATGCTGTGGTGGTGCCGAGTGATGCTGTGGTGGCGCCGAGTGATGCTGTGGTGGCGCCGAGTGATGCTGTGGTGGCGCCGAGTGATGCTGTGGTGGCGCCGAGTGATGCTGTGGTGGTGCCGAGTGATATTGTTGTGGCGCCTAGTGATGTTGTGGTGGCCCTGAGTGATGCTGTGGTGACCCTGAGTGATGCTGTGGTGGTGCTGAGTGATGCTGTGGTGGTGCTGAGTGATGCTCTGGTGGCCCTGTGATGCTGTGGTGGCCCTGAGTGATGCTGTTGTGGCCCTGAGTGATGCTGTGGTGGCCCTGAGTGATGCTGTGGTGGCCCTGAGTGATGCTGTGGTGGCGCTGAGTGATGCTGTGGTGGCGCTGAGTGATGCTGTGGTGGCGCTGAGTGATGCTGTGGTGGTGCTGAGCGATGCTGTGGTGGTGCTGAGCGATGCTGTGGTGGTGCTGAGCGATGCTGAGGTGGTGCTGAGCGATGCTGTTGTGGTGCTGAGCGATGCTGTGGTGGTGCTTAGCGATGCTGAGGTGGTGCTGAGTCATCCTGTGGTGGTGCTGAGTCATCCTGTGGTGGTGCTGAGTGATCCTGTGGTGGTGCTGAGTGATGCAGTGTTGGCCCTGAGTGATGATGTGGTGTCGCTGAGTGAAGCTATGGTGGTGCTGAGTGATGCTGTGGTGGCGCGGAGTGATGTTGTGGTGCTGCTGAGTAATGCTGTGGTGGCGCTGACTGATGCTGTGGTTGTGCTGAGTAATGCTGTGGTTGCACTGAGTGATGCTGTGGTTGCACTGAGTGATGCTGTGATGGCGTTGAGTGATGCTGTGATGGCATTGAGAGATGTTGTGTTGGTGCTGAGTGATGCTGTGCTGGCTCTGATTGATGCTGTGCTGGCTCTGATTGATGCTGTGCTGGCTCTGATTGATGCTGTGGTTGTGCTGAGTGATGCTGTGGTGATGCTGAGTGATGCTGTGGTGTTGCCGAGGGAGAGATAGAGTGAAGATATAATGCCCAATTAGAGAGGGTGGTGAGAGAGAAAGAGAGAGAAAGGGTGTACATAGAATAAAGAGTGGAGCAGGATAGAGAGAGAGAAAGAAGGGGAGAGAGAGTGAATGAAGGAGTTTGAAAGAGAAACAGATAAAGGGGTGAGAGAGAATGAAAGGCTAAAAAAGATAGAGAGGGAGAGTTAATTAAGTAGAGAGAGAATTAGAGAGGGGAGAGAGAGAGGAGAGAGACAATAAGAGTGGGGGTGTGGAGTTTAAATAGAGTGAAGAAGTGACGTGGAAAAAGTAACCTTAAATATAGCTTTGTGCTTTGCGCGAATAAATATAAAAAAAAAACAGAGTGAGACAAAAATACTGGTAATTAGGCTGTGACTCCCAATATAAAACAAATAGCGATATAAGGTGAAATCAACCTACCGAAGCAATATTTCTAACTAGACAAAAAAAAGCTTGCATTTCAATGCTAATCGCTGTTGTTTTTCATGTGACTGTAGTCCAGGGCAGTCAGTTGGTAATGTGAGCTGCTGCTGCGATTGAAACATCAGAGTCCAGAGAGTTAATGAGCCATGACGAGGAAATGAGGAAGAGATAGGAAACCCAGATGGCAGCTGCGCGCGTGCACGCTATCGTGAACGCAAGCTGGTCGCCAGCCGAAAGCCAGTGGGTTTGCACTTCCAAAACCCGCTTACTAAAACTCTCGGCCAGACCAGCGCAAGCGCTGGTGCAGGCCGAGACCTAAAAATGTTTATTTTAACTATCGTGCTCTATAATGCAGTATACGAGCCACTACCAGCAGAGAAATGCATAAACTTAGAACAATTAGCATTGTTACAATTCCATAGAATATAAAGGGGGATGTCATTATATATAGACAGTGGAAAAAGGACTATAAGGCCTAACCACCCTCCCCTTGATAAGGTGTCTATTATATAAAAGAAGATCTCTGGGCTTTGTCAGCAGACCCCCTACCTTAGTGCCTAGATGGAAGCTTTACATCACAGGAACTGCATAGCTCTTCTCCCTGGAAAGGACCCTCTCCAAGTGTGTTTTAGAACAACATGCATCCCTGTAATATCAAAGCACGAGTTTCCAGTAGCGCAGCTGCGTCAGCACGTTTTGTCTAGATGCTAGGGACTGACCAGAACAGAATAACAAGGGGCATTGTTTATCGACCTTGCACATCGTGTTCAGACTAAACTCCAAGAACAGGCAGAGAACGCAGAAAGCAGACAGTTCTCATGTGAAAGGCACAAACAGAGTCTTGCAAAACAAAGTCATGTAGTAACGTGCGCAAAAGCAGCATCATGGCAGCCGTGCTCATGCCAAATTAGCAATGTCGACAATGACCCTAACGGCCGTATAACACCCTCCCCTTGGTAAGGTCATAGTATATAGACAAAGGACCAAAGCAGATTTCAAGGGTAAGCAAAGTTCAACAATGTAGGAGAAAAATAAAAAAACAATTTGGAAAAAGTAAAAATAAATAAATATATATATATATAATTATTATGTGGCTAAATGTACGTGACTAAAATGGAGGTGGTGTATCCATGAAAGCACGTGACCCAGTCAATGCAATGCGTTCCAAAAGGTCATCTCTATCGTTAGCAGCAAAGAGGGATGCCATCCAATCAAGTAGGCGAAGGAACAAACGTGCTCCTCGTAATCCGATGCCTCCAATAGCATATCTGGGCAACTTGCGTGATATTCAATAAAGCTCCGTTGCAATAGGTTCTGCGCAGCCGCACAGATATCCCATTCTGCCAATACTCCAAGTGCAGCCGAACGCACCATACGTCCATTCCTAGAACAGGCCTGGTCATGGGCCACTAAGGGACCCATTAACTGGTCATAATCCGGATCTGAACATGATGTATTGGAGAGGCATAAATCCAAAGCCCAGTAGAAGGGGCACCGTTGACAGTAGAACACAGATTGCACGCAAGTAAAGTAGGCAAAGCGAAAAGTTAGTCCATAACTCACGCTAAGCGTCGCTAATGGCAAGCATCCAAAAAGTTGTTGCATTCGGTCACGGTACAGTTGCAATTGGCCTGGCCTGTGCAGTACCACAAGATGAGCAGCCATTGCATAGCAGGAAAAGAAGCAGCAGGATTCCACCAGCTAGCGCCAGTATTAATGGGAATCCTCCGAAGACGCTGGAAAAAATAGAATGAGTAAAGGCCGGTTTTACTCCAAATATCATCTGAAAAGAAGTCACAAGGCCGGATCCCACCAGTTTAAAAAAATGAGCAAGGCCTTCGGTGTCAGACGCATTAAATATTTGATGTATCAGCTCACCAAAATGCAGTGGGAGATTCGTGTTCAAAAGTGACTGAATCTCGCTAGAAGTTCTAGCCACCAGTAATTCGAAGGTCTCTCGAGCTGAAGTGAGAGCTAATTCTTGTTGAAACAATAGCGCTTTGAGCCTGCTTAATTTGTTGAAATCTGTTTTCAAAGTTGGAATGGAAGGCCAAATGGAAATACCTACTTTCTCATGCGGGGGCGGAAAAAGCACATTGCTACAACAAGTAACACGTTGTGAAACTGTTACTATATACAGTATTCCTGCCCGTAAACCACAGCAGTCGTGGTTATTCAAAATAAGATAACTGCCGTTAGTAAGCAATGTAAAAGCGGGAATTATTGCTGGGACGGGACTCCCTTTCAAAAAACAAGCACGATTAGGTGCCGAAACATTACAAGCGCCATGCAACTTAACGTGTTTCAAACTAGGTAATGTCCAACTGTGGAATCGCAGTCCCCCCCTGTTAGGAAAACTTCCTTATCCTCCCGATGACATCTGTAAGTGAAAGGTAAGGACCATAACACATGGAGAAACGTACTACCCAGGGGTTCAAAGCGGCCAATCGGGAAATGTTTCATGCAAGATTTAAATTGAAACAGCGAAAAAGGGAGAGAGATAACCCCGTGAATTAATCATACAGCCGAATCTGTCTCCGCCACAGAGAACGGCAAGTGTTCTAATTGTTCAATGTGTAATAATGTGTATGTAGCGTCTTTCATGGACATAAAACGTTGTTTATCAGTTAAATTAAATGGCAAAAACAAAGCGGAAGCATTCAAATAATCCCAAGGCACTTTACCCATTTTAAGAGTCTGTAACGTCCATGCAAACTGCATTACTGATCGTAATTGATTTTGACAATGATATAACACAGATACATCAGTCTGAACAATATCAATAACAGATGAAACAATATTATCCAAGGTATAAATGCGTGAAGACAGTGTGTTAATGCTATTGTCGACCACTGCAAGCACTTTTTCCAAATTTGCTATGTCAATCTGTCACAGACGAAGTGCTGCCTCCATCTGCGATAATTTCTATATTTCATTGTACGCAGCATAGAAAAATCTTTTTGTTCTCAGGGTCCTAGGACCTAGAAGAAAATCTGCCAAATTGATGTCACCCGACAAGTGTGACAAGTGTTGTTTAACTGAGGATAACGTGGAGTGTTCCAACCATTGTTGGCACAATTTACCCACCGAATATGTGGTGACTGAATGTGAGTGCGAAAAACGTGGATCCGGTCTAGTCTGTGTGAAACCAGGCGTTATAATATAAAAACGCAGTTGGCATGAATTTGAACTGGTTTGCCACAGCAACCAACCGCTAGGGTCAACATCAGGAACATTGACAGTGCCATTCCGAAAAAGAGTTTGCAAAACATCTATTGAATAATGTGTGTATGCGCCAATTATCATACTCAGCCACAGATGGAATGGACGGATTATTTAAATTTTTTGCAGTTGCCAGGCCAATGCAAGTAGTTTGATATACTGTATCATTTAAAAATAACATTTGTGCAGGTATTAGGCAGGCACGATGTAAAGCCTCAGTTCCCTGAACCTGCCAAGCCTTAGTGCCCCATATTGTTTTCAAATCAATGGTAGCACTCCAGTGATCATAACCCTGTGTGGCCAATTCAGTTCGAAAGATGTTGGAATATATTAATTTTGTATCGGTCAGAATAAATTTCGCTTGCGACGTCAATTGTAATTTAAAGAAATAGGATTCAGGATTGGACGTGTCATAATCCGTGAAGTAGGTGAACTTATCCCTAAGTGTTTTAGAACTCCCCTGTAAAGGAGTTGGACAATGTTCCCATTGCGTGTAATTAAAAACAGGTCTTAACGTGTCTGTTTTGTGTAAGTAATGATGCCCATAATGTTGATAACAGAATAAATCAGCATAATTGGCAGAATTCAAATATAAATCTTCAGCATCAAAAGCAGCATAATACTTTAAATCTGAAAACAAGGCATGTACTGCTTGTACATCCCAATCATCGGAATGTATGTCCGGTGTTACCACGTCTCCTAAAGAAACGCGAAACACGTATGGTATGTTGAGGACTTTCGTCGGACCATGGATTTCGAATGCTACTTTATCCCAAACGATGCCATCTGCAACTGGGAAAGTTCATGAGGGCCTGATCACGTTTCATTATATGGGACGATGTATGAGGGGCCAGAATTCCATCGACCAATTTCACAGCAGAGCGTTCTGGCAGATAATGGCCATTGATGAATAAGAAAAATACAGTCTCAAATCCTATCGACATGAAGAGGAAAATCAGGATAAGTACCAACCAGATGTAGGTCCAGGGTGGGACCAGGTAAGTCTTTGTAAACCAAGAGATGAAAATACTTATTTTTGTCGGTGGAAGTGCCAACGTTGAAGATGAGGAGGAAGAGTCATAGGAGAAGCTCGCACGGTCCCCAAAATAACCGCTTGCACCCATATTCATCAAAGGCGGTAGGGCAGCATCAGTTTGATGTTGACATGGACTGTTCAGCACTTCACTCTGGGACTCTTCCGCAGGATATGTATACTCGACTTCTGCAGCAGAACAGGGAGGTGTGGGGACAGGTAAAAGGTCAATATTAGTTTCCATTTCACCCTCTGCAATACGAGGATGATTTGAAGTGGACGAATGCACCGGATTCATTGAGATAGCGTTGCATGAAACAGCAGGAGTTACACTATTCAGAATCGGCCAGACGGTGTAACTTGACATTGTCCACTGAAATAAATCTGTTGTCTTTGCGACCAGGTAAAGGTGGTAGAATCACTGTACGAGTACCCTTCAATCCAAGAACCGGGACCGGTGCATGATAAGAGGGACCAAATTCTTTCTTGTTCTCCAGCTTTTCTCGTACCAGATCCCCAATCTTAGGAAGCCAGCCAGTGACCGGAATCAGCATCGATGCATCATTGGAAGAGGGCAAATGTTCAGTTGCGTAGCTGTCACGGGTCTTTTGTAGATCCTATAACATAGCAGAATGATTATCTACGTCAAAGGTTGCGGCAGCCACCACAACATCTAGACCATCAAGGTCTGGCACAAACATTTTAATGCCGAAGAGCAGTTCGTATGGGGTCCGCCCACCCAGAGATCTTCTAGGGAGATTATTAAGTGCACGTTGAACTCCATACAAATGGGCCAGCCAGTTCCTGCCAGTACCTAAGACTCTAGCTGCCAAAGATTGCTTTAAGTCTCTGTTCATTCGCTCCACAATAGAGTTGCCCTCAGGCCTGTATGGAGACGAAAACTGCACCAGCACCCCCATCGACTTCATCGCGTCCTTGTACGCCCTAGAGGCGAACGCTGGACCTTGGGCTGAATGGAAGGTGCCACAGGCAAACATCCCGACAAAGACACGCAAATCCCTGATGACATTTCGAGCGTCAGCACTGCGTTGTGGCCAAACCCAAAGGAATCTAGTGCACGAATCAGCTGCAACAAAAATGTATTTATACGCAGTATCAGAAGAGAAAGGACCGCAGTGATCAAGACATACACAGCCAAATGGCCGATTAGAAATACATAGCTGTGTTTGTGGTGGGCGTGAGACCGTAGACGGTTTGATTTGTTGACAAATGTCACAAGAAAGCACATAATTACGGGTTTGTTTATATAAACCACGCCACCAATAACGTTGCTGTAAAATAGAGACTGTCGCAGACACTCCAGCATGTGCGGAAGCCATGCCCTCGTGTGCGGCCATGATCAAAGCAAGTCTGCGGTCCATGTTGGGAATCAGCCGATTCCCAACTGATGGAATCTTAGCATAAGGAACTTGTTCGTGAGATAGATGATAAGAGTACTTCGAAGGGAAACCCTGCGGATAAGCATGTCCCTCCTTCGTAGCAGCTACTGCTGCCAGAATATCATTATCTATTTTAGTCATGGACCTTGTAACTGCTGCTACGGAACACGTGGCTACTGCAGATTTGGCCGATTCGTCAGCCAAAAAATTACCAAGAGCATGTGCTCCCACACGCTGATGGCCAAGAGTATGGATTACTTGCGTGAGGGGCAGACGTTGTTTAAGGTCTGCCCCTCAAACCCAAAGCGTTTTATGCTTGATTGCGCTGCCTTTAGAGTCTCAATAGTCATTCTGAGACCAAAAGAATAAGTTGTCATTAAAAGATTGAACACAGTAGTAAGAATCGCATACAATGAGAGTATTCACATTAGGATCGGCAAACTCAAGGTATAGAACAAGAGCACGCAGCTCCGCCAATTGTGCTGTACAGTCTCCAAGTGCCTGAGTGTGCACTATGGAAGACTTAAATTCTCCATTTACAATCGAACCAGCCACAATAGCGCAAGCCGCTGAATAAGCGTGTTTGGAACCGGTGGCCGGTTGAGCCGAGCCATCGGTATAAATGATACATTTGTACTCATCTAAAGGAAGCAACGACAACGGAGGAGGATGAACGTGTTCATACTGTAAAAACTCCTGTTTCTGAAGTGCAGGATCAAAGATAAACGTGACATCAGATGATGTCAAAGAAGTAGCCCATTGTATCCAACGGGGATGTAGTGCCTTTGAGTTGGGCACACTTGCCTTAGTCACTGTTTCTAAGGCAGGGAAAGGCGTGACCCAAGAATGCGTTTTCCTTGTGCCAGCGAATGGTCTTTCAGAATCGCCATTTGGACCGCCATCAAAACTTTTTCAACATTCGAAAAACGCATTTCTGCCGCAGTGTACAAATGTGATTTGTATGCAATAGGTACTGTGTCCCCCTCATTGAACGTCAAGTAGGTGAAACCCACCATCCCCGGCACTATACGTATCACCAGGTTCGTGGCATTATCATGCGTCAACAAGTAGTTGCAAGCATATCAGATTGCAAAGATTGTAAAATAGTGGTATGTTCCGGAGGCCAGCTGGCAGAAGAATATGTTGATTGTATCAACGCATAAAGTGGTTTGATACGCTGGGCATAATCGGGGATGTACGTACTCCCGAAATTCAAAAATCTCAGCAAAGACTGAAGTTTCTTCAGCATAGAGGGAGGTTGCAATTGTGCACATTTCTCCAGAAAGTGGGGTGCTAACCCCCTACCTTCATTATTGAGCTCATAGCCCAAAAAGAGCACCGCAAAATGAGCGATGTGTGATTTAACAAAATTGAATTTGTATCCATAGTCGGCAAACGATAAAATGATGCGGTCGATTCGGACAAGATGCGGCATTAGTTCGTCGTCCGTCAGATAAATATCATCTACGTACGAGAAAGCATCTGGATCTATGTCATGCAACAAAGACACAACATGCGCAGCAAAAGCCCCGGGGCTGTTTTAATACCCCATAGGAAAGCGCGTAAATTTTTTCTGAATTTCGACGGCGGTGAATGCCGTCAAGTCACGGCTCTCATGAGCCAGATTATGACTGTAGAAACCATTGGATATGTCCAGTGTAGTTTTGTATTTCTTACGAACAAGGTTGTTCACCAGCGCAGAGCTGTGTGTGGTCTGTACCGCAAATGTACGACAATGACTATTCAAATTTCGATAATCCAATACAATGCGATATGAACCGTCAGGTTTTGATACCGGAAAAAGAGGATTATTCATCGGTGATACACAGGATTCAATCACTCCTTGATACTCCAACTGAGTTAGAATGTCACAAACGGGAGTCTAAGCCTCACGTCTGATTGGATACTGCGGTTGTGGTTGTGGCACAGACCGTAATGGTATCTCATGTGCCGGTGAATCAATATCCCAGCCCACCTGATTACGGTACACCGCTGGGGCAAGGGGCAAGGGCCAAAGCCGACTCAGCTGCGTAAGCCTTTGCATGTTCCTAAGGGACGTAACGCGAAAAACTCTGAAGTATCATGTTGTTAGACCTGGCACCATTGGCGTGGGTCTCCCTTCCATCTTTCGCTTTTTGTCTCCTCTGTGTTTGCTGGTGTTAGATGCTCTGGGCGCTGTGCCACTGCCATTCAGTGCTACAGCGCAAATGCTCCCTATTGTAAATTGACTGGATGAATTGGTATTCCCATAATTGGCTCATTTGATTTACCTGTTAGTCCCTAGTATAGTGCACCGTGCGTGCCCAGGGCTGGTAGACCGAATGCTGCTGGTGGGCCTGCAGCGCTGATTGCGCCACCCACATAAGCAGCGCGTAAAGTGTGTCTCAGACCTGCCATCGCAGAGTCTGTGCGCAGTCCAGAACTGCCATTCTTTGACTGTAAAGTGAACCCACTTCCCAGTCCCTCAACCTTCCCTTGGCATCATGTAAGTCATCCCTATGGCAGGGTGCGTTGTATGTGAAAGGTAGGACCTGCCTTGGTCTGTGTGGCATGTCCTGATAGTGAATTACACTCCATTTCGTTTTTCACTATTGCAAGGCTATCTGTTCCCTTAGGCCAGAATGGGCAGTTTTGATTATTACATCCTATAATCCTAGCTGACCCAAGGAACATGTTTGGAAAGTCGAATTTAGTATGCCTGAGCTCAGAATATTAAAATACCTCTTTTAGTGAGGATTATTTTTATATTCTGTGTTTGAAAATACCCCTTCTAGAAAGTAGGTATTTTCTTGCCTAAGTCGTCCAGTGTGCTCTGCTGTTATGTGTATTGGATGTCTGGTCTTGGAGGGTCAGGGCAGGCTGAGCCCGACCTGGATTGAATAGCGAGATCTGCAGCTGGAGTATGGGGAGGGGTGACCCTTTGATCTGAGCAGGGCTGGGCCTGGCAAGGTGAATGATGGCTCCAGCCCCCACCTTGCGTCTGATGGCAGACCTCGTAAATAAAGTGCTCCAGGACCACATCGAACTGGTTCTGTCTGGGTTCAGTGACTTGTGACTTTTGAGAACAAAGACCGGTGGGGTATAAAGATCTGCGCCGAAACCCAGACGGGGTGTGTTACTTCTGGATGTCAAGACGAACCTCTGTCCGTGTAACGAGAGGAAAAAGGACTTTGAAACTTTCATCCATCTTGCTGAAGCAACTACCCAAGGGCCTGATTTGAGCTTGCCTCCTGCTGAAGTCTCAGGGACATTAGACTTCACCCATCTTCTGAATTCCTATTGAGAGGGGTTCTACTTGCAGGTGAGGCCTCTGTCGAGAATTCCAGAGCCTCTGGGTCTACTACGGGGAACGCGGGCTGAGAATCATCGCTATCGCTATTGTGGGCCGCTGCAGCTGAGGAGCTGTTGCCGCTGAGAGCCCGCATTTGTCTGTGCTACGAGAATCATCGCTATCGCTATTGTGGGCCGCTGCAGCTGAGGCGCTGTTGCCGCTGAGAGCCCGCATTTGTCTGTGCTAAGAGAATCATCGCTATCGCTATTGTGGGCCGCCGCAGCTGAAGAGCTGTTGCCGCTGAGAGCCCGCATTTGTCTGTGCTACGAGAATCATCGCTATTGTGGGCCGCCGCAGCTGAGGAGCTGTTGCCGCTGAGAGCCCGCATTTGTCTGTGCTACGAGAATCATCGCTATCGCTATTGTGGGCCGCTGCAGCTGAGAGCTGTTGCCGCTGAGAGCCCGCACTTGTCTGTGCTACGAGAATCATCGCTATCGCTATTGTGGGCCGCTGCAGCTGAGGAGCTGTTGCCGCTGAGAGCCCGCATTTGTCTGTGCTACGCCAATCATCGCTATCGCTATTGTGGGCCACTGCAGCTGAGGAGCTGTGGCCGCTGAGAGCCCGCATTGGTCTGTACTACGAGAATCATCGCTATCGCTATTGTGGGCCGCTGAGGCTGAGGAGCTGTTGCCGCTGAGAGCCCGCCTTTAATCACCGCCCCAGGATCATCGTGAGTGCACGCCGTGGACCGCTGCAGCTGGGAGCTGCGGCCGCTGCGAGTCCGCCTGTCATCATCGCGGCTTCCTCCCGAAGCTGCGTGCCGTGCCCCTTTAAACCTCAGGTACATTGTGCATCACCGGGTTGCGTAGACCCCGGCCTCGAACTAAGTTCGTTTCACCCGCTTTTGAGTGCTTGATTGCCTTTTCAGTGAACTTATATTAACATGCATTGTGGCTTGTTGATCGTCTTCGAGCCTTGTGTTAAACTGATATAAAGCTACTCCTTTTTCTATAGTTACTTGTGTGGTGTCCCTTTGTGGTGTCTTCACTGCGTTATTGTGTATGGTCACGAATGCTTCACACACTGCCTCTGAGATAGGCCTGTCTGCTCGTGCTACGTTACCACAGGGTTGAGCAGGGGTTATCAAAGGGTGTAGCCCCCTTACTCTGACTTAGGAAGAAGGGTCCCTTCTTGGACATTGGCGCCAGCCATTGCCAACCAGAGATCCCCATTTCTAACATTGGTGGTCAGCGGTGAGGATCAGGACTTGCATTTGTGATCCACATACAATAACTGGTGTACACTACTAGTGAGTGCAGACCTAAACGCAACTACATACGTTTTTGATCTTGGTGTATTTTTGACCGTAATTGCCAGTTATGTCTACAATGGGTAAGCCAGCATCCAATGCTTCAGAGGATCTCACTTTTGAGAAAGAGAGGTTAGAAACCTACACTGCCAAACAGCTAACGTCTTTTTGCAAGCAATTCACCGTCCCTATTGCAGGTCTCTCTAGGAAGGAGGAGTATCAGAAGGCGCTAAAGGCCTGGTGGGAGGCAAGGGAGTCCCCCGGGAATGGGGGAGAGCCTGGGGACGGGGGAGAGAAGGCCGGAGGGCAGCAGGATGACAAAGTGGATTTAGTGGGAGGTAAAGCACTTTCCAGTCCAGGTACTAGCGTGTCCTCAAAAGGCCTGTCTCCAGAAGAGATGCAGGACAGGGAGAGAGATAGGAGGCATAGTTTGGAGATGGTCAAATTAGAAGGTCAGAAGGACCTAGAGAGTAAAAAGTTGGAAATTGAGAATAACCGGTTAGCATTTGAACTTGAGAAAATGAAACTGGAGCATGAGAGAGTATTGAGGGAGCTGGAGATCAAGGCTAAGAGTTTAGAGATCTCCCCTCTGGTGGCAGCATACCTTTAGTACCTACCGAGAGTAGAGTTTATATACCCAAGGATGTCATCAAGGATTTCCATAAGAGTGAGAATATTGGGCAATGGTTTGCCACCTATGAGATAGCAATGGTGTCCCACCGGGTCCCTGAGAAGGATTGGGGAGCGGGGTTGTGGGGACGCTTTGTGAGTGATGGGAGGGATACCCTGTTGGATCTGCCTGAAGAGAGCAGGATGGTGTATGCCCATATGAAGGAGGCCTTGATGACGCGATATGGTTTGACCCCAGAGATGTACAGGCAGAGATTTAGAACCTGTAAGAAGTTAGAGGGTACCACTTGGGTTGAATATGTGTCTTTTTTTGCAGAGCAATGGATCGCTGGGTAAAAGGTAGCAAGGTGGAAACCTTTGAACAACTGTATGATTTGTTTGCGTGGGAGCATTTAGCTAGTAACTGTTTTCCAGAGCTACGCCAGCCCCTTATTGATAGCAAGCTAACTAACCCTAGGAAGCTTGCTGAGGAGGCGGACCGCTGGGTGAGCACACAGGTTCGCAAGGGTCATGTGGGAGACTTCGCCAAAGGTGGGCAGGGTCCCCAGCAGAGAAGTGGGGGGACAGGGGTAAACAGAGGGAGTTCCAGAGAGGGCCCCAAAGTAATTCCCATGGGAACCCAGGAGTGGTGTCCCAGTCTCCCCTGAGAAGAAGCCAGTGCCCCCGACAGGTAGGCCTGTTCATAGGGGGCCCCTTACTTGTTTTAAATGTGGTCAAGTGGGCCACCGGTATTATGATCCCCAGTGTCCCCAGAGGGACCTCAATGCACCACCCCGTGCACCAACCCGCCAGTTTGCTAGTGTAGCCCTGGGAGGGGAGGAGATGGGTGCCCCAGGTGGGTGGGATCCCGTAGAATTGACCCTTGAGAAGGTCCCTAACCCCACGCTGCCTGATAACACTAAGAAGTACAGGCAGTGGGTGACCATCAATGGCCATAGGGTGGAGGCTCTGAGGGACACCGGAGCAAGTGTGACTGCTGTCAGCTCCCGGTTGGTGTCCCCAGAGCAGGTTGTCCCCCATGCATTCTGCCCAGTAGTGTCAGCAGACAACTCTGAGAGCCAGTGTGAGGTGGCTCAAGTTCCCTTTGAGTGGGGGGGGGTCTCAGGAACTCTTCAAGTAGCTGTGAGGCCAGCCATGCCGGTAGACTGTCTGTTGGGCAACGATTTAGAGAACTCCCCATGGGCTGCGGTGGAGAGGAAATCTCACTTGGAAATGTTGGGTCTGCCTGAGTGGGCGTGCGCGACCACTCGGTCCATGGCAGCCAGTAAGGACGTTCAGAAGGACCTGGAGCCTGAAAGTATGGCCCAGGCCCCTGCCTTAAAGAGAAGGGGTAGGGGGCGCGGGAAACCGGCCTCCATAGTTCCCACGGCCCAGGAAGAAGCAGACCTTGAGGGGGATGCCATGGAGCCTACCGGGGAACAAGTAGCCGAACTGGGGGACCTGCCTGGGCTGACCCATTGGCAGCAGGAAGGAGGGCCCACCAGGGAGGAATTTTGTGAACAGCAGAGAACGTGCCCTTCTCTTGAGGGGCTGCGGCGACAGGCTGCAGCCCAGGCAGCAGGTGATAAGTCAGGGTCACATCTGATCTATTGGGAGAATGACCTCCTTTACAGCGAGCCTAAGGTTGCTGAGCCTGGGTCAGCCCGTGTGCTGGTGGTACCCCAGTGCTTCAGAGCCTTCCTACTGAGGTTGGCTCATGATGTGCCATTGGCAGGACATCTGGGGCAGACCAAGACCTTGGAGAGGCTGGTCACCCACTTTTATTGGCCCCAGATGCGCAGGAGCTCAGATGCTCACTGCAGGACATGTGAAACTTGCCAGGCAAGTGGGAAGAGAGGGGGGAAGATCAAAGCCCCACTCCAGCCCTTTCCAGTTGTCAGTACCCCATTCGAGCGAGTGGGCATTGACATTGTGGGGCCTCTGGACCCCAAGACAGCCATGGGCAACAGGTTCATCCTGGTCTTGGTGGACCATGCCACCCGGTACCCTGAAGCCGTCCCACTCCAGACAGTGACGGCCCCTGTGGTGGGACATGCACTGATGGGGATTTTCTCCCGTGTGGGGTTCCCAGAGAGGTGTCCGATAGGGGTACTAATTTCATTTCCAAATATATGAAGTCTCTGTGGGAGGAGTGTGGGGTAACTTATAAGTTTACCACCCCCAAGGTAATGGGCTGGTTGAGAGATTCAACTGGACCCTCAAAGGCATGATTATGGGCCTAGAAGAGTCCATGAGGCGTAAGTGGGACGTCCTCTTGCCATGCCTGTTGTTTGCTTACCGTGAGGTGCCACAGAAGTCCCTAGGGTTCAGCCCCTTTGAACTACTCTATGGTCACCCGGTAAGAGGGCCTCTGAGTCTGGTCAAGGAAGACTGGGAGCAATCTCCCAGGAAACCTCCCCAGGATGTGTTTAGCTACATGCTGGCCTTCAGGAACCAGACTCGGCATTTCAGAAAGCTTGCTGAGGCAAATCTGGAAGCCAGCCAGGAAGAGATGAAACGTTGGCACGATCAGAATGCCACTCTGATTGAGTTTCAGCCTGGTCAAAAGGTTTGGGTCATGGCCCCAGTGGAGCCCTGTGCGCTCCAAGATAAGTGGACCGGACCATTTGAGGTGGTGGAGCGCAAGAGTCCTGTTACCTACTTGGTGGACTTGCGGTCTCTCCGTAACCCCTTGCGGGTCCTGCATGTCAACCGCCTGAAGCCCCACTTTGAGAGGTCCGAAGTGGGCATGCTCCTGGCCACAGATACTGGGATGGAGGAGGAGAGTGAGCCTCTTCCTGACCTCCTGTGTGCAAAGGAGCAAGATGGGTCAGTGGAGTGTGTGGTCCTCTCCACCACACTGACCCCTGAGCAGCAGAGTGATTGTCGCCAACTGTTGGGACAATTCAGTGATCTGTTCTCCCTGGTGCCTAGTGTCACTTATTGGTGTGTCCATGAAGTGGACACTGGGGACAGTCCTCCTGTTAAGCACAAGGCTTACCGAGTGACTGACCGGGTTAGGGCATCCATTAAGGAGGAGGTTTCCAAAATGTTTGCTTTAGGGGTGATTGAGTCCTCTAGCAGCCCTTGGTCCAGCCCAGTGGTCTTGGTACCAAAAGCTGCAGCGCCGGGTGCCACCACAGAACTTCGGTTCTGCGTGGACTACAGAGGCCTCAATTCAGTCACAAAGACTGACCCGCACCCCATCCCCAGAGCGGATGAGCTTATAGATCGGCTAGGGGCTGCACGGTACCTCAGCACGTTTGATTTGACGTCTGGGTATTGGCAGATCACCTTGACTGACAGACCCCCCGGACCCCGACCCCCGGACTCCGACCCCCGGACCCCGACCACAGTTCAGCGATTCCATCGCTGACTTCGTCAGCACACACGCCATCGCCTCCACGGACTACATCCTCCTCGGGGACCTGAACTTCCACCTCGAGAACAACAAGGACACCAACTCCACCACCCTGATCGACAACCTCACCACCCTCGGACTCAGACAGCTCGTGACTACACCCACCCACGCCGCCGGCCACACGCTCGACTCCATCTTTTCCGCAAGCCCACACGTCTCCTTCAACCACACCTCCGAACCCCACTGGACTGACCACCACTGCATCCACTTCACCTACAGGAAGCCCACCACGCACCACCGCACCGAACAAATGCCTCGCCGCAGCTGGAGCAGAGTCACGGAAGACCAGCTAACCACAACCTCGCCCTGAGCCCACCCGCCGAACCCTCCGACCCCGACACCGCCGCCCGCAACCTCAGACAGTGGATCGACGACGGCGCCAACACCTCGCCCCGCTCAAGAATCCGCCCAACAGCCACACCAGCAAGAAAGCCACCTGGTTCACCGAAGACCTCCAGGCCTCCAAGCGAACATGCCGAAAACTGGAGAAGATCTGGCTCCACGAACGGACAGCGGACAGCTACGCCGCCCACAAGAGCGCCACCCGCATTCACCATCACCTCATCAGATCCGCCAAAAGGGCCTCACTCAAAGACCGCCTAGACAACAACGCACACAACAGCAAAGAGCTCTTCAACATCGTGAAGGAACTCTCCAACCCCAGCTCCAACACCAACGACATCCAGCCGTCGCGAGACCTGTGCGACTCACTGGCCACCTTCTTCCACCGCAAAATCGCCGACATCCACGACAGCTTCAACAACACGACTGCCCCGGCAACCACCGAGACCACTGCCCCCACAACCACCAACCGCCTGCTCTCCTGGACCAACATCAACGACGAGGACAACAGCGAGATCATGAACACCATCCACTCCGGTTCACCGCTAGACCCGTGCCCTCACCACATCTTCAACAAAGCCAGTACAGCCATCGCGCCCCATCTCCGGAAAATAATCAACATCTCCTTCGAGACAGCAACCTTCCCGGAAAGCTGGAAGCACGCCGAGATCACCGCCTTACTCAAGAAACCCAAGGCAGACCCCAAGGACCTCAAGAACTTCCGACCCATCTCTCTGCTCCCGTTCCCCGCGAAGGTCACCAAGAAAATCGTCAACAAACAACTGACCCGCTACCTCGAGGAGAACAACATCCTGGACCCTTCCCAGTCCGGCTTCCGCAGCAACCACAGCACCGAAACCGCCCTCATCGCCGCCACCGATGACATCAGGACCCTGCTAGACAATGGAGAAACAGCAGCCCTCATCCTCCTGGACCTATCAGCCGCCTTCGACACGGTCTGCCACCACACACTACGAACACGCCTTCACGACGCCGGGATCCAAGAGAAGGCCCTGGACTGGACCACATCCTTCCTTTCCGGCAGAACACAAAGCGTCCGCCTCGCCCCCTTCCGATCCAAGGCCACCAAGATCATCTGCGGCGTACCCCAAGGCTCCTCCCTCAGCCCAACGCTGTTCAACATCTACATGGCACCCCTCGCCCACGTCGCCCGACAGCACAACCTCAACATCATCTCCTACGCCGACGACACCCAGCTGATCCTCTCCCTCACCAAAGACCCTCACACCGCCAAAGCCCACCTCCACGAAGGAATGAAGGCCGTCGCCGAATGGATGAGGACCAGCCGCCTGAAGCTGAACTCGGACAAGACGGAGGTCCTCATCCTTGGTTCCAACCCTTCAGCCTGGGACGACTCCTGGTGGCCAGCATCACTGGGAACAGCCCCGCCGCCCACCGACCACGTACGCAGCCTAGGGGTCATCCTCGACCCCACCCTCTCCATGACTGGGCGGGTCAACGCCGTTTCCTCATCCTGCTTCGGCATCCTCCGAGTGCTCTGCAGGATCTTTGGGTGGATCCCCGCCGAGACGGGAAGGACGGTCGCCCAGGCCCTCGTCACCAGCGGGCTGGACTGCGGAGGCGCCCTCTGCGCAGGAGCGACGGCTGGGCTCCTGAGACGGCTGCGGCGCATCCAGAGCGCCTCTGCACGTCTTGTCCTCGACATCCCCCGACGCAGCCACATCGCGCCCCACCTGGGAGACCTGCACTGGCTCCCTGTCAACAAGAGGATAACCTTCAAGCTCCTCACCCACGCACACAAGGCGCTCCGCAGCTCCGGACCAGCCTGCCTCAACGGACGACTCAGCTTCTACACCCCCACCCGCCAGCTCCGCTCGACCGGCCTCGCCCTCGCCGCAGTCCCCCGCATCCGGAGGGCGACCGCCGGCGGCAGATCCTTCTCCCACCTCGCCGCCAAGACCTGGAACACCCTCCCCACCAACCTCCGACAGACCCAAGACCTACTGGCCTTCAGAAGACTCCTCAAGACCTGGCTCTTCGATCAGTAGCAGCACCACCCCCCTCTTCCCCCAGCGCCTTGAGACCCTCGCGGGTATGTAGTGCGCTTTATAAGTGACATGATTGATTGATTGATTGATTGATTGACTGATGGGGCAAAGGAGAGGTCAGTATTCTCCACACCGGATGGGCACTACCAGTTCCGGGTGATGACCTTCGGGATGAAGAATGCCCCTGCCACCTTTCAGAGGTTGGTCAACAGGGTGTTGGTTGGGCTGGAGGATTTCAGTGCCGCCTACCTGGATGACATTGCAGTGTTTAGTTCCTCATGGGAGGACCACCTGCGATGGGAAGTGTTGATGGCACTGCGAAGCGCAGGCCTCACAATCAAGGCCAGTAAGTGCCAGATTGGGCAGGGTTCGGTGGTGTGCTTGGGACACCAGGTTGGGAGCAGCCAGGTGGTGCCCCTACAGCCCAAAATTGAAACCATCCTGGCTTGGGAGCCCCTAAAGACCCAGAGACAGGTGAGAGCCTTTTTAGGACTCACGGGTTATTACAGGAGGTTTGTCAAGGGGTATGGCAACATTGTTGCACCCTTGACTGAGCTGACTTCTAAGAAGCAGCCAAAGATTGTGAACTGGACTGGCACCTGTCAGGAAGCTTTTGATGCCCTGAAGACTGCCATGTGCACAGCACCTGTACTTCAGGCGCCCAACTTTTCAAACGAATTTGTTGTCCAGACAGACGCTTCAGAGCATGGTGTGGGGGCTGTTCTGTCACAGATCAATGAGGAGGGCCTAGACCAACCGGTAGCCTTCATTAGTATGAGGTTACTTCCACGGGAACAGAGGTGGAGTGCAATTGAGCGTGAGGCATTTGCTGTGGTCTGGGCACTGAAGAAGCTGAGACCATACCTGTTTGGGACTCACTTCCCGGTTCAGACGGACCACAGGCCCCTCAGATGGTTGATGCAGATGAGGGGTGAGAATCCAAAGTTGTTGAGGTGGTCTATTTCCCTACAGGGGATGGACTTTACGGTGGAACACCGCCCGGGTACAGAACACGCCAATGCTGATGGTCTGTCCAGATTTTTCCGCCTTAGTGATGAGAACCCCCAAGTGGGTGGGTAGTTCTCCCCACATTTCAGCTGGAGGGGACACGTGTTAGACCTGGCACCATTGGCGTGGGTCTCCCTTCCATCTTTCGCTTTTTGTCTCCTCTGTGTTTGCTGGTGTTAGATGCTCTGGGCGCTGTGCCACTGCCATTCAGTGCTACAGCGCGAATGCTCCCTATTGTAAATTGACTGGATGAATTGGTATTCCCATAATTGGCTCATTTGATTTACCTGTTAGTCCCTAGTATAGTGCACCGTGCGTGCCCAGGGCTGGTAGACCGAATGCTGCTGGTGGGCCTGCAGCGCTGATTGCGCCACCCACATAAGCAGCGCGTAAAGTGTGTCTCAGACCTGCCATCGCAGAGTCTGTGCGCAGTCCAGAACTGCCATTCTTTGACTGTAAGTGAACCCACTTCCCAGTCCCTCAACCTTCCCTTGGCATCATGTAAGTCATCCCTATGGCAGGGTGCGTTGAATGTGAAAGGTAGGACCTGCCTTGGTCTGTGTGGCATGTCCTGATAGTGAATTACACTCCATTTCGTTTTCACTATTGCAAGGCTATCTGTTCCCTTTGGCCAGAATGGGCAGTTTTGATTATTACATCCTATAATCCTAGCTGACCCAAGGAACATGTTTGGAAAGTCGAATTTAGTATGCCTGAGCTCAGAATATTAAAATACCTCTTTTAGTGAGGATTATTTTTATATTCTGTGTTTGAAAATACCCCTTCTAGAAAGTAGGTATTTTCTTGCCTAAGTCGTCCAGTGTGCTCTGCTGTTATGTGTATTGGATGTCTGGTCTTGGAGGGTCAGGGCAGGCTGAGCCCGACCTGGGTTGAATAGCGAGATCTGCAGCTGGAGTATGGGGAGGGGTGACCCTTTGATCTGAGCAGGGCTGGGCCTGGCAAGCTGAATGATGGCTCCAGCCCCACTGTGCGTCTGATGGCAGACCCCTCTTCCTCAAAGGCAGGATGCAGCCTCGTAATTAAAGTGCTCCAGGACCACACCGAACTGGTTCTGGCTGGGTTCAGTGACTTGTGACTTTTGAGAACAAAGACCGGTGGGGTATAAAGATCTGCGCCGAAACCCCGACGGGGTGTGTTACTTCTGGATGTCAAGACGAACCTCTGTCCGTGTAACGAGAGGAAAAAGGACTTTGAACCTTTCATCCATCTTGCTGAAGCAACTACCCAAGGGCCTGATTTGAGCTTGCCTCCTGCTGAAGTCTCAGGGACATTAGACTTCACCCATCAGCCTTCTGAATTCCTATTGAGAGGGGTTCTACTCACAGGTGAGGCCTCTGTCGAGAATTCCAGAGCCTCTGGGTCTACTGCGGGGAATGCGGGCTGAGAATCATCGCTATCGCTATTGTGGGCCGCTGCAGCTGAGGAGCTGTTGCCGCTGAGAGCCCGCATTTGTCTGCGCTACGAGAATCATCGCTATCTCTATTGTGGGCCGCTGCAGCTGAGGAGCTGTTGCCGCTGAGAGCCCGCATTTGTCTGTGCTATGAGAATCATCGCTATCGCGGGCCGCCGCAGCTGAGGAGCTGTTGCCGCTGAGAGCCCGCATTTGTCTGTGCTATGAGAATCATCGCTATCGCTATTGTGGGCCGCCGCAGCTGAGGAGCTGTTGCCGCTGGGAGCCTGCATTTGTCTGTGCTATGAGAATCATCGCTATTGCTATTGTGGGCCGCTGCAGCTGAGGAGCTGTTGCAGCTGAGAGCCCGTGCTTGTCTGTGCTTTGAGAATCATCGCTATCGCTATTGTGGGCCGCTGCAGCTGAGGAGCTGTTGCCGCTGAGAGCCCGCATTTGTCTGTGCTACGCCAATCATCGCTATCGCTATTGTGGGCCGCTGCAGCTGAGGAGCTGTGGCCGCTGAGAGCCTGCATTGGTCTATACTACGAGAATCATCGCTATCGCGGGCCGCTGCGGCTGAGGAGCTGTTGCCGCTGAGAGCCCGCCTTTAATCACCGCCCCAGGATCATCGTGAGTGCACGCCGTGGACCGCTGCAGCTGGGAGCTGCGGCCGCTGCGAGTCCGCCTGTCATCATCGCGGCTTCCTCCCGAAGCTGCGTGCCCCTTTAAACCTCAGGTACATTGTGCATCACCGGGTCGCGTAGACCCCGGCCTCGAACTAAGTTCGTTTCACCCGCTTTTGAGTGCTTGATTGCCTTTTCAGTGAACTTATATTAACGTGCATTGTGGCTTGTTGATCGTCTTCGAGCCTTGTGTTAAACTGATATAAAGCTACTCCTTTTTCTATAGTTACTTGTGTGGTGTCCCTTTGTGGTGTCTTCACTGCGTTATTGTGTATGGTCATGAATGCTTAACACACTGCCTCTGAGCTAGGCCTGTCTGCTCGTGCTACGTTACCACAGGGTTGAGCTGGGGTTATCAAAGGGGGTAGCCACCTTACTCTGACTTAGGAAGAAGGGTCCCTTCTTGGACATTGGCGCCAGCCATTGCCAACCAGAGATCCCCATTTCTAACACACGTCCTCCCCTCTAGAAGCGGCTAGCACAAATGGTGGAGGCCAATCTGCCTCCGCCAACAAAATGTCGTATGAGGAGGTAAAATTTTCCCAGAAAACCTCTCTGATTGGACGCTGTATATCACCTTCAATTTGGAAGACAATCTCATAGAGTCTATCCAGGGGGGTGCAACCCGGGTATCTGCTGTTTCTACTGTAATGAATGTATCAGTTGCTGTCGCCTCCAGACAGGGACGTAGTGCCTCACGCACTATGGTAACCTCCGCTGCGCTGATGAGCAGAGTCACTGCCCATGTCCAGTCTAGGAGTCGCGTTCTCATCGTCTGAGGCATACTTCGCAGTTAAAGCAGCAACTTTTTTCTTCTGATACGGGGGTCGAAAACGAGGCAGATCCTCTTGTTTGGCTTTAACGTCAAACTGTCGAGGTTGATCTTGTCCCTGTTGTGTGGTCGGACTTTTGGCACGATCCTGGTGTTCCCCACCAACGACTTGAGAGTCCGATGTGTCCTGTAAAGAACGAGGAGAGCGCTGATCAGGGACTTGGAATCTATCAGGAGTCTTAATTTTTCCGCAGTCGTGCAAGTCATAAGTACGCTCAGAAGACTCAGGTGTCTGTGAACCAGCACGTGCACCTTGCTTCTGCTGTTGCTGCCCCTGTTTTTTATTTCTCCAGTTCTTTTTAGGAAAGAACGGGCGCCCATCTTTATCAGTCTGGGCTTTTCGTTGAGTTTGAGATTGCGTTTGAGTAAAAGGCTTAACTCACAGACTATTGCGGCCTAAGGTTTTATAAGCCTTAGCAATAATCTTTGGTAATTTGCGCTGCTTGTCTACGCCTGCCACAGCCTCCAAGCGATTAGCCACTTGTAAGCTTACAGCATCACCCTTAACATTAGCAAGGATCATATCAGCAACAATGTTGAACACCCCCACCAGTCTCATCCCCAACACCAGAGCCGCCTCGGCTCTGTGTTCATCCTGAACCCGCTTTATCACGGAAGGGAGTATGGTCATTGAAGGGGTGCTGAAACACATCGAATATACAGCTGCAAACACTCTACCACAAGTGTTACAATCAACTAATTCGGGAACTAAGCCTTCAGGTAAACTTATGGTTAGGATCCTGTGCTTCTCCACAGGAGTGGTATTCGGAAAAACAGCTTTGAGTTGTCCAAATTTTTCAGCAAGCCAAAAAGTGAATTCATCCTTATTCTGCGGACGCTTGCCCATCTCTGAAGTAACCATAATAGGACTGATGGTTACACTACCAGGTCCAGCTGGTTGCGCAGCAACGCCAGGTGGTCCCATCTGGAATTTGCGTGACATGAACTGTATAAAAGCTCTATGTATACATATTAATGAAGTATGTAATACGCGGAGTTCTGCGATTGTAGCATTGAGATAATTTGGGTGTGGAGTATACCCAGCCAAAACGGGCCACCTGGCCCCATCTATCGATAAAGGGCCTAAACAGACCAGCGTTATTGGGTGAGGAAGGGTGCCATTAAACCATATTTGGTGTTGCAAAGCCGTTAGCGGAACTTCAAGAGACCTATAAGGCCGATAATTTTGAGGAAGAGCCATGGCAGTATATTCGTGAAACAAATTATCTGTTCCATCCACCACCGGAAAGGTGTCACAAGAATAAAACACCTCAAAGCGGTAAGCTGCATCCGCTTCTACAACAAAAATGAGCGCAACACCAGTATTAGGGACCCCATGTTGAGTCAAATAAGCTGTGATTGCAGCCCGGTTAGGCGATGCAATGACAACCGCCATAATCAATAGCTGAAAATAACAACCTATGTGTGGCAGCGCAATAACGGGTTGATAAGACAGAGAAACACCTTTTAAAATTCAAGCTTGAAAAACCTATAAAACATCAATATAGGAGGCTACACCGTCACAACTGTCTCCAGAAACAGATGTGAGGGGATTGTGGACAAGCACAAGCACTACTCAGGAGTCTCGCAGATAAGAACCAGACCAAACGGTGGTGGCATGTTGCAGGAATTCTGCACCTAGACAGAACTATGCGCAGGAAAACAGGACCTCAGTGTAGAGGGGTGTACCAGCCTACCACCTTAGTACCCAAAATCCCAAAACCGACTAGCTATAGTGTCTCATTCGTTCTCCAAAATCACGAAGCTACAAATGATTAGACAACCCAGAACACAACACTCCTGACTCTCTCAGGAATCGCGGTAGCAAGACATACCCTTTCGCTCGCTCACTCGTACTTGTACACAATAAGAATGGCCAGAGTCACGGTTATAGTTCAAAATGTTTATTTTAACTATCGTGCTCTATAATGCAGTATACGAGCCACTACCAGCAGCGAAATGCATAAACTTAGAACAATTAGCATTGTTACAATTCCATAGAATATAAAAGGGGATGTCATTATATATAGACAGTGGAAAAAGGACTATAAGGCCTAACCACCCTCCCCTTGGTAAGGTGTCTATTATATAAAAGAAGATCTCTGGGCTTTGTCAGCAGACCCCCTACCTTAGTGCCTAGATGGAAGCTTTACATCATAGGAACCGCATAGCTCTTCTCCCTGGAAAGGACCCTCTCCAAATGTGTTTTAGAGCAACATGCATCCCTGTAATATCAAAGCACGAGTTTCCAGTAGCACAGCTGCATCAGCACGTTTTGTCTAGATGCTAGGGACTGACCAGAACTTAATAACAAGAGGCATTGTTTATCGACCTTGCACATCGTGTTCAGACTAAACTCCAAGAACAGGCAGAGAACGCAGAAAGCAGGCAGTTCTCATGTGAAAGGCACAAACAGAGTCTTGCAAAACAAAGTCATGTAGTAACGTGCGCAAAAGCAGCATCATGGCAGCCGTGCTCATGCCAGCTTAGCAATGTCGACAATGACCCTAACGGCCATATAACACTACCTTATTTCCCTTACATTTAAAGTCTATGCATTCCTTTTCAGTTTTCATAATACATTCCTTTATGGGGAACAAATTAAGTTTTACCAGAAGGTCTCTAGTTTGCTGTTACTCTTTCTGTTTTTACCCATACAATTGGTCTTGTCATGATTTATCTCAACCTCTTCATCACATCACAAGACTGTCTTGAACACATCTTCCACATATCCTACCACGCCTTATCCTATGGCTCTTTGTGCAACCCATCTAATGCACATGTTCTTCCAAGAACAATTATCCAAATCCTCACATTTCTCCTCTAGAAGCAGCATGCACTGTTCTAAGGGATGTTTCTTATTCAGTCGCTTCTGACCTTCTGATAAGATATTCGATCACTGCCTCATTGATTTGGGTGTATTTCTCATATAGCTTGTTTCTCTCTGATACAGCCGCGTATTTATACGTGATTTTAGGAGAAGTGTACAAGGGGCCACAGATGAAACTGACAGGGCCATCTACCATGGGAGATATTGAAGATTGCGCACTTATGTGTAAAATATATATAATATATATTGGAGGTTGGCAGCAGGGTCTGGTGTGCAGCCATGCCCTGTCACCAACCCCCCTACAGGCAGCCAGCCACAGACTGAGCACGGCCTTTGGCCGTGCTTGTCGAGAGGTTGGCTGCAGGGTCTGGCCTGTGGCCAGGCCCTGTGGCCAACCTCTCACCATGCCCGGCAAACCCCACACTGTGCACGGCCTTCAGCTGTGCATGGCAGGGGGTTCCCTGTTTCCAACCCCTTGCAGGCAGCCAACCCCACACTGCGGGGTTGGCTGCAGGGCCTGGCCACAGGGCCATATCCCCTGCAGGCAGCCAACCGCAGACTGCGCCCGTGCGTGGTAAGAGATTAGCCCAGGCCCAATGGCCAACCCCACGCAGGCAGCCAACCCCATGCTGTGCCCAGTCTTTGGCCGTGTGCAGTGAGGGGTTTGCCAACCCCAAGTTACAAGGTTAGATGCAGGGCCTGGCGCCAACCCCCCAGCAGGGAGCCAACTCTATGCTTTGCACAGTCTTCGAGCGTGCACAGTGGGTGGGTGGCTCCAGTCCAGGTCCTGTATCCAACCCCCTGCATGCAGCTAACCCCACACTGCAAGGTTGACCAGAACACAATTCAATTAAAAAGGGAGGGGGTCATGTGATCCCCTCCCTGAGCCTCCTCAGCCTCCAGGGACCCCATCTCCTTGGCCAAATTCAGCTAAAATGGGGAGGGGGACATGCGGCCCTGCTCTCCGAGCCTTTATAGGACACGGGGACCCCATCCTTGAGAGGGCATGCTATTTAAATGGGGAGTGGTGCTGTGCAACCCCCAAAGCCTCATTAGGCTTCTGGGACTCCATCCCCTGGGGCTAAATTCAATTAAAAAAGGGGAATATAGTGTCGTGGCATGATGTCTCCTATTGTAGAGTCAAGTATCATAGACTGGAGCTGTGAGTTGTCCAGTGGACTGGCGTGTCATACAGTAGAGTAGGGTGTCAAAGACTCATAGAATGGAGTAGAGTGTTTTAGAGTGGAGTAGGCTGAAGTAGAGTGTCGTAGAGTGTAGTATTGTCGAGTGGAGTGTCATAGAGTACAGTAGAGAAGAGTGTCATAGAGTGAAGTGCTGTGTCATATAGTGGAATGGTATATCAGAGAGAGGAGTGGAGTGGCGTGTCATCGAGTGTCATACAGTGCAGTACAGTGGTGTAGCGTGGATGGGCATATAGTAGAGTAGAGGGTCATATAGTGGCATAGAGTGTAGTATAGTGCTGAAGAGTGGTTTTGCATACAGTGGAGTAGAGTGTCCGACAGTTGAGCGGTGTAGAGTGGAGTATGGTACAGTGGCATAGAGTGGGATAAAGTGTAGTAGAGTGGATTATAGTGGAGTGTTATACACTTTAGTGGGGTAGTATTGAGGGGAGTGGCGTATCGTAGACTATAGCTGTGTGGAGTGGAGTGGCATAGCATACAGTTGAGTAAAGTGTCATAAAGTGGAGAATCGTATTGTACAGTAGAGTGTAATGGTGTATTGTACTGAATTGGAAAGTGTTGTAGACTACAGTAGAGTGGCATACAGTCTAGTTGAGTTTTGTAGAGTGGAGTGGTGTACAGTACAGCACAGTGTTCTTTATACAAATAGGAAGGTGCACCAAGAAACGAGTCACTGTCCTTCAAATATATCCAAATGATGTCCTTTTATTAATCTTGATAGTAAAATACGGCAATCAGCCAACGCGTTTCGTTCCACTAAGGGAACTTCATCAGGGCTCCTATAACAGTACGAAGTACAAAATATCCGCAATCGGAATAGAAATATATTCAGAAATGGAGTAATTTGGAAACCCCGAAGTCCTTAGGTATCACGACAGGGAATAATATATCCACGATCTGACATACGGTTAGTCCAAACAACAAATTGTAAAAACGATCCAGAAATTCCTGACACATATGCAACAAAATCTAATACACAGAAGGTATCATTCCCAGCAATAATGTTCCAACGAAAATAACAAATTAGCAGCCGGTATCCTTGATACGATACAAACACCGTCTCACCAAAGCCTTCGCTATCCCAAACAGCACAGTGCTGTACAATATGGTAGAGTGGATTGGCATACAGTGTTATGGAGAACAATGGCATACAGCAGAGTAGAGTTGAGTTGCATAGAGTACACTAGTGTGCCAAACAGTGGAGCTGCATAGAGCGGATTTTTGCACTGCAGCGTAAAGTGGGGTAGTCTTGTACAGTGGAGCAGAGTCTAGTGGAGAGGCGTAACGTAGAGTGGAGTAAAGTATAATAGAGTGTATTGGTGTGTCATAGAGTAGAGTGGCATGGAGTGGAGTGGAGTGGCGTAGCATAAGTAGTAAAGTGTTAATCAATTGGAGTGGGTCTTGTACAGTAGAGTGGAGTGCTGTGTCTTAGCATATAGAAAAGTGTTGTATAGTGGAATAGAGTGTTGAACTTTTTAGAGTGCAATTATATAGAGTAGAGACCAGTGTCATACAGTGGAGTTGCATAGAGTGGAGTGACGTACACTTTAGTGTCACAGAGTGAATTACCGTACAGTGGAGTAGCATTAAGTGGAATAACATACAGTGGAATACCATACAGTGGAGTGGAGTACAATGTTGTACAATAGAGTGTACGGGCATAGAGTCGAATACAAATTTGGACAGTGGTGTTTACAGAGATAGAGTGAAGAAGAGTCTAGGACAGTCGAATACCGTACAGTGGAGTGTAGAAGAGTGCAGTGGCATAGAGTGGAATAGAGTAGAGTTCAGTGGTGTACAGTGAAGTGGCGTAGAGTGGAGTGGGGTATAGTGGATTAGTGTAGAGTGGAGTGGAGAAAGGCATAGTGTAGAGTTGAGGAAATCTATTAATTGGAGTGGCATCTCATAGAGTAGAGTAGAGTAGAGTGATCTGTCGTACAGTATTGGAAACTGTCGCAGAGTGGAGTACAGTGTTGTACAATAGAGTGTGTGGGCATAGAGTCGAGTAGAAATGTAGACAGTGGAGTTTACGGGGATAGAGTGGAGAAGAGTCTAGGACAGTGGAATAGCGTAGAGTGGGATAGCCTATAGTGGGTAGCATACAGTGGAGCGGCCTACATTAGAGTACCATAGACTCGAGTAGCGTAGAGTCAGCGGTCGAAGTGGGGGGATCTGAGGTGCACGACATGCCCATTCTTTTATAATTTTAGGAAAAGAGTTCCCCTACTTCTTGTCAAAATTGGATTTTAATCCATTCTTCCTCAAGATTCTTCTGTTTTAAGTTCCATATCAGCTGTTTACGCTCCAAATTGAGTTCTCTACACCGGTTCTTGGTGACCTGTGTTCCGGTGGTTCCTTTTTGCCCGTTTTAAATCTCGGGTTAATACACTTAGTTTTTTATTATCTTGCCAGGTTTGCATAACATGTGGAATATTTGATCTGAAACTGCTTCTTTGCTCCTCCCCAAAGGGCTGTTTTCAGGGCAGAGGTCCATGCTCCCCAGTTTTCGATGGTGTGTTCCACCCTAGAATGGTTACTTATACATTCCTGTTCGTGTTTCCATGATGTTAGTATGGCGGCCTTCTGCTCGTTCCATCTTATCCTCCTGATTAATGAGTATCTCTCAATACCTCTGGAGTGTGCTAGAGTTGTGACCTGTTTCCGTTGTTTTGGTGTGGATGCTTAGTTCCGCTTGAAGAACTTCATGATCGCTTGTTTCGTGCATCACCTTTGCACTCATATACCCACTCACTCACTAATACAGCCACTGACATATCTACTCATACACCCATATAGCCACTCACACACTGAGTCAGTTACCCATAGAGCCACTCACACACCTAGTCACTCACCCATACAGTCAATCACACAGCCACTTATTCACCCAAACAGATCCACTCACAAACCCACTCACTTACTTATACAGATACTAACACGTAATCACTCACCTACACAGTTACAAGCACACACTCACCCATACAGCCACTCTCACATTCACTCACTCACCAATACAGTCATTCATTTACCCCATCACTCACCTATACTACCATTCACATATCTAGTTACTCACCCATATACCACTGACACATCCACTCAACCACACAGCCATAAACACACTCACTCACCCATACAGACCCCTCACTCACGCATTCACTAACCACTACAGCCACTGACACACCCACTCACTCATCCATACAGGCAGTAACACACACTCTCACCCACCCACAGAGACACTCAGATAACCATGCAGGTACTCAGACAACCAATCACTCACCCATACAGCGAGCCACATACCTACTCACACACCCCTACAGCCACTTAGACACCAACTGACAGACTAATACCGACAATCTAATAACCTAGTCACTCACCCATACATTCACCGAGACACCTAATCACTCACTTATACAATCAGTCATGCACCCACTGAACCATCCCTACAGGCACTCATACACCCACTGATTTACCAATACACCTTGGTATATATATTTTACATTCATAAACTTTTTAAAAACACTCACAGTCACTGGATGATGTCATCAGTGATGTCATTTGAGATGTCATCAGTGATGTCACTGACCATGTCATGAGTGATGTGATATGTGAGGTCATAAGCAGTGCATTGTGGGGACGCGAGTTCTAACTATAACTACTGAATTTCACTGGTTTTGTACGAGTGAAACCTGAGCCTAACTATAACGTCCCTGTAACCTATGTTTTTTTCAGTCAATATATATATGTGGCCAGTGGCTGTATGGGTGAGTGAGTGGCTGTGTGAGTGGCTGTATGGGTGGGTGAGTGGGTGTGTGAGTAACGGTATGGATGAGTGAGTGGGTGTCTGAATGGCTGTATGAGTGAGTGACTGGGTATGCAAGTGGCTATATGGGTGAGTGAGTGGCTCTTTGAGTGGGTGTTTGGTTAAGTGAGTTGGTGTGTGAGTGGCTGTATTGGAGAGTACGTGTCTGTGTGAATGGCTCTATGGGTGAGGGAGCAGATGTGTGAGTGCTTGTATGGATGTGTGAATGGTTATGTAAGTGGTTGTGTGAGTGAGTGTGTGTGTGAGTGGTTGTATGGGTGAGTGAGTAGGTGTGTGAGAGGCTGTATAGGTTAATATGTGGGTGTGTAGTAACTGGGTGTGTAAGTGCTTGTGTGAGTGGCTGTATGATTGAGTGAGTGGGTGTGTGAGTAGCTCTATGGATGAGTGAGTGGTTGTGTGAGTACTTGTATGGGTCTGTGAATGGGTATGTGAGTGGTTGTGTGGGTGAATAAGTGGGCGTATGAGAGGTTGTATGGGGGTGTAAGTGGGTGTTTGAGTGGTTCTGTGGATGATGTCATTTGAGATGTCATCAGTATGAGATATATATGTACTTATATATTGACTGAAAAAACAAAGGTTACAGGGACGTTATAGTTAGGCTCCTGATTTCACTCGTACAAAACCATAGAAATTCAGCAGTTATAGTTACCTGAGCTAACTATGCACTGCTTATCGACCTCACATATTACATCAAGCATGACACGGTCAGTGACATCACTGATGACATCTCATTTGACATCACTGATGACATCATCCAGTGAGTGTAAGTGTTTTCTAAGAGTTTATGAGTGTTAAACATATATACTAAGCTACTACAAAAGTTTAATTGGCATACTAGGTGTACTACTATTGAGTAATACTACTTCTAACATATATTATGTGAGTGGCTGTGTGTATTTGTGTGTGAGTGGGTGTCTGAGTGGCTGTATGGGGGAGTGAGTGGGTGTGTGAGTGGCCATATGGTTGTATAAGTGGATGTGTGAGTAGCTGTGTGGGTGAGTGAGTGGCTGTATTGGTGAGTGAGTGGGAGTGCCTGTGGCTGTATGGGTGAGTGAGTACCTGTGTGAATGGCTGTATGAGTGGGTGAGTTGGTGTGTGAGTTACTATATGGGTGAGTGAGTGGGTGTCTGGTGTATGAGTGAGTGACTGGGTGTGTAAGTGGCTGTATGGTTGAATGAGTAGCTTTTTGAGTGGGTGTTTGGTTAAGTGAGTTGGTGTGTGAGTGTCTGTATTGGAGAGTAAGTGTCTGTGTGGCTGTATGGGTGAGTGAGCGGATGTCTGAGTACTTGTATGGAATGCCTGTGAATGGGTATGTGAGTGGTTGTGTGGGTGAGTAAGTGGGTGTTTGAGAGGTCGTATGGGGAATAAGTGGGTATGTGAGTGGTTCTGTGGATGATGTCATAAGTGATGTCATCAGTGATGCCACTGACCATGTTGTGAGTAGGGCTCCCAGTTTTTCATTTTTACAGATTTTTAAATACAGACAGAAAACTATTTATTTTCTTGTCTGTATTTATTTTTAAATACAGAAAAATACGGAAAATAGGACTTCTTTGGATGATTTTTTTCTACTGTCGTTCATGAGCGCCAAGTCAGTATCTGTACAGATTCAGAGGTGGGCGAGATGTACAAAGACAATAGATAAGTGCAGATCTACAGTTATTTATGCTATTCTACAATGCAAATGTTTTCAGATAACACTATTGCAGTGTATACAACTGAAACCCTTAGGACATTCAAATGCGAGTATACATTTATCATTTAAATATTTGTGGAAAAATACCCATTGCAGCTTCATTTATACAGTAAACACAAAATAAAAATGGATAAATACAGAAAAAATTTGCAAAAAATAAATAAAGATAAATACAAACCGAAATGACGAAAAAATAAGTACTATAAAAACAGGAAGCCCTAGTCATAAGTGAAGTAATATGTGAGGCCATAAGCAGTGCATTGTGGATGCATGAGTTATATTTAGCCCAGGTAACTATAACTGCTTAATTTCTATGTTTTTGTACTAGTGAAATCTGAGCCTAACTATAATGTCCCTGTAACCTTTGTTTTTTTCAGTGAATTTCTAAGTTTTTTTTTTTTCTATTTCCTAACTATAACAGCTCTGCAACCTTTGGTCCCCACTATGGGGCCGATTATGATCTCATTAGGAAACTCTTCTGACCGAATCGGTTTCGGAATCATTTCCGAACGAATAAGGTTCTGCGAGTCCGACCGACTGATTACGATGCTTCCCAACATCGTTCGGTCGGACTCGCATTGACTTCACTGGGAGCCTGTGTTCCGAACGAGAACACAGGCTCCCATTGAAAAAAGGGGTGGTTGGGGAAAGCCTTGCACCGTGTGGCAGGCATCCCATGGTGCCTGCCACACTGTGCATGGTTGTAAAGAGGGTACCCATGGGTACCCCAACGGAGGCTCTGACAGCTGTTACGTGTCGGGCAAACTGATTCGGAACAGCTGTCAGCATCTGCCATCATAATCGCTTGTTCGGAAACCGTGTCCATAGAGCTGTACAAATTGGCTCCGAAAGACTCGGTCTGTCCGAATGTCGTTCGGAACCGATTCGGACAGCCCGAATGGTTTTCTTGCATCGTAATTGGCCGTCCGGAAAGGTGTCCCATTCGGTCGGAAACATAGGTTCCGAATTGGATTTGCCGAATCCGAATCCCGTTCAGAGTCTTTCTGGACGGCATCGTAATCGACCCCCTATGTAGTTATAGGTAGGATCAGGCTTCCATAGGAAATTGATTTTTTGGTTTGCTAACAACTTTGGTACTGTGTTGGGGTGATCTGTCAAATGGGGGCTGAAAAAAAGAAGGGGATCTGAAAACACATTTTCCCCAATCACTTTCCCATAGAAAATTTACACACAGCTACAGCAAAAATAGCTGAACAGAATTAGACCACATTTGACAGAAAGCTACATCTTGATCCAGGAAAAGTGCTTTTTGTGATTTGGTGTAAATCCGTTTAGTAGTTTATGAGAATTTTGGTTCAAAATGTATAGATATCTAGTGACGTGGTACTACTGCAGTATGCTACAGCAGATTACTGCAGAGTACTGCTGTACCGAAAGCTCGATACACGCGATCTGATTGGCTGGCAAGAACTTTAAGAGAAAGTTTTGGCCACCATTTTAGGACTCAGTCTCTGTGTCATGAACAACAAACGAAAAAAGGATTAAGATGGCAGGGTAGTGGTACTCTGAACACCTGGCTGATGTGGTGGGGCCCAAATGGGCACAGGCCCATGTAATTTTGCAGTAGTGCCATGGCACCGGGGTGCTGTGAAAAAAGATTTATGGCAGGCCTTAGGGCATTGCAAGTCCAAGGGGTCTTGGATGCCATAGCTAAGTCAAACTCCCTGCCGTGCACAGCTTTTGGCCCTTCACAGCTTGGGGTTGTCCACAGAGCCTAGCTTGTAGCCAGGTCCTGCACCCACCCCTAGGAGGAGGCCAACCCCTTGTGGGCAAAAGGCCATGCGCAGTGGGGTGTTGGCTGCCTGCAGGAGTTGATAGCAGGGCATTCCACCAGCGGGGGTGTTGGCCTCTTCAGAGGGTAGTCGCAGGGCCTGGCCACAGGTCAGTAACTAAAAACTTACACCTTCACCATTTACTTCTTCTGACCTCACATATTAAATCACTCATGACATATTCTGTGACATCATTGATACATTAAAGAAGCATCTGATATTACATCATTGATGACAACACTGCATGGCGGTGGCACAAGTTAAAGTTACTTCAGTTAACTATAACTGGTGAGTGTCAGAGGTTTAAAACGTTTTAACTGACATTTTTACATTCTCACCATACTATAACTCAACTTTAATCTTTGTTTCTGTAATGGTTTTGATAGTGTTTATTTATATATGTGTGTGTGTATATATATATATATATATATATATATATATATATATATATATATATATATATATATATATATATCTATCTAGCGGTCGCCAGTAGATAGTTATAGTTACAACCTATTATCCATAGGAAATCCGCGACATTCTATTTGAAATAACTCTCTTGCCGGTTGACGTATCTTCGCGAAATTTTCAAACTTCGTGGGGCGCTCCGGTCCGCTCGTACCCTGAAAGTCTCGGGGTGATACGTCAAGCGGGGCCGAGAAAAAGGGGGGTCCCAAAACGCGTTTTCCCCATGCATTTTCCCATAGGAAACTTTAGACACGGCTACAGCCCGAACTGCTGAACGGAATTACACCAAATTTGGCAAAGAGGTAGTTCTTGGTTCAGAAAGAACCCTTTTGTTAAATGGTGTAAATCCGTTCAGTAGTTGCTGAGAAAATGAAAAGTAAAAAGTTAGTGATATCTAGGGACGAGTAGGGTCCGAGTACCCTCCCGATCACGAGCTGCATGTTAATTGGCTGTCAGCTGGCTGTCAACATTCCGATTCAGGAAATGTTGGCAGCCATTTTATCCCTCGGTAGAACCGAGGGACAGAAACAAGTGCGCAAAGCGCACAAAGGGAGCAGGGTAGAAACACCCTGACCCCTAGGTTTGCTCAGGGGTCCCACAAGGACCCCTGGGCAAAAAAAAAATTTTTTTAAAAATCGGCAGGATGCGCTCAGGGTGCGCGAATTCTGCCGAAAAAAAAAATCGAAGCGCGGTCTCCCGCACTCGATGTTAATTGGCCCCGGGTGGCCCAAGTCCCGGGGGCATGGTGGGGGATAATTTAATGTGTGGGGGGCCTCAAAGGGCCCCCAAGCTCCAAGGACCGCCACCCCCGGGGCTTTTTAAAAAATGGTGCGGGAGGGCTCTGAGCCCTCCCGCAGCCCCGGAGACCACCACCTCCCGGGGCTTTTTTACATACATTATTAAACCTGTGTGGGGGCTCCAGCCCCCCACACGCCCGAGGACCACCACCTCCCGGGGCACTAAACATTTTAATATGGGGGTCCGTTACGGACCCCAGAGCCCGGGGACCACCACCTCCCGGGGCTGTGTACTGAATGGGAGGGGGCCGCGCGGCCCCCTCCTGGAGCCCTTGATGGCCCTGGGGACCACCACCCCCAGGGCCGGCTCCTGCAGTGTCCCGGGGTGCCTACCCCGGGACACTGTAGTTTGCTATGGCAGGACGGGAGCCTCGCGGCTCCCGTCCTGCCATAGCAAACTGCTTTGGATATTGGAAGAGAGAGCAGGAAACCTGCTCTCTCTCCAATATCCAAAGCGACTGCTTTCCACATGGGGAGCAGCATGTCAGCTGCTCCCCATGTGGAACAGCAATGTTATGTTATGTTATGTTAATAAGGCTTGTAAAGCGCACTGCTACCCTAGGGTGTCCTGGCGCTGAGAGTTGCCGACTTGGTTGCTGGATGAGAGAAGGATTCAGGGGAAAAGCCAGGTTTTCAGCCCCCTTCTAAAGGAAAGAAGCTCGGTGGCACTTCTGAGATGGAGGGAAGGCTGTTCCATGCTTTTGCCGCACCGCAGAAAAAGCTCCTGCCCCCAACTAGCTGTCTTTGCCCGTGGAACTTTTATAAGTTTTGCCTCGGCAGAGCGCAATGCTCTGCCGGGAACATACCATTGAAGATGTTGTCTCGTGTAGGCTGGGCCAGAACCTGTGAGGGCTTTAAAGACCGTGCAAAGGGCCTTAAAATCCACCCGTTGTTTCACCGGAAGCCAGTGAAGCTTCCCAAGTTCCTTCTTAACCGAGACAAACCTTGGGATCCCCAAAAGAAGCCTGGCTGCCGCATTCTGCACGACCTGCAATCGGCTAAGATGTCTTTTCTGGATGTTAAGATAAAGGCCGTTGCAATAATCCAGGCGAGAAAAATAAGAGCAGTAATTACTGTCCTGAGGCTATCTTCGGGCAATAGAAACTTGATTTTCCTCAGTATCCTCAGAAGATGAAAACAGGAGGAGGCAACTCGGCTAATCTGGTCTCCGAAAGATAATTTGACGTCAATGATCACCCCCAAGTTCTTCACCTTGGTGGAGGGAACTGGTTGTGGACCCAAGATTGCAGGCCACCAATCGGGTGACCAAAGGTTCGAGGAATTACCGAAAATGATCACCTCGGTTTTCCCCGCATTCAACTTAAGACAATTTGCTGTCATCCAGCTTTGGATGGCCTGCATACAGTTGTGGCAATCGCGCCCTGTCTTGGCCTCATTGCCCTTCTGTATTGACAGCACAATTTGTGTGTCATCGGCATAGGAGGTCAGCTGGAGCCCAAAAGATCGAATAAGGACAGCCAGCGGGGATACATACACATTAAACAGTGTAGGGCTAAGTGCCGATCCCTGAGGGACCCCACAGGGCAGGGAGAAAGGTTTCGATCGATCCTTTCGATGCAATGCCGGCTCCCAAGGGACGTGGGGAGCCGGCGGGACTGTGGGGGGATTGGGGACCCCCCCACAGTCCCCAACGGAGAGGGCCAGCCCCGGGGGATGGGGTCCCGGGGCAAGTAGTGGCCCGGGAGGGGGCCACGCGGCCCCCTCCCCAAAAAAGAGGAAAATTTAAAAAAAAAAAAAAATGGAAAGGCCGGCCCCGGAAGATGGGGTCCCGGGGCCTTAAAATGCCCAGAGGAGGGGGCCACGCTGCCCCCTCAAAAAAATAAATATAGAGGCCATGCCCCGGGGATGGGGTCCCGGGGCCAATACAGGCCCAGGGAAGGGGGCCACGCGGCCCCCTTCCCGTTTTTTTTAAAGGTAATTTAAAAAAGGTGTAAGGCCCTGGGGATGGGGTCCCCAGGGCCCAAAAAAAGAAAAAGGAAGGGGGCCACACAGCCCCCCTTCAGAGGAAAAAAAAACAAACAAAAAAAAACGATCGGGCCCGCAGGCCCGCCCCTTCCTTCACCACTCTGCAAGCGCGCCCTGGCGCGTTTGCAGAAGGGGAACAATTCCCCTTGAATACTGGGGGTCCCTGAGGGCCAACTAGCCCACCAGGTGCCTCCAGTATGCGCCAGGGGGCTGCCTTGCAGAGAGGTGTACAGAGGCCACGCCCCTTTTACACCTCTCTGCAACGCAGCTCTGTGGCGCTTTTTGGAGGTATATGGTGGGCTAGTTGGACTCCGGGGACCCTCAGGATTCAAGGGGACTTAATCCCCCAACTTAAAACGCGCCACGGGGCGCGTTTGCACAGTGGTGAAGGGAGGGGGCGGGGCTTCAGGTGACATGTGTGCAAACAGGCCCCGTGGCGCGTTTTAAGATGGGGAATTAAATCCCCTTCAATCCTGAGGGTCCCTGGGGCCAACTAGCCCAACAGGTACATCCAGAATGCGCCACAGAGCTGCGTTGCAGAGAGGTGTAAAGGGGTGTGGCCTCTCTACACGTCTCTGCAACGCAGCCCCTGGCGCATATTGGAGGTTCCTGGTGGTCTAGTTGGCCCCTAGGGACCCTCAGGATTCAAGGGGACTTAATCCCCCAACTTAAAACGCGCCACGGGGCGCGTTTGCAAAGATGTCACCTCAGGCCCCGCCCCCTCCCTTCACCATTGTGCAAATATTCCTCTAAAATCAGCCGAAATAGGAATTCCGATTTACTCACCTGTTATCAGGAGAGACCTCAGTGCTGCATCTTTCAGCCCAGTACTGATCCTGAAAAGTAATTTTAACCGTACTTACCGGTAACTTGAATTTCCTTCATAGGCTAACATTGACTGGTTTCACTTGGAAATTCTTCTAAGTGTGGAGTTTTGGAACTTTAAAATATTCCTCTAAAATCAGCCGAAATACGAATTCCGATTTACTCACCTGTTATCAGGAGAGACCTCAGTGCTGCATCTTTCAGCCCAGTACTGATCCTGAAAAGTAATTTTAACCGTACTTACCGGTAACTTGAATTTCCTTCATAGGCTAACATTGACTGGTTTCACTTGGAAATTCTTCTAAGTGTTGATTTTTGAAACATACAAATATTCCTCTAAAATCAGCCGAAATCCGAATTCTGATTTACTCACCTGTTATCAGGAGAGACCTCAGTGCTGCATCTTTCAGCCCAGTACTGGTCCTGAAAAGTAATTTTAACCGTACTTACCAGTAACTTATATTTTCTTCCATAGGAATCCATTGTCTGGTTTTCAGCAGAAAACTTTCAAAGTGTCGATTTTCACAAACTACAAATATTCCTTAAAAATCGCCTGTATGACTTAAACGCATTCATTCAACTGTTTACAGGAGATGCACCAGTGCTGGATCCAGGATCCAACACTGAGTAAGAAAAAGTAACGATAACAGTTTTTACCTGCTAAGTGAATTTCCTTCCATAGGATAACATTGGTGATTATATGAGAAAAAGTTTCCAAGTGTCAACTTTTAAAATACAATAATATTCCTTAAAAATCACGACTGTAACCAAAACGCTTTTACTCAACTGTTTACAGGAGATGTACCAGGACTGAATCTAGGATCCAGTCCTGTGGTTAGAAAAGTAATCCATAAAGTAACTAATTGCATTTAACTAGAAATTCACATTGAGCTGAATGTTGCATTGTGTTTGAAAATGTGTTGCCCATTGCAACAACTGTAACTACTGTACTTAAAAGTCTATTGCCTATCTGCAAAGTATTTAAACTAAAGTAATTCATTAAGAGAAAGTATTTTTTGTAATGTAATGTATAATGTAATTACAATGTAATTTAAAAATAAAATATGTAAAAAAATTGTTTCTAAAAATGTACTAAATCAGTATGAAAAAAATTAATATAACAATTAATACATTTAAAAATTGTCATTTACAAAACCTTTGAAATTCACTAAAAAAACGTAGGTTTCAGGCATGTTATAGTTAGAAATTAGCATTTAAAAAACCTTTGAAATTCACTGAAAAAACCATAGGTTTCAGACACGTTATAGTTACAAATTAGCATTTAAAAAACCTTTGAAATTCACTGAAAAAACCATAGGTTTCAGACACGTTATAGTTACAAATTAGCATTTAAAAAACCTTTGAAATTCACTGAAAAAACCATAGGTTTTAGGGACAGTTATAGTTACTTGGACATTGCACTCGTACAAAACCCGTGAAATTCCCCGTTATAGTTAGTTCAGCTAACTATAACTCGCGCCCTCGCAATGCACTGCTGATGACGTCACATATTACATCACTCATGACATGGTCAGTGACATCACTGATGACATCACTGATGACATCTCAAATGACATCACTGATGACATCATCCACGTGATAATCTGATGCACCTCCTCACACCCTAATATAACCTTTGATACACCCACTCTAAATTACAGACTGCCATTCGCAAAACCATAGACACTCCAACACCAATAACTACATACCCACTCACTGATTCTTAGGTCTACACACACACATCCACTCACTCACCCGTACAGTCACTCATACTTACGGTCACTCAGTACAGGACTATCATATGCACTCTTACTCCTATATAGACACTCAAACAACGCCACTCATCCATAGAGATACTCACACACCTAGTCAGTCATGCAAATAATTAAACACACTGCCATTTACTCACCTATACAGTTATACACACACCAGCTCACTTACTCATACAAATAGTAGCACATTGTTACGCTCTTATACAATCACTGATACAAGCACACAATCATCCATACAGCCACTATCACAATCACTCACTCTTGCTTATAGCTATTTATATACTCCAACACACATATATACTGCCTTTCACATATGTAGTTACTCACACATGTACCACTGGGACATACATTCACTCACTAACACACTCTTACACACACTTACCCACCCTATACAGTCTATCACAGATGCACTCTTGAAACCATCCACCCAGTGAATCACCCACTCACACATCTATGCACAGAGTTGCACACACCTCTCCCACACAAACACTCAGGCACCCATACAGATACTCAGACAAGCATTCAATAACTCATATAGACACTCATTTAGCTATTCACAAACACATGCAGCCACTTACACAGCAACAGACAGACGGATACAGACATACACCCAGTTTAGTCACTAACCCATGCATTCAGTAAGATACGTTAAATCACTCACTTATAGAGTCAGTCACGCACCTACTAAATCATCCATACAGACACTTACACACCCACTCATTCTTCAATACGTCTTTTCCTATATATTTTAAAAATATTTAAACTTTACAGAAATACACAGTCACTGGATGATGTCATCAGTGATGTCATTTGAGATGTCATCAGTGATGTCATCAGTGATGTCACTGACCATGTCATGAGTGATGTAATATGTGGCGTCATCAGCAGTGCATTGTGGGCGCGAGTTATAGTTAGCTGAACTAACTATAACGGGGGAATTTCACGGGTTTTGTACGAGTGCAATGTCCAAGTAACTATAACTGTCCCTAAAACCTATGGTTTTTTCAGTGAATTTCAAAGGTTTTTTAAATGCTAATTTGTAACTATAACGTGTCTGAAACCTATGGTTTTTTCAGTGAATATATATATATATATATATATATATATATATATATATATATATATATATTAACAAAAACAAGAGTTTTTCGCGTTACTTCTGCCAACAAATGGCGGCGGGCTCCGGCAAGGACGCGATCCTTTTCACCTCAAAACACCAATCTTACACGTTCATGCAACAGATTGCGCCGAGCCCAGCATCCAATTTAAACGTGGTTTATTTCTTCAAAATGACAAACAAACGCCCGACGCGTTTTGGAACAGCCGTTCCTTTCTCACGGGTCAATTAGACATTTGATTTCACCCATTACATATAGTGCACCAAAAGTATAAACATAAACATAGGACTACTTGATAACTTTCAAGTTCATGGTAAAAACGGCATCCATTTTGGAATGGTATTATACATGAATATACATGCACGTTAATCAATGAAACAAATTAATATATTGAATATAACAGATACAAAAAGCAGAACATAGATAATACTTTTAGTTCGCTTGCATTATAAACACTGTAATCATACGTGAGGAGTTGCAGATTGAGATCATCATGTGATTTGGTCAGCCAATAACGCCTCCATGGACTTAAGGAACATATATTACAATTGTAATTCTGCCCCAGTGGGCCATAATTCTCATTTGTGTGTCATTACATGATTTACAAACGAAATTCCTATCCTGTACAATTCAGCCCAAGTGGGCAAAAATAACATGATTTGGCATACAAACAAATACATCTCAAAAAATCAATTCAATCTCCTATTTAAATATGATGATCTCAATCTGCAACTCCTCACGTATGATTACAGTGTTTATAATGCAAGCGAACTAAAAGTATTATCTATGTTCTGCTTTTGTATCTGTTATATTCAATATATTAATTTGTTTCATTGATTAACGTGCATGTATATTCATGTATAATACCATTCCAAAATGGATGCCGTTTTTACCATGAACTTGAAAGTTATCAAGTAGTCCTATGTTTATGTTTATACTTTTGGTGCACTATATGTAATGGGTGAAATCGAATGTCTAATTGACCCGTGAGAAAGGAACGGCTGTTCCGAAACGCGTCGGGCGTTTGTTTGTCATTTTGAAGAAATAAACCACGTTTAAATTGGATACTGGGCTCGGCGCAATCTTTTGCATGAACGTGTAAGATTGGTGTTTTGATATATATATTACCAACTGGCGGTTGCCAGTAGGTAGTTATAGTTAGGACCTTGTTTCTATTCAAAAAGCATTTTTTCTTTTGCCAATATCTTTGGCACCGATTGACGAATCTTCGCGAAATTTTCAAAACTAATGGGGCGGTCAGGTCAGCTCCTCTGTTGAAAGGTTTGGGGTGATTCGTCAAGCGGGGTCCGAGAAAAAATGGGGGGTCCAAAATGCGTTTTCTCCATGTTAATTTCCATAGGAAACTTTAGACATGCTACAGCCCGAACTGCTGAACGGAATTACACCAAATTTGGAAAAAAGGTAGCTCTTGGTTCAGAAAGCACTCTTTTTGTTAAATGGTGTAAATTCATTCAGTAGTTCCTGAGAAATTTAAAGATTTCTCAGATATCCATATATCGACGCGAAGGATCAGCGAACCCTCCTGATCCCCAGCCTGGTATCTGCTTGGCTGCCAACACTTCAAACCGGGAAGTGTTGGCAGCCATCTTGTGACTTGGTTGAATCACAAGATTCAACCGAGGTTGGGTCCGCGATCCCGCGCTTCGTTTCCTTGAAGCCTGGTGGGCCAGGTCCCTGGGGCAATGATCAAAAAAACATGCGGGGGCCTGCTTGGGCCCCCGCAGACCCGGCAACTGCCACCTCCCCGGGACTATATTCATTAAATGCGGGGGCCACGCGGGCCCCCTGCAGCCCCAGGGACCGCCATCTCCCCAGGCCTTTTATTTTTAAATAAAGGCTTGGGGGGCTCCTGCCCCCTCAAGCAGCCCTGGGGACCACCACCTCCCCGGGACAATGTTCATTAAATGCGGAGAGCCATGCTGGCCCACCGCAGCCCCAGGGACCGCCACCTCCCCGGGGCTTTAATTTTTAAATAAAGGCGTAGGGGGCTCCTGCCCCCATGCAGCCCCTGGGACCATCACCTCCTCAGGGCTAATTTGATAAATACGGGCGGGCGGCCCACCCGCAGCCCTGGGGACCACCACCTCCCTGGCGCTAAATGATAAAGATGCGTGGCGGGGGCTCCAGCCCCCACCCGGAGCCACGGGGACCGCCACATCCCTGGGGCTATATTGAAAAATAAAGTGTGGGGGGGCTCGATCCCCCCAAACAGCCCTGGGGACCACCAACTCTTCTTTAATCATGTTGGAGGGGGGCTGTGCGGCCCCCCTCATTGAGCCGTAAATGGCCCTGGAGACTGCCACCCCCCCAGGGCCGGCTCAAGCAATGTCCCGGGGTGCCCACCCCGGGACATTGCAGTTTGCTATGGCTTAGCGGGAGCACTGCTCCCACTAAGCCATAGCAAACTCTGCTTTGCTTCATGGAAGCGAGAGCAGAAAAGATGCTCTCGCTTCCATGAAGCAAAGCAGAATTGCTTTTGGGCAGAGGGAGCTGCTAACATGGAGCTGGCTCTCGCAGGAGGCAGAGAGCCAGCAAGGATTGCGGGGGCCTTTAGGCTCCCCCCGCGGTCCCCAAGAAAGTGGCCATGCCACTGGGGATGGGGTCCCCAGGGCCAAAAATGGCACAGGCCCCCTACCCATTTTTAAAATAAATAAATAAAGGATATGGCCATGTACTAGGGGATGGGGTCCCCGGGGCTATATCGGCCTCAGGAGGGGGGCCGCGCGGCACTCCTCCAAAAGATTTTTTTTTTTAAATAGAGGGCAGACCCCAGGGCAAAAATTGGCTCAGGGAAGAGGGGCCACGTGGCCCCCCTTCCTTAATTTAAAAAAAAAAAAAGCATTTAAAAAAGGCTGGGCCCAAGGGGATGGGGTCTCCAGGGCCAAAATCAGCCTGGGGAGGGGTGCTGCATGCCCCCCATTTAAAAAAAAAATGCAAAGGGCCAGCCCGGGGCAGAAATCTGCCTCGGGAAGGGGGCCACGCGGCCCCCCCATCTGTTTTATTACTGATAAAAAAAATAAAAATGGGTCAGGCCCCGGGGGATGGGGTACCTGGGGCCCAAAATGGTAACGGAAAGGGGGACCACACAAACCCCTTTCTAAAATTAAAAAAACGGAACCCGGCAACTCGGCAAGGCCCCGCTCCCTTTCTTCACTACTCTGCAAATGCGCCTCCTGGTGCCTTCTTGATTGGAGGATGAAGTGCCCTTCGTTGCTGAGGGTCCTTAGGGGCCAAGTAGCCCACCTGTTACCGCCAGTCAGCCCCACACAGCTGGATTGCTGAGAGGTGGTTGGAGGCCACGCCCCTTTTACCACTACTCTGCAAACACACCTCTCAGCATACTGCTGGTGGGGTGATGAGGTCCCCTTGCCTCTTGAGGGCCTCAGGAGTCAAGTAGACTTCATCCCCCAAGCAGCAGTGCGCCAGGAGGCGCGTTTGCAGAGTGGTGGAGAAAGGGGGCGTGGCTTCTGTCCACCTCTAAGCAGTCCAGCTGTGTGGGGCTTACTGGAGGTAACAGGAGGGCTAGTTGGCCCCCAGGGACCCTCAAGAGGCAAGGGGACTTCATACCCCAACCAAGAGCGCGCCAGGAAGTGCGTTTGCAGAGTGGTGGAGAAAGGGGGCATGGCATGCAAGCACCTCTCAGCAATCCTAATGTGTGGGGCTTACTGGAGGTAACAGGTAGGCTAGTTGGCCCCTAAGGACCCCCAGGAGCAAAGGGCACATCATCCCCCAACCAAGAGCACACCAGGAGGTGCGTTTGCAGAGTGGTGGACAAAGGGGGCGTGGTCTGCTATCAGAACTGACCAATCCTGCTGTGTGGGACTTACTGGAGGTAATAGGATGGGTAGTTGGCTCCCAAGGATGTCCTTGGGGCCAAATACCCCTCCTGTTACCTCCAGTAAGTCCCACAAAGCAGTATTGCTCAGTTCTGATTGCAAACTATGCCCCCTTTGTCCACCACTCTGCAAACGCACCTCCTGGCATGCTCTTGGTTGGGGAATGAAGTCCAATTTACTACTGAGGGCCCTTGGGGGCCAATAAGCCCTCCTGGTACCTTCTGTAAGTCCTTCGCAGCAGAATTCCTGAGCGCTGATTGGAGGCCCAGCCCCCTTTCTCTACCACTCTGCAAACGTGACTGCTAGTTAAAAAAACATAGAAATTCACTGAAAAAAACATAGGTTTCAGGGACGTTTTAGTTAGAAATTAGCATTTAAAAAACCTTACAAATTCACTGACAAAACCACAGGTATCAGGGACGTTATAGTTGGAAATTAGCATTTTAAAAACCTTAGAAATTCATTGAACAAACCACAGGTTTCAGGGACGTTATAGTTAGAATTAGCATTTAAAAAACCTTAGAAATTCACAGAAAAAAAACAAAGGTTACAGAGAAGTTATAGTTAGGCTGACATTTCACTCGTACAAAACCAGAGAAATTCAGCCGTTATAGTTAGCCGAGCTAACTATAACTTGCGCCCCCACAATGCACTGCTTATGACCTCACATATTACATCACTCATGACATGGGGAGCTTTACCATGTATAGGATGTTTTGGGACTCTGTGAGCCCTTTCCAGTTCAAACTCTTTCGAACGATATAGCAGTTATCCTTGGAATCCGAATTTCTAGGAATTTTACACATGCAACACCATCCTGACCTTCACCTCCCTCTGATAAGCCAAAAATTCTTAGATTGACCTTCCTATTACGGTGTTCCAAGTCTGATTAATCCATTTGGAGCATTAAGATTTTAGACAAAAGGAAAGCGAGACCTTTGGAGTGTAAGTTTTCTCTGTCCTCCGGGTTGCTTATCCGTTTCTCAGTTCCTACAATCCTATTGTTGAATTGTTTGACTTCATTACTTATTGCCACAATTTTCATTTGCAAGCTGTCTATATTGGATTTAGTCGACTTAGCAAGATCATGGACTTCCTCTAATTGAGTCCATGGTGGCAGGGAAATCAGACTTATTCTCAACAGGAGATGGGAGGCTTGACTTTAGTACATTTCAGACCAGTTTTTTTCTTTCTCTGTTCTTTTTCTGCTATGATTGGAGTACAGAGACCCCCAGTTCTACCAAGTAATGAAGGGATTATGAGGTTATGTGTCAGGAGATAAACCTCCATGCTGTGTATACAGGTGAGTACAGTCCGTAGATAGTGTGGTGGTAACCTCACAGAATATGCAGAGGGAGAAATATGAACAAAAGGAAAATGGTCTCCAGAAATTGCAATGTAAATGTTATATGGTGTCAGATCTCAGATAGTATTCAGGTCTCAGATGGACAAATGGTAAATAAAGCATGTAGATTAGGTGGCATCAGGATTCTCAAATAACAAAAGCCCAAAGTTCACACATAGTGAGTATGTTGTTGTAAAATCACCATTACTTAAAGCATATGTAGCATTCACTGCACTTGCCGCACCTCTGTAGCTTCAGATAGAGGACAATAACCCAAATAGTAGGAAATATCGGAGCAAAGGTATGTGTAGTACCTAGAAGAGGTGTAGATGTGTAATAAAAGTGCACAACACAAAGAATCCGTCACTCCTCAAGGTTGGGGTATTTTTGCATGCAATGGTAGGATTTCCTACTAGAATGTAAACCAAATAAAGCAGCAACTATTTTTCTGCACATACGTCTCAGCTTAAAAGCTATTTTAGTGATTGTGAGCAACTCTTCTCATGTCCCAAAAACTATAGCTTGCAGGCTTATAGGCCCATGCCATTGTGGATGTCATCGCAGGTCGTTGTTGGAGTGAAAATGAAGAGATAGGGAAGGGAGTCTGCCAAGCACTCAGATTAATCACCTCTCAAATAAAAATCTTTATTGTCTGGTTTGGGAGCTGCTTCAGGTACGAAGAGAGAGAGACAAATAAGCAATCATAAACATGTGCTATTACTGTTGTGTCGATGCCAAGGGCAGAGACTCGTTTCCCAAATCTGTAGTAGAAAGAGTTGTTGTCAACCAAATTGCATAACACGTTATCTGCTACTCGGGCATTAATATTTTCAGAGTCTTGAACATTTCTGTCAGCTGAACCATGGTCACCGTGGCCAGTTCAGAGGGATCTGGAACTGTTTTCTGGCATCTTAGGCGTTATCCAGATGGATGAAGTGATCAATAGAATTGCCACCCGGAGAGTGCTGTTGAATGAATCGGCCATCTTTCCTCGTGCCTAAGCCTTGCCCAAAATTTTTTGTTTTGCTAATAACTTTGACTTCATTTGACGAATCTTCACAAAACTTTTAAGAAAGAGTTTCATCCACCTCTGCTCCTTACAGGAAAATTTCAGGATGATCTACCAAGTGAGGGCTGAGAAAAAGTGGGGGTGGGGGGTTCCAAAACTCTGTGTTCCCCATGCATTTTCCATAGGAAAAATTAGACAACAAAATAGAATAAATAGCTGAACAGAATGACACCAAAATTGCCAGAAACTAGATCTTTACACAGAAAGCATGCTTTTTGTGATTTGGTGTAAATCTTTGCAGTAGTTTATGAGAAATTGAGGGTCAGAATTTATAGTTGTAGTGCCAGTTGGTCTGCAAATTGAAAAAAAAAAGCATTCTCGATTGGCCAAAAGGGCTTTTCTTCCTGTTGCCCATCTTGCCCTCGTAGGACTCGGTCCCTGTGTCCTGCACAAAAATAATAATAATAATAATAAAGTAGGCAGAAGGTAGTAAGATTTTAACTTATGTTTAAAAAACCTGTGAAATTCTTTAAAAAGCACTACCATTTAAAAACATAAAAACACTGAAACTGACATAACTATAACTTGCACCTCTATGATGCACCTCTATGATGCACATATTACATCACTGATATCTCCTGAAATTTTAAAATTAATTTAACAACAAATGTATACATTATTTTTCAAATTTAAAATAGGTTATTAAATATTTTATAATTAAATAATAAATATGTACTATTTTTTTAACATTAATTTATATTTATTTATATTTGTAACAATTTGAAATAATTGTTGCAGTATTCTGTTTAATTAAAAATAGGTTAGTAAATAATTCATAATTAAATAATAAATATGTGCTATTTTATATCTATTTTTAACATTAACACAGATGTATTTATATTTTGAACTATTTTACATTTAATTTCATTTAACATTATTTCCTACGAGGTTTCATTTTAAGTCCATACCTCAATTATTTTCAATGGGAGAGTGTTGTAGTACCAGTGGTTGGCTATGTGTAGTGGTAGACTTACTACAAAAGTAAAACTTACTGCAAGAGTGAAAGTTATTACAAAAGTGCAGTTTGTGAATACCGAAAAGTAGTAAACTTACTCAAAAGTGTAAACATACTCAAAGTGTAAGTTACCTTTGTGATTCAGGCCCACGGAGAACTGTGACCCTGAGTGAAGTGGTGGCAGGAGAAGAGGGGGAGGGGGTCAGAGACTTAAATAAAAAGAATAAAATATTCAGTAACTATTTAGTTGTCTGTTCAACTTCAGGTGCCTGTATATAAAATATAGTGCAGATACTGTACATGAAAAATAAATGCAAGTTTAACTAATCAGTGGGAAAGACATTCTTTTACATTATGAAAGCTGAGATGGTTAATACAAGCACTGCAGATGTTTGCATATGTAACCCAGAATTTAATCCTGGTTGCCACAGTGGTAAATTGTGATATATATTAATAGTGCCACGCGGGCCAGCCTACAACAGAAAGCACTTTGTATTACACAAAGAAGAACATATACTGCCACAAAATGTGCAAAACATTCAGAGTTGAAGATTTAAAAAATGATTTCAGAATATATACTTTTAGTAAAAAGGCAATCAGACAGTACATAGTGCAAACCTCTGTTACACGTTTCCATTAGAAGCAAGCAGGCCAGACTCAGCTGGTAACACCCTTACATTACCTCGCAAAAAGAATAAATCTTTGTCACCTTGTGAAGCTTCAAATTAATTAAAACGTATAGTGGCTTCCAGGCAGACGTTAGCTTTGCTCATAAACCAATAGCACACATTTACATTTTTCCAGGTAGAGGCCACCTTGGAGAGAAGGCTTGTTTCTTCTTTAGCTGCCTGACCCTTCTCTCACTTCACATTCCGTTGACCTGCTCCTTCCTTTTCAGCACCTCAGGTTCTGCATTAATTCTTCAGTAGTGGTTGTTTTTTAACAAAAAACATGGGAAGTGCTTTTTTTTTCAAATAAAAAAAAACTTGGGTGAGACATTCCCACTAGATCTTTCCCACTTCATTCTCTGCTCTCTCCCTCTGTCCCACATGGGTGGCTCCCACCTTCTGCTTCATTCAATCTTTCCTTCGCCTCTCTCTGCATAGCCACCACCTTCCCCATTCTCCCTCTTTTTAACCGTTGTTCACATTTTCACTATATCTCCGTCTATCATTGTCCCCACTTGTCTCTCTCTTAAATCCCACTTCTTTGTCTCTGCCATGCTTCTGGTCTCTTTTTTGTCCCTGTGCCCCCGTCCTCCCTCTTATAAATGTCAAATATTTTACAAAAATATTTTTAACTGCATGGGGAGGTCATTAGCTGTGCCATGCAGGAACGCAACAGGCTAAAGTTGCAGGCGTGAGGCATACAGTGGGTATCCTAAAGAAGTGGCGTCTGGATGTGCTTTGCTAGTTAAACTCAAGGCATCTCCTTCCTTGTGTAGCAGAACCGGCTAAAAGTGCTATTTATCTTGAAAAAAATGTGAGCACTGGATTGGCCCTTTTGTATTTAATTGCCCCTTTCTTGTAGCCTAACGATCATTGTGAGTTGCAGCCTACCTGTGCCCCAGATTGCAGTGAGCAGAGTCCAGGAAGTGGTAAGGAGGCAGACTAGTGCTGTCTCTTTCCTAAAAGAGTTAAAAAAAACTATTTTCCCTATCTGTGATTACTGTCTTTGCCTGTGGTTGTTACAGTTTAAAATTGTAGTTTTAACCTGCCCGTGATTGCATATTTAATTACCTGTTTTGTGTTCAAACTTGTGGTTTTTCCTGCCCATGATTGCTTCCATTTAACGTGTTGAATTGTGGGATTTGCAGACCTAAATCTCTGTAGTTTTCCCTCTCATTCCCGGTGACTATCAGTTTTCCCTCCAAATTTCCCCTTGTCTCTGTGCTAAGACCTGTATGTTAAACAGTGCACCCCCAGCCACCATTTTGTGTTAACAAGTCAGTGAAACCAGCCCCTCCTCCCCCCCCCCCCCTCCAGCAACAGGGATATTCTACATCAGAGTGTGCTCTGAGGCAGCAGTGATCTTCTGTGTGCTGTTTAAACTGTGTTTAATAGGGACTGTGCACTTCGTTTTTGTCCAGGAGAGGGAGTAAAGTTTTATACAAACACTATTTTCAGAGGACAAGTTAGGCCCTTACCTGCAGAAGTCCAAAGTGTGGATTGAGCCTGTCTGTCTCCTAGGAGATTCTGAACAAGAGAAGCAGCTCCCCAGTCCCAGTCCCCACCCCCCGGCCAGCAGACCTAGGACTGGGGATTGGCTATTCAGCTCCCAGGCAACTCTGAGCCCTCCCCTCACACCTGCCCAGGCCCCTTAAGGCTTTGCTGGGTGCACCCCAAATCATTCTCCTCCATCTTTGTGAGTTGCAGCCTACCTGTGCCCCAGATTGCAGTGAGCAGAGTCCAGGAAGCGGTAAGGAGGCAGACTAGTGCTGTCTCTTTCCTAAAAGAGTTAAAAAACGATTTTCCCTATCTGTGATTACTGTCTTTGCCTGTGGTTGTTACAGTTTAAAATTGTAGTTTTAACCTGCCCGTGATTGCATATTTAATTACCTGTTTTGTGTTCAAACTTGTGGTTTTTCCTGCCCATGATTGCTTCCATTTAACGTGTTGAATTGTGGGATTTGCAGTCCTAAATCTCTGTAGTTTTCCCTCTCATTCCCGGTGACTATCAGTTTTCCCTCCAAATTTCCCCTTGTCTCTGTGCTAAGACCTGTATGTTAAACAGTGCACCCCAGCCACCATTTTGTGTTAACAAGTCAGTGAAACCAGCCCCTCCTCCCCCTCCCCAGCAACAGGGATATTCTACATCAGAGTGTGCTCTGAGGCAGCAGTGATCTTCTGTGTGCTGTTTAAACTGTGTTTAATGGGGACTGTGCACTTCGTTTTTTGTCCAGGAGAGGGAGTAAAGCTTTATACATACACTATTTTCAGAGGACAAGTTAGGCCCTTACCTGCAGAAGTCCAAAGTGTGGATTGAGCCTGTCTGTCTCCTAGGAGATTCTGAACAAGAGAAGCAGCTCCCAACTCCCTGGCCAGCAAACCTTGTCTGAGGTTGCTGGGACCTTATATAGTCTGCTAGTGGTAGGTACATGTATACACTGATTGGAGGTTGTATCTGATGTTTCTATTGGATTAGGGTTAGTGTCCTCATTGGTTGGGTATTTGAGGGTTCTGATTGGTTTCTGGGTCTGTGATTCAATCAATGTAGGGTTGGGACTAGGGCTAGGGTTAGGATTTCTATTGGAAGTAGGGACTAGGGCTTTCTGTGTAATTGGTTATTGGGACTAGGGTGGGACTATGGCTAGGGTTAGGCCTTTAATTGGAAGTAGCGATTAGGGCTTTTGGTGTGATTGGTTGCTGCGTTAGGCTTTCTATTGGAAGTAGGGACTAGGGCTTCCTGTGCCATTGGTTGCTTGGACTTGGGTTGGGGCTACTGGTAGGGCTAGGGCCTCTATTGGACATAGAGATCAGGGTTTTTTAAAGTTATTGGGTGCTTGGACTATGGCTGAGATTGGCTGTAAGGTCCTCGTCTCCTATTGTTTCTAGATTTTAGGGCTAGTGTTGTGATTGGATAGGGTTAGGGCTAGGGTTCCCATTGGCTGAAGGGGTCACCTGATTACTAGGGCTATAAAAGTCCGAGGCCTAGGGCGTCTCAGCCCGGGCGTCGAGGTTAAGGGCAGAGAGGACAAGGGCGATTACCTGTTTGAGCCTGTTCGATACTGGACGGGACTAGGGCCAGAAATGCTGCCCATGTTCACATTCAGTAAGAGCCACCCCACACCATCCACAAACAGAGTAACACACTCACACCAAATGTACAGCACACACAACCCTATGCACGGACCAATGTACCAGCATGCACTACAAACACAACCAAACTACATCTATACACCCTTCTATCCCAACTACCACACATACCCACCATCACCTACAAACAGTACACAACTCTATCCTATACCACTAACCAATACACTCATCACTAACACAACCGCATTCAACACCATACATAACTGCATCCCATCCAGACACACGCTCCCTGCTCTAATTACACCTAACATACCACCTTTTATCACTAACAAACATATATTCATCCTTCTATCATTTGTCCAACAAACACCCTCCTTTCCCTACTACCATAACACTAACGCACAACACACACACTGCGCACCACCACACTTTTTAACTCATGCAACAAACCAGTCTAAGACAAACACTCTCACCTCTACTTCATTCCCTCCTACACACAACATACACTCTACTCATAAACACATCACCACCCCTCTACCTTACAACCTCCTCTCACAAACAATACTATACAACCAAATCCATTGCAAGAAACAAATACACCAGCACCCCTTTTCACTACTCCTCAAAAACAAAACATATCACAAACACCAGCACAACAAGATCTTCAAAGCGCAACACGTCAAAATACATACCATCACAAAATACAAACATACACCCACCTTTCAAACCACACAAAGGAACAAACTCCAATGCCAAGCTTTCTCTCTTCCACCACACCGAACACAGATACAGCAACACAGCAACTTTCTTCTAACCGCCTCTCATCCATTGGACAATTTAGAACCTTACTACATGACCCACATGCTGCACCACCACCCCTGACTCATACACCTTCCACCATAAACACACGCAAACAACATAAGCGACGTGCCACACCTCACAACTTTGCTTCCCCATGTCTACTGCACAACAATGTTACACCACGAAAACAACATAGCACACCAACTCACTCTCAAACACCATCTCCACCACATACACACACAGACCCATCAAAATGCCTTCTTAGCATGCTGGATGAGGAACATGATACAGAACAGCTACACGATTGCTATCCTAATACAGCTAATGCCAGCACTAAAAACACACCTGCTACAAACACACACAATACTGTTCACTCTACTACAAAACAAAGTCTCACTATCACCAAAGGCCATTCTCTAAACTGTCTACTAATAAATGCTCGATCCCTCTCTAAAAACAAACATCACGTCTACCACCTTCTCACAGATGCAAAACCAGACATACTATTCATAACTGAATCATGGTTGGGAGATGATATGGCTCCAGTCCGGCATGAAGCCATTCCTCTGGGCTATCAAACGATCACCCAAAATCGTATAGGCGAAAAAGGAGGTGGTCTAGCTGTTGTGTTCAGGCAAACATTACATATCACTAAAGTTGATGACATCTCCATAAAGAATTGTGAGGCTCTTCTAACAAGATGCAATACTACACCGTCTTCATCCTGTAACTTCCTGCTCCTTTACAGACCTCCACCTAGCAAGGCGACATTCCCAGACGCACTTCTAGACACAGTTTCAAACCTGATAACAATACACTCCAACTTATGCGTTCTGGGTGACCTCAACATTTGGTTTGACAAACCCAATATGACCCATCCAAAAACAATAATCACTGGCCTAGAGGCACTGAACCTGCATCAGATTGTCCACAAACCCACACACATCGCTGGACATATCCTAGATGTCATTTTTGCTAATACTGAACTAGTTACCTTTCAAACTATAACTCCAGTCACATGCGTCAGACCACCACTTGCTTGCTTTCCAACATAAAACAACATTAAGGGACTCACCTAAAACTAGCTTACATCCATCCACCTATCGGCCATGGAACAAACTCAATTTGGAACACTTAGAAACACAACTAACATCAAGTACAAATCTGGAAACAATAACTTCGGTTCAAAATCTATATGAGTGGCTACAGGAAGCTTTTGACATCCTGATACCACTCAAAACCACACAACAGCACAAAAGAAAAAAAGCGCCTTGGAGAAACGTAGAAATAAAAGACATAAAACAACAAATTAGAAAGCTGCAACGTACCTGGCTCAAAACAAACGCCAAACAAGACAAACTTCACCTACAAAAAATTAACAGATTATAGCAAGTCAGCTATCAAAAAAGCCAAGAAAAGGTACTATTCAGACAGAATTCAAAATGCTAAATATGCAAATAAAGAATTCTATAAAATACTCAATGAATTTCGCAAACCAAATTGCCTAGAAGGAACTCATCCTGTTACTCAAGATTTCACAGACAAACTGGCAAATCATTACACGGACAAAGCAGACACATTGGACTCATACTTAAAACAGAAACAAAGCACCAGCACTAACCCCTGTACAAAACAACAATCCAAGAATACTCTAACCCAGCCTCTCCGTTCCTTCCAACACATCTCACACAATGAATTTATGGACCTGGTCAAAGCAAGCAGGCCTACCGGCAGCCCTTCTGACCCCTGTCCACCTCAAACTTTCAAGACAATTCTTTTAACAACCTCTGCTGCCACTCCAGTAAGAAGAATCATCAACGATTCCTTAACTAGCGGAATATTTCCAGAAGAACTCAAAAAATCACACATACGCCCTTTACTGAAGAAAACAAACTTGGACCCGCTGAACCCTGACAACTACAGACCCATTACAAATGGACCTTTCCTGGGCAAACTGATAGAAAGAGCAGCGTTCGCCCAGATGTCACAATTCATTGAAGAGAATGACATACTCTCAGACTTCCAAACAGGATTCCGTCCGGGAAGAGGCACTGAATCTGCCCTTCTTGCCATCTGGGATGACCTGAAGAATACAGTTGACCGCAGCGGGGTTGCTGCGCTACTCCTCTTGGACCTCTCGGCTGCCTTTGACACGGTTGACCATGACACTCTGAAACAAAGACTCTATGAAGCCGGCATAGAGGGAACTGCTCTAGACTGGATCGCGTCCTACCTTCGAAACAGAACTAATGTCATCCTTACCCCACCTTTCTCGTCCAAACCATACTCCACAAAAGCAGGGGTCCCTCAAGGTTCTATCATCTCGCCCATGCTTTTCAACATCTACATGAAGTCATTACCGGTACTGATCAATCAATTTCACCTCACGTGCTATAACTATGCAGTTGACACGCAAATACTCCTTCAACTGGAATGCCCCAAAGACATTGAAAAATGCCCAATTTTCAGTTGTCTCAGAGCCGTGGATCAGTGGATGACTTGGAGCCATCTCAAATTGAATGCTTCAAAAACAGAAATACTCACGTGTGGCGATTGGAAACATTACGACCCGCTTGCCGCCTGGCCTGATGAACTGGGATCACCACCTAAATTATCGAAGGAAGTAAGAAACCTCGGAATAACCATGGACTCCAAGCTGTCGATGAATGCCCAAGTGGACAAACTAGCAAAATCAAGCTTTGTCACTATAAAAACGCTGCGACTAATTTTCCCTCATTTGGGATTTCCACACAAGGTCCAAGCTACCATCTCCCTTGTTCTGTCCAAACTCGATTACGCCAATAGCCTCTACCACGGATCACCTTTAACGACCATGAAAAGACTACAACGGATTCAGAACTCGGCTGCCAGACTACTCTTGCATATCAAACCGCGAGACCACATCTCACCTGCCTTGAAAGCCCTGCATTGGTTACCGGTTGCCAGAAGATCCACGTTCAAGCTACTTTGTATCACCCACAAAGCAATACATGGGATGGGACCGCTCTTCATCAGGAATAAAATCACCAAACACATTCAACAAAGGAACCTACGCTCTAAAGGGGCATCTCGCCTCAAAATCCCAAGATACAAGAAAAAAACCATGGGTGGCACATCCTTCTCTGTTCAAGCAGCCAAACTATGGAACTCATTACCCCCAACATAAGATCCACCGACAACCACCTTATCTTCAGAAAACTACTCAAGAATTGGCTCTTCCCCACATAAGCACCATACGCAAACAGAAATTTACAGCATATTCCTCTGTATATAAGCATTTATTTTCACTATAGATATGTACCTATCTTTGTGTATTGCTTTGTATAAACATGTAGAATAATTATGTTGTTGTAAATAAATAAATAAATAAAAATCATCTTTGGTCTACATGTACTTACTTCCATTGTGCATCTATGTACCTTCCATGTACTTGGATCTGTGTGTCTGTTACCTTTCTCCTGAAAAAGCATATCCAATGCACTACCCTATTTCTCATCCTGTACCTCTATCAATATCTTTAATCTATATATACTTACCTCCTTTATGCATCTATATACTTTCAATGTACTTATGGATCTATATATTTATCACTTTCTTCTAATTTAGCATTTCAAATGCACTACCCTATTTCTAAGCCTATACTTCTCTCAATATATCCTCTGGCCCAACCTTCTGACTCATCTCAATCTTCTTTCTACTACTCTTTCCAATGCACTACCCTATCTCTCACCCTATACATCCATCAATATATCCTCTACATCCACTCTCTCATTTATCCCATACCACTACTAAGATCCCAAAATAACCCTTTCTAGACTCTCTCCTACTCTACCCTCCTTGCATCATCTGACACCTCTTTTTACTATACCGATCCCCCAAAACAAACCTTTATAAACTCTCCCCTCTGACTCTTCCCCTCAAAAACCCCTTTTTACTCATCCAAAAGCCTTCTCCTACTGCTATGACCTCAAAAAAAAAAAAAAATCTCACTCTTCTGTCCCACCACTATCCTTTTCAATCAAAATAACAGACTAACACGTTCACTTCTCAATTTCCATATTCCACTATACTAATTCACCACTAATCCTTTATGGGTTCCAAAGTAGCGTGCTACTTGCCAATGAAGCGTTTCAACACCCCATCAGGGTTACCAGCGCTATATAAACGCAAACCTTTTTCCCTTTTCTACCCCTCCCCAACCCTTCTCAATCCAAATAACTGACTAACATATCCACCACTCAAATTACTTTCATGTTTCGCCATACTAATTTAACAGTAATCCTTATGGGTTCCAGAGTAGCGTGCTACTCGCCAATAAAGCGCTTCAAAACCCCATCAAGGGGTAGCAAGCGCTATATAAATACAAACCTCTTTCCCTCTTCTATCCCGCAACCTACCCTTCTCTATCCAAATAACTGAATAACATATCCACCACTCAAATTACTTCATACTTCACTATACTAATTTTCAACACTAATCCTTTATGGGTTCCGGAGTAGCGTCCTACTCGCCAGAAAAGCACTTCAACACCCATCAGGGGTAACAGGTGCTACATGAATGCAAACCTTTCTTCCCTTTTATCCCTCCGCTACCCTTCTCACTCCAAATAACTGACTAATACCCACCACTCAAATTACTTTCATATTTCACCATACTAATTCAGCACTAATCCTTTATCGGTTTCCAGAGTAGCGTGCTTCAACACCCCATCAGGGGTAACAAGCGCTATATAAATACAAAGCTTTTTTTTCTCCTCTTCTATCCTTCTGCTATCCTACTGCTATCCTTCCAAATCCAAATAGCTGACTAACCTATCCACCACTTAAAATTTACTTGCATGTTTCACTATACTAATTCAACACTAATCCTCTATGGGTCCCGGAGTAGTGTGCTACTCACCAAAAAAGCGATTCGACGCCTCGTCAGGGGTAGTAAGCGCTATATAAATTCAATTACAATACAATACAATTTACTGATGAGTTAAGGATGGGTCCCTATGACAACACAGGCTTTGATCACGTCTCATGAGCCTTTCCAAAATGGTGCTGCGTGGCATATCTGGCCACATCAAAATGCCATACAATCCATTAAAGAAAATACTAACGTGGCTATTATTATAGTGAGCTTTCACACATCTCAGCTCAGAAAGATGAAAAGCTGAGCCTGCCCTGTCATGATTCTACCTGTCATCTGCAGGCTACAAAGCAATTTCTCCAGTTTGTACATGAACGCACCTATCATTTACTGTGCCTAGTCAAGCATAAGGATGGCAGGTTAATACACAGGGTATAGGGAAAAGATTTGTTTGACCCTGCTTTCAAGGTACCTAATAACTCTCTTTCTGTACTAATAATTGCTTTGTTGATACAGCGCTCACCCCTTTCGAACAGTGGGGTCCAATCAGTCAACCAGTGACACCGGGTTTAGGAATTGTTAGGGTCTAGGAATATGGTTTCAAAGAATGAGAGGTAATTTAAGAAATGAGGTGTGTGCAATTTGATAAAATTCAATGACAGAAATTAAGGAAGATAGGGATGCTCTTCGACAGAGGAAGACTGAAGGGAAATGAAAGTAGGGAGAGGGTTATTCAATGTAAAGAAAGGAGAGGGAACAATCAAATGTTTGTGGGTGTACTCATCAGGCCACGTTTCTCTCTTAATGCTGCTACCCAGGCACCCAGACTATTCCATCCCATAACATTTGCCCAATGCTGATGCCCACCTCCTCAGCCCTTTAACAGTAGTTCTCTCCGTGATGCCCTTTTCCTCTGCTCCCATGCTTGTACCCACTCTCCCAGTCAACAGTGCCAACAGTAGATTAGTAAGAGAACAAATGAAATAATGCAACCAGTGGTGGTGTAATTGAAGCTCTTTCACTGGTGGCCGGACCCTCTAATTGTCGGGCCTCAACTCAGCTCTCCTGGTCTACGACAAAAGTCATTAGTTGGATGCCAGTACCAGCGCTGAACTGTTTTGAGGAGACCAGTGAAAGAGTATGGGTGAGAGCTTTTGTCCTTTAAATAGAATTATGAGGGCGCTATAACCATGAGTGTTTTACCCTGAAAAATACAGACCGCCTATGCTGGCACACAAAGGTCCTGCATTTTAAGGATGTTTGAAAAAATATGAATTAGTATTTGCAGACCGGAGTGAAAGCACAATTCTGCAACCAAGACTGACCACTTTTCCATGCCTAAACACGCTAACTTACACATGATTGGGTTTTGATCGCCTTAATAAATGACTATGAGAAAATTTGAAAATACCCGCAGTACTGACTGAACTTTATCTGTAAGTGAAGTCTGGCTCATGGGCATGTGCACCTAATACAAACCATAGGGCTGCCATGGTAGTTTACACATCTGTGAAAGCAGTTCTGTTGCCTGTAGCCCACATTGGAAATGTCAGAGTGCTCACTAAGGTTGGCTTTGCTTCCCTCTCTGCAACAGCATGCACCCTTTTAGTTATTGCGCATGAAGAGGGTTGCCACCTGACTGGTTTTCTATCGGCACCCCTGGTATTTTGATGTCCTAGCCGTACAAACATAAGCAAAATCACGTTAAGCCAGTGTTTTTGCCTTTATCAGTACATACTATAAGTATCATGCTTAGGCCTTTGCAGACTCTTAAAACAACAAATGACTGGTATTTTTCTCTTGGGAGGGTGTCAGCCCTAAGCGTGAAGCTGTGCCTGGCGTTGGCAGTCAAATTCTGCTTAGTACTTTCGCTAGTTTTTTTTAATCCTTAAATAAGTCCAGCTACATGTGAACCTCATCTCACTAATGCTATTTATTTATTTATATAGCGCAACTAATACCCTAAGGTGTCTAGGCTATGTAGTACACAATCCAAAAACCTCTTTTGACTGGTACTTTTCTTATTAGTCTATTTAGCTACTTTTGTATTATTGCGTGACTTCCCCTTTTGTTCTGAATTTTTGTCCTGAATTTTGACCGTTTGTCCAGAAATAGTCACTGCCCTGAATTTGCCACCATGTCAGGTCGCCACCTTATAGGCAAAAAACAAAAAAAAGGCGAATATGCGCCGGGAACATGGAAACATACTAGGAAATGTGCTAACAATGCTTGCTCATGGCTTTCCTCTTCTTTCTTTGCGCCTCTCTTTAGTCTGAATTCTCCCGCTGCTTTGCATCTCATTATGTGTATTTCAATTTCCCTCGCTAAATTGCCCTTTCCCCTCACCCTTCCCTCCACCTCTTAGCCTCCCCCCCACTCCCCACCCCGGGCTTCCGGGTCTCCTCAATAAAGCTTTTCACCAGCCGGGCCTGCATAACAATGCCTCCCGATTTCCAATCTCCTGACGCTCGCAAAGAACATAATATCAGACTTCCTCATGCTTAACTACGGCAAAAGGAGGCAATTTGTTAAAATATCAAAGCCCCCGAGCCAGCAACAAAGCCTCCTTTAACTGGGTATTAGGCGCGAGCAGACTTTTCAGCGAGGCGTAGACAAAGCAGACACTCGACATCTCCAAGCAGCAACCTGCACGCCCGGGTCCCCCCCAAGCTATTTCCCTGTCAATAAAAACCGAGTGTTTTCTTACCTCAGAGAGCAAAGCGCGAAGTTCGCGTGGAAAGCAGCTTCGATGTAATATTGTTTAAAAGTTTTTGCTTTGAATTTCACTGTGGTCTATGCAAACTAGACGTGCATAACATCGATCGCATTTTCCGAAATCCCCCCTTGCTTTTATTTGCAGAATACGTGCAATCTACACAAAATTAAGATGGTCTCTTTATAATCAGCACTAGTCCACGTTTCAGACAGAATTGTGGGGTACGGGTCACTTTTTCTTCAAATGTTTTTTTTTCTTTCAGTTAAGTCAGAAATATAGAATGTCAAATTTATAATACTGTCCTTTTGTTGTTACGTAGATATAGTTTGTTTATACATTCTTGCATGATATATTTCCGCTCCTGACATTAAATTAATGATATTACAACAACCTTTTTTTTTTAAATTTTTTATTAATAAATTCTGTCACAGTGTCATGGCAAAAAGCAATACAGATAATACATCCATATTTCGATTCTTCTTCACATAATGTTCATAAAAATACAAGAAAAAAGGAATAGAAAAGAGAGGCCCTGACAGTGCATGCTACACTACCAAAACTGGCCACAGAATGAAAAAATAAATAAAAAAAAAAGAGAAAAAAAAAAAAGTTAAGAAGGCCCCTAGACAGCAACATCCCGAAGAGCCCAGAGAAAAGAAAACCAAGCCCTGACAACCAAAGCCAGAACTGCAACTTAATTTGATTCTAACCATCGGATGATGGGAGTCCAGATTTTCCCCCCCAATTCTCGTCTCCTGCGCCCGCTCACCCTATTCACAGCAAATTCCATATTGTATATGGCTAATAGCCTAGCCCGCCAATTAACAAACGTAGGAGAATCAGAGCTTATCCACAGGGAAGTTATGCATAGTCTTATAATAGCCATTGCCATAAATACAAATCGGGTCTCCGAGCTAGAGCGAGCATTACCCTGCAGATTGCCTTCTGCACCCAAGATGATTAAATGGGGAGTTAATGTTACAGGACTGTCAAGAATCAGGTTCAAAAGGATTCGACATCCTGTAAGAATTTAATTAGACTGGGGCAATTAAAGAACATGTGTAGGGTGTCGGCTGCCCATGCCCACACCGACTGCACGCACTGCCCCGTGAGCCCCCCATTTGGAAACCTTGATAGGAGTGTAGTATAAGTCGAAGACAGACATCAAATGTTGGGTCCTCAAGCTACCAGTTATTATAATCTGATTGGCTAGTTCCAATGATCCCTCTAGATCCACACAGTCTAAACCAAGCTTTCTCTCCCATCTAGTATTGATAAAACTCAGGTTCTACACACGGGAAGTGTGCCCTCGGTAGATGTCCCTACTGTCTCAGTAGCCACTTATCTGGGGGTGAAGATTTCGGCAGAAGTGGCATGTATACCGGAGCTTAATATTCTGCCAGTAATTGGAGAGGTTAACAAGACATTGGAGAGACTGGACCATTTACATTTATCAATGCATGGTCGCTGTAATGTCATTACAATGTCAATCTTTCCGAGGTTTTTATATTTGTTTCGGACTATACCTCTGGAATTTTCGACACTTTGTATAGCAAAAGCAGAAAGGGCATGCTTTAGATTTCTATGGGGATACCGGAGATGTAGAAGGGCTAGTAAATGGATGACCTTACCAAGATTGAGGGGCGGGTGGGGTGTGCCCAGCCTTCTTCTGTACCATTGGTCAGCACTTTTACAACATATGGGGATATTGCTGGTAGGGGCTAAGGCAAAAGTGCCGGCTGCACTTAGGCCAACCAATTACGAAATAGAACTCGGGGCGGATGCTAGGCAATGTTTAGTCAAAATCTTAGAGCCAAGCTACTATAAAAAGACCAAATTCAAAATAATTCTGGCAGCCTTCTCGACCTGGAGAAAGATACGACGCAGGTTTAGGATCCCTAATATCAATGCATATACTCCCTTCTCCTCACCCGGTCTTTTACCACCGATATTTCAAGATCAAACTACTCTTAGGTGGGGGAATTTAGGCATTAATTCTCTCGGGGATATGTGCTGTGAAGGCCAAATTGCCCCTTTTCTAATTTACAGGAGAGGTTTGGACTCTTCAAAAGAGATTTTTAAGTTCTTGCAGATTCGTAGTTTTTTGTGCAAGGCTATGCACCAATCGCGTGTAAATGTGGGGAAAATAGCTTTAGTGGATGCAATTGAGAACAGATCCCGGATAGGGAAAATGTATCAAATATTTCTGGAAGGTCTCCCCGATGACTTGAGTATACAACAACGTTAATATTTACTCGGTTCCTACGGGGAAAATACTTGTCAATGGAAGCATTTCAAATAGTTTCCAAATTAAGAGAGGTACTAGACAGGGGTGTCCACTCTCACCCCATCTCTTTAATTTGTATATAGAGCCGTTAGCCAATACAATTAGGACATCTAAAGAAATCCCCCTTTTAGCTTTAACAATTGGGAGTTAAAGGTGGCATTATATGCCGACGACTTGATGCTTTACTCGTGTAATTTAAATGAATCATGGAACAGTATAATTAGTATATTAACAGATTTTGGGGAAATCTCTGGCTATCAAATAAATAATCATAAAACAGAGGTAATGCATTGGAACATACCTACTCCACAAATTGAGTCCAAGAAAAAAATCAAATATCTAGGGATCCAAGTTCCAAATAGTATCGATGATATCGCTCAAGTGAACTTAGATATAAAAACTAAAGAGATGAGGAAATTACTGAAGTCTTGGAACTGTTTATCGCTCACCTTTATGGGGAGAGCTAATGTAATAAAAATGGCTATCCTTCCGAAATTTACTTTTATTTTTAACACAATTCCTTTAGAGTTTAATTTACAAAGTTTAAGAAAAATTCAGGCCGAAATAAACTCGTTTATTTGGGCATCTAAAAGTGTCAGGATAGCATGGAAAAAACTGTCCCAGAAGAAGATTCAGGGGGGATAGCTAGTCCGGATCTTATTTTATACTACAAAGCCTTCCATTTTAAGAACATAAGGCACCTTTTCCGAGATCATGAGTCATATCCCCCTACTGGAAAGCAGTGACAATATATGATCATTGTCTCTATAAATTTGGACACCAAAAGTTTTTCAAGAAAATCAGACTAAAGGTGCCAAAAGCTGCATTCAAACTATGGTCAGACATAAGGAAGCTATGGCAATATCCATATTATAGCCCTCAAGCACCGATATGGAACTCCCTGGGACTCCTGAATGCCTGAAAGACTCATTAGCCCTTTCGCTGAAAAGGGTTGGGATCAACAAGTGGGGAGAGCTGTTGGAAGCTGGTAATTTAAGATCCTGGGATGAGTTAGTGGAAAGAACGAAGAATGGAATATCCAGGTTTAAATTCTACCAGTTGGTTAGCTGGTCTAAAGAGCAAACGACCTGGCCAGATTATGTTGGGAATTTGGAGGCTGAACTGCTTAAAGACTCTGGGAAAAAAGAAGTATCGAAGTGGTACTGGCAGATGCTGGAGAAGAAGGAAGGTGATAATGATACCCCAGACCTCAAGTGGAAGAAGATCTTTCCAGTTCAAGAACTACAGCAAGTCTGGCAAGTATCCTGCACTTTTTATGGCACATTATAATTTCTACACCTCTCAGGAAAAATCATTTGTTTACCCTGCACAGATCTTATTGGACTCCTGAAAAGTTATCAAAGATGAATATCCAGATGATCAAGAAATGTCCAAAGTGCGGTGAGAGGAAAGCAAACGATATCCATATGTTCTATTCATGTCATTACCTCGACACATTTTGGAGTGAAACTGGTAAGATCATTGATGGAAGCTTAAACACAACCATCAAGGTAAGCGCCTTTAACGTTATTTTCGGCATAATGGATATCGATAACTCTAATATTACACTAACTAAGATGCAGAAATATCTTTTTTTTACATTCATCTTAATCGCAAGACGTGAGATCTGTATAAATTGGATCCTCCCTTCTCCTCCTAAGGTTGAGGACTGGGTTCGGTCTATTGATAAATTCAGGAATATGGATAGAGCCAGAGGGGAATGCAAACGTACAAAACACTGGGATCTATGGGATTTATACAGACGGTAGGATAGGAAGGGCGGTCCAATGATTTAAACAACTGTGATTATGGTCATTCTGAGTTTCACTGAGGTCGGAACAGTGAGATATTAACTCAGGTAAATTGGCAATGTTGGTATTAAAGCATGGTTTCCACCTCATTCTCGAGGGCGTCAAGTGAGAGGTGTCCCTGTTGCTTTTTACAACAAGATCGCATAAATGAGGACAAAAAAACAAAAAAAAAAACAACCTTAATATAACAAATCTAACTTTCCACAGTTTCAAATTTTTCATTATTCGCCACATTTTATTTAGGCACGTGCTAGGCGTAGTAAAACAATTCAATTTACCATGCTTTTCAATTTAAATAAGAATCCAAAGCCAGTCTTCTAACAATCTAAAATCTACTTGTATTATCTTGCTATTCCACTCTTTGGGGCACATGCATCAAGGTAGGCTTTTGCGATTGCTTAATTGCGATTATTAAGGAATCGCAATTATGGAATCGCAAAGCCTATGCATGTAGGAATCGCTAAAAAATAGCGATTCCTACACATTCCTTAATTGCGACTACTTAAATTGCGAGTCGCAATTAAGGAAAGGCTTCTCATTCATTCCTATGGTCCTACAGGCCCATAGGAATGAATGGAAGCACATGCGCAATTTGCGAGTACCAAATAGGTACTCGTAAATTGCGCATGCAATTTCAAGGTGCAAGGGTACCAAAAGGACACCCTGTTGCACCCTGAAATATGCATGTGTGCAGATGTTGCGCACACACATGTCCCAAGGGCATGTGTGTGTGTGTAACATGGAACTTTGAAAAATGCACTTTAGTGCATTTTTCAAAGTTTTTACAAATTACCATCAAGTTCAAATTGATGGTAATTTGCAACCCCTAATATAGAAATCGCTATTTGCGATTGCATCATGCATTGCATTTATTCCCTAATTGCAATCGCAATTAAAGTAATCGCTATTTTAGCGATTACTTAAAATGCGATTTTTGCATTTGGGATGATGCATCCCAAATGCAAAAATACCGGTCGCAAAGGGGCAGATTCTGCGAATCTGCCTGTTTGCGACCTGTTTTTCGGCTGATGCATGGGGCCCTATCTTTACATACTTCCTTAATGATTATGAACTTAAATTGATCGAGTAAAAGGCCATATTATTAAGCTGTCAAGTATTTCTCCCTCAGCCATTTGTAATTGTAATTGGATTTATATAGCGCTTACTACCCCTGACGAGGTGTTGAAGCGCTTTACGGTGAGTAGCAAGCTACTCCGGATCTCAAGGGTAGTGGTTAGTCCGGTGTTTACTGTGGTTAGTAATGTGCTGTGAAGAGAAATTGAATGCCTCTACTCCATTTACTTTGTGATATGCTAATAACAGGTAGGTCTAGTCATTAGTGGGGGCTATATGGTTTCAGATGAGTGGCTGGTTAGATAGATAGGGTGGTGGAATTTAGGTTATACTAGATTACAGGGAAAGGGCTTTAAAGAGGAGAGGTTGTGATCTATGAAATGAGGTATCAGCCAATTGCAGAAATACAATAAGAAGGATTGAGGTAGACGGGCATTAGACTGAGAAGAGGCTGTTCTCAGTAATAGAAGATATGGTGAGAATTGAAGGTAAGAAGAGGGTCACCTTGAAGAAAGAAAGGAGAGGAATGAAGTGGAAGAAGGCCAAGGTAAATTTTTCACGCATAAATTTACCCTGAAAAAACAAAGACAAGAGGCGTTGGTCAAAACAGGAACAGTTTGTTTAGTCAACCAATACGGCCGGGAGTGCAGCAGACAGAAACAGGTCTGAGGACTGACTCAAAGTACAATCGTTTTGAATGTGTTTTTATACATTTCTTGAAGCATCATGAAACAATTCATAGATCCTGTTTCGGGAGTGGAATGTGGGCTTTGTCATATGGTCATGAATAACTCCACCCTGATGACAATCGCAGGTGGGTCCAGACCTTGCCTGGACACAATGTGGGCCAGGAGGTAACGTGTCCAGATGTCCGGCATGGGGAGCACGTGATCACTGCTTGTGTTGTGTTTGCTGTGTCTCGATTGTCTGAGTGTTCCTAAATTCTTGCGGCATCTAACTTTATCGTGTTTTGGGAACTCGCACCCCCCCTACCTTAAGCCATTGCTTGAAGAAGGTGTCAAAGTGCCATCACATTAAGGACCAAGCCAGATGAGTATAGCTATGAGCTATTAGGTAGGGGCGCGCGAAACAGGGTGGAGATTTTTCAAAATTATGTGAAATTACCTTTTCAGAGTGAGATATGGTTTTCTGGTAGCTCGCTTGAATTTTTTTATGGAAACGTACACCTTGCATAACAGACTTGCAAAATACTGACAGGAGACTGGTTCGAGTAATAAATATCTCTCAGAAAGCCATTTTCTGTGCAAACCAGTCATTCACGGTGATATATTACACAAAACTGTGATGCAAAATTTCAACAAACTTCCAAAATCTCAGGTAATGTGAAGTTTTGGAATTTCACACATTCACTGCTGTAATTAAAATGTAATGAAGGACTGTTAATAATTATGTTAGCTCAACTGCCTAAAAGTGCTTCTAAATGAAGTGCATGAACGGTGAAGAAAGGGGGCCATAAACCGCAATGGAAGCACATTAATTTTTGTAAAAGTGTTTTACACTCCTTTTAGTATTGCACCAAAGATGATTTTGCACCTAAAAGTGATTTTGTAGCTAAATGCTTAATTTGTCTTCATTGTAATTTGTGCACCTGAAAGTGTTTCCAAACTCCTACTGGTGTTGCTCCAAGCTTAGTAAACTTTGTACAGCTTTTACAAAGGTTAGTGTTGGTCTCTTAAACTTTGGAACACTTCTTTGACATGCTTTATATAAGTATCCAAAGAATCGGAATAAATCAAGATGTCATCTAAATAAACTATACAGAACACATCCAAAAAACCTCTAAGGGCTTCATTGATGAATTATTGAAAGGCAGCTATAGTGTTACAGAATCCGAAGAGCAAGAACTGATATTCAAATAATCAAAACTTTGTAGAAAATGCACTTTTCCATTCTGTGCATCTATGAGTAAGTAATACTAAGTAATACGCTCCCTTTTGGCAAAGTTTGATCAAAATCTTTACATGTCGGTCACATCTAGTAGAATGAGTATCAAAGGCAATGGGATATATTTTTTTGATTGGAATCCCATTTATTACTTTATAATCTATACAGATATTTAGATCGCCTCCTTTCTGAGGAACTAAAAATAATGGAGAGGAGGCACATGGTCGTGATGGTCTTATTAATCTATTGGCTACCAGTGGTGGCTGGTGACATTTGAAAGTGGTGGGGCGTAAAATTATTGGCATACTGCACCGCAGCGAGCGAGCGTAGCGAGCGAGCCCGAACAACCTAAGGGGGGTTCGGGGTGGTTCTCCCCCCGAGAAAATTTTGAAAAAAGAGTGGACAAATGGTGCATTTTCAAGCAAATTTGAGAAAGCAGGAAGGTTAATAAAGCAATTGTGAAAGTGCAGTTATTACATTAATAAAGAGATGTCATATAACATAGGTAGCTGCTTATTCAAGCTTTCTTTCACCCCATAGTCCAGCAGGGTCTTGATACAAGACAGACAAGAGAAAAAGCAGTGTGGTCCTCGACCAGGAAGACACTCATATTTTGTTGGTAAGAAGTCAAAGGATTGGTCAAATTGAAAACCTGAAATGCAATATGCAATCAAACAATTTGCAAGTACATCTCATCTATGTTCAACAAGCCATGTTTTACCCATGATTGGAATTGTGAATCACCAAATAAACTGAGCCACTGCAATCAAAACCAGAGGGCCTCCTCAAAAAGTATGCCATTAAGAGAGTTCTCTCATCTCATGTCCTCTCTATATTTTCTCTGGAAGTTGAAAACTCATCACATTCTACTGCACAAACCTGAACCCTTCTGCATATTCCAACACCAGAACTCATTCTTGGCCATTTAGTTTGGAGCCATTCATACCAGGAATACAGAAAATACCTTTAAATAGAGTAGAAGGTTTATGAATACAAGCACTTAGCAATTGTACATATACTATGAATGAGAGCCAAAGGAAACAAAAAGGAATAAAGAAGGGAGCAACACTCAAACACAACTCATGCTCCGGAACGCCATAAAATTCTCTATGTGGCAAGTTCATCACCTATAGCAGAACACAGTACATTTAATGTCTCCCTCAGTTTAGCATATTAAACAATAGTAAGTGGTAATTCTGATGGCTGAAAAAACAATTTTACAAAAGCTTCTGATATTTCACAACCACTTAACAGGGGCAATAGAACAAATATACACCGCACCAGATGTTCAGTGCTGGAGTTACTGAGGCACCGTTTCAGCTGAGACTAGCAGTTCGTGCAAGGCATCATGGGAGATGCCATGTCTTGCAGAGCAGCAGATGAAATCAGGTGTTGAGCACAGAGGGAGCACAATTTACTATAAACAGTTTTAACGGCCTCAGCAAAAACTTTGTTTCATGAAGAAGGGGGAAAAATCCTTGCCAAAACTATGTTTTCTTTTATATTGAGCCTGACACGTACGTGCAGGGTGAGGGGTGTTTTACAAGCGATTCTCTGTTGGGGAGCGCTAGCAATTCTCTGTGTATGGGTGTTTCCATATTAGTGTTTGTGTATTTCTCTATGAGTGAGTGTGCTCTTACTTTTCTGAATGTATTTGTTTGTAAGTGCATTTGTATGTGGATATGCACACACGTCTGTGAGTGTGAATTTGAGGTGGTTTCTCCTATGCATGGTAACCTTGTCTGGCATACTTGAGGAGAAAGAGCGCTTCTTGAGCATTGACTGGCCTGTGGACATGCAAAGAGCACATCAGGAGCACTGACCTAACTATGGGAGATCAGTTACAACATGACACTGACTGGCATGTGGTGGAAAAATAGCCGCATTGTGGCACTGACTGGCATATGACTACTGTGCCTGGCAAAGCCATGGTGTGCCATCTTCCACCCTAAATTCCAGTCAATACCATGATTTGTCCTTGTTTACACCTATATCCTAGGCAATGATGGAATGTGCGAAACTGTGCCATGTCACAGGCCCTGTTTCATACCTGGGGTTAAATTATGCACATCATGGGCAATCACTGGCATACAGTGAAAAGAGATTACATCAAGGACATTTATTGTCATAAAGGCAGGCCAGGCACATGATGGCATATTGGGTGTCATTTTGGGAAATGAGCACACAGTTGCATTAACACACCTAGTGAGGGATACCACTACACATTATCGTAGTGACTTGAATATTATAGGGGTACTAAGGGCGTGGTGGCAGTGACTCGATTATGGTGTGGTGTCACTGCTGGTGGCCTGCTGGCTTCCCTGCCCGGTGCCCTTGATCCTCGTCCCTTGGACTGCCAGCCGGAGCGTTCCGTGTAAGCTCCTGCGGGGTCTCTTGCTTGCAGCAATCCAGTCCTCTCCGGGTAAGCGCGGCGGAGCTCTCTTAGCTTGCAGCCATTTTCTTTATGGAAGGGCACGCCCCCATAACTTGTAATTCTTAATTTAACTAAGTTATGACAAGCAAATCATTTGTTTTATACTATCGCTTCTTTAATGTTTTTGTTTGTCCAGATTTCTGTCCCCTTTACCTCCCATCTAAACCTAAAAAAAACAAGTATCCATTCTTTAACGAGGTAAAACAAACTTAAATTGGGAAGACCAACTCGCCTTTTTCTAATTTACAAATAAACAATCTAGGTATGGTCTGAAACGAACCAGCTATGTCGAGCATAATTAGAGGATTGTTTTCAACAGTCCCATTGTAGACAGAACAATATAAACAGCAAGCTTTAGAAAGCCTCAGGTCGGATGAAGAACCGGCACCAGGACCTGCTTCACCGCAAAACGCAGAAAAAGTCTGTGATCTTCTACTTGTCAATTACCGGTGTGTATGCTTGAATGAAAGGGCAAGAGGCATTCAACTAATCTCACTCGTACAATCAAACAAGTACACCTGTTTACTACAAACCAACCAGCACTGACACAAATCAGCAGCTATATGAAAGCTCTATATATCCGGTGCTCGGCAGAAATGAAAAATACGCGAACATTTTGAATATTTTTAAGTGCTTTGGACAGCCGTTAACAAAGAATTTGAGTCAGAAGAGCCCTTGAATATGGATATAGTTAGCAAGCATCGGATTTAACTTTTAGATAGGTGTTCTAAATTATGCTATTGTGATGGTCTGGATTTTATAAAAGGGCCCAGTCCTCCAATGTAGCCAGTTGCGTCAGTATCTGCTGTTGCTCACAACATGTTTTCTTTAATATGTTCGTCTTTTAGAGTTTCTTGAATAAGGAGGCACCGGGCCAGCCATGAGCTTGGGCTCCAGAGCATTATACTGGTTTGCACCCTGCACCATAATGACTCTACCTCAGTGTTTCTTTTCTCTTGTATTTGATATCCCATTGTTAAACATATCATAAAAATCATAAGACCACAAACTATTACATCACGTAAAGCATTTTTCATAAATGCCCGCAATCTCAACGTGATACTCTAAAAGACCCAGCACTTCGGCGCCACACTGCTCTCATCACACTGTAGTATCACCTTGGATTCTAGCGCTAGCAATGCTTTGCCGTCACGCTCACTTGTTAAACTCAAAGTCCAACAACTATCATCTGTCACACTCACTGTGCAATTACCCTCAAGCGTCGGATTTAACTTTTAGATAGCAGGTGTTCTAAATTATGCTATTGTGATGGTCTGGATTTTAAAAAAGGGCCCAGTCCTCCAATGTAGCCAGTTGCGTCAGTATCTGCTGTTGCTCACAACATGTTTCCTTTAATATGCTCGTCTTTTAGAGTTTCTTGAATAAGGAGGCACCGGGCCAGCCATGAGCTTGGGCTCCAGAGCATTATACTGGTTTGCACCCTGCACCATAATGACTCTACCTCAGTGTTTCTTTTCTCTTGTATTTGATATCCCATTGTTAAACATATCATAAAATCATAAGACCACAAACTATTACATCACGTAAAGCATTTTTCATAAATGCCCGCAATCTCAACGTGATACTCTAAAAGACCCAGCACTTCGGCGCCACACTGCTCTCATCACACTGTAGTATCACCTTGGATTCTAGCGCTAGCAATGCTTTGCCGTCACGCTCACTTGTTAAACTCAAAGTCCAACCACTATCATCTGTCACACTCACTGTGCAATTACCCTCATTTGTCAAACGCTCACGAGCAGCTCCATCTATCAGGCCGATCGTCCTTCAGGCTGCCCCTCACCCACCACCACCCCTCTCCCCGTTTCCAGAACGTAAAGGCAAGATTATACCCTTACCTCAGAGGGAAGTCCGTTTGCACCCTGCACCATAATGACTCTACCTCAGTGTTTCTTTTCTCTTGTATTTGATATCCCATTGTTAAACATATCATAAAATCATAAGACCACAAACTATTACATCACGTAAAGCATTTTTCATAAATGCCCGCAATCTCAACGTGATACTCTAAAAGACCCAGCACTTCGGCGCCACACTGACCTACCTCCTACTCCCCGCCCGTGGTCCAGGCTGCTCTCAGGCTCTCCTGCCTCCCTGGCACATGGGAGCCCCTGCATTGCTGCCTGCCCTTGTACTGCAGCAGGAGGGAGTGGGTGAGTACCTGCAGTTCCCCTCTGCCACGCTTTCCCTCCACCTACTGCCATCATACCTGGCCACACTTTCTGCTTTCAGGCATCTCGCGCTGCCTTCCCGCAACCTCCTGCCTGCCTTCATCCCTGCCTCTCCTCGAGCCCTCTTACAAGGGCTGCTGGTTGTTGCCTGCTGCTCCCGGCTCCCGCCTCTCAGCATCTCTACTTTCCTCCCCATCCCTCATCGCCTCTTCTCCTGCCTGCTTCCTTCCCTTGTTCCCGCTCCACCTCTATTCGTCTCCTCATCCATTGCTCGCTCACTCTCGCCTGTTCCCGGGTTTGCTCACTGTTCCTTGTTGGTTCCAGCACAGGAGGACCCGCCACACCCACGGCCCCTGCTGGTGCTGCCAGCCCGCGCCTGCTGCCACCATGCTGGGGAAGGACTACATGTTGGCCATCATTCTCGTCAACTATGACGGTGAGTGACCCCTGAAAGCTGCCCTGCTCGACTCTGGTTTCATCTGTACGGGGGCGGGGTTGTCTGACTCCTCTCAGGAGCAGGGTGCAGGCGCAGCCGGGAAGAGTAAGAGGACAGGGCCAGGGTCTAGGCAGCGCAGAGTACCCTCAGGACAGGGTGCAACCGGGCAGGGTCCAGTCAATGCAAGTGAAGCCACGACTGGGCGCAGCCAAAGCAGGAACCAGGGCCGGGTCCGCCCTGGGAAGTTTGCAGATACCACTGCTGGTAGCCAAATCTGGGTCCAGAGATGGCAACCTCTAGGAAGACAGTGGACATCCAGGAGAGGGTGCAAACAGAGCCAGCTCCAGGCAGATCACGGTGCAGCCAGTACAGGGTGATCTTGGAACGGGTGCAGCCAGAGAAGGGCCCAGTCAAACTTCGGTGCCTCCACTGCAGGGGCCATCCAGAGCCGCGAGAAGCTAGGACAGGGTGCAGCCAGACCAAAGGCCAGTCACAGCAGGGTGCAGATAGGACAGGGTGGGTGCAGATAAGACAGGGTGGAGCAAGAGCAAAGGCCAGTTAGGACAGGATGCAGACAGGACAGATGCAGCCAGAGTAAAGGCCAGTCAGGGCAGGATGCAGTCAGGGCAGGATGCAGACAGGACAGGATGCAGCCAGAGCAAAGGCCAGTCAGGGCACAGTACAAGATTAGGACACTGACAGGAGTTGTGTTCAGGGGAGGCCACAGACAGGATGATTTGAGGGTGGAGCCAAGTTCTGGGCTTTCGGATCAGAGTTTAGTCAGCATCAGGGTACACATTGAGTTGGTCTAGGGCAAGAGTAGATCCGGGATCATGTTTCAGGCAGGATTATTGCACTGCCAGGGGCATTATGCAGCCGGATTCAGGATTCACCCGTAAGAGGATAGCGCCAGGACAGGGCTCAGCGAGGAGACGGTGCATCTGGGATCGGAAAGAAGCTAGGATCAAGGTGAAGCAGGGAGCAGGTGCAGCCAGGATCAGGGTGTGAAATCCCAGGCCAGCTAGGATACCTACACAACGAGGCTGCAGGCTGCAGCACCCTTGTGCAGCCACGACCAGTTACAGAGGTTCAGCCCGAATCCTGTTGACCCATGAGTGTGCAGGTAGAATGAGGGCGCTGGGTCAGGTTACAGAATGGGATAGGGTTCGGGTGCAAGGCCAGCATGAAGTGTCAGCCTGTGTATCACCTTGGATTCTAGCGCTAGCAATGCTTTGCCGTCACGCTCACTTGTTAAACTCAAAGTCCAACCACTATCATCTGTCACGCTCACTGTGCAATTACCCTCATTTGTCAAACGCTCACGAGCAGCTCCATCTATCAGGCCGATCGTCCTTCAGGCTGCCCCTCACCCACCACCACCCCTCTCCCCGTTTCAGAACGTAAAGGCAGTCGTAAAGGCAAGATTATACCCTTACCTCAGAGGGAAGTTAACCAGACGTGGCTCGCGGGGGGGTGCCGGGGGCCCGGAAATTTTGCAAATAAAACAAAAATCCTACCTGACTGAGGAGGTCCGCCGTCCGCGCCGCCTCGGGTCCGACTCCGCTTGGCCCTGCCTACAGCTCCTCTCAGCCAATCCTGGCGCTGCTGGCAGCGCCAGGATTGGTTTAGGGCACGGTTAGCTCTCGCCCGCCTGCCCATTAGGAGACCGAGGTTCTGAGCCTTTGCTCAACCCTCGCTCTCCTAATGGGCATGCGTAAGCCAGTGCACACACAAGTGCGCATAACTGGGCACGGCGCGAAAATTCGGTGCCCTTGCCCACTCATGCGCACTTGTGCTGCAGTGCTGCCTGCAGCCCCTGGTCTCCTCTAACAATCATGTCAGTCAACATGACCTTGGGACCGCCCACCCCCTTCAGACTCTGAAGGGGGTGGGCGGTCCGACGTCATGCTGACTGACATGATTGTCAGTTCTCCCTCGGCTCTTTGAACTTAAGTAAACTGATTCAGTTTACTTAGGTTCAAAGACGCCGAGGGAGCTGCGGGCGGGGGGGCTACGCCCCAACGCCCCAACGGACGCACCGCCCCTGTAAATGGCTACATTTTCATCCAATCCGATTCTGTGAGTGCATATACTCAACTACAAGCTATAGGTGGTCCATTCTCTAGAACATTCTTACACTCCTAACTTCAGTTCGGAGGTAATACACTTGCTTTTTTTTCTTATCAAATACATCATGGAAAGTTTCCTAACAAGAAGGCAGGGTAATCGCACAAGTAAAAACATGAGGCATCAATATTCCTGCTAATGCATCTGAGGGATGACTTGGATATTTCAGCAGCTTTCAGGCAACTGTTCATACAATAACCAAAATGTAATTGCATCATTCTCTCTGTTAGTCAATACTGTGATTATGCAGTGTCAATAATGGCATGCTGAAAATCTCTTTAAAATGAAGTGCATCAGTCAAAGGAAAACAAATAATTTCATGATGATTCCCAAAACAGACCAAATAAATCAAATGTGTATGCAAACATGCAAACCCTAAAGACACGATTGAACCATCCCATGCCTTAACTCTTCTTGAATGTTTTTTTCATGATGACTGATATCTTTAAATATTGATCTATATAATTCCCTTAGGCTACTGAATCTAGAAGTCCTGAAACAATCTTTCCCTACACATCGGACAAAATCATTTTAATTGGAACTATCATATAAGCAGCTGATGACTGCATGGCATTCCCTACTCAATTTGGAACTGACATAATTTCCTCGCTCGATAAGGTAGGACCCTTTATTGCTGAGGAATCCAGTTTTCTACTGGATATATCTTTCCTAGATGTGACGTTACTGATTCTAAACTCTTGGGAATCATAGGTTTACTTAACAGTCACAGCGCATGCATACGTTTTGTACAGGTTTTCTTTCTCTTCTTTCAAAATAGGGCCTTTCATACTTCATAACTATATAGATTTGAGAGCTGCCTTCTACCTTCGGGAATACAAATAACACTTTAGTCTCAATTTTACTTTTCTCTGAGCATACTGCCAGCCTTTCCTCCACATACAGTAAGGCAGTTTGAAATATTGTACCTCCACGCAGGTCTGCACGAGTCCAATTCAAGGAGGTGAGTGCAGGCCACAGGACATGACACTGTGCTCCTGGTCTTCCTGGTCAGGTCTCCCTGGTCTTCCTGATTCTCCTGATACTGGTTGTGCTGGTCCAGGTGCACCCGGTCATATTATCCTCCTGGTGGTTCTGATCTTGGTCATCCTGGTGGTCTTGGTGTCTTAGCCCACCTCCTTCTCCAAGCCTCCTTTGTTCTGCTCCTCCCTCCTAGCCATCCTCCGCTCTGGCTACTCTACTTCATCCTCCTATTTTTCTGGTCCTGTTCAAAGGGTCGTCGTCTGCTTAGCTTGGTCTCTACTCTCCTAGTAGTCTGGGCCTTCCCCATGGTCCCAGTACTGCTTGTGGTCCTCGAGGCCCTGGACCCCCGGTAGCATCCTCCTCCTGGGGGTTTCCTTCTCATCCTTTTGACCCCTTTGTTTCTCCTGGTCGTGATCCTGCTGGCACCGGGTCTTGAAGGTGGTCCTGTCCTAGTATTTCTGGTTTACCTCTTTTTCCCCAGCACTGTTTCTCAACCTTTTACTTCTCTTTCTAGCTCTCGTGCCCTGGTCCTCTGGGTCTTCCTTGTCCTTGTTCATGTATTCTTAGACCTCTAGATGTTCTTGGTTTGCATGGTCCTTCTAATGGTCCTGGACCTTCTCCTGTTCTTCTGGGCCCTCCTCTTCATCCTTCTATTACTTCTCCCCCTCCTGGTCATGATCCTTCTAGTCTTAGACCTTCTGATCCAGGATATCCTGTGGGTCCTGTTGTTCCTTCCCTCCCTGATGGTCCTGGACCTCCTCCTCCTAGTCTTCTTGGTCCTCCTCTGACCCAGGTTGAGGTCTGCTCTCTCCCCTCTCCCCCAGCAGCTCCGCGGTGCTCTACTCCGACGCAGATCCCATTGGCCCAACCCAGGCAGGGTTCGAGCCCACTCTGTGACATCTAGTAGTTTTTTTCTTCTTTTTTTTTTCCCTCGTGTGACTCTTGCCATCACTGTATTTTTTTTCCTTTTGTTGTTCTTGTGTTTTGTGCCTCGTTATTGTTTTGCCTTCTTGCAACTTTTGTGCCTGGTTTGTATTCTGTGTTTTTGTGCACTGCCCATTATATTGTTGCCCTCAGGTTACTCTGCCCTCCCGCTTTTTTCTCGCTGGTTTTCCCACCGTTACCGCCCCCGCTCCTGCCTCCCAGCTGCACGTTCTCGCCCCCCTCCCCTACATAATGGCGGCCGCTGCAGGGGAGCACGAGCACAACCTCTGACCCAGTCTGAGGTCTGCTCTCTCCCCCAGCAGCTCCACGGTGCTCTGCTCTGACGCAGATCCCATTGGCCCAACCCAGGCAGGGTTCGAGCCCGCTCTGTGACATCTAGTAGTTTTTTTCTTCTTTTTTTTTCCCCTCGTGTGACTCTTGCCATCACTGTATTTTTTTTCTTTTGTTGTCCTTGTGTTTTGTGCCTCGTTGTTGTTTTGCCTTCTTGCAACTTTTGTGCCTGGTTTGTATTCTGTGTTTTTGTGCACTGACCATTGTATTGTTGCCCTCAGGTTACTCTGCCCTCCCGCTTTTTTCTCGCTGGTTTTCCCGCCGTTACCGCCCTTGCCTCCCAGCTGCACGTTCCCGCCCCCCTCCCCTACATAATGGCAGCTGCTGCGCGGTCGCGCAGCGGACGCACGCAGCGGGCTCGCCTAAGGCAAGCCCGTCTGCGCCCTTCCACGACCCGACCGCGACCAGCGTCAGGAACCCTGGAACTCCGCACCGCCACCGCTACGGATCAGCAGCACACCACGCACTCAACCCAGGCCGCAACAACAACTGCAAGCTAGCTTCGCCAGCCGACACCCACTGACCCTTCAGCTGTCACTGCTGCCGGAACACCTGCAGCACCGCCAAGACCACGGACCCAGCACAACCCGCCCGCAAAAACACAACCGAACCGAAGTCCCTGCAATGCATCCTCCTCAACGTCCGATCCCTCCACAAACACGCCACCGAAATCTGGGACCTCCTCGACAACACCACTCCGGACGTAGCGTTCTTCACCGAAACCTGGACCAACACCACCTTGGGACTGGACATCGCCATCGCCATCGCCATCCCCCAAGGGTACAAGATCTCCAGAAAGGACCGCCACCCCCGCCCGGGAGGAGGAATCGCCATTGTCCACAAATCCACCCTCCGCCTGAGCACACTCCCCGACGAGCCCACAGACATGATGGAACATCTACACTTCAAGATACAGACCAACCCTACCACCACCCTCCGAGGAACCCTCATCTACCGACCCCCTGGACCCCGCGGACCGTTCACCAACTCCATCACAGACATCATCTCCCCGCATGCCATCGCATCCACCAACTACACCCTGCTGGGAGACGTCAACTTCCACATCGACAACCAACTGGACCCCAACATTGCATCCCTCCTGGACAACCTCCACAACATTGGACTTAGCCAGATCGTGACCGAGCCCACGCACTCAGCAGGACACACCCTCGACCCCCTCTTCACTACAGGAAACTCCATCACCTTCAGCCATACCACCGAACTCTCATGGACTGACCACTGTTGCGTCCACTTCACCTTCAGAACACCCATCATCCACAGACAACAGCACCCACTCCCACGAAGAAACTGGACCAGAATCACCGACGACCAGCTTACCTCTTCACTCAGCAACTCCACCCCAACCATCGTGGAAAACGACGACCCCAACACAGCAGCCCGAACCCTGCACAGATGGATCTCCGACAGCACCAACACCATAGCCCCCCTCAAGAAAAACAACAACACCCACGCCAAGAAATCCAGATGGCTCACCTCCGAACTTCGGGAGTCCAGACGCACCCGCCGCCGCCTCAAAAAGACCTGGAGGAACATCAAATCCACAGAAGCCCACAACAACTTCAAAGCCGCTACCAACGCCCACCACCAACTCATCAGAGAAACGAGGAAAAAAGCGATTGAAGACAGAATCTCCACACACGCACACAACAGCAAAGAGCTCTTCAACATCATCAAGGAGTTCGCCCAACCCACCAGCAAGTCGACTGACATTCCTCCCTCACAAGACCTCTGCGACAAACTCAGCACCTTCTTTCACCACAAAATCAAGAGCATCTACGACAACTTCGACAAAGACAACGAAAACATGGAACCCCCACCAACAACCCCCGACGCCCTGAAACCAACGATTGACAGCTGGACAGCCCTCACCACCGAAGACACACTGAAGACGATGAAGTCAATCCACTCCGGGGCCCCCACGGACCCCTGCCCCACCACATCTTCAACAGAGCCACCGACACCATCGCACCCACGCTCCGCCACACCATCAACCGCTCCCTGGCGACCACCTCGTTTCCCGATGACTGGAAACACGCCGAGGTCAACCCCCTCCTGAAGAAACCCTCGACGGACACCACCGACCTCAAAAACGACAGACCCATCTCCCTGCTCCCGTTCCCTGCGAAAGTTATCGAGAAAGCCATCAACAGCCAACTCGCCACATTCATCGAAGAGCACAACATCCTCGACTCCTCCCAATCCGGCTTCAGGAAAAACCACAGTACGGAAACCGCCCTCCTCGCCGCAACAGACGACATCTGCACCCTACTGGACAAAGGAGAAACAGTAGCCCTCATCCTCCTCGACCTCTCAGCGGCATTCGACACAGTCTCCCACCGCACCCTATTACGCAGACTTCACGACGCAGGGATCCAGGACAAGGCCCTCGACTGGATCAGCTCCTTCCTCTCCGGCAGAACGCAGCGGGTCAGACTCCACCCTTTCCTCTCGGACCCTACGCCAACCACCTGCGGAGTCCCTCAGGGATCCTCCCTCAGCCTGACGCTCTTCAACATCTACATGGCTCCACTCGCCCCCATCGTCAAAACCTACGGACTCAACATTGTGTCATACGCAGACGACACCCAACTCATCCTCTCCCTACCCAACGAACCCAACACCGCCAGACACAACTTTTGAGAAGGCATGGAAACCGTCGCCAAATGGATGAAAAACAGCTGCCTACAACTTAACACCAACAAGACGGAAGTACTCATCATGGGCCCAAACCCCGATGCCTGGAACGACACCTGGTGACCCCCGCCCTCAGAAACCCGCCCACCCCCACGGACCACGCACGCAACCTGGGAATCATCCTGGACTCCGAGCTCAAAATGGACCGCCAGATCAACTCAGTCTCGTCCTCATGCTTCCACACCCTCCGCCTCCTACGTAAAACCTTCAAATGGATCCCCCTTGAGCACAGAAAGACCGTCACTCACGCCCTCGTCACAAGCAGACTCGACTACGGCAACGCACTCTATGCCAGAATAAACAAAAACCTCACCTGCAAGCTACAGAACATCCAAAACGCTGCCGCAAGACTGGTCCTCAACCTGCCAAAACACTGCCACATCTCCCAGCACCTGCTCACACTCCACTGGCTCCCCATCGAGGCAAGAGTCACCTTCAAGATAGTCACCCACGCACACAAGGCCCTCCACGACACCGGACCAGCATACCTTGACAGCCGACTCAATTTCCACGCACCCCAAAGGACCCTACGATCAGCCCAGCTCTCCTACGCCGTGGTCCCATGCACCAGAAAAACCAGATCGGGAGGCCGCTCCTTCTCCTTCCTCGCGGCCAAGGCCTGGAACGCCCTTCCGCTCCACCTCAGACAGACAACATCATTTCCCATCTTCGTAAGAGACCTCAACACCTGGCTCTTTGACAGACCCCCTCCCTGATGGACCGGAACCTGCACCCCCCCACCCCAGCGCCTTGAGACCCTTACGGGTGAGTAGTCGCGCTTAACAAACGCTTGATTGATTGATTGATCCTCTTTTTTCTTCGGAACCCTTTATTAAGTTGTTCCACTCTTCTGCACCTTCCTCTTCACCCTCCTAGCCTTTTGAACTTGTTTCTCTTGGTCCTCATTTTCATGGTCCTCTGGGTCTAGCTGGTCCTATTTCTCCGGGTCATCCTGTTCCTCTTAGTGATCCTCCTTTTCTTTCTTTTAGATTTCCTAGTCTTACTTCTTCTCTTTCAAGTATTCATCCTCCTCCAGGTTCCCCTGTCACCATCCAAGCCATCTTAGTGCTGGTCCTGCTGGTCTTGGTTCTTCGGGTCCTGGTCCTCCTGGTCCAACTTGTGCTAGCTAGTCCTCCTGTCCCTGCTAGCTGTCCTTACCCTAGTAGTCATCCTTATCTTCCTCTTGGTGCTACTCCTCCTCCTTCTGATCCTTCTTTTCCTAACCTCGGTCATCTGGGTAATCTGATTCTTGGTGCCCCTAGCCTTCTTGTTCCTTCTGGATGTGCTCCTATTGTTCCTGGGATTCCTCCTCCTGGTTCTCCTCCTCTTCCCTTGCGTGCATTTCAGCATCCTGGTCTACCTACCCTGAACATTGCATCTTATTTTGCTTAGCCTTTAAGATACAATTGAGTATCAACGGGTTAGTAATGGAATGAGAGAAACTTGTTCCCAAGAGGCAGAAAGTAAGCATTGAAGAGTTAAGGAACTAGAATGAAGATTTTAGGGCCCATATAGCATTCAAAGGTGGGTGGAAATTAAGTTTTCAATCTGGATGTATTGAGCTTTGTCTGAAAGGGTGAGTTAAACTAATTGTCATTACGGATCTTTTGATTTATTGGTGTATTAATAGGTGTGGAGCGGTCCACTACATTGAAATCGACCTCAAGGTCCAAGACTGTGAACAGCCTCCTTATTTGTTCAGGATGCATAGGATATCATCCACATCTTGTTGAGTGGAAGTTTCAGTACTGTACACTGATGGAAAGCCTGACGGACGATTCCTCAGGAGGTTATTGTTCCACGTGAAGATAGCTTGCTGTGATACACAGTTTACAATTAACGTTGACAGAACAGAGAGGCCTGTGATGAGGTAGTCATTATTAAAGCTCCTTTCATGGTAGAGTGATGTGGCTGAAACTAAGGCTATGGGGGAATTCTCATTTGAACAAAAAGAAATTGGTGATGTTCAGTCATGTAGAACTAATGTTGTGGATGGCAGATTTAACATGAGAGGAATAGTGGAAGTTGAGGGGATTGCCGTGATTATTGGTATCATCTTTTGAAGGTGAGTAGATTCTAAAATATACAAAAATCGCAGACTTGAAGTAGTTCAGGTCTCTTTTTGAGTTTTTTTGGCAGTTAGATTAATCAGTAGTTTGTGTACATTGTTGATGATTAAAGGGATTAGGACTTGTCTGGCCACCCTACCTAAATAGGATCTAAACACAAGAGGTAATCTCTCTAAGGCCTAAACCTTCTGGTACAGAGGTGGGTAGGCCCGTTGTCTTTCAACAAGAATGTAAAGTTCAAAATTAACACTATCCACAGACAAGCAAAAACAAAGCATAAAACATCTCAAAGTTATACAAATATTTTGATTTGCATTATGTTAAAACATTAGGTGGATTAAATACATACGGTTTCCACACTGGATCGTGTTGCCTACATAAAATAATGTCCATTCTTGAGGTATTTAAATTATTTTTTATTATAAGACAATGCCACCAGAACGTTAAAAACAATTACTGGGAAGAATACAAATGCAATAAGGTAGGAATACATTAATAGGCGTAGCATCATAACAACATACGTTATGCATAATAAGTTGTTCAACTTAGATGTTGGAAAGTGCATTTGTGCAATAAAAAAGAAACGATTTTTGGCAAGACAGCAGAAAGAGTGATATTAATTAGCTAATTAACATAATAAAAACGTAAAGCAGAAGCTGATAGAAAAAGCTCATATATACACTCCATTGAATCAATAATTCAAGTAATCTGAGCACTTGGCTAGTCTGGCTTGTCTACAGTGTTGTCTTGCATATCTATCTTATTTCTTATCGGCCAAATAGATTCAAGAATCTCTGCAACTGAAAATATAACGCATGGCCTAGTATCGAATATGCATATCCTCATGGCCGTCCTGTAGTGCTGGATGCCCATTGATCTGCAAAGGGAAACAGTCCAATGTTTTCTCTGTCTTAAGTAAAACGCACAAAGAATAGGAGATGTTCCACCGTTTCGATGGCTCTTTAGATGCAGGGCACTTTTTTGTTTGAGGTAAAGAAGATCTCCAGTTGAAGGTAAATTGGGCCTATAGCGATATATATACCCAATCTGAGCTTGATATAAAGTGACCTGGTCCGGAAGGGTTAATATAATAAAAAAATACCTCAAAACTGGGGGCAGATTTAATCTTTAGATACTAGGGTGTCACAGATTCTAACGTGGGTGATCAGTGAAGTCTCCCCACTCACATCCCAGTAACGTTGCTTGACAGTTCTACCGGAAGAAGTGCTGATAGCTCCTGTGTTATTACACAGATCACGGTGCCCCAGGTCCATTTGGGATAATTTAACATAGCTTAGCCAGGGTAACTTTGTGGCCCCTGGACTGGCCAAGATGTCTCCAAGACAAATCCTATATGGTTCCAGTTCCTCTACTGACCATATCCGTGGCCAGTACAGGATTGGCTTCAGCTTAATTGAAGCGCATATTGGTTTTAAGTTGAGATTCATTCTCATTGGGACTAGTGGAGTGCTTTTTGGTATTCTTAGCAGCGACTTCACAAATGCATTTTCAACCACCCCTAGGGAGTCTACCTTACTATTGCCCCAGAGTTCGGAGCCATAGGTAGCACCAGCCACAGCCTGTGCTCTCCAAATCTCAAGAGCAGGAGAGACCGAGCAGAAAGATGTTTTCTCGGCTAAGCTAATTATGGCTGCCACTCTATTTCAGCAGTAGAGTGAACTTGATATGTGGTTTGTCCAGCTACTAGAGCTTGACAAACAGACCTGTAGCTAATCAAATTCAAACACCCTCTCAAGGGTCTTTCCATCCAGCTGAGCAGTTCATCTAAAATGCTTGTGGGGTTTGATAGTCATGAACTTGGTTTTATTTGACTTTGCCAAATAAAACTGGGTCTGGTGGCTTAGTGGACTAATGCATCCACAGTGAGTCCATGTTTGACCTCACAGGTTCAAAACCTGGTGGGTCCACTCATACTTCTGAGATTGATAAAATGAGTACCATTGAGTTGATTAACAATAAATATCTGTTATATTATTCCAAAATACCCTTGGGTGAATGTGCACTTTACAAAAACACGTTGGGCCAGATGTACCACCCTTACATTTTTCGACTCGCAAAATGTACAACAGTGTCACAGACATTGTGAGCGATTCCCAATGGGGTCGCAAATTGCATGCCTCATCAATATTTATGAGGCAAGCGCAATTTGCGACTTCATTGGGAATGGCTAGCATTCCCAGGGATGGAGGCCTGCTGCGGTCAGCAGACCACCATGTCTGGGACTGCTTTTTAAATAAAGAGTTTTTACAAAAAAATGCAGCACGTTTTCCTTAAAGGAAAACGGGATGCATTTCAAAAAGAAAAATTAAACTTTTCAGTTTCATTTTTTAAGGGCAGGCAGTGGTCCCTGGGACCACTGCCTGCTCATAAAAAATATTTTCTCACACACTCCCTGGGGACCCCTTCCCTTTTGCGAGTGGTTTACCACCTACTTGAAGTAGGTGGTAAACTGCGAGTGTTTTGCGGCCGCAAATGCGGTCGCAAAACAATAGTACATGGCAGTGAGTCTCGCTATTAGGAATGGACACCCCTTCCTAATAGCGAGTCAGTGACTCGCAAAATAGCATTTGTACATGCCATTACCATTTTTTGCGGTCTCAAACGGGCTGATCTCCTGCTTGCGAGCGCAAAAAAGGATCGTACATCTGGCCCGTTATGTTCTGTTATACCATGGGTTAAACTGAATGAATTAAACCTTTCTAGTAGGGTTTCAATCCTTTTCAGGGTTTTCAACACCAAAAGGGTATTATCGACAAACAAGAGTGCTGGGGCCACCTAAGACGGGAATCATTTTCACATTCTGACAGATATTTGACACACCAGTTGATGAATAAAAAGTGTAGGGGCAAGCACGTAACCTTGTCTAACAGCTTTCTTGACGTGTAGAGGATCAGTAATCTCTCCATTTGGATCCCAGTGCATTTGGACAAAATTACTATCATGCAGACAAGTGATTATATACAGAAGTGAAGGAGGTAACCCCATTTTCTTTAGGATCTCCCAGAGTTTCTCCCTGAGGACTGTATCAAAGGCAGCCTTTAGTTCGACAAATGCTACATAAGGAGTATCTTGTTTAAGTCAACTATTTTTCATCTACTCATTGAAAACAGAAAAACCTGGTGAATTGTACTGGTTTTGATTCGGAAACTGGCCGGGAACTGGGTTAGTACGTCTTTGTCTTCCACCCAGCAAATCAATATTTTTCCCGAACCTGCTTGCAGAAGATTTTTGGTACATTGTATATCAAGCTTATTGGGCAGCAATTAGCAGGGTAAGACCATAGTCACTTTTTGAAAATGGGGACAACCTCTGCCCCCTTCCAAGAGGTAGGAATTGGGTCTCCGACTTCAGTGGCATTGGTGATTGCATTAATATATGGGGCTCACACAGTTGGTTCGGTTCTTAATATGCCACCCGGGATCTTACTTAGACCAGGTGCCTTTCCTGGCTTTTGGGTATTAAGGGTTTGAAGCAGTCCTTCATGGACAATAAGGTAAGGGTTTCTTAATGGATTGGGACTATATCCTCACTAGGAGGCTTCAAGATAGTTACTGGCTTCAAGTTTTCTGTACTCATCGAAGTAGTTGGCCTGTTTGATTTAGCCTTTGCTCCATCTTCAGAGCTATACAGCAATCAGTAATGGTTTACCCATCCTTGGGGTAGAATGTTAGTTTGAGGGCGCATTACCTGGACACGACCTCCATGACTTGTTATATGCCAGAAGGCTGACAGATTTCTAGCGTGGGCAGCTTCAAGACAGTCCTCCCAAAGGTATGTTTCCCATGCAATCTCCGCTTTTTTAATGTTTTCTTATAAACTGCCCTAGCAGCACGCAACTCTGGTTGCTTCTCATTTTTTATTGTTACAACCAAAAGAGATCTTGCAGTTCTATGTTAGTTGTTGAACCATGGGCATTTCCTAGGGTTACTGACCTTGGCAGATAATACAATTTTAGAGATAAATTGTTTTTTCAAATCCTCAAAGCATTTTCAATGGATAGAGATGTGGGTTAAAGAGGTGGAATCATTTTCACTAAGGGAGACCAGGTTTGGGAGGAGGTAAAAATAAAGGTTATTTAAGGTATTTCAGTGTTTTACACAAATGCCCCATTCAATATTTCTCCTATTAGTAATCATTAGATCTCTACTTCCCAACTGCTGTGATGCAGCTTGGGGATTGTCTAATTTCCCTTTGAGTTGTAACAACAAGGGATGGTGATGACCTTCTTCCCTTCCTACCACCTCCACATCTATCAAACATGCCCAAGAGTAAATATAAAAAAAATATAATTGATGTTACTCTTATAGCTTCCCTTTGAAAAAAATTGTATTTCTAGCAAAGTCAGAGTTGGTGCGCCCATTGCATGCACGCAGACCACATCTTAGTGCGAGCTCAATTATTTGCAGGGCTGATTTAGTAGAGTGGCTCCTGAGGGGGCCATTAACAAAAGGCAATCCAAACGCTCGTCTTCTCTGGCTAGATCCTTCATAAGGGCAGAGGGCAGGAGGCAGGTATGAAATCCCCACCCTATGTCTACTGTTTTTAGAAATTCAGAGAGTATTCAAGGGGGCTGAGTCGACCGTTCTGGGTGTGCCTGTGTTGTAAACCTTTTGCGCCACGAAATTCCTTCCCTTACATGTTGACAGTTCCAGACCTAGTATGTCAGGGGAATTTATGTTAATTTGTTTGATGTCACAGTTATGTGCATTCAATTCTAACTCAGGTAGCTAGACCCCATGACTGTCTGCCTGCCCAAGAGGCCACTGTTGGGATAAAGAAAGTCCTGAATCCTGTCTTATGAGACGGCTCGATTGCCCACGTTTTCTTGCAGCAGAATGATATTTGCGATGCAAATAAACTTGCACCAATCGTGATCATTGACCTTTGCTTTCAGCCCCTTGGTGTGCTATGAAATTATCACTAGCTTGTTTACAGAGGCATTTGTCTGTCCCTGGTCTCCTTAAGGGGATATGTTAGCATTTAAGGTAGTGGAGGGGTTTTGGGAATTTGAGCTAGAGTTAGGATCCTTTACCTCCCAGCTTCCCGTAGTTTGTTAAAGGTGGTTCAATAGAAATGTCTTTACACTGCATGATGAAATAGCCATTCTCCATTCAAGCAATGCTAGTCAATGTAGATTCGTCCTTGTCTCGCAAGGACAATATGGTGTCTGAAGGGAAAGGTTTGAACTGAATGTGTGAATTTGCGGGGGGGTGGTAGGACAGGCATCTAATGCCAGGAGCCCATTAGACAGTGCAGCAGATTTTAGGGTTGGCTTTATATAATCAAAATTCCCCAAAGAAGTTGGGTAGCGAGTTGCATTTACTATCTCTGGGCGGATGACACTACAACATTTGTGTACTGTCCTAATCCAATGTACTGATTTATTGATTAAGGAGTCTTCAGATTCTCTGGATCGGGACAGAAGTTTGGGGACACCAGTCATACATACTACTCCCGGTAACGAGTGGGCTAGTCTGTCTGCCACCTTCAATCGCGCCTCTAGCATAATTGGCATTGGTATTGCTTTGTTGTGCCAAGGACCAGTTTTGTTGGATAATTTGAGCGTAATGGAGGTCTCCACGTTGTGTGGATGCAGCCCTTGAGAGATGATAGGTCCTTATTTGGGGAGTTGTAAATATGAGTGCCTATAATAGGCCCGCGTTGTTGTTTGGCCAGGGACCTATATTCTGATTTCCCTTTCAAATTCAGTTAACTGATGTAGATTTCTGTAGGAATCAGAATTTCCATTTAGATTTTTAAGATGTCATCAAATCAAATTTCTGTTAGTATAAAGAAATCTATTATGGATAGTGTCAGCTAATGCTAATTTATTATGATAAGTCGCTAAAGATCTGCAATAATGTAAGAGGCATTTTTTGCAGGAATGATGTGCTGGTTGTGTGGGTAGATTTCATGGGTAATTGCTTGATTTGTATCTGGGTTTTAGGCTGGCCTAAATTTTAATTCTGATATTTGCAAGGGACTGAATTTGTGATGACTAGGATTGACTAGGTAAAGTTTGGAGGCACTTCATCAACAGGTGTGGTTTGGTGGGCATATGGCTTGTGCTGCTGATTAGTAATCTGTTTTTACAGCTCCTGCTTCAGTTGTAAAGCAAGGGAATGATTAGGAATCTAGGAGGTTGGGAGTGATTTGCTTCTAGTTAGGCTGTATATGGGCTCCCAAGATTCTTAAGGGTGACTTTAAGTTTAATTAATTCTTTAGTCAGGTTTTATGATATTGAGTCTAATATCCTACATGGTTGTTAGAAGTAAGTCTTTCCATTTTCACATCTACAAAGTGTGCTTTGTTTTCCATTTTGAGCTTAAAGCAAAAGGGGGCATGGGGTTTACAGTTCTTATCTTTAAGGTTTACTTTCTCATATGCGTTTTACTCTGAGACATTGACTCTTGAAGAAGTATGGACTGGGTTCAGGAGTGAATGTGATTAAAGGGTTTAATATATAGATTGCACAGGGCGGAGGGATGGCATCAGGTATGGGATCTGTTGTATTTCTCTCTTGGTTGGAGAACAGAAAGTCCCTGCAGCATAAATCATGGAATAATCTGTGTATAAGGATTTGAAGCAATAGCAGAGCACTGGTGTTGGGGCTGAATCTTTGCGTCAATGGAGTAGAGAGTAGGGATGCAATTTCGTGATGTTTTCCATACACAAATTACATCTGTGCTGCCGTCTGTGTGAATGTTGTAGGCAAAGTTAAGCTCGTATATAATAGTCACGTGAGATACCTTTTCAATGTATATTCCATAGTTTCTAAAATCTTATGAAGTGAAAGTGGTTAGGTCACAGAATGTGGCCTTAGAATATATCCAGTTATGCAGCCTCTGCAGGACATTTTCTGCTCAAACCTGTCTTCTCAGGACGTAAATTATGTGAAAGCTGTAAGCAGGAGTAAAACCAAAATCATGCAAAATGTATCAGCATGAGAAATTAATCATGTGTAATACACATAACCCAACAATCAGGAATGATTCAAGAATACTCTTGCATGAAAAAACATTCATCCTTCGGCCTAGTAGGGAGATTGGTGGAATGAGGTTTCAGTATAACTAGAATAGATGTATGAGTATGCATCTTAAGCGTATGCATACTTTTAAAACTTAGTACACAGAGAAGCAGATGGTTGTTTGCACATGGTTTATGTATGAAGTCATGCATTGCATACATTATAGACATTGTAAAAACGTGTTTACGAATATTTTCTCTCTCTTTGTATTGTATGTATAATATGTATAGAACAAGGCCACTTGAATTATGTGGCAGTGGAGGAACAAATCACACAGCAAGGAAAGGAAAATTGTGTGTTCACATTATGCTATTAAAGGAAAATTATAAAACGTATCCTGTGGCAATGTTAATTTTTCTGGACCTTTTAACACACTCAAACATAGGGATATTTGAAGGAAATTTATATACATTCGCCAGTTATTTTCTACCTGTAGATTGTGTAAAACATATACAGTGTTGCTTACAACAAGCCTGCATGTATGTACCCCATAAGAAAAGGTGTGCCTCATTTATTTGATGCATCTGAGTTGCGTGCTAAAACTTGTCTTCAATTTCAGGTTTACCCTGAATTAGTTTCAAGTTAAAACTATGTAACTGGCTGGAGTTTGTTAATCAATTTGACATATTGGCATTTTAGGAGACATGGGCTGTCACAGAGGTGTTTTGTGATGGATTCATTTGCCATTAGAAAGTCGCAAAACACCCAGTTCTGGCAGAGCAAAGGGGGGGCTGAACACGTGGTTTAAACTACCACTAACAAGTAAAATAACTCCTGTTGATGTTAATCATAGTGGTATTCAAGCCTTTTGTATTCAACTTGGTCATATGTTTAGCTGTTATTTAATCAACGTTGTGTCTTGGAATCCGGATAATTTTAAGTTTAAATACTTGTTTAACTTAATTGATGACCTATCTAACTCAGGCAAAACCAGACTTAAAACCAATAAGCTGATTTTGTGTCGGGATTTTAATGCCAAATTTCGCACTAGCACTTTATTTTTTGAAAACTCCAATATTTTTAATAATATGGACTGAGGTGGTTTGGGGTGGGACTCTCGTGGATGGATATTGTCCATTTATATTATAAGCAGGATTTAGTCAATGCCCCTAAAACAGTTATCCACTCTGATGTAGTTATTCCAACATTCTTTACAAGAAGTTGTAACTCAGAGGTAGACTACATATTTGTTTCAAGACAAATGGCTACATATCTACCCGCTGGAGTGGAGAGGTAGTTGAAAAACAGATTGGCAATTGCAACCCCTTAACGGCCCACCTTGCAGCACCCGTACCTATAAGACGTGGAGCTTCCTTTGGCAATCATTGTTATAAGGTCCAAGGTCAGGGGCTTAGACTGGTTTGGAAACTTCTGAATCCAGGCCTTTTCCTTAACAGCCTATTATGTGATCACTTAAACCTCGTCTTAGGATGTTTACCCTCTGAAGCCACATATGAAGAAGTCACCAATTCCTTTAAGGATCTGGGATATATAGAGGTTCCTTAATGAAACCAACTATATGTTTTAACAAAGGGGCTCTTAGATGGTTTGATAAAGCATGCTCCATTGCTAATAGGTCCCACCAAACTGCATTGGCTCAGAAACCTAGAAATACGGAAAGAGTCACTCTCCTTAGAACACAATACACATTGGTTTTACAAAATAGAAAAACTGAATTAAAAAAGGAGAAGTGTGAATCCCTGGTTGCTGCATGTAAGACTGCCAAAGACTCTAATTCCTTCTGGCAAACGGTTAATAATGTAAAGGTGAGTAGGGGTGAAATGGCATGTCAGGAGGCATATTTTAAAGCTGAGAACTGGCTCAATCACTGTAACATCATCTATTGTGCTTGTACCAGCTCTTGCTCGTTCCTGGCTGTCTCTGAGCTTAGCATTGGACTTTATCATGATCGCATTACTTTTAGTCTGCAAGAGATTACTTTGGCCATTGTCTGGAGGAAGCTCGCGGGGTGGGGTACACCATCGAACTTGCTAACAGCCATCATATCACTATATACAGAGACATGGGTCCGAGTGAAAACTAGTGCAACAACAGTGACACAGAAGGTGAAAACTAATTGAGGGCTGAAACAGGGTTGTGTTTTGGCACCCATGTTGTTTAATCTGTATACGGCGGATTTAGGGAAAGCACTGGACGGTTGTAGTTTGGTCCCCCCTAATCTAAGCACAGTTCGATTACAAATAATCCAGTACGCTGATGATATTGTGGTCATGGATCATACCAAGTCAGGTTTGCAAAGGGCTTTAAACGCTTTGGGTAGATATAATAAGGCGAACCATATATTGGTAAATCAGACCAAAACTAAAGTCCTGATATTCGGGAGTTACTGCAGGAAGAAGTTGGCAACCTGGCAGTTGGGAGGTCAGACCATTTCCACAGCAAGGCATTATAAATACCTGGGTGTGTGGTTCAGTGAAACTGGGTCTGCAGTAGCCCAAGTCAAAGATCTTAATAAGAAAGCAGCAGCAATTACTTATGGAATTGGCCAACTGAATCACTTATTAAGTAGCGCATCAGCCGCACCCATTTTAAGTGTTATAAAGGCAACCTTACTCCCAGCACTGCAGTATGGGTATCTTGCTTATCCTGGTGCGATGGACGATGCATTAGAGCAATGCCACATTAGAGCATATAAAACAATATTCCATCAAGCGCGACACGTCCGGTGCTCCAGGCTAAGACTTGAGTTAGGGTTAACAATTCAATCAATTGACTGTAAGGCCTCCTTGTTGAAATATTTTATCAGGTGTAGGGGGCCCCCAAGCATTCATTAAAAAATTATCTGAAAGCGATTTATGAAAAACGGGGCAACCCTGTGAACTTAACGAGGCGATTCTGCTATTCAAGATCTAGGAGTCCGCTCTGGGGGATTGTGCCATCCCTTATCGGGCATGGAAGACAGCTATTAACAAGCAAATGAAAGAGTCCTCCTGGGAACAGGATTTACGGTCCATTGAGAGTCGAGGATGGGCTCAGCCCCTATCGGATTCCTATCAAGTTGGGAAGCCTCCAAAATATTTTTTAGATCTCATTAATGCAAATACTTGGGATCAAATCCTTTATATGAGAGTGCTTGCGTTACCAATAAGAGATTTCAACCTGCGTTTGGCTGGCGGCGGGGGTGATTTTATGTGTAGGCTATGCAACAATTATCGGGAATCATGGTTTCATCTGTTATTCTGTTGCCCTGCCCTAGATCAACAAAGGAGACTACTCCTAAAACCCATTTTTTTTGGCAGAGGGAGTTCGCTCTTGTGCACAGGCATCAGCCTTTTGCTTCAGCAGCAGCTCACCCGGGGGGCTGAGGAGATGTGCTAAATTTGTGAACATCTTAAATAAATTACTGCTCATCACCCGGGCGACAGCTTTTACTTCGAAATAATGTCTGTAATTAATTTACCCGCTCTCTAGGAGTGTAAGTTAGAGCCGTTCGGAAAGACAGTGGACACCTAGGGCGGGTGTGGCACGGTGGTGAGGTTTATTCCTTCTTAGATGGAACTCCTGGGATTTGGGGCACCCAATTGAAGAACTGGTAGCTCTAAGTTAGGCAAGATAAGAATGCAATATGCACTTCGTCCTTCTAGATTGAATTACCCCACCGGTCCCCAAATAAAGGACTTAGGCATTATTTTAATCTAGCTCATGTCAATATAAATTAGATCTGTGTATATACTGCTGATTTTGTTTTAGGCATATTTAATATTTTATACGAATTTTAGTGACAGTGACATGATGCATTACTTTCATGATGGAGATGACCCATTTGAACTGGGCTAGAACTAGGCATCTGGGATTTTAATAAGGGCACTGTATAGGTTATTTGTAGAATGGACTATCGTTGATCATATTGTTAATAAGTCTATGAAAATGTAGTGTCTCCTCTTGTCAGATTCTAATGATTTTATAAGTATTTTGTTATGGTTTTAATTAACTATACAATAAATAAATTTCTTACTCTTGACAAATTTTACTAAATATCATGTAATGTCATGTGGTCCCAATAGCTCAAGATCTTGCACCATTTGCGCAAAGGGTGTTGTTTTGGAGAAAGTGCGACAATTTCCTTGGTGCCATGTTTGATTCGTATCACATGGGTGCCCTGCCTGTCTGGTAGACGACAAATATTCTCTCAGTCTATTGGCACCGCTATCAGTGTTGCATTTAATATCAGTAGTAAACCCATTGCACCACTTTTAGAGATCTATGGGATATAGTGTGTTCATACTGTGTCCTATGGGGCAGGAATTGGGGGCTACATTGATGCCAAGAATTTGCAGATTGAAGAGATCCAGTTCTGCTGTTGCATTCTCTCCCTACTTCTCAGTATTTTTTCAGTCACAAGAAATTGGGCTGTCTTATGTTCAAGACCTCATCAAGCTAGCTCCTTTACTTTTATGGATTTCAATATGGGGCAACCTGAAAGTGACACTGAATAAAGATGTTATTGTTGATTGCTTAAGTTGTGCAAATGGACCCTAAATACCTTTGCTGTCTTATATTAAGTTAGTCCTGACAGATTTAGATAGGCCCTCATTATTTGCTAATCCATTTTCTACATGTAAATCTGATAAAGGCTGGGCAACGGAATATTATATTAATAAAAGTAGAAAATCCAGAGAAGATTCAGAACTTTAAAAACCCAATTTAAGGAATTACACTATTATTCAGACCATAGTGAAAACTGATCTGTATCTTATAATGGAAGAGAGGTCTTTTGACTAGATTTAGGCTTGGCATTGTGAGAAGCTTGTAATATTTTCTGCTTGAACAAAATAAAGCACTGGTTTGGTTTGTGTCTGCCCTTGCGATGAGAATTCTGAACACACACGGCTGCATTTTATGTTTTCTGAAATATTATCTGCCTTATTCTAAAATGTTTTTAATCCCAGTGCTAAATAAGTATGATTTCCGTCAATATAAGCGTGCTCTATGCTTCAAATAAATGTTGTCAAGTGTCAATGTTTGTGCTAATGTAGGAGCCTTTTTAAAACCTACTGTGCATCAACATAATTCTATGATGTTTTAACATTCTTAATCATTGTAATGTTCTTATATTTTTAATCACTTTAACATTTCATGTTGTTTTTGGCTTTTATAATCCTATTGTTATAACAGAATAAAGTTATTTCTGATTCTTTCCCTGAATTCATACTATATTGCCTCTGGATGCACCTTTTTACACAACTAAACAGCCCCAGCTGAACAATATAATACATTAATATATATTACATAGGGGACACTAAAGGATTCAAGATATTGGACTTTAAAAAGAAATGCAAAATGTATGTGTAAGAGATTGGGTCGTTTATTGGCTGGGGTGTAAGCCCTGGTCAAGCAGCAACCACCATCCTTGTCAGGGTAAGAGTAAGACACAAGAAAACCCCAAATTAACCCGTGCTCACCCCCTTGGTTAGTCGGCACAGAGCAGTAAGGCTTAACTCAGAGGTAAACCCTTCAAACAGTAGAACAGTGAAAACACACCTCAAAAGGAGCACACAACATATTTAGAAAAATAGAGTAATTTGTAATAAAATTAAACAAGACCAAAATGACAAAAATCCAATTAGTAGACCTGGAGATATTGAATTTTAGAGTTTTTAGTGAAAACAGCCCCAAAAAGGACAATGCTCCAACTGGGGAGATCTGGTCATGAAGGACCGTGAGAAAGTCACAAGTTTAGGCCGACCTTGATGGAGCATAGACCGGCTACAAAGACCCAGTTAGGCCCGCTGGACAGAGTACTTTAAATCCTGGTTGCACAGGATTGTGTGGACCCGCATCAAAGATGCACCACGCAGCTGAAGCGATGCGTCGGGTCCGATATGTGACGAAGCAGCGGTGTGAGGTCCTGTTGTGTCACCTGCGAGACTCCTGTCAACGGGGCTTGAGATGCAACGTCTGAAACACCTGAGGGAAACAACCAAACTGTGGGGTCGAAGTTTGTGCATGGAACGCCCCGGCCTTCTCATCATTGGTGTCTCACAGAGAAAGCTGGTGTGAGGGTGCACTCAACCCTGTTTATTGCATTCTACAGCTTACCCTATACACGAAGAACAGTGGTGTGCTGCCTGATCTACTAACCCTACCAAATGACGGAAAGGGGAAAACCAGCAAGAGGGTCTGCGAGAAGAGAAAAGACAATAGCTGCATGAAAAAGCATATCAGACCCCACGCCATTACTTTATTAGATGTTTGAGGTAGTACCATTAATAAAAAGTGTAATTCATAAGAATGAATTTTAACTGAAAGTCAACTTGTTACAAATCTTATGCAGATGCATCAGGACATAAATAAAAGGACACCATAATTAAGCTCACTCCCAACTGAATGTAGGTTCAAGTACATCATAAACATTTATCTGCATTGTAAACCTAACATGATCAGTATAAAGCACAGTACAGAAGAGTCCCTTTGTGGAAGGGTCTGTAATTATTGGCACCTACTGTTGTCTATCAATCACTGTCAAGACTTGCAATCTCTTTTCTGTCCCCCCCCCATAAAGGAGGGTGATGTGGAAACGAATAAGATTTTGCTAGACTTTGAACTGTTCAGTCCATTGCACTTTAGCATTATACTTGTCAGACAAATATTGTTGCTTGGCCAAAAGTTTGGGTTGCATGAAAGTACATTTGTGGTGAGACTTACCAAGGATGGAACTGGATTCATATCAGTTAAACTTCATTGTACAGGTTTTCTATTTTTGCTATTTGACCTTATGTAAATCATGGGGTCTCCTGTTTTTTTGAGAGAAAAGGAGAGTCAAACGCATATCACGGATGGGTGTTAATAGGGCTTGTCGGAGGCGCGCGGCGGACCAAGATGGCCGCTTCGTGAGGCGCTCTGCGGCACCGAGCTCCGATCGGCGCAGGGGGAAACATTCCCAGGATGCGGTTCCGACTTCCAAGCACCGCTTCTTGTGTCGGAAGATACAGGGCACGTTGAGGCAAGTTTTTAGACCGATGTATGGTCTTTTAGGCGCTTTTTTCAACTCTGTCTTCCTCTCCTCACGGCGCCCGTTTTTACGGTCGCCATTTTGTGCATTTTTTCCGGCTTACTTCAGCAAAGGCATATTGCGCATCCTTTCCTTTTTGAACTCCTCCACATAATGCCTTCTTTTACGCTATTGCTTGTATTGATGTCAAAAGAAGACTTTTAAGTAAGCCGTTTGTTAACTGGTTTATCTCACTTCCAAGTGTTGCTCAGCTTCAAACGACATTCACTTCGCTGACTTACAAGCATATATGTCTCTCTTCTTGCTGCAGCCCCACTTTGGATATCTGAATCCTTAAGTTGGCAGTTATGGAATCTATCAAGACTGGCTTTGTGTTTGTGCTCAAGTATTTCTTCTCAGAGTCTATACTTTTTGCGGCAGCCATTTTATGTGATTATGGACACTAAAAGCAAACAAAAAGCCTTATGGAGTACGGTTCATAAATAATTTATTTAACATCATCCAGCTACGTGGTTGCCCCACGCATTTTGGTGGGTCCATCTCTCCTATTTATTGGTCTATTGTGAGGCACTTCTTCCTCTCTCCCTATCTTTTTGAACAATTGTCGCTACTTATTCTTTTTGCTGTGTGTGCAACACGCTCTACCATGGATACCCCACACTCAAACAAGTTGACTGGTGCCTCGGGGTCTGGTATTGGAGGTCGTAAGGACTCTTCTGCTTCCACCAACAAGCGCGCCAAAAAAGATCCGTCTTCTCCATCGAAATCGCCTCTCCCTCTGACATTGGAGGACATTATGGAAGAACTACGCCATATCAGACCTTTCATGACGGACACTACTGCTACCCTTCAGAGAATTGAAGAGAAATGGTCCGGACTTGAATCAAGACTTTCGGATGTGGAACAAAAAATAAGCGATGCTCAGGATGTTGTCGCCAAAGTTGATTCCCTCACCAAAGAAGTTACTCAATTAAATAAGACTACAGAGGACTTAGAAAATCGCAATAGGCGCAACAACCTCCGTATTTATGGAATTCCGGAAGGTTCTGAAGGCTCAGACATAATCTCCTTTTTGAAGTCCCAAGTTCTGCAGATAGTCGGCCTTCCGAAATCCATGGACTTCAATATCCAAAGAGCGCACAGATTGGGTCCTCAGAGTGCTTCTTCCTCGTCCAGACCTATAGGTATTATCGCCTACTTCCTCCTTTATTCCGACCTCATGGCTATTCTTAATGCTGCCAAGCAACACAAGCAGATGCTCTGGTCCGGTCACAAAGTCTTTTTTTCCCAAGATGTCTCTAAACCAACTGCCAGTCGACGCAAGGAATTTCTTGACCTCAGACCTTCTTTGAGATCCATGAACGCTCGATATGGTCTTATACATCCCTGCTTTTTCAAGGTGACTTACAAAGACAGAACTTTCTCTTTGACGATCCAGCTGACCTTCGGAAGTTCATTCATGTTCACAAGGGAGAAGCTATGGACCTAAGCAAACCTTAAATGTTTTTCTGGTTGTTCTCTTGTTTGTATTTTTGTTCCTCCTTTGATGTTCCTGATGCAGGTGCACTTATCTTGGTTCCTCAATGTCGCGTAATATATGTTTTCTTCCGTTATATTGTTTCCTTAATGTCTGCTGCAAAACCCTAAAAGTTTTTTCTGTTGGTTTTCTTTCTTATATTTTAGGTCTTCCTTGTGATGTTCCCGATGCAAGTGTTCCTTTCCCCATTCTCTCCATGTCTTGTTATATATGATTTACTACGTTATACAGTTCCCTCGATGTATGGTAAGTTTCCTTCCACTTTGTTTCATATGTTTGCCATTTTGTCTTTATTTCTGTACTTTTCCCTTGTTGTTCTTATGGTAATCCTTTCCTTTCTCGGTGCCCCTCCCTCGTTTCTTGTGGCGGTTGTCTGTTCTTGCCCCCCCCCTCCCACATTATTGTTCTTTTCGTTTTGTTTACCATGACTAAAGCCTGCTGGCTTTTTGTCATCCTTTCTTTGCTAGCTTTTTCTGGGTTGCTATGCTCCCTCTTTTTTCTCTTCTTCTTTTTCCCTCTTCCTCCTTCTTTCCCTCCTTTCTTACTTCGACTTCTGGCTCTATTTTCTCCTATGTCTCCATTTTGTTATCTTCCTTCTATGGTACCTCATTGTTTGTGTAATCTCTTCCTTTCAAGTCCAAGTCAAACGATTAATGCTATTTTCTTTCTTCTCTGTCATCTCTTAACTTTCATGCCTTCCGCATGTATATATTTTCTTTTCCTCTGTGTCCTTAACTTTCTTTCACTTATGTGCCTATCACTATTTAATTATTGTTGATGACTGGGTTCCGTGTAATTTCATGGAATGTTAAAGGTATTCGAAATCCTGTTAAAAAACAGCGAGTGTTATCTCATCTCGCAAGATTGAAATGTCATATAGCATTGTTACAAGAAACACACCTTAAGCTACAAGATCTATCCTCACTGCGTAAACAGTGGGTAGGAGAAGTTTCCTGCTCCCCTGCTGTGAACAATAAGAACGGTGTGATTATTTTGTTTCATAAATCTTTAAATGTTCAGTTACAAAATGAATTTCATGATACCAATGGTAGATGGTTGCTTTTAAATGTTAAAGTTAACAATACTCAATTTTCCTTTTGTAATGTTTATGGCCCGAATGGCATTGACTTAACTTTTTGGAATGAATTTTCCACTCTACTATCCTCCCAGGTTGCAGATAATTTGATTGTGGGTGGCGATTGTAATCAATTTATGGATCCCTTCCTTGACCGGCGATCTCAAACTAAATACATCCCTAATAAGATGCAGAAAACCTTCCACAAAGCCATCACCTCGAGAGGTCTGGTTGACTAATGGAGAATCTCTCATCCTGACACATTAGAATTCTCCTTCTTTTCCTCTGCACATAAATCCCACTCCCGTATAGACTACATTTTCCTTACTCAACACGCTCTCCAATTTCTGACTAATTCAGAGATTGGCTCCATTCTTATTTCAGATCACGCCCCCATTATTCTAGACATGGATTATCCCACTCCTTCCCCTACATCCCGTCGCTGGCGTTTTAACAATTCTCTACTCTTGGATTCCCAATTTGTTGAGCATTTCAAGCTTTTTATTCAGGAATTTTTTCACAATAATCTTTCTTCTGATTCTCAATTTCATTATATTTGGGATGCTTTCAAAGCCACTGCCAGAGGCTTCATTATCAGACTTTGTTTCTTGGAAGAAAAAAGAGGCCGTTATGGAGTCCTCTCTTGTTTTAAAACAAATCAAAGCTCTTGAACATCAATATTTCACTTCCAACTGCCCTGGTGTTTTGTCATCTCTTATTAAAGCCAAACTGCAATACAACAAACACTCTTGGGATTCTGCGTGCAATAATCTTCTTAAATTTAATGCAAAAATGTATGGTGGACGGAATAAAGCAGGCAAATCCTTAGCTAACTATCTTAAAATCAAAAAGCAAAAATCTAAAATTGTGGCTATCACAGATAGCTCCGGAACTCGTCACATTACAGACGCTGAGATTCTTGAATGTTTTACTCAATACTATGTTACTCTTTATACTCCAGAATCTACCCCTTCGCCTGAACAAATTGACTCCTTTTTCAAACGATCCCTAAATCTCCTGATAACTCCATAGATTTTACATCCTTAGACGCACCCATCCTGGAAAGTGAAATCTCTAACGCTATAAATTTATTACCCAAGGACAAAACGCCTGACCCAGATGGTTTTACCGTTAGATTTTTCTACACTTTAAACAATTTTTAGTCCCCCAATTACTCACATTGATTAATCACTTTCTCACTACTGGTGAGTCAAGAGGATCTTTCACTCAAGCTATGTTGTGTTTGATTCCTAAAAAAGATAAAGACCCCACTCTTTGCAAAAATTATAGGCCCATTTCCCTCATCAATACAGACTGCAAAATTTTTGCTAAATTATTAGCCATTCGTCTTAATAATGTAATCCCTGACCTCATTAATATTTACCAATCAGGGTTTGTCAAAGGCAGATCTATTACGGATAATTCTAGAACCTTCCTTAATATTATTCACCTTGCTTCGAAGATGGATTCACCAGTTGCTGCCATTACATTAGATGCTGAGAAAGCATTTGATAGGGTCAACTGGGATTTTATTTTTGGTGCGTTGAGATGGCATGGCTTTAGCCCCTCTATTATTAAGTATATTCAATTGTTATACTCTGCCCCTTCTACTTCCATTTGGGTAAATGGCTGTCAATCTAAATATTTTCCACTCCTTAGGGGTACTAGACAAGGTTGTCCCCTTTCCCCACTTCTATTCATTCTTGCTTTGGAACCCTTTTTAGAGAAAATTAGACGTTCTCCACAGTATACAGGTCTCCAATTTAAAAATAATGATATTAAATTTACCGCTTATGCCGATGACATTTTATTATATATCTCCAATCCGTCTACTTCCCTGCCTGCTCTTTTCTCTTTATTACAAGAGTATTCAATAGTTTCTGGATATAGATTGAACATTGACAAGTCTGAAGTTTTACCCTTAAACAAATTCTGTCTTTCTCATATGTTTCATGGCTCTGGCTTTGAGTGGAATCCTAAGAGCATCAAATGTTTGGGTATTTTATACGCCAACACCATCAAAGAAACTATTAAAATTAACCTTGCGGAAATACTCAAAAAACTTTCCATCCTTATTGAAAGTTGGTCCCCTCTCTTCTTATCCTGGTGGGGTAGACTGGCCACAATTAAAATGATGCTCCTTCCTATTATAAATTTTTATCTCTCAATGCTCCCGGTTTCTCTTCCGCTCACCTTTTTAATAATATCAATCGCTCCCTAACCAAATTACAATCGTAAAGCCAGAATTTCACTCTCTCGTCTTCAACAACCCAAGGACTCAGGTGGAGTCAACTTTCCTAACCTCAGACGTTATCACTCCTCATTTACCTTGAAACAAATTTGGACTTTTTTAACTGATTCTCCTCTCACTCCTATAACGGCTTGAAGTTCGTTAGAATAAGCCCAATTCACACCTTTTACATTTCTTACAGCTTTTCGTTTATCTCAACCTCCGAAGCGCTTTTCCACACCCATTTTTTCCCATTCCAAAGCTCTTGCATCTTCTCTGTTTCGAACTCATTTTCCCTCCGAGGATCAACTTTTACATACTCCTATTTGGTATAATAAATTTTTGAAGATCAACAATAGAGCGCTATTCTGGAAGGAATGGATTGATAAAGGTATTATCACTTTAGATCATTTGGTGAAGGACGGGTCCCCTAGGGACTTTTCTGACATTTGTACATCTTTCGACACCTCTTCCACACATGCCCCTCAGTATCCCCTACTGAAGGCTTCATTGACTCATTTCCTTTCCCAGACTATTTCCCCTATTACACCTGAACAGGTCTCCTCTCCCCCACCTGACTTTTCTATCCCTTCTAAAGCAGCGGTTATATACAAACTTTTATCCCGTTCTATGGCTGTTAGAGCAAAATCTAAATTAGAACTCTTATGGGAGAAAGACTTGGCCCAAGATTTTTCCTTTCAAACTTGGGATTCTATTTGGTCAAAAATACATACGTCTTCTCGCTCAGCCAGCACTACACAAACTCTATATTTCTTCTATAACAGACTTTTTTCACTCCCTCTGATATGTACAAACTTAAGTTGTTAGACTCCAAGAAATGTTGGTCCTGCTCTTATGAGAATAGTGATTTTCTTCACATGTTTTTCCAATGCCCTTTAGTTAAATCCTTTTGGTCCCGTATTTGGTTAAAGCTTAATGAAATTTTATCTACAAACTTTTCTTTTGAAATTGTTCATGTATTTTTGGGCAGCTTTTCACCCCTTTGGGATGTACAAAGTAATGTTGGCCAATTTATAGACTTGTACTTAGCTATTTCTTTTCAGATCATTACCACCAACTGGAAAGACACTTCAAAAATGTCATACCAGGCCTGGTGGAACTTGTTATGTCATCACCACAGGTTGGATCGTGCCTTTGCCACTTCAGTACCTCTATTAATCAAAAAAGAATTGTTGTGGTCACCATTAACCTCTTTTCTCTCTAGAATTACTTCCTGATTTTATTCAGTTTTATAGCTCCATTGTTGTCTTTCTCACTTTAAACATATTTAGTTGTTATTTAGAATTTTTTCTAATATTGTTTAAATTTTGAAGTTTCCCCCTTCTCTCTTTCTCTTCCCCCTTTCCTTCTTCTCCTTCCTCCCCCCCTTTTTCTTATTCAAAATGTAAAAATGCATTTTTCTTCTAAGTTTACGTTCTCCCTTTCGAGGGTTATGGATATAATTTTGTCATTTGTACTTTCAATGTTAACTTTTCCTTTTTTTTTTGCTATATGACTTTGTAATGATGTTTTACTTTGTTTTAATATCTAAATAAAGCATTTTAAACTTAAAAAAAAAAAATAGGGCTTGTCAGGGACGGGTTTTATTAAGGCTTGTCAGGCATGGATGTTATTAAGGGCTAATATTTGGGGAAGGCACGTAAGTGGGAAGTAGTTGACAATGACTGTGTTGTCAAGAAGCTGGACTATGGCCTGTATTGCCCAAACCCCCTGTGATCCTATGGATGTAAAATCATATTATTTATTGTCATTCCTCACTTTGGGCAGAAAAGTTATGTGTAAATTCCTGGCTGTGAAATCACTACGGATCCTACCCTTAGCGATGCTCCCACACCCAAAAAAGTTTTGTATAAGAGAGTAGCCTCTCCCCATCATTTGCAGATTATCACGCTTTTTGGATAGGGTACCAGCAGAGATATCTTCACGTGGTATTGGCCTCAATAGAGACTGAGAAGGCCTTCAACACACCTGGGTTAGAATTTATGTTCCTTGGACTGAAATGCATGGGATTCTGTAACGAGATCATGTCATGGACTGTTCCTAAATTCTAATCCCATGGCGATGATCCAGACAGGTGGGGTTATATCTAGCTCATTCTTCACGATAAAGGGCACACTGCAAAGCTATCCCTGTCACTGAATAGTTAGTAAGAACAAGTCGACCTTCTTCTCCCTGTGCATCCAAGAGACTCTGCCCTCACCCCATGTGGGGAGGTGGCATTTTGATGGGAGTACACCACATTTAGGTATTCGGAAGATCTGTCACAGAATAGGGGGGCATTCAGGATAATGTGAACAAGGATATTAATGCGATATGCAACTCTATAATATTCTGGAGGCACTCACCAATCTCTGTAGTAGGCAGGATAGCATTCACAACGATTATATCACCCAGACTGCTGTACCTTTTTGCAAACATCATCATATCTAGACTCATTTATCAGGACCAAAATACAATACAGATCGATCTAACCTGAACCAATGGTAAGATCAGGGACTTCCTTAACAAATTGAACCTACAATAACGGGGGGGCTTTGATGTTGCTGAATTCGAATTGTTCCATTTGCCATTACAAATACAATGGACCACCAGATGGCTACTAGAAGTGTCAACAGAGGCTAGATACATCCTCTGTCCCTCAGATGGGGAATCTATTTCAGAAATGCTATTTAATGGTAAGTAATCGCACCCAACCCGACAGAGGGTATTGCAGGTGTACAAGTATGGATGAAATAGATACCTTACAAAAACCCGAATGAAGGAGCTGTATGCCCCTGAACTGAACTTTATGGTGTTTTCCATGATTTGTTGACATTAAAAACAAGAGGGATAAACATTGGGGCCTGGTTATTATATTGTCTTGTGAGTCAGAAGTGACAGAACCCTTTTGGATCTAGATGGAATCCGTAGACTGATTACGTGAACTTTCGAATGTTGGGATGTGAAGACTTTAGAATGTTGAGTTCACGTTTACACACTGATGAAAAAGACATGTAAACCTACCCTCTGTGTGTGGCGCAGTCATTTACAACTGTCCGGGCTGGGGAGAACACTACAACTGGCTACGAGTAGGGGATAAGTAACATGAAGACTAACAGTGCTCTCAGCAGAGAAATTACCGTTGTTTAGCAAACTGCTTGTGCATGCGATGTGTGCCGCAGTCGAAGTGCAGAATCGACACTGGTGTATGTGGAATTAAAGCATAAACTCAGCCTGTACAATGCCTTTGAAGATAACAGAGGCTTCAATGAGAAGTCTATATGTTGATGGGTGAAAACTGAATGAGAAGGCCGCAAAAAAAAGTACTGCGCTGTTACACAACATAATACAATACAGTATACAGAATGATAACACTAAATGCAGATGCGACTAAACTTGAAGATACAAAAGAAAGAAACTGCCAAGAACAAGCTAAAACTATGATAGGAAGCGCTGCGAGGCAAAGCTCGGACAGGTGTTTCAAATGTAATAGAGATTGGTTACTCACCAGAACCCAAATCAAGGAAGTTGTTCAACCTCAGTGCCAGATGCCGCAACCCCAGAAGAAGCACCAGGGGATTGTGTTTACAGAGCTGCCCATATACGAAGCAGCGAGCCACCAAAGTTGTTGGGTGGTGGGTCAGAACAACTCCACAGATCTCCACCAAAGTAAAGGACTCCAAAGGACACTGCGTGGAAGGCCAAGGTTTCGTTGGTGGTCAAATATGACCCAGAGGCCAGCACAGCACAGGGCCTCCAGGATAGTAGTGATGAAGAAAGTTCTGGTGGACAGTTGACAGCGTCAGTGGAGACTCCTCCCTCAGGTTCAGCTAATCTCATAAATAGTTACAATGCTGCCGCTTTCCCGAAACTGCCCTCCACATTCGATCCTGCCAAGAAACATATGGATAGAGGCATTTGAAGATTTCATTGATGCAATCGAAGAAAATGCTGACAAAAAGATTATAAAGTACCTCAAAAATCTTGCTAGTGATAGTGTAAAAGACGTCATAAACAAAATACCACGAGTTGATGACATTATGTATGATCAAATCAAAGCAGCCTGAAACCTCAAATTCAGTCCAATGCCGAACATAGACTATGAAAGATATGTGTTTAGTCAGGAATGACAGAAAGTAGATGAAACCATCCATGAATTTGTGGAGAGACTGGATAAGCTCATCAAACACTGTAACTTCAATGAGTTTAATGATGAGGAAGCTATATGTTTCAGAGTCATTGATGGATGTCTGTCAGATTCACTTCGAAGATGAATGCTAAAAGAGACTTAGCTTGGAGAGAGTCCTTGCGGCTGCTAGAGCTGAGGAGGGAGCTGATCAACAAGCTGCTGACATTGAGGCCAGGGCTATTCAGAGTGAATCAGGCATGAACATGAAAAGTAAGTCTAGGCAAAAGGCTGAGAGACACCGAGCAGTGTCTCCCAAGAAAAAGAAGTTGTGCTTTAGGTGCGGACAGTCGTTTCCACATGAAGGAAATTGTTCTGCTATCAGACTGATTTGCAACGGCTATGGTAAAGCGAACCATTTTCTGACAGTGTGCAGGTCTAATGAGAGAATGAGTGCATCACTTTGCAAAAACGAAATGGCCACCCGCGCTCTCTGCAAGCAGCATTCGACGCACGCCCTCAAGCCAAGCGGCAACACCAACTGAGACAAATCGACACCAAACAACGTTGATCGTTGTCTAAATCATCGTCAAAGAGTTCCTCAGCCTCAGTTTCCAGTGAAAGTGACGATGATAGTTGTGCGATGTCAATGTTTACGTCAGAAAGACATGCCCATGTAACTGGTTGCATGTGAGGAAAAACACTGGATAAAGAGAAGTCGACATGAAAAAGCACCAAAGACTTTCAAACATTCTCCAAAGAGCACATTAAAAATATATGCATATTCGATATCTTTCATCATTGATAGTGGTGCAACAATAAAGATAATGCCTGGGGAGAAATATCATGAGCTGCTACCATTGGAACATTGTACGCCATAGAAAACTAAAGTCTAAATGTGGGCTGCATCAACACCTTTAAAAAGTCTAGCAGGGGTGTGGAATTTAATTAAATATCTACTTGTCCATGGGTAGGTTGCTTCATAAATCTACTTGTCCTGTAACAAAATCCATTTGCCCCTTTGGTGCCATGGAGTGCAGCGACAAATTATGGCAGTAATCTCACTATTTAAGAGATCTGATATAGCCTCTCTGATTATGCCAGGGCTCATACCATAGTAGTGTTTGAATACTTGCAATCCCCTTATTTTGCCACGTTTCCACAGATCTGCATACTGGGGCTGAAGGTAGTGGTAAGCAATAGTTCCAGGGTTAGAATGCCCTTTTGAGTCTGTGCAAACCTACTAATTTGCAGGTTTTAAGGGTTTTCAACAACCCTTCTCCAATTTTTTCCCATACTGAGAAATTATGGAAATGTAATCCTGACAATGGCAGACATAAACCTTCTTCCAGAGTTGGGAAAAAAGTGGTTGGAGGGAAAGTGAACTTGCAAACACTCAGATTTTTGCATGAGCAAATCTACACATGCATATTTGCTCATGCTAAAATGCAGTTCACAAATATTTTCTAGGAATACTATTTCTTGTCCTACTTTTGTAAATTCTTGGGAATTCACAAAAGCCGTTTAGCTGCATTTAATGCAAGGACATATACCATTGGTGCACTTTTGAGACTTTCTTTAGTAATTGGGCCCCTAATTTGGTCTGGCGTTGACCGTGACCTTTTGTGTTTATTAAAATTCTATTTCTCTCTCTCTGTATCGGCTGGCTTCACTCTAAGTGACAGCATTCTGCTCTTTCACAAGGAGCATATCTGCACACAAAGTAGTTTTGTTCAGTGCCATTAACTACTGTGGCAGTGTGTGCTTTTTGAGACCAAAAAACAATTTTTGCTTTTGCCAATGTTTGTTATGTTGGTGAGGGCCTGGCAGCTCCCACACCAATAAGGTTTTACAAAAACCATGCCAAACCAAGTCACACATTGACAAAACTAAAAAGCTGACCACCAATTTCAGACCTACTGGCTTTGCCAATGCTTGTTTATTTTTGTTTCCCATAATCTTATTGAAACTGGTTACACTGTTTTCCCATTATGAATATTTTGGGAAATAATAGCATGCATCACCACAATGTTACTAAATGATGCTGCAAAGAAATGCTACCTGAAATTTTACAGTAATTTAGCAAAATGTTTTTTTCCTGCTTTCATTTTTTTATGAACGTTTCATTGAAAGCAAAGAATCATCAATCTTGCTTTCAAGCTTCTGCAAATATTTGCATCACATCAGAAAGCATTCTGGGAGCATTATAAATAGCCTCATATTGCTAAACTTTGAAAACGGGAGTACACATTTTTATACTGGAACCACTGTCAGTAGTGCAGTCGAAGCTTACAACATTTACTTAGAGTGCTCACCCTAATAATAAAGGCTTTCAATCAATGAACCATAAATACAAGTTTGAACAGCATTAACATATGGGCAAAAATATTACCTTAACTGCAGACAGTGCCCTTCCCTGATCCATAATGTAGTACTGCAAACTGGCAGCCAAATGGTTTGTGCTGCAGGGGTTTGGGCCTACTTGTCCCAAGGACAAAATTCAATGCCAAACAATATGTCCTGTGCGTCCGTTGGGCTATAGGAATTCCACATCCCTGGTCAAGATTCATTTGTGGCTGAAATGAGGCACAAGAAAAAAAAGGTACTAGCGCTTATTCATGTACTTCAAGGTACCACTTCAAGTGCCTGCCTGCTCAGTTTTAACACTGCTGCTGATAAGGGACTGATCACAATGAACTACAACATGAATGTGCATCATGAAATAGTAAGTCGTTCGTTCATAAACTTTATTCGGATGTATTGAGAGTCCTCCAGCACACCGGCAGTGGCCCTCCTGCAAAACCAGTATACCTCAGGCCCTGGGAGGAGAAGGTGCGGGCCATCCTACCACCAGTGAGCGTATACGGACTAACAGACATCCCAGAGCCTGGTGAGTACACAACTAATATACACAATATGGTGTGACAACACACACACATCACAGTCAAGGGGATAGGCAAAGCATGCACCCTTAGCAAATACGCAGCAACCAAAAGATATTCATCCCAAGATGTGAATGCTAGTCAGACAAACACAATACCTCCCATCTCATAGTGATATGTAACTGTGTCATGACATGTACAAACCTAACAACAAATACAGCAAGGCAGTGGCACAAATAGAACCAACAAACACTCCCAGATATTTAAACACCACTAGAACACCACCTCACAGGGAAGCTCACTGAAAGGAAGGAATTCTGTGTATGCTGGTCAAGTTAGTGTAGCCAATAGCATGATGCGGGTGGTAGTCACAGATATTGGTCACACCCACAATTGGCCCATCAACACCACTCTGAACCATGCTCACATCACAGGGAGTGGAAAACAACTGACAAGATGGCTGACACTGGGTACTGCTGTGGGGAGCACAAGGCCCTGATGGGAACTGGGCACCAACAAACAACAGGACCACACTGTCAGCCATCTTGCCATTGCTGTCACACTCACACACAGTGAAGTCCACTCAAAAGGAAGGAAGTATGGGCATGCTGGGAAGGGGGTGTAGGCAATAGCATGATGGGAGTGGTAGTCACAGATATTGGTCAGCCTCACAATTGGCCCATCAACACCACCCTGAACCATGCTCACATCACAGGGAGTGGAAAAGGACTCACAAGATGGCTGACACTGGGTACTGCTGGGGGAGAACAAGGCCCTGATGGGAACTGTGCAACAACCAACAGCAGGACACCACTGACTGACATCCTGAAAGACAACTTGCACTCCCTGCAATGGAAGCACGTTCCATGGTGGGATATCTGGCTGGGTGGGAAGGAGGACTCACAGCACTGACCATAGTTACAAGCACCTCCACTCACACACCCCCTCAACACTAACTCCACATAACCCACCTGGGAGAATGCAATGCCTCACATCCTAACTGAAGATCCCACAAAGAACCACCACCCTGGGTTATGCTGTGTGAAGCACAGGGACACTCTTGGGACTTGTAGCCAAATAACTGCCAGGACAACACTCCCAGCCATCCTGTCAGCACAGGCACCCCACCCCACAGGGAAGCAGAGTCAAAAGGAAGGAAGGATGGGCATGCTGGGAAGGGGGTGGAGGCAACAGCATGATGGGAGTGGTAGTCACAGATGTTGGTCAGCCTCACAATTGGCCCATCAACACCACCCTGAACCATGCTCACATCACAGGGAGTGGAAAAGGACTCACAAGATGGCTGACACTGGGTACTGCTGGGGGAGCACAAGGCCCTGCTGGGAACTGTGCAACAACCAACAGCAGGACACCACTGACTGACATCCTGAAAGACAACTTGCACTCCCTGCAATGGAAGCACGTTCCATGGTGGGATATCTGGCTGGGTGGGAAGGAGGACTCACAGCACTGACCATAGTTACAAGCACCTCCACTCACACACCCCCTCAACACTAACTCCACATAACCTACCTGGGAGAATGCAATGCCTCACATCCTAACTGAAGATCCCACAAAGAACCACCACCCTGGGTTATGCCGTGTGAAGCACAGGGACACTCTTGGGACTTGTAGCCAAACAACTGTCAGGACAACACTCCCAGCCATCCTGTCAGCACAGGCACCCCACCCCACAGGGAAGCAGAGTCAAAAGGAAGGAAGGATGGGCATGCTGGGAAGGGGGTGGAGGCAACAGCATGATGGGAGTGGTAGTCACAGATGTTGGTCAGCCTCACAATTGGCCCATCAACACCACCCTGAACCATGCTCACATCACAGGGAGTGGAAAAGGACTCACAAGATGGCTGACACTGGGTACTGCTGGGGGGAGCACAAGGCCCTGCTGTGATCTGTGCAACAACCAACAGCAGGACACCACTGACTGACATCCTGAAAGACAACTTGCACTCCCTGCAATGGAAGCACGTTCCATGGTGGGATATCTGGCTGGGTGGGAAGGAGGACTCACAGCACTGACCATAGTTACACGCACCTCCACTCACACACCCCCTCAACACTAACTCCACATAACCCACCTGGGAGAATGCAATGCCTCACATCCTAACTGAAGATCCCACAAAGAACCACCACCCTGGGTTATGCCGTGTGAAGCACAGGGACACTCTTGGGACTTGTAGCCAAACAACTGCCAGGACAACACTCCCAGCCATCCTGTCAGCACAGGCACCCCAGCCCACAGGGAAGCAGAGTCAAAAGGAAGGAAGGATGGGCATGCTGGGAAGGGGGGGTGGAGGCAACAGCGTGATGGGAGTGGTAGTCACAGATGTTGGTCAGCCTCACAATTGGCCCATCAACACCACCCTGAACCATGCTCACATCACAGGGAGTGGAAAAGGACTCACAAGATGGCTGACACTGGGTACTGCTGGGGGGAGCACAAGGCCCTGCTGGGAACTGTGCAACAACCAACAGCAGGACACCACTGACTGACATCCTGAAAGACAACTTGCACTCCCTGCAATGGAAGCACGTTCCATGGTGGGATATCTGGCTGGGTGGGAAGGAGGACTCACAGCACTGACCATAGTTACAAGCACCTCCATTCACACACCCCTCAACACTAACTCCACATAACCCACCTGGGAGAATGCAATGCCTCACATCCTAACTGAAGATCCCACAAAGAACCACCACCCTGGGTTATGCCGTGTGAAGCACAGGGACACTCTTGGGACTTGTAGCCAAACAACTGCCAGGACAACACTCCCAGCCATCCTGTCAGCACAGGCATCCCACGCCACAGGGAAGCAGAGTCAAAAGGAAGGTAGGATGGGCATGCTGGGAAGGGGGGTGGAGGCAACAGCATGATGGGAGTGGTAGTCACAGATGTTGGTCAGCCTCACAATTGGCCCATCAACACCACCCTGAACCATGCTCACATCACAGGGAGTGGAAAAGGACTCACAAGATGGCTGACACTGGGTACTGCTGGGGGAGCACAAGGCC